>OZ038433.1:14216456-14883894 GCA_964036275.1 Litoditis marina
TGAGTCTAGGTCGGTGGTTGCGTCGAGAAGTTTCTTCTTTATTTGCGTATCATATAAAGAAGACCGAAAAGTAATCGAGCGCGGTAGTTCTCTTCAACATAGAGCGCGGTAGTTCTCCTCAACATAGAGCGCGGTAGTTCTCCTCAACATAGAGCGCGGTAGTTCTCCTCAACATAGAGCGCGGTAGTTCTCCTCAAGATAGAGCGCGGTAGTTCTCCTTAACATAGAGCGCGGTAGTTCTCCTTAACATAGAGCGCGGTAGTTTTCCTTAACATAGAGCGCGGGAGTTCTCCCTAAAATAGAGCGCGGTAGTTCTCCCTAAAATAGAGCGTGGTAGTTCTCCCTAACATAGAGAGCGGGAGTTCTTCTTAACATAGAGCGCAGGACTTCTCCCTAACATAGAGCGCAGGACTTCTCCCTAACATAGATCGCTGGAGTTCTCCTTAGCATAGAGCGCGGAAGTTTTTCTTAGTATAGAGCGCGGAAGCTCTTCTTAGCATAGAGCGCGAAAGTTCTTCTTAGCATAGAGCGCGGGAGTTTTCCTTAGTATAGAACGCTGAAGTTCTCCTTAGTATAGAGCGCGAAAGTTCTCGTTAACATATAGCGCAAGACTTTTTATCAACCTTGAGCGCAAGAAGTCCCACAAACAGGGATCAAACTACATGAAAGACAGTTGAACATATAGGGTGCACATGAACCGTGTAAATTCCCATTAAAAAAGTATTATAACTACTAATAGGACCAAAGTACATGGAAGTACCTTCAAAAAACCAAAAACGTAGTTGTAGTGTAAACATAAACAGCGTAAAAAATTAATTCTCACCCTTTCAGCACATTGCAGCCTCCCAGTAATTAATAAATACGATTGTAAATCAGAAAATCAGTTTTATAAAGCAGAGAATCAGAGCACTACCGCAGAGAAAATCATCGAGAATGGAAATGAAAGGCGAAAGAACGCCGCTGACACGTTTTTCGACCAAAAGGGCAATAGTGAAGGAATTAGCCCATTTTCCGGCTGAAAGGGCAATAGTGAAGGAATTCCGGACACACAAACCAAGCAAGCGAAATATATAAATAGACAAGGTAGGTCGCCGGCGGCTAAAGCCGCCTCCGCCTCCCTTGTTTTTATTCCGGGCTGGCGAGAGATTCTGAGAGTATTTGTTCAATTTTCGCTCCATCTGTCGAATTCACGTTTTCTTTCAACATGACGCGCAATAGTCCTCTCTCTGACATAGAACGTGAGTCCTATCTTTTACATTATGCGCGATCCCTCTCTCTAACATAGAGCGTGGGTTCTCTCTCTCTAACATAGAGCGCGAGACCTTTCCCTAACACAGAGCGCGAGACCTTTTCCTAACATCGGGCCCGAGACCTCTTCTTAACATAGAGCGCGAGAACTGTCCCTAACATAGAGCGCGAGACCACTCCCTAACATAGAGCGCGAGACCACTCCCTAACATGGAGCGCGAGACCCCTCTCTCACATAATGCGCGATTCCTCTCTCCAACATAGAGCGTGAGTCCTCTCTCCAACATAGAGCGTGAGTCCTCTCTCTAACATAGAGCGTGGGTCCTCTCTGTAACATAGAGCGCGAGTACTTTCTCTAACACAGAGCGTGAGTCCTCTCTCTAACATAGAGCGCGAGACCACTCTCTAACATAGAGCGCGAGACCTCTCGCTAACGTAGAGCGCCAGTCTTCTTCCTAACTAAGGGTGCGAGACCTTCCCCTAACAGAACACGGGAGCTCTCTCTAACATAGGGCGCGGTAGTGACCCGTAACAACCATTAGTTTCAAAACAGCAAAACCCGAGAACAACATAGTAAAAAATTTCTTTTGTCTACTATTTCTGATGTGTAGAGTTTCTTCTTCTTTTCTTCCGAGCAGCATCCGGCAGCGGGAGCCCCAGTGGCTCCTACGCAGGACTCCGGTCCAACCATCAGCGGTCCAATCCACGGCAGCAGCTCCAGTCCAGGGCATCCTCGAGGCGAACAGAGCGTTCGAATGGCTCGCCCCCTTCCAGCCGCGCTTTTATACCCATTTCCTACTCCTGTTAAGCCAATCATGTTAACCGTGACGGCGTGAAACTCGTCTACCCAGTTAGGATGCACTTGCTATTGCAAAACTGCCCAGCAGCAACCGATTTCGAGAAATGAAATCCCACGTTCTCTCACGTCTCAGCTAGAAAATCGCCGGCTTCAGTTTTTGGCCCATTTTCCGGCTAAAAGTGCAAAAATGATGGAATTCGGTTACAAACAAACAAACAGACAAACCAAGCAAGCCAATTATATAAAGGACAAGGAAGGTACCCCGGGCTAACGCCCGGGCCCCTCACTTGTTTTTATTCCAGGCTGGCGGGAGCTTCCTGGCCCTCTTTTCTCTTAGACATAGGGCGCGGAAGTTATTTTCAACGTGTATCGCGGGATCTTTCCGTCATAGAGCGCTATACTTCTCTCAACATGAGCGCGAGAATTCTCCCTAACATAGAGCGCGAGAACTATTCCTAACATAGAGCGCGAGACTTTTCTTCATCATTGAGCGCTAGACATCTCTCTCAAGACAGGCGAGACTTTTTTATATTCTCTCTTTCTTCTCTCACGCTTTCCATTAACCCCCCCCCCCCTTCTCTCTCATTCTATGTCCCTCTTTCCGTCTCTCTCTCCGTCTCTCTCTCTCTCATACACAGCAAAAATAGGATGAGTAGGGCTCACATAGACAGCGGAAATGGAGACAGTGGAGCTCACATAGACAGCGCGAATGGGGACAGTGGAACTCACATAGACAGCGGAAATGGGGACAGTGGGGCTCACATATACATCAAAAATGGGATAAGTGGGGCTCACATAAACAGCGAAAATGGGGACAGTGGGGTTTACATAAACAGCGGAAATGGGGACAGTGGGGCTCACATAGACAGCGGGAATGGAAACAGTGGGGCTCACATAGACAGCGGAAATGGGGACAGTGGGGTTTACATAGACATCGGAAATGGGGACAGTGGGGTTTACATAGACAGCGGGAATGGTGATAGTGGGACTCACATAGACAGTGGGGCTCACACAGACAGCAAAAGTGGGGTCGGTGGGACTCACACAGACAGCGGAAATGGAGATAGTGGGACTCACATAGACAGCGGGAATGGGGACAGTGGGGCTCACATAGACAGCGGAAATGGAGATAGTGGGGTTTACATAGACAGCGGAAATGGAGATAGTGGGACTCACATAGACAGCGGGATTGGGGGCAGTGGGGTTAACATAGACAGCGGAAATGGAGATAGTGGGGCTCACATAGACAGCGGGAATGGGGACAGTGGGGCTCACATACACAGCGAAAATTGAAACCGTGGAAATTGACAAACCCAGCGAAAATGCAAAACAAAGGAGGCGCGGTATATTATCTTATTCTCTCTTCTATTCTCTATCTATCTCTCTTTTCATCTCTTTCTCATCCTCTCTTCATCCTTCTTCACAAAGGACGCAACAGTTTCAACTCACATAGAGCGCGGGAGCTCTCCCTCAAAACTTTTTCTACTACATATGAGAAAGAGAGTCAAAAGCAGGATAATTGGATAGAAGGATCAAAAATGAAGATAAAGAGAGATGATAAAGCAGAAATAAATACAAATACCTGTTTCAATGCATCCCAGCCGCCTCCCGAGTCGCCAGTAAAACAAAATGGCTCTTTCCAAATTTTCCGCGTATGAACAGCTCACGTAAACTTGTTTCCGCTTTCTATTCTCCATTTTCTATTCGCGAAAAAACGGTGATCCACCACTCTTCATCCCACTACCAATTGAAAATGAAAAAGCAGAAAGCACGTCCCTCTCACGTCTCCCATCTTTTTCCAGTTTCATCGCTTGCCTCACTCTTTTTCGACCAAAAGTGCAAAAATGATGGAATTGTTACAGAGTAAGCGAAATATAGAGTAGGACAAGGTAGGTCGCCGGCGGCTAAAGCCGCCTCCGCCTCCCTTGTTTTTATTCCGGGCTGGCGAGAGATTCTGAGAGTATTTGTTCAATTTTCGCTCCATCTGTCGAATTCACGTTTTCTTTCAACATGACGCGCAATAGTCCTCTCTCTGACATAGAACGTGAGTCCTATCTTTTACATTATGCGCGATCCCTCTCTCTAACATAGAGCGTGGGTCCTCTCTCTCTAACATAGAGCGTGGGTCCTCTCTCTCTAACATAGAGCGCGAGACCTTTCCCTAACACAGAGCGCGAGACCTTTTCCTAACATCGGGCCCGAGACCTCTTCTTAACATAGAGCGCGAGAACTGTCCCTAACATAGAGCGTGAAACCTCTCTCTAACATAGAGCGCGAGACCACTCCCTAACATGGAGCGCGAGACCACTCCCTAACATGGAGCGCGAGACCCCTCTTTCACATAATGCGCGATTCCTCTCTCTAACAGAGAGCGTGGGTCCTCTCTCCAACATAGAGCGTGAGTCCTCTCTCTAACACAGAGCGCGAGACCTTTTCCTAACATCGGGCCCGAGACCTCTTCTTAACATAGAGCGCGAGAACTGTCCCTAACATAGAGCGCGAGGCCTTTCCCTAACAGAACACGGGAGCTCTCTCTAACATAGGGCGCGGAAGTGACCCGTAACAACCATTCAAAACAGAGTTTCAAAACAGCAAAACCCGAGAACAACATAGTAAAAAATTTCTTTTGTCTACTATTTCTGATGTGTAGAGTTTCTTCTTCCTTTCTTCCGAGCAGCATCCGGCAGCGGGAGCCCCAGTGGCTCCTACGCAGGACTCCGGTCCAACCATCAGCGGTCCAATCCACCGCAGCAGCTCCAGTCCAGGGCATCCTCGGGGCGAACAGAGCGTTCGAATGGCTCTCCCGCCTTCCCGCCGCGCTTTTATACCCATTTTCCTACCCCGTTAAGCCATTCCTGTTAACCGTGATCGCGTGAAACTCGTCTACCCAGTTAAGATGCACTTGCTATTGCTCAACTGCCCAGCAGCAACCGATTTCGAGAAATGAAATCTCACGTTATCTCACGTCTTAGCTAGAAAATCGCCGGCTTCAGTTTTCGGCCCATTTTTCGGCTAAAAGTGCAAAAATGATGGAATTCGGTTACAAACAGACAGACAAACCAAGCAAGCGAAATATATAGTGGACAAGGTAGGTCGCCGGCGGCTAAAGCCGCCTCCGCCTCCCTTGTTTTTATTCCGGGCTGGCGAGCTCTTATAGGAGTTTTTGATAAATTTTCGCTCCATTTGCTGAACTCACGTTTGTCTCAACCATGTCAATCACGTTTTTATCAACATGAGACGCAATGATTTCTACTACATAAAGCAGGACATCTCTCTCCAACATAGAGCGGGACATATCTTTTTAACATAGAGCGCGAGATCTCTCTCTATCTCTCTCTATCTCTAACATAGAGCGCGAGACTTCTCAACATAGGGCGCGAGACTTCTCCCTAACATAGGGCGCGAGACCTCTATCTAACATAGAGCGTAAGATTTTCCTCTAACAGAGAACTCGATACCTCTCTCTAACATAGGGCGCGGGGGTTCTCTCAAACATAGAGCGCGAGATCTCTCTCTAACATAGAGCGCGAGACTTTTCAACATAGGGCGCGAGATCTCTCTCTCTCTCTCTCTCTCTCTCTAACATAGAGCGCGAGACTTTTCAACATAGGGCGCGAGATCTCTCTCTCTCTCTCTCTCTCTCTCTCTCTAACATAGAGCGCGAGACTTTTCAACATAGGGCGCGAGACTTCTCCCTAACATAGGGCGTGGAACCTCGGCGTGAAACCTAACATAGGGAAAAGGCGTGAAACCGTGAGACGTGGAAGTTGTAACAACAATTAGTTTCAAAACAGCAAAACCCGAGAACAACACAGTAAAAAAATTATTTTTGTCTACAATTTTGGGGTGCAGAGTTTCTTCCTTTCTTGATCTTGCGAGCAGCATCCGGCAGTGGGAGCCTCAGTGGCTCCTACAGCAGCACTCTCGACCATCCATCCAATCCACGGCAACAGCTCCAGTCCGGAGCAGGGATCCTCGGGGCGAACAGAGCGTTCGAATGGCTCTCCCCTCGTCCCGCCGCGCTTTTATACCCATTTTCCTACCCCGTTAAGCCATTCCTGTTAACAGTGACGGCGTGAAACTCGTCTACCCAGTTAAGATGCACTTGCTATTGCTCAACTGCCCAGCAGCAACCGATTTCGAGAAATGAAATGCGCACGTTCTCTCACGTCTTAGCTAGAAAATCGCCGGCTTCAGTTTTTGGCCCATTTTCCGGCTAAAAGTGCAAAAATGATGGAATCGGTTACAAACAAACAAACAGACAAACCAAGCAGGCGAATTATAGAAAGGGATAGATGTCGACGCGCAATGAAAACGAAATGGTCGCTCGTACTGTAGTTTGGTGTGAAAACACATATCACACTCCATAATTTTGTGTGCGCGCTAGCACTCAAAACACCATGGTTCGATCCCACTCGGCGCGGTATCTTCATGGCGGACCGCATGAGCTGGTAATAACGCTCACCCATGCCTAGTTTCTCATCTACGGACCCCACCCCTCTACGGATACTACATTGTGATCGCTGTCTTGGTTGTATTGAATTGAATAAAGTAACACACGGCTGAAATAGTTGCCGTAAAAGATTATTATTATATTATTTATCAGATTTTGCTCAATGACACAGGTTTAAAACTACAACGCTGAATTTTTGAACTTCCAGAATATGGCAGTTTCTCAGCAGTGTTGTTCTCGAAGAAATGTTGTTTTCCGAAGAGGAACAGATGTACAAATCTATCAAGGGTGAAGGTATGTAGCAGTTTTTCTTGTTTTAAATTATTTTAAAGCGTATTTACACAAATCAGATACTACCACCACCTAAGTTTCAACTCTAAGAAACTTAGGTGGTGATAGTAACTACAAACATATATCAGCTCTGAAAAACTTAGAAAGGTAGTATTATTTTAATCATTCCCAGTGAAGACATACCTTTTCAAATCAACAAATATATGCTGTCTCGAAATACAGCGGTTGTAGTATCGATACGGTAGCTAAGTCTCTTTTTCATCTATGTTATTTTCACCATTCTCTCTTTTGGCAACCTTTCGCATTTCAAACTTTCGTTCCGTTATTACACACTGTGTAATGAATAATTGATTTGATTTGATTTGAAATCATAATCATGTTTGATTCTGCGTTTTTTTCCAGACAACATGACTGGTTTGACCGCTATGTTCGAATTGTCGAATGTGACGTAGTAGTTGGCTCATTAGAACACACTATTTTTCAAAGTTGAACAATCTTTTGAGAAATTCTAATTTCAGACAACTCTGCTGAATCCAGGTCAAGAGTTTTCTCGCGAGTTTTTTGTGATTTGTACGTGATTGCGCTACTGGCAACCGTCGCACTTAATCCTTTCTGGATTGATCAGACCGAGATGAGGTGTCTAGTTTAAAAAAAAACTTTTCTCAAATATGTTACATATGGATCAGGCAAAATACTAGAGAGCTATTAATTATAAGTTGTAAACGAACGTCGTTGAAGTTTTGCCTAAACATCTTACGATAATGGTGATAAGAGACAAATTTTTTAACGTTCGAAGACAAATTTTACTTTTCGGTCAGATGCCAACGGAATGCTAAAAAATGCACTGTCCTAGCACAGTTTTAAGAAATCTATAATAGTACGTTTTTCTACATTCGTTATTTCGATTATTGCGAATAACAATTAGTATATTCAGAGTGGCTGGCACGTTTCTCACGGCAGTCTTGATCAATATTTCCGACCGCAACGAAAATCCCATTCTGAATAACTCAGTTTTGAACTATTTCGGCGACCTCTCCTATACTCTCTACTTGGTTCATTGGCCAGTACTGGTAGCGATCAAATACTATTTGAATATAAGACGCTGCAATTTAAATGTTCCCACTAAAACCGACAAAAATGCCTATTTTTCGAGAATCTTGTGCAAAATACACCCCGGTTGTCACGAAAGTGGAATCTCTTATAACCATGTGTATTCATAAACCTTGCACATAAATAATCAACTGGAAAAACAGGCTGTACCCAAAATATTCATGTATACATCTATTGAACATGGTGACACGAAAATATTAGTACTGGAAAAGTGGAATAACAGAGTACACAAAATCCTTACTACGAACACAGTGTGAAAAACACCAATGCACAAAATCCTTACTATTGAAAGAGTGTACACGACGAAATCCACAAAATTCTTAGTTATAAAAAAGTGTAAAACGCCGGAAATGCATTAATAAACTATAATTGCAACAGAATCAACAATAGAATGTCAGAGCCCTATGAATTTCTGGAAATACAACTATACTTAAGCCCCCGCGTGAGGCGTGATACCTGACTGATACTTACGACCTTTTCACGATGCAACAGAACCTAATTGAAAAAAAATGGGAGCGGGTCGCTACAAATTCTGCCGACCGCGCGAAGACTATATCTAAGCGCCCAAAGGGGAGGGGATATATATTATACAATATATTCTTATTACCAAATGTGGGAATGAATATAATTATCAGATTCAAATTAACACAAATCAACGTCATCGGAAAACGTAACGCTCAGCTAGAGAATGATAAAAAAGGGCCAATACCAAAAGCAACCCGGTTGCATTTTGGTTGCATGTGTAAACCGCCTAAAAGGAAAGGGGGGGAGACTATCAATGTACGCCACAATGAGAAATCGTCAGCAAATTAAGTAAGATTAAACTTCAAAGTAGCAAAAAATATACAAACTATGAAAACCTGTTACTGAAAGATGCGTAGGAAGATTTGTGGCAGACGAAAAAACTTCTCTGCCCTCTAGATTTGATCGATAGAGAACCTTCCGTGCCTGAAACAAAAATTGAAGAATAAAGCGTGTCTTTGTAATTACCGGTTTAGTTCAACGTTGGCAAACTAAAATGATAGGAGTACGTTTTACGAAACACCACTGAGTTTTATGATAACAATCAGATATAAATGCATAGAAACAAAAAGTGAACACTGTCCACTTTTGGATTCACATTTATGAAGCGAACAGACGCCACAATTTTTTTAAACAACCATAAAGCTACTCTCAATAATGCGAGTACTTAGGTAGGTCGATAATCTAAATTAAAGATCAATAAAAGTAGCTCTAGTAATATTGGATTGCAAAAGCAACGTTGGAAGAAAAACAAGAAGGGGCGACGGGTCAGTGGCCGTATTCACCAATGTCCCTGGAAGATAAAAAAGCTTTCCGCGCCTCTGTAGCTGTATCCTTCTCACAAGCACACTATTTTTGTGCTCTAACTTCCCGCGGGAAGGTATTTTTAGCTTCCCGAGGATTGGTGAATACGGCCACAGAAAGCAAACAATGTCGCTTCAAACCTTAAAATAAACTTAGTTTCAATACGGAACCCAGCAGCGAAAAAAAACTCACCGCTATAGAAAAATCCTTAGCTCATTTGTTCCGTCCGTCCTGAGAGCGTTCATGTAACACTCTTCCAATAATCGCACAAATATGCCTGGAAACACCTTTAGTTTTAACTTGTAGCACATATTATCGGAGACAAATAAGTGAAAAACAATAAAACAACAAATAAATATGAAAAACGCAAATGAAATATTTTTTTAAAACGTCCGCCGTGCGCTCGAAAATGACGGGTTCCCTCCTGCGTACTCCATTTTAAAATTCACGTCAGGCAACCAATATTTTAAAATTTTATTTGTTTTCAATTTTTCAAACCTTATATTGCAGTGTATTTCCATATTTCGGTTTCTTCCAACAAGAAAATAATGATAGACACATGATTACGCATGTAATCTTGTTTTTCGCACTGTTATTCTCGTGTTCAGTTAGTTACTATTTGCACAGTCCTAAATTCATATTTTCTCACGAAGAGACGAAATATATCTAGAGGTTGTTGATTGTTTCTTCTATCCTGTAGTTTAACAAGTCGTATAACGACTCAAATTCTGCGCTTATTTTGATTGCACAACTTATAATCGTGTTGATTTCTCTTAAATAATTCGTTGCTTTTTGCTCACATCATAGCGTAACTGTGTGACATTATTGTGTTTCAATGTGCGTTTCTCTTATGATTATGTTTTTCATTATAGGTCGCATTGGTGAACTCATTGGCAGTTTATCATTAAGAATTGGACAATTGGTCAGAATGCGTGTGAGACTAGGTTCGTGCTTTCCTGTGATAATTGCCATTATCAGACCCATGCTATGAACACGTAACATGTCTCGGATAATGGCTGTGAAGTAGTATCTATGCACTCAATACATCTCTTTAATAAGCTGTTTTGGGACTCCATCAAATCTGTTCGAATAGTCATGAAATTCGAAAAACTACTACTTTGCCAAAATTATTGAAGTTCGGCTATTTTGGATGCGAAATAATGAAGTTTCACGCATTTGGTTCAAAAAACGGCTTCCTTTTTGTTACAATAGGCACACCTAACCAATTTTTGTTGGTCCACATCCTGTGCAAATGCACTTTTGCTGAAGGGGAAGGTTTTAGTAGCTGGTATCTTTTTCGTCATCTTACATTTGCGGTTTGAATCCCGCGTTCATAATTTTTATTACTATTCCAAAGTCGTAACAGATAACAAAGTTGTCTGCGTTTTCATATATATTTTTTCAGTGTCGTTGCTGATCTCGCCGGTTAATGTTTCTCCTATCTGATGCCTCATCCCATTTTCGAATATTGGACTCAAGGACTGTCGCAATGAAATAACCATTCATTTGAGGTTTATTTGTATATTTGTGTTATTTAGTTATTTTTTCAACGTTCATCTACATGACATGACCCAGTAAGGCAGTGACGATGAAAATCCAGCCATTTTTGACGCCCCATGTTAGATAACTAGTGAAGCTCTCTATCAGATAAAAATAGAGTAAGCTGGCAACATTTTCGCTCTGTTTTTGGAAAATTTCGCGAACTATAAAGTTTACTAGACTATCGTGCCACTGCCGCGCTGCCGAAATTATATAGTCACTGATGGTAACTTTATAATGGGGTACGATAGTAGTTAGTTTAATTTTGAGTTGTTCACGTTCACGCTCATCCTTGCTGTGTAATGGGGAGGTACGGGTCTCCTGCATCATAATTTATTTGTTAGAGTTTTCTTTAAGTTTGTTTTGATCAGTTGATTCTTCGGAACCGAGTGGTTTTGGAATGATCGATTCAGTTTTAGCCAAATACTCGTTGCATTATAAATTAACGGAGAGCTTTTGCCGGGTATTGTGAAGGGTTTACTTACATTCTGTTTTGTTTGTTTTAGGTATGTGTTTAGGTAAAATGTGATCAATTGTATTATCTGCTAAAAATTCGTTTAGTTGAGATTTACACAATTTTCGTAGGAAAGAATTTGTGCATGTTCATATTTTTGGTAGTATTAAAATTGTGTACACTATGTGTACACATTTCAGTAACTACCATTTTTGTGCACACTACTATTCGCACTTTTGTGTCTTCAAGGAATTTGCGTACAAGGTCTCAGTATTGTGTCGCACATTTCCATTCGGCTTCGCATGATGTTAGCTATGTGCCTTTACACATACTTGTTGCAATAAACGTTTTTCAGAGTTTCACAGTGTATTTTCAGTGCGTCCGGAGTAGAATACACAAGAATGAGCGGGAAAGTGGTTTTCAAGTTTTTATTGTGGGAACATTTAAATTGCAGCGTCTTATATGGAACAACTAAACGATCAGAGTCAGTTTTTTGCATCCACTTCTCGGTGGTCATCAGGATTGGCGAAATTATGTACGATTTGCGCACGTTCTTCAGGAATACTGCTCAGTTCTCAACATCAACCTATGAAAGGTCATCTAAAAGTCATGTTGAGAGTTCTAAGAGTACGAAAAACTCAGCAAACCGACTACTGAGAAGTTTACTGTGCCAGTATCGGTACTGCTCCGAGTGCATTGTTTTTCCCGAACTTTTTTCATATAAACTGTGTGGTTGTTTGTTGTTTGTTTGTATTTTGTGTACTTCCAGCTTTGCTCTTCACATTGGTGTTGGTGATTTTGTCATCAGTTTTCATTCATCACACTGTAGAGGTAGAAGACTTATAACCTTTTCTGAGAAAAGTGAGAAGAAAAGCACAGAAAATGTGCAGCTCTGCACGTTTCCAATTCTGATGTGTTGTACCTATTTCGTTACTTCGCCTTTTACTCGTATAATTAAAAGGGTAAAAGTTTCACTACAGGTATAGAACCTTCGTTCTTGGTTCACTCCTTCAAAATATTGTCTACAACTTTCCCGTAACTTGACTTACTTTCTAGTACCTCTTTTGTTAGCACTACACTCTAGAAGTTTCTCTCAACCCAACTAATCTTCATTTCTCTGTTCTCCGCGCGCGAAAAACATTCTAAAAACTATAGAGAAAGAAAAAGTAGGCAAATATGATATGCATTATTTAAGATATACATTCCAGAAGTTCCTCGTGAGCGCCGACACCTCCACCGCCATGCTAGTGTCGTTGCACTGCGTCGGAACCATTCTGATCTGGTCCTCATTTCATTGTTCGGCCTCCGTTGGGTCAACAGCAGCTGGCCTCACGAATAAAGGTTAATCGTTCTCCAATAGAGCTCCCAACTTAATCATGATAATTTATTATTCATGTAGAATTACATCAACAAGAATTAAATCAAGTTTACATACGTCATGAATGGCTTTAAAAAGGTTGGAAAAACCATTTTTTTCAAACATAGAACAAACTTTCATTGATGTATTCAAAACATCAGTACTCACAATCTCATCTCAAGTATCTTGTTTTGTCCAGTGTTCAGCAAAACTGGCATTCAATGAATGAGATCGAAAACAGTTCAAGAGGTTGACTTGGGATGAAGAGACGGGAAGTTTCAAAGTCTGGAAAGTTCACCATAAGTGAAAACATCTAATGTAAGACGTGATCGAGTTCTTGTTGTAACTTTCTTCACTTGTAATAATTTGCAAATTTCAACCTTAGCGCAGCTAGAAAAGGAAACATATGCCGTATATGCTTGTTCTATATATTAACAGTGAACCATATCAAATGTGGACATCTCTACTACCAAAACGTGAATGAATCTACCAGTAACACTCCAGATTACGCAGCGGCAATCAAATGGAACCTCGCGGAACACAAAATGTCATCGAAAAACTACAGTCTTCCTTGTGAGCGTGACAATGTGACAGAAAAATGGACGGAGTGGGACGGCGAACCTCAGTTGAGATGTCAAACGGCTAGTCTTCACGCATTCCATGTACTAGAAGTTAATTGAATAGTCACGTGAAGTTAGCATTCTAATGATGAATCGTGCATTTTGTCATTGCACGTTTCTGAGTTCTGCTGTGTTTAACATGTTTCACGTGACTGTGCAATTGACTAACAGTATACACACGATTTCCGCGATCGCGAAAAAATAGAGAGTGTGCAGGTCAGAGAGACGCATACTATCTTAATCAGTCTGTGACCTCTCTGACCTACATGCGCTCTCATAGAACATGTCATTTTGCTGTTTGACAACAATTACCATAGATTGTTAGTTTTACAAGTAGATTAGTTTTCGTGAAATTATTTCAATTTTCCCGTGGTCTCGGCTCATATTTTCAATAATCGTGACATTCTTCACTATTTCTTTTTTCAGTACGGCACCGGCAAACTAAGTATTCTGGTTCTCGGAAATTCGATCGGTTTTCGAGCTTTTCCATTGATTCACAGTATTCTGGATGGCAGATACAAGGAGTTGCGTCTATTCACTGCCAGTGGTACGGTTATGGATGTTTCATAATCTTATTTTTACGAGCACCTCCTTGCTGAAATGGTTTGCTGTTTCTTGTTGTTCGCGACTCGCCGGCGCCTGAAGCATTCGGCATCCGACAGGGTGGCGAACTACAAGAATCGAGCGACAATGCTAGCTAATGAATTAAAAGTTTATCTGAAAAATCCAGACTCGAGAGGAGTTTTTGACATATTTTTTCAACATCGTTATTTGCGTTTTTTCCGGTCAACTTCCGTTGCTGAACGCGAATTCCCCATTTTCGAGAGCCGCGAGAATAGTAGCAGATCGCATGCGGCCGGACGTCATTTTTCACATCTACGCCGCTTTGTGGGTCTATTTCTTCTTCATTTTCAAAAATAGACGACATTGTTAGACAGAGAACGACATTATTCAACTTGTAAATTGTTCTGCAAGTATGGTGCAATTTCCGAAATACGACTGCAATATGACGGTATAAAAACTGCAGACACAGTGGTTCTGAGCTAGATATGTACATGATCGATTCGCTCTTTTCTGTCAACCCTATGCGGTAGTATCCCTTGACTTCGCACTGAGATTCGCGATTCTCCATGTCGGTGCTATTATGGAAAAACCATCACCAACTCGCATAGGTTCAAGCAATACAACGAACAGCTTCAGCGATATATCTATCCATCTATCCAATAAGTATAACAGATAATGTTACTGATGTTTTTGCATCCACCTCTATTTTTTGATATTATAGCGGAACGGTTCCTTCCCCTTTAGATACCGGCAGCTATTAGTCGAAGCCTTGAACAAAGCTTTGTGGGAAAACAAGCTAGAAATTTTGACTTTTCAAAAATATATTTTCGTTCTACAGGAATCCTGAAGCCATGACGTATCGTCGTCTAAACGAAAGTGCACCGGACGGTGCCTTTAAGAGATTACAAGACTGCATCCACTTTTTCAGGTTAGTTGATTTACAGTAACCCTAACATAAGATACACTTCAGATCAAGAAAAAACGTGTTTCAACCACATCAATGGATTTCCAAACAGTTTCAAGAAATTCAAAGTTATTAATGTGATTCGGGACATAGCCTGTTCGGACGAATTTTTCGATGGTCGTCTCGAGAGGCCGTGGGAATATGAAAAATCGCCGAGTTGGTTGTCTCTTTTGAATCGTCCGAATCGCCTAACTACCGACGACAGAGAAACCGTCCGAATGGCCTAATGTGGCAACGATCCAAGCCTGAACCCAAACACTAAGACTTGGTATAGGGAGCGGGTACTGGAATTGTATGTAAACCACTGTGATCAAACTACAAACACAACTACGCAAGTCTTACATACTCTGTAAAAACTATGGGAAGTACGAACCACTTTCACGTAGCAGATACGTGAAAACACTTTCAATCTATTCGTCGGCCATCACTTTCAAGCAGTTTTTTATCCTCGTCGGCAGTAGTATCAACGTTTTTATATTGTTTGGTACATTTTTTCTTTGTTTTCTTGATATATTTTGTTCAAATTGTCTTGTTTGACCCCATACATTTGCATTTGCTAATTGTAGTTGTAGTTCGTGACTAATTACCTGTTATCCTGGCGGCACCAAACCACTGCATTCCAATTATGTTGTAACCGTATCGTGAGTAGTTGGTGAGAGTTAGGTGACAAAACACAACATTGAGACGAACTAATTAGGAAATGGGCGGAACTTTGCTTGACCCTTAAAAAAACTACCTTACAGTTCATTCCAACCATGGATCCTTCCTCTCTCACGCCGGCTCCCATCCGTACTCTTCAGAACGGGGGAGCTATGGATACAGATATAGTTTTGCTTTCTTTAGATGACCCTTCTAGTTCTTTCTCTAACACTCTGGGGGGTCCTTCTACTTCAAATCTCTATCAAGCTTATCCTGCTCCAAATTCTCTTCCCATCACGTCTTCGGCGCCATTGTACTTTGCTCCTACTCCTGGTTCATCTCACCCAACACACACACAACACCAGGAGCTAGTGGAAATTCAGCGCTGCTACTTCCTTCCTACAACCCGGGGTTATACGGTGGGCAAATTGTAACTCCTACACAACATCAATGGGGTCCAACATACACAAGTTTGCCTCTTCCTCCTATAGTTCGCACCACCTTTCCGGGTAAGCGGCAAACCTCCCAAATGGGTAGTCCAAATATTCTCATGTACGCAATTCCAAACTGTGCCTTATGCTACTCATTTCAAAAGCATCGCTGCAACAAGACCCACGACGTCTACGTGTGCTCACGATGCAAATCAATGAAGGTGCATCTACCCATACAGGTATACACTATTATACTTTAGAGTTGAGATACACTTCGTTTTTAAAAGTTACATTAGGACATACAAATCTGCGATAACTCTGCCGAATCTTCATATCTGTTCAGTTTTAAGTTGTGAATAAGGTTTCCTAGAGTTAAAGAATGTGAACGAGTCTACATTAATCAGTAAACCTGTGGTGTACACTCAAATTGGTAAACCAGTGAACTCAAGTCGGTGAACTCATAATGAGGAGTTGAACTTTTCTATGCCTTTTTCTGAAATTCAATTTTCTATAGAGTCAGTTAGTTACCTGTAAAGTTCAGAGTGATCCAATCAGAGTTGTAGTTTGATCTCAAAATTCATATGACTTACAAAATTTGTCTGAAAAGCAATGCGATCAAACTACAAACACCACAAAACTTTCACAATTGTTGATTTTTAAGGTGGTTGAGAACGAATTCTGTTCTGACCCTTGTGCTCTGATTCACGTGTGCACCCCGTATGATGCGTATGCAGAAACTTCTACGAGAATCGGCTACAAAGTGAGAGGCAATTTAATTAAGCTGAAAAATGAAAAACGTGTATATGCACGAGCGTGTCGCTCCACTTCACCTGTAATGATTTTCCATTAACGTAGTGATTCCTGTTCAGAACAGTGTTTTTATCAATTAAGTAATCTGAATGTTGGAGAGATTACCTGTATCGTTTGGATAAGTGTATACAATGTTTCGAAATGAGGTAGGAGGGGATATAAATGCATTAGAGGAATGGGGAGCATGGCAGTAAAACGCGTTCAAAATCTTTTCTCTAGGTGAAGCAAGATCTCCGTGAACAGCCCGATCCAGTCAATCGTGCCACGCCCGTGCAGATATGGCAGAAGACGTTATACAGAATACCTCCTGGACATGTCGCAGCATTCCACTCACAAGTCGCACAAGAATAAGTAGTAATGTGTATATATGTAAACAATTTGTTAGTTATTATTGTTGTGATTGTTATTGTTGTGATTGTTATTTGTTGTTGAGTTTTCAGTAGTGCTGTTGTGTTACTTTGTACTATAAACTATGTACTTTACTTCTAGCCAATGAAATTCATTCAAATTAAAGCGTTCATTGTTTTCCTTTTCAAGTATTACTCGGAAACTCTACTTGATGTAGTTACTTAATTTGGACTGATGGTTAGGCGATTCGGACGGAGGGTTAGGCGATTCGGACGGAGGGTTAGGCGATTCGGACGGAGGGTTAGGCGATTCGGACGGAGGGTTAGGCGATTCGGACGGAGGGTTAGGCGATTCGGACGGAGGGTTAGGCGATTCGGACGGAGGGTTAGGCGATTCGGACGGAGGGTTAGGCGATTCGGACGGAGGGTTAGGCGATTCGGACGACTGCTTGCGCGAGGTTAGGCGATTCGGACGAAGGGTTAGGCGATTCGGACGATTGCGCAGAGAGAGACAACCAAGCAATTATCCTCCGAATAGCGGTAGACCCATGTGATTCAGATGCCCATACCGCGCGTACCTTACTGGTTATGCAGCGGTTTCTCCATATTGGACACTTCCATAAACCACAAATGTCACACCAAAAAAGGAAAAAAGTGTGTGAGATGTTCAGAATGCAATGAACATAGCATGTAGTGACATGAGTGTGAAAAAACATTTTCATTCTAGCGCTAGGTCCAAAAGAATGGTGATTGATCTGCCGTACTACATGGAATTGAACATGAAAGTCGCCTACGAACTCGCAAAACGAATACAAAAAGGAACGTCGCTCAACGACATGAAGATAAGTAGAGAGGTATGAAGTTGGACGCTATATTGACATTTTCTGCCTATTCGGCGCAATGTTAGAGTTCAAACATTTTATGAGGTAATCACACTAGGCAGCTCATGAGCTTAGTTCACGTCACATAGAAAGTTGTTGAAGCAGGACGATTATGTGGACCAATCTCGTGTCAACGGTCCTTTAAACTGCAATTATTAATGTATTGCAGTTTAAAGGACTGAAGCGTTGCGATTGGACCACATCATCGTCCTTCTTCAACTATTGACAAAAGCTTCACTGAGTTACTCACAGTTTTCTGTGACAGATTTGTTAGACACCTGATGATCAACAGATCGATTGAGATCACTACCGCGTTGGTATTTCCAACTTTTATGTGGAATGAAAGTACAATGTCTAATTTTTCAGCAGAGTGAGTGAGTATTGATTTCTTAAAACGTACAGTACTGGGCTATTCAACGTTTAAACTAGATATAAAACAGATAACCCGGATGCGCTTATGAATAGAGTATAGTTCTCGCCATTCCCACTGAGACTTTGGCAGCCTGCCAAGAAAACTTTGCATGATGATATTTCATAGAAATAACAAGTTTTATGAAAACAACTCTTACCCACGTAGTGTAACAAAGGTCAACTGTCGCACAGAAAACCGTTTAGTGCTTCGAAAAACATTGTTATGGTGAGAAGCCGCCTGGAAATTTTGTTGGCAAGTTGCCGAGGTCTCAGTGGGAATGGTTGCAACTATACGTCAACTTCAGACGGATGACAAACAACAGCACTACCATCGGTTGCGCGTCAGGAAAGCCAAGTGTGAAAACTGTATCTATCATCACATCAATGAGGTGGGCTCTTAGTTCTCGTACGTAAAACACAGCAAAAATCTCGTGTTACACTCAAATTTGGTAGATCAAACTACAAACACCTTCCGATCTTCCGTTTTCTGAACAAACACTATAAAGAGATGTGAACCAACTACTTCCACAACGTTCTCTAAACAGTACGTTTGTCTAAAGAAGACTATATAAATTAGTTATACTGTTTGTCACGTAAAACATGTTAAACACAGCAGAACTCAGAAATGTGCAGCGACAAAGTGCACGATTATTCATTAGAATGCTAACTTTACGTGACTATTCAGTTTGCTTCTAGTACACAACAATCTTGAATCAGATTTCGAGTTTAAGTGGTAGAGTTTTCTGAGTACGCGATTCATACTTCCAGGCCATTTTCGAGGGAGACCACTACTACTTTTACAACCGCACGAGTCTCCGTGCGTACACGGCAGAAGGCTGGCATTTCACACCAGAAGGACTCCAGCTAGTTCGACCTTCCTATGAGAAGATTATCAATAAAGTACTCGCAGAGTTCTGAACAAGTTGGTGTTGTGTTTGTTGTTGACCGTAATAAATATTATATTTGTGGAGTTGATGGTGTACGGTTGAAAAAACACAACTCGTGCTGCTAACTAAACCTAAAAACCTCATACCGAACCAACATTTGTCTCTTTAACTGAAAATTGTGCAGTAATCAGCAACAATTTTTTCATTAGTTTTCACTTCATTGAATACGCTAAACTCCTGTTCTCTCCATAATCACGACAACCACCATAAACAGTTTGCAAATGTCTTCATTTCAAAACCTCAAGGCTTCAGAATTGAGAGAGAGTATGGGGAGAATATACGAAACTAATTGTGTTTGATGTACCAACAAATAATGAAAACAAATTTGAAGAAAAAAACACATTCATGATATGATTTCGTGGAAACTTGATAAACAACAAAGAAAATCAATAACTCTAAAAGCTGACTTCATTGCCTGTTTCCCGTATATCAGACATTAATTGTTTGATAACAACCGGTTATTGCATGCTTAAAAGGCATTGATACATTAATATCCTGTGTTTCTCGCTGAAGCTGTATTTTCGGTTGTTCTAGAACTTTTTCGGTTCATCGTTTCTTTCTGTTTCTTGAACAAATTCACATATACCTGATTTTCATACCTCATTAAAAATTAATCGTTCACCTGTTGGTCAGCTATCTGAAAAGGTATCGCAACCAAATAAACAACTCCATTGTTCGACCTACGTTTTATCTTGTACATCAGACTTACAAAAACAGTTTCATCCATATATAATATCACTCGCAAGGATAAATACGTTCAAAACCGAATTCTTCAAAAAACATTTGTTTCCATGACCCCGGTTTTTTTTTCGTTGCGACAATTTGCACAATTGGATTGTTTTCGCCTCGAAGTGTTGAAGTCTCACAACGTAACAACTCATCGAGAATGAACACCACTTTCGTTTTTTGAATTTAGTTCCGGTACACTCCAATGCAACGATAATGGACATAGTAGGAGAGGAAGACGTGAAATTTCTGTCCGTCTATTTATCAATTTGTTTTCGATGCGAAACACCGGTTCTGTGTGAGTTGTATTCAACGGTTTGTATTTTCTAGTTTTTTGTCAATGTTCAACTCTAATAAGATTTGGTTTGTTGTTTTTTCTCTGCTTTTGTTATTAAAGAAGTAACTCAAATGTGACACTACTTAGTGAAAAGTTTGTTCCCTGCGTAAATTTGTTTTTATCACAACATTGTGGGCTTACAGAAGTGGTTTTATGCCGTTTTCTCGAAAACCCTTGAACGGCATACTAGTGATTGATATAATACTCACACTAAAAAATGGTGAACTTTTATTGTTGTTTTTCGCGAGATTTATACCATATTGGTTTCATGAATATTGAGCCAAACCTTTGAACAAAACATACAAAACACTTTATTCTTACTAGCTACAAATACACATGGAAAGAGTTGTACGCGAAACCACAGAAACATCGTTCAATAGACCAACTCTCCTTTTGACACTGAGCAGAAAGAAAGAAAAGAGAGAAGAGAAAGGGAATCAGCAGAGAGTCAAAAGAGAAAGAGAGAGAAACAAAGAAGAGAATTCGAAGAAGAGAAAGAGAGAGAAAAGAGAGAATGGATCATCCGTCCGTCTGTGTCGAACGAGGCTCGTCATCCCACTCAAAATCGGCATCTTCGTCCACGTATTTGCAGCAACGCTGAAGAGAAAATCATTTTTGATGAAGAACCCTTCTGTGCTGTAGTTTCTTCAGTCAACTTCACCTTTCTTAGTGGGCTCAAGGTAGCAACATCTCCAAAATTACATTTTGATGTCGAACGAACAGAAAATTCTCAATTAATACTGGGACGCGATGGGATCAAACTATAAACAAGGCGGTTAATAGTTATATAAGGACTGTGTAGGCCCCTTTCTGGCGGCGTAGCCATCTCATGAGAATCCTTTGAGCACCTCATGAGCTGCTCGTGAACTTTCAATGTTGAAGCATAGCAATCAACAGGATCTCATGAGAAGTTCGTGTGATATGGCTCTTGAGGTATCTCATGAGGTTTTTAAAGGATTGCTACTGCGCCTGGCCAAATCTGATATAAAACGCCACTCAAATTGAACCAGATGAAATTTAAATTTACCTGAAGCGCCTTTGTGAGTACGGCATAGTCGGGCATCTCAGTCTGTCCGCACTGGGAGAGAGTGTATTGCACATGAGAATAGGCGCGAGGCAGATATCTGCAACATAAATAGGGATGGTCAAAATCAAATCAATGTGTACCTCTACAGTAACCGGAGCAATCTCCAGATAGTCCAAACCAAATCGCTACGTAAACTGTATGTTAGTTTGCACATTCCTGACCTACTCTCTCACCCATCAACAAATTACCAAATCGCGGTCATACAGCAAGCTGATCAATCGATTGAAAACTAATTATCGGTTTGCGAAATGTAGCCAACGTTGAAGGTTTCGAATTTGTTTCAGATTTATAAAACTAATAAAAACTCTTTAAACTAAAAACGGGCACTTTCTACAGAAAAAATACATACAATTATAATCAACAACCCACGTGCACATTTCAGCGTAGCTCATTCTGCCCTTCATTTTGAGTATTTCCTCATTGTCGGTCATTGTTCTCCACGGAAGTGCCCCCTCGGCCAGCTCAATAAGACCATAGTACAAACTCCAAAGATCATCCACCGGACCCTGGATTCGAATTATTTTTCACGTTTTCACCACAAGCTGGAAACATTTCACCCGCGAACAATGCACGAAATGGTTAGTGAGCTAGTAGAGTATCTGAGAGGTTACAAAATCATACATTGTTTGATTATCATAACAATCAATACATCAATCAATACCTGTTCCTGTCTCTCGTGAACAGCAATCGATACGTATCTCATAGTGCCCCGGAACGCCGCATACTCCCTCCCCCGTCTCCATCTTCCATTAGAATGACGGAATTGGCGAGTCATACCTGAAAAGATAACTATCTCATATAAAATGAGAGGGGGGGGGGGGTTATATTACGAACCTCTCTAGCGCAAATGTGTGCAATACATCATTTCCAGCCTGTTTTGGACCAGGGCGGTATGTCATTGTTCACTACTATTGTATGTTTCATACCGCATGTCTACAATGAAAATAAATATTGTTTGACTCCGTTTTAACCAAGCTCCAAATTTTTGGACGAGACGCAAGGATTTGAAGCGTTTCTAAGTAACCCCATTTCACATTAAAAACGATAGTATGAAAATGTCTCACCAAAGTCGACTAGATAGATGATTCTTCGGTGTTCTCCAATGCCCACACAAATGTTCGATGGTTTGATGTCCCTGTAAAGATTTGTAGTATAAGTAGATCACCATAATTCGAGGCGCCTATTCTGGTTGTAAGTTGTATATGAAATACATACCCAGAAACACAAACAAAAGAACACTAAAAACTACACCGTGAAAAGTTGATGCAGTTAATTTCAAGTTGGAGTTCGAAGTTCAAGTTTGAAAGTGTAGTAGAACTGTGAAACACTAAAACTAGGAATATACATAGCACATTCTACCTTTTACCAAATTTAGCGAGTGAACTGAAACGTCTGGTTTCACGAACCTGTTCCTGTACTCCTGTACAACCCTTTCACGAAAATTATAACACAACTTAGTTTACCGACCTGTGTAAATGACCAGCTTCGTGAACATTCCTGAGAGCCTCCACCATTTGAATTCCAATACGAACCGTCTAAAATAGATGGGAATACGTGACCTATTTATAGATTTCATATTCACAACACTCGTTCTCTGAGCTTTCCTAATCAAGATCAACAACGTTCGAGTTTGAAAAACCGTATCAAAAACCGGAAGTCGTATAGACTGTTTTTCTGGTTGTTTTTCCAGCACTGAGACTTCACATATTGAGTGATTAGGTGAACTATTGTTTAGGTTTTACCAGATAAAGCCACCTAGTTTCTACTATACTTCTTCACTATTAACGTATTATAACCCGAACTAACCGAATGTACAGTGAGCCTTTTGGCGCGAGTTGCTTTTCGGAGTTCCGTGAGATTTCTGCCCAACAATTGCATGACAATGAAGTTGAATCCGCTCTTCGCTCCGGCACAATACTGGAATTAATAGAAATGTTACAGTGTTTTTCACGGGAAAATTTTACTTTCGCCCCCACCGTACAATCGCACCCCCCGTGATAGTTTGGGACCCCACCCGCACTAGTTTCAACAAAAGGTTCAATCTAAAGTTAAATGTCGACATTGTACAATCACCCCCCACTAACGTAAATCGGGGGGTGAAAGTAACATGCCTGGCAATCTTTAACAATCGCCCCCCACCCTTGTAATTCTTAATTGAAACGGAGCCATGTTACTTTCACCCCCCATGGTGGGGGGTGAAAGTACCACAGGACCTATTTCGGTTGAAACGAAAAAAGTGGGGGGCGAAAGTAAAATAGTCCCGTTTTTCACTTCAAGTGAGCATTCTACCGTAACTCGATGGTCTTGGGATAGTTAGAATACTTGTATACGGAATCGTTTTGAACAATAAACTTGAATGAGATGATCATGAAAACTATAGACTGTAACTCCTGATCAGTCTTTCGAACAATGAACTGAAAACAACTAAACATTGACCATTCTATTCAGATCAAACTGTTTCGGAAATTGTAAACTTGTCGTAATTTACTCTACAGGAGTTGAACAATTATCTAACCTGTTCACAAACTGAATAATTCATGTGGGAAAAAAACCAACCAATCTCGGAAAGTGTTTCTTTCCGTTGAGTTTTGCCAGAATCTGTTGTTCCAAAACCATTCGCCCCGCCTCTTCTGATTCCGGTTCTACCTTCACAGCCACTACCGTACTCTCGTTCTGGAAAATGTCATTATCTATACGAAAACTCATAAACAATCATGTTTTCACCATATACATTCAAAGATATGATAATAAAAAAGCAATGATTAACACCCATTGCAAGGTTTCTCTCGCTTTTCTGAGATAATTCGTGCATGCTGGAACGATTTCAAACAAGGATAGATGAATTAATAAATATAATGTTGGCTTGGGAATTGAAAGGGATCGAACTTGAAATCAAAGCCTTATCTTCATTCGTTCAATTTTAAGTTCTGAAAACAGGTTTTTCGTGTATTTTTTTTTGTTAAAATCCATTCACGTACCAATAGTATTTATTTATTTGTTGTTGATGTAATTCTACATGGATGATGAATTGATATTATCATTAAAGAAGAACGAGTATGTGGTCCAATCCCAACGCTTCAGTCCTTTAAACTGCAATACATTTTTCAATTGCAGTTTATAGGACCGTTGGCACGGGATTGGTCCACATAATCGTCCTGCTTTAACTCACAATATCGGTGGCCCGATAAATCTGTCCAAAACCGCCCCCGCCAATCAATTTCTCTATTCTGTACTTGTTCGCCAGAATAGTCGCCTTCGCCAAGTACGGGGGAGCAGCTTTTCCACGCACCTACAAATAGACCATTAAGTTACAAACAAGGAAAAGGAGAATGATTATAATAGTTTGTATGAATTGCTAAATGTAGATTCAAGTATGTTGTTGGTATAACTTCTCAATAATCAAAGTAGACAGACTGGGTTCGTACATTTTCTGAGTACGTACGCTAGAAGATCCCGGCACCTTCATCCCATCCTGCGTCTCCTCAAACACACGCTATTTCTCTGCTCGCCGGGATGTAAGAGACGAGGAATAGTGAGGCAGAGCGAGAGACGCAGGATGGGATAAGGGTGCCGGGATCTTCCAGCATACGTACTCTGGTGAACTTCACAGCTTGTCAGATGAAGCTTTGACAATAAGACTATTGAGCGCACGGTCTTTGTCGTTTTCCCAAAATACTGACCGGCTTATTTTCTTTGTTACGATTCCGAACAAATTGCCTGCATTTGGCCAACAAATCAGTCAGAGAAACCTAAATTAGCCGATTTGTGCGAAAGGAAATTTTGGATTTCTGTTTCTTTCCTAGTTTTAGACTATTCGGAGTTCACAAATTTTATTGAATACCACATTTTCGCCAATCAAACCGTCCAACCACGAAACCGGGTTTCCTTATACTTTGGTAACTATTTGGAAGCGGACTAGTTTCTTCAAATAGATTTGTAGTAACCGTTTTCGCACCGACTTCTAAAAAGGTTATTAACTGGTTCATGGAGACCCGGTTACTCGGTTAACTGTTCGATTTCTAGAGAAGGTGAGTCGAAAAGAGTTGTACCTTGTGAAGTGGAGGAGCTGCAGCACGCACTACCGGTAGAGGCTCAGCCACATCCTCACCGCGGTGATCCTAAACAATATATGAATAATGAAACGAATTTGGGGAAAATTGAAGTATCGCCCCCCACTTCAGTTGGGTCCCCCCCCCCGTAGCACTTCAACCGCCCACCCAAGCTAAAACCTGAAAATCTAGGAGAGGGGGGTCAAAAATCAACTTCGACATTTAATATTTACCCCCCACCTGGGTCGGCGGGGGGTAGAACTTCAATGGTGGGGGGTCAAACTTCAACGAGTGGGGGGGGGGCTGAACTTCAATACCGGAAATGTTTACTTTTTACCCCCCACCAGCTCAAACTTTTGTATTGCAGGTGATAAATTGAAATATCACCCCCCGGTGGGGGGGTCAAACTACAATTCCCCAAACCAAATTTACAAAGGTGGGGGGTGAAAAGTCAATGTTCCCCGAATTTGATGAACAAACTTCAATTAGTTATTAGAAAAACAGACAGTCATAGTATCTCAAGAGTGAAAAAGAATCTGTTTTTCATATAGCGTCAATCCCACTGAGGCTTGGCAGCGTGCCGTTGAATATTCAGGGCTATTTTTGCCACTTCAAAGTGTTACAAATAATGTTTGCTCTAGAAAATAGTCATCCGAAAATCTTGGCACGATGTCAATGAGTCTCAGTGCGAACGAAACAGACAACGAACTAAAGTTTCTCACTAATTGCACAGAACCTAAACAAAAGGGTGGGAGAAACAGAGTAAGAAGTTACCTGTTTTGCTATCATACGACCGTCCAGCGAAGCGCAAAAGTAGGAATTGTTTCGAAAATGGAATCATTGGGAAACGTGTTGCGCATCTCACGTCAGCTTCTGGAAATCGAGCACGTGGTTAACAGGTCTAGACTTACGTGCTTACGTTTCCAACAATATATCGGTTTTAGCATCGTAGGCTAGAGGAAAAGCTGAACAGTTTTCAACGGCTTTGCCCAAGTTCGTTTATAGATGTTCAACTCACCTCAATAATTTAAGGTAACCATAACCAACATCAGGAATGCATTTTCACAGTCAATTTGTCGTCAGTTGGTTCTACTGTTGTTTCTGGCATGTCACAGGATCTATGTCTCAGAACATACGAATGTCCACCATGAGGAATCAACTGTACCACTACTGCACAAGAAGACGTTCTGACTATAACGTGATATGTATGATGATCACCGCCTCGAAACGACGCGAAGTGAAACAATAAATATAGAAATATAGAACATCAGAAACTTTTATCTGTTTTGCGTTATTAATTGCAGTACTAGTGCAAAATTAGGCTATACAAACTATCGGAAAGCTGGGTTTGTTCTTTAATTTGTTGCTTATCATCGTTTTCAAAGCTGTTGGTAATACAATAATTACTTTGAGAGCTGATTTCTTATAACCTGACACCATCGTTCCACATTATTCCTTAGATTTCCATTGATTTTCATTCTCGTTTAGTTTCATGTAAGGTCCACATTTCCATAAATTACAGAGTCGAGCTTCTGGGAAATTCTCCAATAATGTGGAGATATCAGCGTAATTAATCTAGTATTACCATATTCAATTCATTCGGACATTTCAGACATTTGAAACAACTATTTTTCTAAGATTTTGTTTTGTGATTTTTCGTTATCATTTTCTTTTCATTTGATTTTCAATTAACTGAACAGAACAGAGAAATGAGTACACAAGATTTATTGAATCAAGGGTTGTACTCGATGGGGAGGTTCTTTCTGCGGACCATTCCGTCTCCCTGGAACCATTCCCTGCGGAACTGCTTGGCAGCTCCATCGGGGGTGTTGGTCCACTCGATAGTGATACGGTCGTTGTTGGTGTCCTCCTGTCCGTAGGCGAAGGCGTCGCAAGACACAGCCATGAGGATGGCCTCCTTGGGGTCGAGAACTCCGCTTCCGGGGTCAACACCAAGACGCTTCATGTTCGTCGTCTTGATGGCCCATCCAATACGGCGAGCGGAAGAGTTGACAATCTGGAATAAAATTGAAAAATTGAAAATGGAATGGAAAAATAAAATTAATTTAGAAAAGAAGACAAATATAGAGCAAGAATAGAGAGAGAGAGAAGAGATAGCAATTCGAAGAGAGGGAGAGAGAGAAAGAAAAAAGTGGTAAAGACAGATATACAGACAGAGGAGAGAGAAACAGAGAGAGGAAAAGAGAGAAATAAAGAGAGAGAAAGTGAAAGAGAAGAGAAAAAGAGAGAGAGACCAAGAAAGTACCTTGATGTGGTAGGTGTGCTTGTCATCGTAGGGGGCGTTGAAGACGATCTTCGTGCCAGGCTGGGTGAGGATGTCTCCGGGAGGGACAGATTGGGCCATTGCTGCTGCGATGTGACCATTCTCATTCCAATGCGCCTTTTATACCCGTTTTCTGTATAAAAGTTTACTTGGATAAACGGAAAGGACACTTTAAGGAGAAAAACTCCCAGAATTCTCCACAAAAAGTACTCATTTGCATTCCAGAAACGTTGACGAGAAATGCACTTTCTGGAAAACCGGAAACTTTCCAACCTGAAATCCGTTTCATGAAAAATCATGTGTGGATTTCTGGTAAAAACCTGTTAGCTATCTGGAGCTCGGGGAGAAGAAGAAAATTTTCGATAATTGTAACAAAAATACGATTTAAGAGAGTTCAATCGAGTTTTTTGCTGGAGTGGTTTTGGTTTAGCTCTGACGCATTCCACGAACTGTTTTCATGTTGCAGATTTGTTTAGGTGCAGACCTGGGTGAATTGAACATTGAACCACCACTTTAAGATGAACGGGAACATTTCAACTCAACTCATTTGCACTCAAACACTATCTCCTATTGTTCTTGACAGTTTATTCCGAGTCAATCAACCAACTTTCTGCACTTTTCTGCATTTCATTTTCATCCGTTCCGTTCTGTTCAATGTGGGTGGTGTTCACTTAGAGTAAGGCCCCGAATTTAACATTTTGTTCCGTTGTATTTGCAATTTGATTTCACCATGTTCCAGTTGTAATCAAAAACCTCTGCTGTGAGATGAAACTACGAGTAGTTTGATCTGATCAGTGATTTTATACAGGCTCTGAATTGGATGAAACGTCACAACATGGAAAAAATAATCAGTATTTCAAAAATCTGCTCTTCTGCACGGTTTTAGATGGTTTTCTATATTTTTCCAACAAGGTTTTCCTATCCCAGTAGTGAATCAGTCATATCTTTTTGAGTCCATTGTCTCTGTCTTCCCTCCCCCCCCTCTCTCTCTCTCTCTCTCTCTCTCTCTCTCTCTCTCTCGCTCTCTAACTCTCTCTCTTCCCCTCTACCTGAAGTTCTATCCCCAACAGTGTATTAGCCATATCGTTTTGCGACTGATGATATCAAGCTACCGTTCCACTCACGCGACCGAATGACGGAAGATTCATATCACAACAGATAGAAGAGAGAGAGAGGGAGAGAGAGAGAGGGAGAGAGAAAGAGAGAGAGGGAGAGAGAGAGAGGGAGAGAAGAGTGAGGGAGCGAGAGAGTGATGAAGAGGTGAAACAAAAACGAGGCTCTCACTGTAACAGTAGTAAAGTACATGAAGAAATCGTACACGCTCCACGAAAATTATTTTTTTGTTCGCGAGAGATATTGAACTCGGAAACTCGCTATCATTCTCAACTAAAGCGGTTCGAGAATGAGCTAACTAAAACAGTACATGTTGCTCTAGTCTGGGGGTTGTGTAGTTTGATCTCTACGGTTCAAATGAAACTTGCGCTCCTCGTTCTGCAGACTACAATCATTCACAATATATGATGGTCGACCTGTATAGATCTGTTGGTGGTAATAATAAAAATACAATTCTTCTAATTTGAAACCGTCTTTATACTAGAAGTAAACTGAATAGTGGCCGGAAATTCAGTATTCTAATAAGGCTTCGTGCACTTTGTCATTGCACGTTTCTGAGTTCTGCTGTGTTTAACATGTTTCACGTGACTGTGCAATTGATAGCAGTATATGAATTACAACTTGGTATTTGTTAGCGGTTCGCCTACCTGATAAGAAAGTAAGTTTGGTCGAACGAGTACATGTTTTTCAGTTGTTTAGTCTCACCCAAGTTTTGTTCCAGTAGAAGGTTGTTTTTTGTATGTTATTCAAAGTTCCTCAACTTAAAGATAATTTCGTTAACTATGAAGTCACGATTGTTAGATTCAAAATCGTGAATGTTAAACTAGAACCATTCAAAGTGAGGTAATACATTGTAGTTACACACTATTTTCCTTCAGTTTTCTGTCTGCTTTTGTTTTTGTGTCCTTCTTGTTCATGACATTAATCTGTCGGATCCAGTCTCCCGACCAGCTGGCTGTCTATAAAAGACTGCCCCAGGGCTAATACCCCCGTTTGGGTACGGTCGCTTACAACTCCACCCCCCCCCCCCCCCCACATTCTTGGCATCATTTCAAACTGACTTTTCATACCATTTAAATCTGCGGTTTCTGTGATTGATAGTGAATGATTCGACACTTTTTTGCATTTTTTTCAAAGTTTACCGAAAGTTGCAACCCTTATCATATTGTCTATTTTTTCAACAACGCTTTCAATAACCACATTTGTTCACAACTCAAAACTTCATCAACGATAGACTTAGAATCATTCTATTTGGCCTGCAGTTCAACTGTTCTGAGATTGTGTGGCTAGATCAACCGTTTATGCTAATTTTTGAGACGCCATTTGTTTAAAAGGTTGTATGTTCTAAAAATCACATAATATGTATATCTGTTGTCTGTGTTCTGAACTAATAGAACTATTTAACAATTTCATTTCTACTTGCCAGATCATGTCGAGTCGCGCGGCTGCATATGCAGCTATCGGTTGCTCCGGTACCGCTGTGGTCCTGGTGGCCCTCTTCCTCCCCGCACTGTGGACCAAGATCAACAACATCACAGAAGATCTGGAGAGGGTGAGTTGTTATTAGAGTGTAGCTACAATATTAACTCATATATTACGTTTTACTGACACATTCTAAAAATACAGTAAGACTAGAAGCTGAATTTCTCAAAAACAAAGTGGCAAAACATGAGGCACTACCTACAACAACTAACTGTAACTTCTCATTTGATGAATAAGATACAAACTGACAATTTTAGTGAGAATTATGGATAAAGTTCTAGTTCGAACTCTACTCTATCGTGGAGCATAGTATGAGTGTGCATCTGTTCACGTTTAATCCCAATGAACCAACGTCCCAATACCCAATAGAAACATGAAACAATGGAAGATTCAGAGAATCACAACAAATCATTGATGTATAGCCCTCATGATGAATGACTTCTATATGTGCAGGACATGCTGGAGTTCCGTGACCTGCAGAACGAGGTCTATTCCAACCTGAGAGGAGACAAGATGGGCGGTTCCATCGTGCCTTTCGTCAGAAGAAAGAGACAGACAACAGACCCCGGAGTCTGCAGTTAGTCTTGGTTTTATTCATTCAAAATGAAGTACATCTAGACAACAACGAGACAAGAAAGGGTCGTGAAATCTGTTTTATAATTGCTAAGGTAGAAAAAACCAACAAGTTATATCAGAATTCGTATGGAGTACGCTGAAGAACGTTTTGAACTGCTTTGTGCCTGTCCAAAATAGAGATATTTGATCAAATGACTTAGAAACGCTGCAGCATTCAACCAGGAAAATAGCTTTCTAAACATGGCTTGTTTAACAATTCAAGTTAGATTTTCACCTAATTTCAATGATTCTGAGTAAAACGTGTTACAAAATTGTGTTTCAGTGTGTACCGACAACAGTGGATGTCCCCCTGGCGCGCCCGGATCTCCCGGTACCCCCGGAGAGGACGGAACCCCCGGAGCTGCCGGAGACCCCGGAGCCCCCGGAATGCCCGGAAACTACCCCCCAGTCAACATGGACCACAACGAGCAGTGCCGAATGTGCCCCAACGGACCACCCGGTTACCCCGGACCTCCCGGACCTCCCGGAGAGTCCGGAGAGCCTGGATCTGACGGGAACCCCGGAAACAAGGTATGTCAAAAAAATTACTTACTAAAGCTTGTTTTTCGAAGTAACCGTCTATTTTCAATTATTCAATGTTGAAAGAATTAGTAATTAGAAAGTTGTGAACTCGTCACTATTTAAAACTTTGTTCTCAAAAGTAACCTTCACTTTGCAAATTTTAGTTTTGAAAGAATCAATAACTGAAACAGCAAATATGTACATAATAATTAGTTATAACTCGGTAGTAAGAACTTTTCAAAAACTAAAATTACGTTTCCAGGGACCCAACGGACACTCCGGTCAGTCCGGAAACGCCGGTTACCCCGGAGAACCCGGAGCCCCCGGCAACAACGGACCTCCCGGAGACAAGGGTCGCGATGGGGTCAAGGGGGTCAAGGGAGCTCGCGGTTCCCCCGGAGAGAGAGGGGTCATGGGACCACCCGGGTTCGCCGGACCCACCGGAAACAACGGAAACCAGGTGAGCAACATAAGAACCTTGACTGAAATCCATGAATGTTGAGAAAACGTGTATAGGGCAAGTAAACCCTCCATTCAACTCATGATTCAAAAGTTTTTGACGTCCATATGATTAGGTATAGATATATACTAATATTAGTTCATTTATCCATTTACGTATTTACGTATTAACGTCATTCTAGTCAGACTGAGTTAGTAAAACCTATTTCTGATTATTGGAATGCAACGAACACCTTCAGAGCAGTATAACACCACTGTAAAATCTCAATCACATTACTCAAAAAGCTCACGTGTTCATCGCAAAAAAGCTTCTGAATATTCGCGAGGTCCCTGTAATAGTTAACGAACGCATGAATTGAGTGTTATTTGCAGGGAACCCCCGGAGCTCAAGGAGAACCCGGTTCCCCGGGAGAGGAGGGACCAGAGGGAAACGAGGGATTCAACGGCAGCCAGGGACCAGTGGGACCACCCGGAGAGGACGCCAACTACTGTCATTGTCCCTCCAGAACCGCCAAGACTATTGTGTAAACAAATCGATGAAACTTGTAAACAAACCAATAAAACGTTTAGTTCTCGTTTTGTATAGAAATTCCAGGAGCCGAGTCAAAGGTGTAAAGGTTGGGATAAAGTAAAGTAAAAGTTAAGGTCGAAACATGGAACACTATGGTGTGAAACTCACTCGAATCATCTTAAAGGTATGATTCGTTGGAAAGTTGCTGAGTTTGTCTCATTAGTTCATATTCAGGGTTCACGTTAACATTTACAGGAAGAATTTAACGTTAATGGGAAGATTTCCATCGCTGCTTAATTAACACGTAGCACGTTTCATCAAAGATAGGATATATCAGCTTTTTGAGATTTAAAGTTCATTTCTGGGTTACGTTAATATGAACTATTCAGCCTACGTGCGCGTTTGAAGATTCCGTGACTGACCAGATACATTTTGAGATCGCGAAAAACCAGTCGACAAACACGATCTTTTGGGCTATCGGACAAAAAGTGTTAAAAAAATAGCGGTTGTAGAATATGATTAGGTTAATGTGCTCAGTAAGAGATGTACTCAAAACCGTTTCGACCCTGATTCAAGACGGTTTTGGGTTTTCTCAGAGGGTCGGGTCATCATCAGTTGAACCCCTCTGAGAAAATGAAAACAGGACGAAAAGACTTACAGACCGTCTTCTAGCGGAGAATTGAGAGAAATGAACATTGCTCTTACTTCATCGCACATTTTTCCTCTTCACGTTCTTCATAAAACTAATAGTTATATGGAAGTGTTCAGTACAGCTCTAACCTTCATGATCGTGTGTTTGTGGTAGTATGTGTGAGATGTTTGTAAATCTCGGCCCTATTGATTTAGTTTTGTTGTTGGGTAGGCAGCATTTGGTAAATATAGTTTGCTCTCACTTTGAAATTCAGTGGGAAAAAGTAAGTATTGACTGGAAAACTGGTGAGCTGACGAAGAGCTTGTTAGTTCCTCGTGAACCTCGTGAGTAGACCTCACGAGGTTCACTCATGAGATCTCGCCAGTTCTGGAGGCATTGCTAGAGCGTCAGGTTTTATTCTGCTTGTGAGAGTATCAAGATGTTTGGGAATAAACAAATCAAGACACAAGTGCTTAAAATAAGACAGGGGTATTAGAATGTAAACCAATAGTCTTCTCGATTCGAATTACTTAATTAAGGAAAGTGTAGTAGAAACACGTGAAGATTTTGAAAATTGAACCAACGAGTGGTACACGAAGTTCGCTTGTAGGGACCGTTTCTCCATAATTTGGGCGGATTGAAGAACACGAATACTCAGAATACTGATTCGATATTGAACTGGTGGCCCCTCACTACTACATTTTGAAAGAAAAAAGAAAATCGGTCAACAACCCAGCCTTTCATAAGCCAAACCACCCTCAGAGTTACTGTATCACGAAGCTTCTGGCCGAGAGGTGAATTCCGTTTCAGAACACCACACTTCAATCTTAGTAAAAAAAACAGGAAAAAATACCTCGAACACTTTTTGCCCTTGCTTTTTGTTACGGCATTTAAATTTACGATACGTTTCGAGCCGTTTTCGGACAATTTGTTCGCGTCCCTATGTAAATGCGTACGTGCCGGTGCCTTCGCGCTGTTGCTGAACGCAGATTATCAAGATAGAAAGCTAAATTGGGGACTTTTCGCCAAATGTAATTGGTTTGTTCATTTTCCGTCCCCAAGTATACATTCTTAATTCTAATCACCAAATTAAAGAGGAACAGTGTCTTCAAGATGGAGAAAAACCGTTCAGTGGTCAACTTTAACACATTTTTTATGTTGAGGTTATCTACATCTCATCTCAAATGTGCATTTCGCATCCGCAGAAGACCACAAACATCAATTTGCGATGTTCCTTTGAATTGACACGCTTCTCTTGCTGTTCCGTGCGTATATAGGACAAAAAGTGTGTAAATACGATAGGGCATGCGTGGAAAATCACAAAACATCTATGGTTCCGTTCTAACTGGTTCGTTTGTTTCGACTGGAAACAAACGCATTTTGGGGTGTTCGCACCTTTTGCGCAGTTCGTTCTAGCTACACCGAGCTTGCTATTACAATTTGGATAATTTTGACAGTTCTCGTCAAGATTCAAATGCATGTTGGGAGTTCATCAACGTACTTGTGAGTACGTAACCGTAGTCAGTTGTCCAACGTAACAGTCCGAACTGTAAGTTCAGGAAACGAAACAACACTTCTGCTTATGGTTTGTTCCACCCACTTATAACCCTCTACAGTAATCTGCTAACATATCCTGGTCAAAGTTTGGTATATTAGCGTATTCAGAAGTCCTAAAAATGTTGATAGTGTTATCTGCATGTTTACTACTACTAACTCTGAGAATTTGAAACCAAACTGATGACTTTTTCATTAGAAAACACCCCCTTGAATAATTGACGGATTACTGTAGGAGTACATCGATTGGTGAAACAGACTATATATTACCTAGAAGTAACATGAAAAAAATTGCTTTGAAATTTTTCAAACACCCTATCTATCCCTCAACTGCCCATGTTTTTGTATTTAATCCCAAAACTGTTGTCAAATAGGTTTACCGAAAAATTAAGAATGTGGATGTTCGAAAGTAGTGTGATCATTTGTTTGTATACTAGAAGTAAATTGAATAGTCACGTGAAGTTAGCATTCCAATTAGGAATTGTGCACCTTGTAATTGCACGTTTCTGAGTTCTGCTGTGTTAAACATGTTTCACGTGGCTGTGCATTTGACTAACAGTATAACAAATTCTCCTTCGGTCCTCGACTATCTTCTCTAACCGTTGACCACCCTCAATTACCCTATCCGGTTCGAAACTCTGTTGGCCTCCCCCCCCAATTTCGGCCCTCCCGACCTTTGTACTCCATACAACCACCCGGTTGTCCTCTCGATTTCTCGATGCCTCCCGGTAATTACACTAGCAACCAGTCGTTTCACTCGACACGTTCGCCAACTATGCTGAACATGACGTTTCTCGCGTTTTTCTCCAAATTAGACCCAATCGAGCGGTCACTCGCCACTTTTTTCTTGTTTCGGGAACAGAACTTTCGGACAAATGTTCAAAAATTGGTGTGTGTTGAACTAATACCTTTCTTCGGGTACTGGATCTAATGTTATTCCTTCATTTCAGAACACTTTGTATAATTGACAATTTTCTATATAATCAACTCTCACCAAATCTGTCCTAGTAGACTTCTCTGAATCAATGGATAGTAATTTCCCCTGCGAAACCTGTGTATATTACCCAACAGTTAGCCTCATTCTGCTAAAAATTGAAAAATGAGGTGTTTTAGAAAATTTGAATTTGTTATGATTGGAAAGCCCGAATGTGTACTGTAGGAGTCGCTGAATGCATTATGTGAACTAAAAAGAGCTCTTGGATTGTACCGTCATCTTTGTAATAAATGTTTCCAGAAAGAGATCTGATTTTGACACAATATTCGGTTTTGTAGTTTGTTTTCAGCGCTGTTTTCAAGTCCAAACTACAACTTAGATTCAGATTTTCCTTCTCTCTCTCTCTTTTTTCTCTATTTCTTTTATCTTTTTCATCTCTGGACGTTTTCTCTCATCAATCGTGAAATAGCCTGTTCTTGTAATTAGTTACGTCTGTTCATACAAGCCAGTACTTCTCCTAATAATTTCAAATTCCTTTCAAAAGGGTCACACGTTCGATCCCCACCACTGCTCAACCAAGGCATTCATCCCTTCGTGGGCGATGTATTGGTAGTAAAATGTCTACGAAAGTTGAAGCCTTCCCTGGTGCTCCGTGGCTGGATGGGGATGGTAGGCCAAATTCAGTCTGTCTTACAGAGTTTCCCTCTGAGACTGTCCCTTGCAAGTTCCGTAAAGAACTTTGAAGAACAGAGGTAACTTTAACTTTTTTTTATCTTTCTAATGATTTGAGGTCTTGTTCGGTCTATTCTCTCAAATATGCCATAAATATGTACTATTTCCTATGACGAATAGCGCACTTTCGTATTGAGTTCAGCGTTCTTTTCTATGTAATTGGCGCGCCCCTCCCTCTGATTCGAACGAGATCTCACTTCCAATCTCACTTCTTCTTCTTTCTATTTCGTGGGCCGTTATTAAGGATCAGTGTCAACACATCTATCCACCAGTAACAGTATACTAGACGCTCGAATCATTTTGGTGTTTTTGAACTAATGTATACGGTTAATCAATTGCACAGTCACGTGAAACATGGTAAACACAGCAGAACTCAGAAACGTGCAATGAAAAAGTGCGCGATGCCTCATTAGAATGCTAACTTCACGTGGCTATTCAGTTTACTTTCAGTATAGTCGTTAATTCATATAAAAGTACGTGGCAATCCGATTTATCAGGGTCAACACGTTTATCTTGTCTTTCGAACTTTTTCGCGGACTTTCGAAACTCAACAAAACTTTCGCGAAAGCCAAAAAAGTCACATAATTGGGGAACTTTGTTAGTTTTCACATCACGTTTTGTTCAAAATCATTGAGTACAACGCGAAACGTTTCGTTAAATTTCATGACCAGATTTATCTCCTGAAGTATCTCTCTCTCTGTAAATTGTAAGAAAATCACATTGAAGACTATCACGTGATTCGAACTTGTGCATTCAGATACTCCCAACGTTCTCAATCGAAGTGAATCCATCTCTTTACAATGCTAAATTTAAACATTTCGTTCTAGCATTCGCTTTCAAACTTTGAAACGAAACGAATATGACCGACTTTTCTGACTATTCACGTGACTATTTCATTCACTTCCAGTGTATTTTGTACTGAAGATAAAAGAACAGCTCATTTTCTCCACTGTTGCGAGCGTTTTTCGACCACTTCATGTTCTCTTCTTCATTTCGTTTTGAAACGGCGCCTCCGAACTGTGTTCTCTGAGTGTAAACACACTCAAAACACACTCAACCCATAAAAAGGAACAACCTTCAAAATCAGCACGGAATCGAGAGGAGATAGGGGGTATCTGGCTACTTCATACAATAACAAAATGGGTCGCGTTCTAATTACCATTTCACTAGTAATAACTTATAGAATAGATTTATTCGTGATTTAACACGTGACTTCCACATAGTATGTGGCACTCCAAATGAGTAAATGGAGAGGAGAAGTGAAAAGAAAAATGGTATGGTTACCCTGTCAACTCACATTCTGATCTCTCGCACCCGGTTTATCTCTGCCTCGCCCTTCATCTATAGTCGTCGCCAACAAAAGGACCGGAAGGGTACTGTGTATCTCAATTGTCGCTGTGTACGGACACATGACTTCCATTCCAAAGCCTGTAAGATGTGTACTCTTGTAGAGCAGTGGCTATCGTTTGGCTACGGAAGTTTTGCTCGCAGGTTCGATTTCGGCAAGAGAACAAAATATATAAATTTGGCCCCTCCTCTAGCTAATTGTCTATCTTTCTATCTCTTTTCGCCTACTTATCTATTGCTCTCCTCCTCCCTCCTCCCTCTCTTCCCCTCCGACTCTTCCTCTTCCTCTCTCCCTTCCCTTTCCCTCTATCTTCTCTCCCTCGTCCTCTCTAACGCTCTCTCAGGCTCTTCTGACCCTTTCCATCTCCATACACCACTCTGTCTATCTGTCTGTCTGTCTCCCTCCCTCTCTCCCTCCTTCTCTCCTTTCCCTTTCTTTTTCTCTCTGCATCTCTCCTTCTTGACCTCCTTTCCTCTCTTCTATTCATGGACTCCCGACCCAAATTTTCCTCGATTACCCTTCTTCTTTTCACTTAAACGCTCGAATTTATCCCGCAATTCGCAACTCCAATTATTCTAAACTGTCTCCGGAGAAAGTTCGAGGAGGTATTTTGAAGTTTCTCAAGAAAAGTACTTTCTTACATTCTTCGGAAATAGTTTCTGAACTCTATTTTCTTCATTATAGTTCTTTTCATTCTAACGTAGACTATCACAGATTGCATTCTAAATACCTAGTCTCAGATCTTATCTGACGAAGATTTTCGAAAAGTTCAGGTGTTCTTTGTACTAAATCATGTTTCCACCGTTCCAGCAAACAATTAGCAAAAAATGAGTTGAATTGATGTTTTTTGAAACAAATGATATCATTTTAGTGTAATCGCCCCGCAACAAACAGTACGCCCGTTGAAAACGGTTTCTGCCTAATCAGCAGTGAAATTAGCAGCGATTTGTGACTTGAATAGCGGAACTTTCTTTGCTGACAAAAAGTGAGAGTGACGCAGAACAGAATCAACTTTTTTATTAGTTCTACCGTTGCTTGGATTCCTTCGGTTTTCATTAAATTTGTATTCTGTAACTTTACATTTTCTTCCATCGTCTCTTTGAGGAATTGAATATACTTTATCCAAAATAAACTACAATTAAATAAACTGAATTAATGAATATTATATTTTATTCTATGCTATTCTATACAAAAAAGGTTAGCTCTGAACATACGAATTTCTAGCTGAACCTCGCGTTCTCTTTTTTTCTCCTTTCCCTGAGCACTTCCCACAAGACTTATTTTCTATACTATTCTATTTATTCCATTAACATCTATTTTTTCCCAAACTATTCTATATTTATGTTTCAATAATAATGTTAATATATTTATTTCATTTCCAGATGAACCTTGCGTTCTCCCTCTTTCTCCTTTCCCTGAGCCATGAAGTTTTCTGTGGTCGTCGAATAATCGAACAATACGAGAAACAGCTGAATAGAATCAACGAGAAAATCAATAAATTCCGGAGTCCGGTCATGGACGGAAAAGTCAAAAGGTACGTTATTTATTTAACTTTCCTTCTTTCTTTTTTTTTCGTTCCCCCTCTTTTCCTTCCTTTTCTTTCTCTCTGCTAACACTCTCTGTCTCTCCTCGCACTCTCTTTCCTCTCTCCCCTCTCTCTCTGTCTATGTTACTTTCTCCGTCTTGACCCTCATCTCCTCTAATATCACCCTCATTATCGGCTTTCGAAGTATGTTAAACCGTAGTCCGATCTGTCGCGTCCAAAAACACCAATTGACTTCCTTCTCTCAGATTCTAATCAGAAAATAGAGCAACGGAAATATCAAATCGTCGAGAACTTAGAGGGGGCAGAAGCGAAACGTACCAGTGTCTTATTCTTCTCCTCTCTCTCTCTCTCTCTCTCTGTCTCTCTTTCACTCTCACTCTCTCTCGTTCACTCACTCTATTCCTCTCTCCTTTTCTCCTAGTTTCTTATACTTTATCTGAGCTTTTTTCATTAAACAAAAAGAAATATTCACGGAAGGACAACAACACAACCTGTTGTATACGGTAGTGACCACATCGGAATCCGGATACAAATACGAAAATATAATATTATAGCAATATCTAAGTTTTAGTTTGCTATCCATCGTCACATCGTTCTCGATTCGACTGAAACATGACGAAATCAAACTACAAATACAGTCATTCACAACTAGAGTACAGTAGCCATTGCATCTGAAAAGGAAACGTGTAATGGAGAAATGCAGAGTCGTTGATGACGTATTGTGTGACTTTACTTTCTAGTCCAAATGTTTCGACCACATTTTGTCAGATTCTGTGATTTTTTGTCAGAAAGTGGTGAGATGAAAGTGAGATGTTTTGTAAGAAACTGATATTTTTGTTACGCAGAGAAACGGCACCATAGTCAATTTTTGTCCTTTTCGAACAAAAAGTTCATGTTTTCAGTTTTTTTGGCGATATGACTGTAAAATTGAATGATAGAGATGGAAGATTTTGCATCAAGATGCACTTATTAACCCGACCCGAGAGTCTATTTCTCTCAATTACACGGCGAAAACACAAAAAGACGTTAATCTATTAAAATCGAACACATTATTCGGGCAGAGAAGGCAGAATAATGTGAAAACGGAAAGAAAATTACAGTTTCAAGACACTGGGGATTGGGAACACAGAAGGGAAACATGGGCAAATCATATACAGTACTAATGAGCTATAAGTTTTCCAGAACACAGCAGAATTTTCTCCTAAAATGCACCGGGCCCAAACTACAGATCAAAATGGAATGATTTGTTCATAATATTTGTGGGCCTTTCATGGTACAGACACACAGTCTACCCACATATTTTGTTCAGTACTATATATGATCAACTTTCGTTTTTTTCAGATACCGTTGTGTGGAGGAATACGTGACCATCGACCGAGACGGAAACGAATTGACGGAGTCGCGCGGCGACGCGTCGCCGCGCGTCGCGCCGCCTGTCGCGCAGAAAAAGAGAACAAAGTCGACGTCACGAAAAAGAGCTCACGGCGTCAAAACATATGTTAGTGGAAATATTTTACATCTTCAGAACTGTTCGACGAGTGTAACTAGAACAATCTACACTGTTTTCGGAACTAGTTCTCACGTTTTTCGTCAGGCTGAGCAGCACACTGCCAGTTTCGCAACTTTGATATTGTTCGGGTGAAATTTTGGTGTTGTCAGTACTATTGATTACAAGGTATTTGCCTAGTTTGAGTATGTTTCCAGAAAACATCGCACTATCCGATAGTTCACACGCTGCCGATTCAAACAACGAAGATGAGGAAAAAGCCGAGACCCACGGTTTCCATCCAAGTTCAGAAAACAAAGGTACGACTGATAAAGAAACCCTATTTCGAGAGTATTCTCTATCGTTAAACAGTTCGTTCTACGCATAACAGCCGAAAATAGTCATTCGTAGCATTTTGCTGTGTATATATAGTTTGGTCACACTAAATGTAAGTCAAAATCTGCTTTCCAGATTTCCACCTATACAGTGAATCCAAGAACGAGACAATTTTCTTTTCCAAACGTTTGAGGTTTTTCGCTGATGTCAGGCAATCACGTACATACAGCCACGTGAAACATGTTAAAAACGGCAGAACTGAGTAACGTGCAATTACAAAAGCACGATTCCTCATTGAAAATGCTAGCTTCACGTGACGTTTCGATTCACTTCTAGTTTTTCATCATGTTTCGAGGATTGGTCAATTGAAGCAAATCATTGTTCCTAAATTTGCAGATGACCACTCCCCCGCTACCCATCAGTGAGGAATCAGCTGACGAATTGATCGAAAAACTCTATTTATCCGAATCTGCCCCGAAACTATCGATTGAAACCAAACCGATCCCAACTACAATGACGCCTGAAGCTTTTGATCTACCGAGCCCCGTTCGACCTCAGTTGCGGTGAGGACGGAAAAAATTAACCTGGAGACCACATTATAATTCCTATGAGTTCTCGCTGCTACGTGTTGAAATTTTCTTAATTCCAAACGTTTTTGGACGCAGAAGTCTATCAATTAAAACACGAAGCGCAAAGATTAATAATCATACGATAAGCTCATGATGATGTCATATTTATTAATTTTTTCAAAATAACTCAAATTAGGATATGAAGGAACTTCACCGAGGTTCACGGTGTTTTTTTCTCTGATATGATCTGCTATTAGTTCTAATTTTCTCGTGGTTGTCTACAGTTTGTCATGTATGATCGAAATACAACCTATATATGATTTTCAACTAATGTGGAGACGGGTTATTCGGAAGAGACAGATTTATCTCAGAATTATTACCATTTTTAGGCCCTCTACGACTTTCGCTTCTAATTCCGTACACAATTCTGTTGATAACGATTACAGTTTCGAGGACTCGGAATATACCACTCTCAGGTAAGTCAAACAAATCTCTATCACTGAAGGCAGTTGCTTCAAATTCCACATGATTTAAGTCCTAACCCATTACAGGTTTGCAAGTAGTATTCGCCACAACAGACGGCGTACTAATCTCTCAAAAATCTCATGACAAACCTCATGAGCTTCCATTCATTGCTATGCTAGAACATTGAGAGTTCCTGACTAGCTCATGGTATCTCATGAGAAACAAATATGAACTTCTCATAAGATTGGAGGCATTGCTAGGTCGTCAGGTGGCACGTCGCAAACTCTCTTATTCTGTTCCCACCGCTAAGCACATAATATTGTGGCATAATAGATTTTGAAAATTTAACAGTTTGTAATGCAAAATTTATTGGTTTTTTTCAGCCGAGAGCAGAATGATAACCGACGATTTTCTCCGAGACGGAAAGAAGACAATTATGAACAGGTAAACGGTTGTGTTCTTTTTCTCATACTGAAAGAACTAGAACGGTCTTGGTTGTAGTATTTGCGATGGTTGGTTCTCGTTCTTCTATACCCAAACTGAATTTCTCGGAAGAGATCAGAGATCAGAGTTCACTGGCACTTACACGAGAAGTAAATTGAACAGTCACACAAAGTTGACATTCCAATGAGTAATCGTGCATTTTGTCATTTCACGTTTCTGAATTCTGCTGTGTTTAACAGTTCACGTGACTGTCCAATTAACTGAAAGTAGAACGACTGCCATATTACATCTTTCTTTCTAGGGATTCGAAGAGTACGAGTACTACGAAGAACTTCCACTCTACAGAAGCGAGCGGAGACCGAGAAAGAAGTGTGAGTTAACAAGTGGAATCACGTGATTGTATACCCAGATTCAAATTATTTTGCTTAGTTTAGTTAATCAGACGATATTTCAATTTTTTTTGTTCTAGTCATTGGTGTAATGATGTTATTCCAGATTTCCGAGAACTTCAAAGACCGCTTCTCGCACAACATGTTCCTCCAGTTTACAGAGTAAGTAAATCGTAGATAACTTTTTTTGAGGATGTCAATCAAACTAATTGAAGTGAAGGGAATTTTGTGATTTTTTTCTGTTCAGAACATTCAAAGCATTTAAAAGATGTGTTGGTAGCTGATGGAACGTTGTTGAATTTCCAGATAGATCAAATGTACCTTATGAGTTTGAAGACATTTTCCACCAAGGCAAACTATTTTTCCTAACTACATAAGTACTCTAATGTTATTTTTGATTATCTGACTTGAATGGGTTAGTGAACCATTCATGCTTGTCTAGCTGGAAAGGGGACGTGTATTGTAATCATACAAACATCATTGGTAACTTAAATCGAATTTGTAACAGGATGATTAGGGATGGTTTTAAGGTGGTTAGGAACATATTATCTTTCTGATTAAATGTTGCATTTCAGGACACTTACCGTAGAAATCCTGTAGCATGGACTCCCCCCAACCGGCTGCCCGTATCAAATTATCGACTACCGGTGGTGAGTTGAGAAGATCAAACGTTTTCAATCGTGGTCTTGATGGTTTTGGAGAAGAAATTGAAAAACAAAGTGGTTATGTGTACTATCTGCGTTTCAGATAACATTCACTTCTCATGTCTGAAACATGAAAATACTTCGTTTACTATTGTTTTAAGTTTACATGTCGGAATGGAACATGGTTATTGTAACTCCTTGTATACTTCTCGTATTCTTGTACTTTCACAATTTTCACAACCTCAAGACTGTTCTGGCATAACTTCGTGCATAGTTCTTGCACAAATTTTTCTCACTTCAGAATACGTTTTGAGGTTGGTTCGAGCACAAAAAGTGCTTCAGATGCTAAAGTAACCCTCTTTTTCAGGCGAATCCCAGATCGGCTCCCCGACGTCCGATTCCGGTTCCGATGTCGCGGGCGCCAGCGACTTTTCAGCAACGACCTCCACCACCTCAGCAGATGATGGGAATGATCCAACGGCAACCGCTCGCCCCACAGATACCGCAGCCGCTGTCGCCGGCCGCCGCACGGTAATTCATCGCTAATGTTCATTCTTTCAAATCGACACACAACCGATACAATAGTGAGATTATTGTAAGTAGTCCTCAGAAGAATGAAAACATAACTGTGTGGTCACAGGAACCTTTGTACGCTCTCGCGTGACTCTTTTCGTGTTATTTATTCACATGCTAGCATGTGGCATTGAAGAAAATAAGCAGAGCTACTGACGCTTGAAATGACAACATTCCTAATCGAACACTGTTTCTGACGACAACTCATAACATCAGTTGGTCATCGCAAGATGAACGAAATCGGAATAATTTACAACACGAATACAACAACTTACAAGACAAATGAAACCTAATTTCTAATTCTAATTATTTAGTGTCAGGTATCCGTCGCCGCGTACTGTTCTGTCGCCCACGGTTCAGATGACGCCGCCGCCGGCGACACCGCTGCCCTATACGCTTGTTCCGGAGAAGAACCAACAGATCCAAATGAAGACGGACTCGGAAAAACCATCTTTGGAGGTTTGTCACAGAGAAAATTGATAAGTTTTTAGAACTGAACAAGAACGAATTACAATGATTGTACTAATAATGGAACGTCTATTCTAATTTGTTCAGCTAAGAGAAAAACGGGTTCAAACACAAACAACGCGGTTAACTCAGTACAGAAATGTTGTCCCTTCATTTTTTCCTAAAACTTTTTTTCCTAAAAGTTTTTCAATTGAAATGAATAATCCTGAATGAGTAAACGAGAACCGAGCTCATTAATTCCACTCATAGTGGTGACATTTATCAGTTCTAGCTATGAGATCATAGTTGTTTCAATTCAAACAAGGCTCGTTCGATTTACCGGTGTTAGATCACTCAGGACAGACAAATACAGCCCCAAGACAATCTTATTTCAGAATGTATGGTTCTTACTATTCTTCAGAACTTATTCATGATTGTTTTCTTCCAACTTCCATTTCTAACTATTTCGCAGGACGCAAACGCGGAGAACTGTGCCCGTATTCCTGCCATTGCCGCACAGTTCGGAATCACAGACGTCTCTGCGTGGGCGCGGAGCAACTGCGCCACCTTGCAAATGTTTGCCCCGGGAGCGACTTGCGAACAGATTTGGCATTTCGTTGACTCGTGCAAGAAGAAACATTTCTTGTAACTTTTTTGTTTCTCTCGATCCATGACTACGTTTTAGGGTGTCACCTATTGAATATTCGCGATTATCTGTAACTATTGATTTCTCTGGCTTTAACTGTTTACAATCCAGGTTTTTCAATGCCTTCAGTTACATTACTCCATGCTTCATTCGAATTTTTCATTTATCAAACACATTCCTTCTAATTGATAATCAATTTCCTATTATTTTTCACTTGCACGGGAAATGTCTATCTGACATTGCGCGAGCTCGATACTATTATGCATTGTGGTTATTTTGTGTGATCAAAGTTCGAGAAAGAACTAATCAGGTTTTCTTCGACAGGATCATAATAAGATAGTAGTTAGTAGTGAAGAGTGATCCGGCTTCTGAAACGAAATTGACTATTGTTTGTATCACAGTATTATATTCTTTTTGTAGGCAACATTCGAACAGATTTACCAACTCTTCGATCTGTTTCACATATGTTCTTATTTTCACATACTTTATTCTTAATTTTCATCATATAAGACGACCAATTTCAAACTTTTCACAAAATCTGGCTTTTTCAGAGATTTACAGCTTTTTCTGTGAAGTAAATAGAAAAGTCGGGTTTCTCCTGTTTCACGCGATTTTCTGTGAAATTGTACCCCATTCTAACAATATTGGCAGATTTCACGCAATCGGGCCAAATCTGGAAATACATAGAGAATTTCAATATGAAATATTCATTGTTCGAACCATTGAAATTTTCAATTGAAATTTTTACTATAGATATTTTCAATAGGAAATATCCATAATAGAGAATTCCAATTGAAATTTTCTATGGTAATCAGTGGATCGCAGCAAAACTTGTAACCACCGGAATCGAACCTGCGACCTTGTGGTTATTAAGTGAGCACTCTACCACTGCGCCACGAGAGCACAAATCTGGGCAGACAACTGCGCATAGTTATACCGAAGAATTGATGCCGCATTGACCGGTATATGCAGCTTCCTATCTCTCCAAAGGGATGTGTCACAATAGCGCAGCGGCTAGTGAGTCGGACTACAAAACTGTGGTCGCAGGTTCGAATCCTTTCACGGAATATTTTGTTCACATACTTCGCTAATATAAACTATGAATATTCCGTATTGAAATTATTCATAGTTAAAGGTGAAACTACGTTTGTGAATAATTATTCTGGTTATGAAAAATTTCAATTGAAATTATTCATAATGGAAAATTTCAATTGAAATTATTCATAATGGAAAATCTCAATACGAATTTTCCATATGAGTTTCTCTTGTTGATAATTCCAATTGCTATTCTCTATGAGTACCAAACACGCTGTCCTCATAGAAAATTTGAAGAAATGCCTCAAATCGGGTTTTCCTCTTAAATTGTAGCCTCTATATTTGTTTCACAGAAAGTGTTGTAAATCTGTAAAAAAGCCGAATTTTGTGAAAAGTTTGAAATTCGTCGTCTTATATTGTCAGGTATGGGTTGTTTTTGACAGGAATATTGTTTTGATAAACCTTATTCGTACAAGTTTTGTCTTCGAAACTATGGACTTTCTAGTAATACTGTTAGCCGATTCAACAGTCACGTGAAACATGTATAACACAGCAGAACTCACAAACGCGCAATGACAAGGGCACGATGCCTCATTAGAATGCTAACTTCACGTAACTATTCAATTTACTACTAATATATCGTACATGTTCTTCGAAATTAACTTTGTTGATATGATTTCAATGCATTTTTATTTTGCTGCAAATATGGTTCTTACCACAAACTTATATGTAAAGAACACGATGTTACACACCAAAATCAATATGGGGTCTAATCAATATCAATAATCAATCAATACAATCTCAATAAACAATTTTATCTAGTTGTCCCAGACTTATTTTTAGTTATTGTACATGTTCTTCAAACTTTACCTTGTTGATATGATTTCAATACATTTTCGTTTTGCTGCAAATATGGTTCTTACCACAAACTTATATGTAAACAACACGATGTAACACACCAAAATCAATATGTGGATATATTGCTCGTTCAAATGCTGAATTTATATGGTGCTAGATCGCGAAATGTCGAGCAACGCAAATAAATCCAGAATTCTCGGAGCTTTGACAACACAAAAAGTACATGATACAATAAATAAGTCAAGTGCACAGTCACGTTAAACGCTTGAATGACATCAAATCGACAAAAAAAACAACGAAGACTCACAATATTATTTACCCAGCTCCCGTTCCATTCAATGTCTAGTACTGAAAAATGTGGTTATCAAGTTGACACTGAAGAAAAATACTTGTACAAAACTTGTTAGAGAACTTGAAAATTATACTTGGTACTATACAAGTGTTGTTTGGTTGGTAATGTATCGGAAGAGTGGGGCAATCTATTGGGCCGGCTGGCACAATAGAGTGGAAGAAAGGAACAACTACCTGTTGAACTACTTGTAAAACTACATGTGAACCTACCTGTGAAACTACTTGTTAAACTACATGTAAAACAACCTGTAAAACCCAATTGCGTGTATACGTGTGGTTCGGTTGGTAATGTAGTGGAAGAGTGGGGTAATCTATTGGGCCGGCTGGCACAATAGAGACCATGTTTATGGATCGGGCGAGGACTATGCAATGAATAGACTCAGGATCTCAGCTGAAGGACACGGGACAGTATTCACTAGAGATGACATACACAACAGTGAGACGTGGAAAAATGACGTGAAAATAACGTGAGGATATCAACAGTTGCAAAATATGCGAAAGTCAAGTGAAACGTTACTGAACATCTGAAACTACCTATTATAATGCGCACAGTAGTGATAGAACATCCAAAGTTCACGTGGAACGATAATTAACGTTGAAAATTACTATGTAGAACAGATACAAGACATAAACAAGTTATGTGAAACTTTACTCAACATTTGAAACTGACAATTTCCCTGTGAAAACCAGTCACAAGACGTAGAAAGTTCAGTGGGACGGTAATCAACACGAAAAAGTGTATATTTGAATGAGTTCGGCGAGTTTGATTGCATGTATATTTTTCTGTTTTGCAGTCGTGCTCGAAATTCAGTGGTCGAACAACAGATGAATCAGAAGTTCACTGCAACGTTTTGCGAAACTCGTTTGAAAAGGGGTGACAATGTCCATTTGGAACAAGAGTAGAACAATCGTTACATTGATGCAACATCACCTGAATGTTTCATACAACTGCAGCAGAATGAAATGTGAAACCGAACTGCGCCTCAACTTTGATCGATTTTCGAGGAGAACCGGTGTCCATATTGTACGGAGGTTGTGCCTCATTCGGCAACAAATTGCTATAAAAAAACGAGAGAAGAATCGTCAGTCTGCCAACTAGTTACACTACTCTCAAAACAGTGGCTTCATGTGAAGTAATTGATTCAGAAACAAATTATTCATTGAGTAGGTCAAACGAATGTTGCGTGCTATTCTGTGAAAAAAGTCTCGTGTTCCTACAGGGATTTAATATGTTGACATTTGCTATTCTTTCATTACGTATGAATAAAAAATTTCTCGGACACCCATGGTTTTTATTGCTAGTTTTGTGTAAGTACGCTGTTATCGATAATTATTCAAGAAGCATAGATGGTTCGAGCTGAGGTCGAAGTATGCAAGTCAACGTTTGGAAATAACATGATAAAGAAAATAGAAGCACACGTCTCTATTTCTGCTGTGTAATACATGTTTCACATGTAATTTTACTACAAAACTATAAACCATAAAAAATGCGGTTAGTGGTAGAATTGACAAAAGAATCCCTCCCACAGTGGAATAATATGCATGTGAATTATGGTCGCCGACCACTATAATATTGTGTTAACGATTGTTCGCCGGCGCCCATTCAAACCGAGTATTATACGAAATGTATATGGATATACTGTATAGTGGGATATCGAGTTTTATTACAAATTACTACTATTATGAGATTAGTATAGACATTTAGCGAAACTAATAATATGCATCAGACAGTGAGTGAATTGTGTAACGTCTTGACGTGAAGTTACACTCAGATTCTGATCTACACACTTCTTTAGTTTAAAACAAAAGTTTAAAACTGAAATAGAAAATAGTTCAAAAACTTCTGCAGGTTGCGTTTTTTGGAACTAAGGTGAATAATGTGTACACTCTACGTTTATGATTGCTGTGACAGTACCCTTGATAACCGTTTTGATTTTGCAACTTGTTTAAAAAGACACAAGAATAACTAAGTTTTGATCTGTCAGCAATATAATCTCTATTATTAATAGTATTAGTATTGCAGGTGTCACTGTGAACTTACGCCATCTCATTGTAAGTAGGATTTCACACTATCTTCCTTTAAATGAGTGTACATTTTTTGTTTTGATGTTCTTTTGTAATCTTTTCGGTTGTAAAATTAGGAAAACAGAAGTAAAAAGGGGAGGTGGAAGCGGGAAGAGAACAAATATATGGGATGCGGGTTGTGATAGCTGAGGGGCGCAAACAGAACTGTATCAGCTTACAGACGGTTCGCGCCTCGGTTAGAGAGGGAAAGAGGGAGAGGGAGAGAGGGAAAGGGGGAGAAAGAGAAAGAGAGGAAGGGGGGGGGGGGGGTGGGGAGAGAGAGGACCAGAAAAAGAGGAAGTGACGAAGAGAGAACAGAGGGGAAGGTGAGGAGAGAGAGAAAGCAGGGGATAGAAGGTGCACAACAAAGTTGATGTAACCATCTTCTCTTTGACGTTGAAACACTAGATTTTTGAGCTGAGTTTTCTAAGATGTTACCGACTTGGTAGTTCTTCAACATTTGCTGTTTTGCTCTTTCATTCCGGCGGGGTACGAATTTCACAGATTAGTGCGGTTTCAGATCGAGAGCTAGGGAAAGGGGGGAAAGGGAGAGAAAGGGAGAGAGAGAGGGAGAAAGAGAGAGAGAGAGGGAGAGAGAGAGAGAAAATACATGTAGAGAGCAGGTGAGAGACGCAGGTTGTTAACTGGTCCTTGGGATGTTAGTGCACCCCGGGAACATACTATGGCCGAAATTTGAATGGTCGCTGTGAGGACAATTGTGTTGATACAGGGTACAGATGTACAAATATAGGATGGTTATCAATGAAAGGCAGAAGGATAGATAACATTATTGATTGGGTTGGGTAAACAGGGGAGAGAACACCACCTGGCACGTTTCCATGCAAAATAGGGGATCATATCAGGTAGTGATCAGTGGTCAGTTGGGGGGGGGGGGGGGGGGAGGGGGGAGGGAGAAGGAGAGAGAGCGGGGAATAGAGAGAAGGGGGAGAGAGAAAGAGAAATGAGTGAGAGAGAAAGGAGGAGAGAGAGAGAGAGAGAAAAAGAAGGAGAGAGAGAGGGGGGATCATATCAGGGCGATTAGAGAGAACAAGCGAGAGACAGAGAGACAGAGAAGATATACCAAGCGGAAGGGAAGAGAGGAGAAAACGAGAGAGAGTAACTATAATTCTCGGTTTCCAGTGAGGGAATCTGAGACGCCTAGAAGATTTGGTCGAGGGGGTGGTAGCGGATTATAAATCGAATCGGCTTCTATTAAGAGCAAAGAGAGAGTGAGATTTCAAATGAGTCAATTCTTCCAATGAAGAGTCCCGACCTTTGCCAGGACGTTCTAGAATAACCTTCTATGATCTCAAGGAAACTACTAGTCAAGTGCAGTCAAGTGCATTTGTGAAGTACACGTAAGCTAACGGGTCTTCACGTTTACGTGACGAAGTGGTTTACTCCTAGTATTCTAGTTTACCACATAGCTGATGAGGTGGACAGTAGTGCCACGTATGCACCTCTCTCTCAGCCGTTGCTAATGGTAACGCGCAGGCCCCCGCTGCACCCCCGTTTGCCCAGCAACAGAAATAGTATGAGAAATCGGATGGATTTGTTGAAACTGGTAACTATCGTATCTAAAAAAGTTGATTGTATGCAAAACTGCGCAGAACTAAGTTACGATGATTGCAAGTATTATAGTCCACATCATTGATGATTAGATCCTTACAGTACACATTTAAACTTCCCTATAACAGTTTCCAAGTCCATGCTTCAACTTGTTTAGAACTATTCTAACATGAAATTCGACTTGAGTTGAAAAGTGCTAACCTTCCCGATTACATTCACCCAATTAGCGATGGCTGAAAGTATTGTGATCATACTGTAGGAGTATCAGTAGGAATGAAAACGACTATATTCACTATATTGCCTGCAAATGGCATAATCTTGTGAAAACTGAACGAACGGCGCCAGTTTTGCACTCTACAAGTACATTGGTGTAATTACCAGAAAGGTAGCAGCTATTTTCTCTTTTTCTCAAAATGAACTCGAGAAAAAGCTGCGAACCTATCAGAACCAGAAAAAAGAGCGGCTTCCTGTGAGGTATATTTATTATCATTCTAATCAGTTTGTAATAAAACGTTTTGGGAACATGGAACCGCGAACAGAAAGAACAATTTTTCTTGTTTTTCATCTCGTTTTCGAACAAAGAAGCTACTCGCGATTTTATCAACATTCATAATGTAAACACGCCAACCGCCGAACAACAATGTTTTCCCCGTTGGAAAAAGTTGTATATGTTGTTAAGTAAAGTTTAAGGGATCAAATTCCATTTTTCAACCTTTCTATTGCTTGTTTACATATAAAGTTAGAACCGAAACTCTCGAACTCCATATTCGAGCGATATTTTTGCCCAATTACAAGAAATCCTAGAATGGTCTGAAACCTAGCAAAATAGATTTCACGGTGAATCTGACTACCGTTTGTTTCGAATGTTGATACTCTGCTCTAATATGATGATATTTCATCTGAATTTCAATGAAAAAATGTTCTATTACATTCTATTTTTAATTTAAAAACTGACCTGATCCGTGTTTTTGTGTTTTCCGTAGCCAGTACGACGGGGCAGCTTATTGACCATGGCGATGACCATTCATGGACAGATATGAAGGAAACACACCTAGTTGGAGACACGCCCATTTAGAGAGAGAGGGGGGAGGGGAGGGCACAGAGAAAAAGAGAGAGAGGGGGGAGAAGAGAGATGATGTGATAAAGAGTAGGAGAGAAAGAGAGGGAGAGAGAGGGAGCTAAGAAAAGGAGGGGGGGGGGGAGAGGGGGAGAAAGAGAGGGGGGGGGGGAGGCACAGTGAGGAGAGAGGCAGAGAAAAAGAGAGAGAGATAGCATGAGTGAGATGGGGGGGGGGCAGAACATTCTTTATTCTCCTGATATTCTTTAACATCACGACCTCATGTCAAAGATCAAAACTCAGGAAACCTATTGCAAATCTAAACTTGAGTCCCGGCCAGCAACTATTTCTTGATCTTCCGATCCCAACATACTTTTGATCAATTCTCGAAATCAGAGCTGATCAATCGTTTGGCGGCGAGCCAACAATTGAATGTAAACGTATTCACAGTGCTGATATGGGGTGGTTTCATAGCACCAGCCGGCACCCTTCCCACCACCTAATTTACATTTTCTATAGGCAACGAAATTGTAGTTTTATTCACCGCCCCTTCTCTGGCTGAATCGATCGATTGAGCACGGGACTATATTAAGAAAGTGTGGATTAGTGTGAAATAACTTTTCTTGGGGTTCAGATTTATTAAGCGCATAACCACTACTTCAGTATATAGTATATTGTATTTTGTGTAAAACATCTTTAAATAAAGTTCTGTCATTTCGGTTTTCTAGATTGATGAAGAAGTAAGTCACGAGAACTGCGCAACTTATGACTTAGATAAGAATAAGCGATCGTCATGCAAAAAGTTAGAAGCACATTTTAAGCAACACGTAATTAACTGAGCTCAAAGACGTCACATTTCACGTACATGTTTCGCACACAACTTTTAACCGAACACGTTTAGCTCACTTTGATGAAAAAAACAAATTAATCGATGAAAATTGTTTATAGTAATACACAAGTCGACCTTCCTATCGGTTTGTTTCAAGAAATCATATTGAAAATAATAGAATTGAACAGGTGACTTATGAAAGACACGTGAAATTTCTCTCAAAAACCAACAACAGAATCGAATCGATTCTAGAAAGATTTTCCTCGTTGAACATGGGAAGAATGAGAATATTTATTAAGCAATGTCACCGTGACTCAGTTCTTTTGCTGACTGCGTGGTTAATTGAGGCAAGACTATCACCTGAGCGAAACAATTCAGTTCATAGTTTTCCTATCTTCTTGTGGTAGCTACAAACAGCCGATTGACCACATATCATATGTTCAATCTCAAAAACATGGTTGCTAGGTATGTCAACAGAAAAACAATGGACCCAAGATAGGTCCCGTTTGCTGAACGAAAAACGCACCTCAAAGAAGAATCGCACAGTTCGAAAAGAGTGTGAAAACAGCTACGAACCACCCGACTCTCGAACTGTCACTTATTCTTGTTAACTATGGTATATTGGGTCATAACTGGGTCAAGTAGGGGAGTCGCCAGAGACTATCACAACTACCAGCAAACAAATAAACAGAATTAGAATAAATTGAATGCTGTTAACTAGTATAGAGTTATGAATGAACTAGTGACAATGAACACTATCTATAAAGGATAATTCATGATTGAGTTGAAGTTACACCGCCAACTAGTGGATACCAGTGCATTTAGAATAGAACAGAATAGAATACTTAATGAATCAACGATTTAAAAGAAATGTATTGTTACAGAAAATAGTGTACTCAATTGATACCCCGATATTTGTTCAATCTTGTTTATTTTGAACATGAGCAGGTGTACTAGATTGACAAGCTAAACAATGACTATGGAACTCTTGAAACACTATCAGCAAATAGCGCTTGCACATAAATAAACAACTGGATTGTGTATCTTATTCAGCTAACTATAATTTACAGAAAGTGTTCTACAAATTGATCTACAACAAACTTCCAGAACACTATTAAACCACATTTGAGGTTGTGTACTGTTTTAATCAAAACAACCAGTGAAGTATAACATCAAACGTGTGAAAAACATGATAACGCAATAAAAATTACATGTTTTACAATATTTATTAACTGTAGAAGGGATATATATGGTTCGTTTCCATATCACTTATGGTTTCCCTGCGCAGTTCTCATATGTGATAATTAGTGCAAAAGGTAGGTGCACAGAGGCTTAATACCCGCTAAATAGGCCGTGTTAAGACCTTATTAAGCGATTAACCCAGTGAGAGATATGGCACGGTGATCAGCATTGATGCAAGTGAGGATTACAGAAATTTTCCTTTTTTCCGAGGAATCATTCTAAAAACAGACCCAGGAAAAACGATTTTCGATGATTTCCAACTGGTTGAGAATTGAATCGTATGTCGTGCAATGCGTGGAATTTCTTCTGTATTCTAAATTTTCCATGGAATACAGAGGATGAATTCCAATCAATAATTTCAACATTCACAACTTCTTTTGTTGTTGGTTGTTCAAATCGCACCACACTGTTGGAAGACATACACATTACTCTGTATTCATTCTCGTGTACCGAGTTCATCACGAATTCAACCCGGGTTACGGTATCTTCATTCTGCTCGAGACCCATTAGTACATCTGCCCTGGCAACGCGCCAAAAAAAGAATGGACTAATGGCGCCAGGTAGAGAGAAAAAGCGGGACGCCGTGCATATTCAAAAGAAGAAGATCTATCCCGACAGGTGCTGCTAATAGCCCATCCCGAATTAGGGTGGTAGATGTTTTTATTTATGGTTAGAGAATAACGAAATAAAATGCTAGTTAAGGTATAGTCTGTTTCACCAATCGATGACCTCCTACAGTACTCTACCAGACGTTTAAAGACCAAGTCGTCTATGAAAACATGAATATTTTGGTATAGAACTTTCAGAGCTCGTAGTAGTGAAGGTTAAAAAACACAATATCGAAACTTGAAACTATTTCAAAATCTTGAAATGCTAAGACTCGACCAAGAACGTATTACTGTAGATGGTTATAAGTGCGTGGAACAGACTATACCCGGTGTAGATAACCACAACGATAGTATATGCAAAATCGGACTAGATGAAGAAATCACACTTTTCGGTGATTTGTGGAATATACCGAGAAGGTTTATATCAGTTTGTTCTCGACAGTCCTTCCATACAGACTTTTCGGCCCGGCTCCTTCAAAAAAGTCTGATGGGAACTTCGAATCTAGAGTTGTAAACTACACGTTTCGTCTTCAACTATTCCACGATGGATTTGTTGCGGAAAAAGCGCAAAACGTGTTTGCACCGAACGCGTTGCGTATACTATAACTCTTCTAAATGGAAAAAAATAGTATTTGTCTTCGTTTGTTTTGCCCAGTACTTTCTTTTTGAAGCCATAACACGAAACTCTAAATCTGAGGGCGAACCTCGTTCGAGATACCTGGAAAACGTTAAAGGGGACAGAAAGGAAAGTTAATATAAAATGGCTGCTCAAGGAGAACAGAAATATACCATTCATTACTCAAACTAACGAACCTAATTTGAAAAGGTCCGCATGTTTTACTATGTTTTGGAGCGCGCAACTTTATGTTTAGGTACCCCGGGATACCTAAACTAGCTTTCCACTCCGCCCTCCTTTGATGTCGAATGTCGTTCAGTGTGTGATAGGTAAAAGAAGTTGTACACAACATTTTCATTTTCAATTAACCTCATTGATTTTTATTAAGTCGTGGCAATAATTTGAGCTCAGAACACAGTCCGTTATGACTTATATATGAATTGTAGTTCTCTAGAATCTATAAAACTGTTAACTTATACATGAAGATCCTCAAAAGTACCTTCAAATCACAAACAAAAGTTGAAAAATACAAAAAAATATAACTGAATATAAAATATAGTATTCTATCTATTTGTACACGTAAAACAAAGTGTTATGTGGGCTATTGATATAAGTGAATACAAAATGACAATGAAATGAAAAATGGTTGAACTGACTAGTTTATGAGACATCACGTGAAACCGATAGAGGCTAGACGTCATGACTATGAGACATAACGTGAAATTGAGAGAGTCTAGACATCATAGCTGATGAGACATCAAGTAAAATCGAGAGAGTCCAGACTTCACTGTCCCCCGAAAATATCGTGGTGTCTCTGATACCGCTGTACTTCGTCGAAAATCAGAGCTGAAATCAAAATTTTTGAAATTCTAGGTACACCAGAAGTAATTTGAATAGTCACGTAGAATCAGCATTCTAGTGAGGCTTTGTGCACTTTTTCATTGCACGTTCCTGAGTTCTGCTGTGTTCAACATGTTTCACATGACTGTGCAAAAGTATAAGGAACTTCATTTCATTCTTCGGTGCTAGGAAGCTTCATATTCAATTCTCCTTCAAGTTGTTTTGATACCGTATACAATTCGTGTACAAACTTTTTGGCAAACTTCCGAATCTGGGGAGTTCATCGCATATTCTTTTAGAGTTAAAACTGTCATTTTACCTTTCCATTCCGGTAATGATTTGTAGGCAAAATCGATATCCTGGTCATATCGATTTTCGGACCTCGGCGCATTTACTTCTTCCTCCTGAAATTGATTTTAGTTTCGCTTCAAGTCATATTATGCAACTGTGAAAACGAGCAACAAATTTGTAATTTAGATTTTTACACGTTTTTTCTGTTATTGGAATCAATAGTCACGTGTAGCACATATCAAAACGCATACTTATCAGTCTTTCACGTTTGACGCGTTTATTCCTATACTGAACTCAACGTGTACATGACAAAACGCAAACAGTTTTATAATTCAAACTTAGATTCCGATATTACGAGTCAATTTCAGTTCACTTAATTGGAAATCTGCTCTCGATGTATTGGTTTGTAGTTTGCAAAATAATGAAAATTACTTCAATCAAATTCTAAATTGTAGTGAAAGCGCTGATTAGTTCGGCTAATCGCCACTGTGGGAGCAGACTCTACTCGTGACTTATATACTTGTAGTCAATTTACGGAGAAAGAACTTGGAAATGATAATATGCAGTTGAAAAGGCATACGTTCTAGCATGTTCACATTTGACGTGACTGCTTTGAGCAGTTTTTAACAGAAAAAAACAATATTATTCATCTATCAAGTGTGGTGAGAAGCTCAATTTCAAGTCAATTCCAACTTATTCTTATAGGACACACGACTTAAAATACGGCAAATGATACTGTATCCATGTTCTCATAAAGAATATGCACCTTGTACTGTAGTGTATAGTTTGCTTACCTTGAACCACAACTTGACATATGGATGTTGAAGGGCTTCTTCCACAGAACATCTCTCTTCCGGGTTGATTTTCAACATCTTGGACAGCAAATCTCGGGCGTCATCAGCTGAAATACCACCATTTTCAACTTTTCCGAGCACATTCGAAACGTTTCCAATTCAATTACGTGAATAACTATGTACGAAACTATCTGATGTGAAAGATCTAAATCTCAAATGGTAGAATCTGAGTTCAAGGGTTATAGTTCATATTTTATATTTTACTTTGTTTCAGGTGGTCTTTTTCAGGTGGAACGATCGCAAATCTAGGTTAGTAGTAGTGGTCATGAATGAAGCCGAGAAATGTAATCGGTATACATCGTATAAACATCTCAAATAAACTAAAAGTAGTTTACCTGTCAAATGTGCGCGCGGGTTCTCGGTTTCCCTCAAGAACGAGGCATCGGGGACAATTTCAGAGGCTGGCTTCGGGGCCGCCCGTCGCAATGAGCGAACATACCTGGAAGACAGAGAGAGTTCTTTCGAATAATAAGTTTATGTATTTGTCATCGTTGTAACTCGAGTTGCAAGAGCAGTCAAAGCAGACATATCGCAGACATATCGACAGGTTAGCAGTTCAATAAGTTAGAAACGGAAATTTCAGGCATTGTAGCGGAGCCATACAAATGGTGATCTCAATGTAATCAAGAACCTAGTTACTTTCTGGCCAAACAGTGGCATGTTGTACATCATCATGGCCAGATAGTGAACAGATAGTTCAGCTCGAAGCTGACCTATCCATGAGATAAATCTACGAGATCATGTTGTAGAAAACCTCCGCATAACTAGAATATGGTTATATTGAACAACATTATATTGAACAACAAGTTTAATTGATAATTCTCTGTATAGAAGAAGCATATAACAACTTTCGAGTATGACCAACCTGGCTGCACTTTCTCCCAGTTTGTTAATGAAGTCGTCTGTTGGCGTCCCCATAACGTTTACTATCTTTGTCCATTGGTCCACTCTGGATAAACCATATTCTAGTGATTTCATTCAAAGTTCACAACAAATATGAAAATACCAAACGTGCGCTTAGGAATAAAATATGTGTAGGGATACTCATAATTAGAACTTTCGTGAGAAAAACGATTTCAATCTGAGCAGGAGTTACAACAAGTAAACAAAAACAAAAAACAAATTGAATTTTGAATAGTTCTCGATGTGTACCTGTCTTTTCCTTGGAACAGCACGTAGTGGTTGATCATTTCTGCGAAAATACAACCGACCGACCAGATATCCACTGAAATAGGGATAGCGTTACTTATTTAGGAACTCTTTTCTGTAAAGGTTGCTAAACAAGCCAAAAAAACACTTTTTCAATCGAAATAGAGACGAATTTCTCAAAGTTTCTTAGGATTTTTGAGAAAACTAGAACGCAACAAAATTCTGACTAAATTACAGGGCGGGAAGTGGGTGTAGGTGCCGTATGATGTATAGTTAGGTGACAGTGGGATTGGACCACATAATTGTCTTTGTTCAAAATTCTCACGATTCGTTATAATAAGTTAGCTACAACCCTAACAAACAATCAATAACTAGGAAAAACACAAATTCTACCTTTTTCCGAGTAGGGAAGACCGAGGATGACCTCGGGGGCTCTATAGTATCTGGTGACAACGTAGTCGCTCATTCGGATACCAGCGTTCGTGTTTTTCTTTCGAGCCAAACCGAAATCGAGAACTTTCAGAACACATTTGTCGTTCACAACTATGTTGGACGGCTTCAAATCCTGAAAAATTTATGATTCCGGGAAAAAACTTTGTTAGTTACGGAACAATGAGAAAAAACGTGTTCCCTATTCACTGAATTGTAACGTGTAGTTTCGCAATACTAATTTTAAACAAAATTCTATGAAAACATTCAAAAGGCGAGGTGAAATCCTGTGCTACGCGTACTTTTACATTGGAACTGAGGACTTTGTATTTTCGAAAACAAGTTTTAAAAACGAACCCTATGAATAACTCCTGTATTGTGGAGGTGTTTGATGGCACACAGCATCTGGTATACGAAGAAGGACAGTGTCTTGTGATCCAACCTGAAAGAGAACATTAGGTCATTAGGTGAAATAGAAACTTAAAGGGGGGCAGAAATGAAAGCCAGGTTAGGTACCCCGAGGTACCTAAATATGACGTTGCGCGCTCCAAAACAGGCAAACACGTGTCAACCGTATGCAAATTAGGTTCGTTAGTTTGAAATGAAAGTTACACTTATCGATTTCTCTTGATAAGCTCTATCATATTAACTTTCCTTTCTGTCCCCCTTTAAGGAACATTTGCACGAATCTGTGCAATTGTTGTTTCGCATCAGAACAGAACAGCAGAAAGATCACAGTTTCACTCAAACACGGCAGTGTGTTTCAGTTAGAAAATCAAATTTGTATACAAGGAGAAACTAGGAAAGTTTTATTTTATTTTTTTAATTTTTGTAAACGAATGGACCTCCCTCACCTCAACCTGTTGACAACCTCGTGTAGATTGTGGCTCATCAACTCCATTACCAGGTAAACTTCTCGGAAATTCTGCAGCTGCGTTTGGGGAGTGAACGAATTCAACAATTTTATGATCTGAAATAAATTTTTATGAAGATCTATTGTTACAGTTCTGATCCAAAGACATACATTTGAAAACTGCCATTTGTAGTATGTTTCCAATGGTATTGAAAACTAGTAGCCAGTCTATATTGAGAGTTTTAAATTGAAAAAAAAACTAGAGCGAATATGAGCGTTGTGGTTCTGACATTTGAGTGTGTGTAATAAGTCAAGAACGCATGACAAGTGGTAGGGGATTATTAATCGAAAAATAGACGGGGACGATGACTTCTGCTGTCATTTGAAGCATGATCACGGTGAGGACCAAAACACATTCGTCTACGAACCGAACCACGAGAAAGAGGGAGTCTTCTCCTATCTAGGAGTCGGTAGCCTCAACTGGACTTGTAGTTTTATGTACGCACAAAGCGGCGGCATCAAACTACAAACACAACAGAACAGCGTGGAAGTAAAATCACTTCGGTTGTTATATGGTGGTGAGTATCATAAACTCGGACGCGTTTATAGAACATTATTCCTCCGTTTCACTACGGAATAAACTCAATTTCGAACTATTTGGTGCGAGAGGCTTCATTGAGCTTCATGACACACTGTTGAGAGAAAACCTGGATAAAGAAATGATCGCTTGAAATCTCGTCAGTTTATTTCTTAGATGAACTTCAGGGTCTCCGTGGCGAGACCCTTAAGGCTCATTCAGCCTTTTACGCTTAACCAAACCGTTCGAAATCACACTTTTTGAAAATTATGCTGTGTGTTGAGACCAAACTACGATGTGAAGCTAAAGGCACACAAACCCACATTCGGGTGTTGTATGGTGGTGAGTAGGATAAACTCCCGATAGGCTCGTTTCGCACTCATGGTCATTATGAATGGCTGCTGCATCTTCTTGATGGCCACCTTGCAGTTGGACACCACGTCATCTGCCTCACTGAAAAGAGAACACATGTGAAACATAGCCATTATTACCAACACGTCTATTCCACACGTTTTAATATGTATGTGATCAAAAATCTATAATTAATCAGCCATACTGAGAAAGTCACGATTTTAAAGCAGAGCTGTTCCAGAACATGAATGTTTCATTTTGTAGTGCAACCACATTATTTTAATGTGTGCACACAGGTCTTCATATGATAACATTTGTTCTTATACATGACAAAATATATGAGTGCAGTGTAGCAATTAAGTAGCCATCAACTGAGAATGATGAGGAACGTAGGAATTGAAAATATATGTTCAATTTTCTATATTATTGTTGACCGAACACCAACTTACACCACTGTTCCTTGTGCGCCGGCATTCAAGAACTTCAAGTTCTGATATCTTTTGGGGATGGTGAAAACACTGACGGCACCACTGTGCGCATCCTGCAATATACAGAAAATGTTTATGATTCTTAAATACCTATCCCAAGCATGTTTTTATATATTCATTTGGAACTGTGATGTATTTGGTAGAATTGCGTGAACCAGTGCTCACTAGAAGTTGTGCAACTTTCGGTGAACAATAAAAACTTTCCAGCGAGTTTCTTCGTATGTTGAGTATGTCGTCTTATTTCGAAAGGTCGACGTTATCGTGCATTCAACTTTTTTTCAAATTCTAGTTAACTTCTGAAATATTCATTCAATAACTAACCGTGACGGAAGTCTGATAGAACCTGCTCCTGTCATAGTCGTCTTCTCCGGAATTTCCGTTTCGGAGCAGATTTCCGTTTTGTTGGTCTGCATCCACTTCCATCATTTCTGGAATAAACAAAAACAATAAACAAAAATAGGGACAATAGTATTCCATGTAGGATGTATGTTATTGATGGAAAACAATCAGCGTGAGACAGTTTACACGGGAGGAAATGGGTAATTTGCATTGACGACAAACTTGGAGGATCAAAATATCAATATTATAAGCCAAATTTATGTTGTAGGAAATCATTAAATCATAAGTGAACATTTCAGATTGTGAAAAAAGGAACTCGAGTTCGCGAAAACGTACATAATCACATGTTCTCTGTTTGTTTTGATAACAAAACACAAAGTACACGAGAGGAGAGCGATTTAAGTGCATATTCGATATTTATCGGAGTAATGAAAGAAGTCACGTAATACTCGAAGAAAACATAAACTCGAAGAAAAGTTCGTTTACTCAGTGCACCCATAGTTTGAGATCGTCAATTCAAAACTGATTATTTTACAGAGAGTTTAAGAAAGTAATGAGAATTGTAATGACAATGAAAACATTTAAGAGACTTAGGGTATTATAACTTTTCACGTGGAAATAAAAGCTAACTGCCAAAAGTCTGTTCGGGACGTAGAATCTCACGTAAAACCACACGTGCATTGTAGTATCGTACTTCAGTTAAACTAACATTCACGTGAATTCCACGTGAATTAGAACACTTTTTTCGAGAGAAAGTATTCTTTGTAGAAGAGTCTGAGTTCGGGAACAGGAAAGAAGTATGACTGATATTTGCCACGCGGCTTATAATAGAAATCGATGAATCGCGAGTGTCAAAGATAAGAAAGTCGTGAAACCAAATACAGAAATACTGTTCAAATACGCTACTAGCGCCGAACATACGTGAAATCAATCATGGGGAACGTTTTACGTGTATAGTAGATAATTACAACACAGCGAATAGCAGATCAAACTAAAAAAACGAGATCAAACTATAAAAAACATATTGGGATAGGGCAACACAGGGATTTTTTTGTAAAGAGTGATGTTTCTGTTCCCGTTCTAAATTTATGTTAATTACAGCTATTTGGTTCTATTATTATAAATGTAATTTACTATATTCAGCTGTCTTATTGTGTTCTCAAGCTGGTTCATTTTCGATTGACAAAGTCGAGGTTCAGGAAAGGGCTAGTTAGAGATGAGAAGGTTCGACCAAACAATCGAATACATTTCAGTTATAAGGTGGAGAACTCGGAGATATATGTCACTAAATGTTAAATATGACATTGAACGAAATATAGAGTTTTTAGGAGAAAAAATCTGCAAACACATCACTATAATAATGACAACTTTAGAACTGGAACATTGTACATAACTTTGTTATGAGAGCGGAATAATGGGGGGAAACGTTCAAATCGGAAACACATATTGATAATCTCGATTTCGTATATCGTTAAATAGAAACATAGTTGTGTTGTGTTCCTTTTTTATAAATATAAAGACATGACTGCTTCTGTTAGCTCAGAGAAAATCGTGTCGAGCCTTGATTCTAATCTGAGCAGATTTTCTAATAAGTTCCCACGCAGAAAGAGAATAAATAGTGACGCGAGAAATATTTTGAATGTTCAAACAACTGTCTGGGTCAGAAGAATCAGCATATATGCGTTTCCCGAAAACAGCGAGCAAAACAGATGATTGTTTTTGTTGCGCAAAACAATGATCACTTTGGAGTCAATTCTTTTCAAAAAAACACCAGGATGTTCGCTGTTTCTGATAGATCAAAAGACAACTGCTATGTATAGTAAACTGTTCAGGGTATAAAAAATGTATGTAAATTTTTACTGCAGGAAAGTGTCCCGTTTTTATATGAACGAGGTTATTTTGTGTTAAAAAGTTTCTATTGAATCAACTGCATACAAAACATATATAACAGTTCCGGGTACCATAAAGACAGTTTACTTCCAGTACACTTACGCAGAAGTTTCCAAATATTGTACAGAGAATAATTGATTGTGAGGAACTGAGTTTGTTAAGAATAAACGTTGCTTAAGAAGTTGACGACGTTTCTCATTAGGCCGTGAGGTTTTCGATTGCTGAAGTGCAACTAAGCCGATTTTCGTTCAAAAGGAGATTTGCTAGCAAAAACGGCTTTTGCTCATCCCATCTTAATAAAATTATCCGATCGAGTGACGAATATGTTCTGCACAAACAGATTTTAATGTTCACGTTCCCGAATGCGAACTAGATAAAGAATGATATGGGAATTTGACACAATTTTAGCACAGTATAAAGCTAATTGTATTCTTTAAAAAATCTAACTGCTGGCATACTGTGAACACTAGCTAAAAATCTTTCTGTTAAGTCTGTGAAACAAAAGCAGAGAACTTTCACACTTTATCTGTGAATAGACACGTAAATAGTGAAACAAGAAAAGAAAAAAGCGACTTGAACATTGAAAAAAAAATCACATTGAGACGTGCACAAATGCCACTTAGAGAATACTTGCTGATGTTTCTTTACGTTGTTCTCAACATTTCAATTACTTCTAGTCTATTTGACTATTGTCTTTAATTACATACTGAGATGTTCTCTGAGAACACATAGAAACCCAATTAGCTGTCACCACTGAAACATCTGTACTCAATTACTAAATGGAATGGTCTCAGGGTAATCAAATCAGTTATTTGCTTCTATCTCTTCTTGTTTCTCTCTCTCTTTCGCTTTTTTCTTTTCTTTTTTTTCAACTCTCGCTCCATTTTTCTCTCGTTCGCTCTCGTTAAAACGTTAAATGACTTGTTTCGCTACCAAACTATTCTCAAGAAATTGCAATCTTACTTAGTTCAATATAAACTATGTACTTATCCCTATTGAGACTGAGGTTAAATTTTGAAACGAATTGCCACAGAACATGGAAAAAGTATGTTTATAGAGAGCACATGACAGACGCATAATATAAATTATCACGTCAAATTGCACAATTTCAAAGAAGGATGGAATTTTTTATTACCGAAAAGTGAATCAATGTTCAAGGACAGAAACCGCAACTCGCGATTAGCTGGTGTTATCATCAAAAGTGGTGTTATCATGAGAGAATGAAGAACATGGGATATTTCGCAACCGAAAGGGTGGTCCAATGTTTCACATTAACTATAAAATGAATGATGACAGGGGTATTTCAGTAATTGGAAAGATGGGCTGCGTCATGGAAAAAGTGGCCTCTCGTGCGGGAAGAAAAATTGGAAGGTGGAGCTGGCAACCGGCTGGTTGCCCTGCGTCTCTGACCGGCTGGTGTCTGGTCTGTCTGGGCTCTGACCGACACAGGCTCTAAGCGGGCCAACAATTCCAATGGGTACGTCATGCATTATGATGAGTCATCCAGATTGTTTAGCGAAATCTGGCGCGCGACCCGGTTTTGACCCGGGTTCTTACATTATTTACAAGGACTTTTGCTAAAACTGGTAGATTTGTACCATTTTTGAGTGAAAACAGTAAATAACAATACAAAATAGGTTTGAGATATTGGACGTGTCGAGATAATGGCTCTTGAACTTTTCCCAAGTCTCAGTTTCATTTTTTGTGTTCTAAAATGTGTTGTAGTAATGCATTTTTAGAGATGGGTAGTTCACGAAAAATGTGACCTAATGAGGTAAAGACGATCTGTTATTCATTTTTACAAAGAAGTCTTTCATTCGTTCAAAAAAGACAGTGTACGCCAAACTTTCAATCTCCTACTGTCATTTCACAAGTAGTGTATGTGTTAATATAAAGTAGGTGGCGAGTCTACCTTATAGATAACCTTGTTTACATCATTTTTACTTGTTCACATCATATCTGTTTGTATACAAGTTTATTTTCATTGTAACCTTCTCTCTTCTTTGACCTATGACTCATGGCCAATCTACTCTATCATCAATTTTGCGGCCAACAACTGATAACGAGATCCTATTGCGTTGCGAAACAATCTGGGGTTTTTTCTAGAGAAAAGAATCTAAAAGTTCTACTTTGTGTGTTTTTCTATCAATAGTTTAAGTTCAGAAATTACACGCATATGCTCTTTCAGAACTTATAGATATAATTATAGACAGCTTTAAAATGAAATTATGGCATTTCAACCGGTTTTCGAGCCAACACACCTAGTCGAGAAACTTGGAGCAATTTAAAATTTTGACAACAAAATTAACCATCGTAACAAATTGTCAAACTGATCAGCCAGATATTATACTTATCCATGTGCAATCATGACAAGGATCTAGCCTCGTGGATATTTATGCCAACCAGCGTGTATAGTTCACTTAAAAGTGTTAAATAATTAGGTGAAAAGTGTACAATTCAAGTATTTCGTTAATATTACAATATTTGCTACATGTCAAAATGAATGTAAGAAAGAGAATAGAATTCTCTATCCAACCGGAAGCCCGCTAAGCTCATATTAGCGTGGGAGTTACAGATTAGAGAGAGACCATTCACAAATGAACACAGATATTCAGAAAGTACACTTCATTAAGTTTATTGCGGAATGAATATTGACAAAGCACGACCAATTAGTAAGGTGATTAGAATGTAATTGGACAAAACGTTCGGAAAAGGATGTAAAATGATAACCATTATTGAATTATACTTTGATCTGCACACAAAATAAAACTTAGGATTGAAACGCAGGGAACCAAACTACAAACACAGTATACTAGAAGTAAATTGAATAGTCACGTAAAGTTAGCATTCAAATAAGGAATCGTGCACTTCGTAGTTGCACGTTTCTGAGTTCTGCTGTGTTTAACATGTTCCACGTGACTGTGCAACTGACTAACAGTATAAATCAGACACGTGCATCATGACTGCTTTGTCAATTTAACATCCGATATGGTGTGAGGATGGGAAAAAAAAGTAAGTTGAAACTACCCTGAAGTTACCCGGTCAAGAATGATATGCGTTAAAGTTGAAGACGTAAAACGACTCAAGTTCTAGATTATTCAATTACAATAATAAAGAGAAGAGCACGTTAAACAGGTTGGATCGAATATACAGTTAATCATGCAGAGCTTACAAAACACACCTGAGTTACGATGTGCCAAAAGTAACACGTATTCCGATGTTTAGTCAAGCTTCTCAAAATTATTACTGATATAGTTAGTTGACAAACATGTGATGGAATGCACCGACAGTTTTATCGCTTCTTGCGTCTCTCACTCTGCCCTACTGTTTTGTCTTGTTTCTCGGGGTAGAGAGAAAGAGTGTAGGTTAGAGGGGACGCAGGTTTTGAACAACGTTTTTAGATATTAGTGAGTATGGCCTCGAAGATGTTTTCCTCAAAATTGGTTCTCGACCGGAAAAGCCTGTTGTATCACGGTAGTCCAGAGTTCGAACGCGGAACGTCCTTTTGCTTTCTGCTCTATGTGAACGAAACGACCAGTTATGTCCTGAAATGGAACACATGGGTACAATTCTCTGAACATTCCATTCCGATGTCTCATTTAATGGAACAGTGGGACAATGTGACAATCAGAAATTTAGGAATTATAGTCAAGAAACGTGTGTTGTTGATAAAGTACCGTCTGGGTCAGAAATCGGTCTAGTGTAATCGTACATTTATTAAGACCAGAGCGAAGTACTGAAAAAATAGGCCGTAACAAACTTATTTATCTAATATGATCTTTATTATTTTACTGATATTGGTATGTATGAGAAACAGTCACATCTTTCATGGTCTACTTTTCTAGACTATAAGTAGTTTCTCCAAATTTTTCACGTGTGTTACCTCACGTTTTCAGTTAGAAAGCTAATAATATTCATTTTGCAACGGACCTCAAGTTCCGCTGTTTCCGTACACACATCTGCCGCTGCCACGCGGTTCACGTATCTCCCGAAAATGTTCGAACTTCCGGTTAATTTACAAGTGACGTCATTTTCCGGAGTCGCGGATCGCATTCCGGAAGAAACGGATTGCTGGTTGAAGAAGGAGTTCAACTGGAAAAATTATATTGGTGATTAGATTTTCCAACTGAAAAAACGACTTGTGGTCTGATTTGTCCCACACCTCAAATACCGACATATAGACAACTACATGTACAGCAACATTGGCCTACATGTTTTCTTCATCCCAGTCGAGCCTACCCTGAACTTCAGAATGAAACGTTCTGTTTTTATCCAGTAGTGACAGAACTGTTCCAACGTGGTTCGCAATACAAAATGAGGCTTAGTGAACTATCTTTCGAAACTATGTAGGTTTAAAATTTAGTGTGAACCTACGTAATCCTCACCCTCTTTGCTGGGATATCTTCCTGGTAGATCACGGATTTCCCGACTCCGGCAGAGATGAAGACATCAGCTGACAGACAGCTGGAAGTTGCTATCATGATAGAATATTGAAAAGTAAAATAATATTCTTATTTGAAAGCGCTCGTGTCGGAATTGGTTCGAAATTCAGTTCATTATTAAATGTGCTTTTTCCAAAGAATGCCTGAACAGTGTTAGTTGCGGTATAATGAGTGCCAAATTTATAAACTTCTGTCGCTTTCCGGAATCGAACCTCAAAAGTTTCGTAGCAGGGCGATAACCACTGCGCTATTAGAGCACATAACTGGCAAGCCTTGGAATCGAAGAAATGTGTGCGTACACAGCGGAAAGTGAGATTTACAGTACCCTCCCGCCGTTGCGTTGGCGACGACTATATCTTGCTGTGTTTGTAGTTTGTTGCCGTTGCCATTGAGTGGAGATTTGTGACATATGGTCTTTGCCTAGATCATACTACAACGAAGATTTGGTAACTCCTATAACGTTTGGTACCTAGTTTCGGCCATACCGTGCCATTGCACGAAAAAGTGTCCGTTTTTCATATTATCTTCCTTTTCTTGAGCCATTTCCAAATCGTGTACAATCATGTTGAGAATCTAAAAAATCATATTTCGTTCAATTACATTTAGGTACGTTCCAAATGTTGTTGAGCAATTTTTCTGTTGGATCTGAAGTTGGATCTGAAAGTTCTTGGATAAGATCGAATGGTATGAAAACACAAATGGTTGATTGAATAAATAATCAAATGACGTATTGAAGTAGTTTACCAGCAAACATCGAAAAAGCGATAGGGAATACAAGAAGTTTCTTGAAAACGACAGAAAACACTTACATGGAACATAGTCCGACAGTTGTGGGCGGAGTCAGCTGATCGGAAAGAAGGCTGACACTCCGATCGAGAGTCCCTGTAACACTATTGGTAACACTGAGAGACATATTTCGGACTATCAATGTGTCCTCGGACTACCATCGAATCCCGAATGTCGAAACAATCTTCAGAAGCTCTGTGAGAGTTGAACTGTTTTTTTCAAAATGAAAACATTTTTGAGAGAGAAATTCGACTGTTTGGATGTGTCAAAATTGCTTTCTCTGTCAAAAGTGACATTTCTGAAACGTTTTGCTACTAATCAAGGGTAGTTTTTTATTCAAAAACAATATATATTCATAAAAGTTGTCCGCTTACCCTCTGACAGCGTATCGACTAGCTCCAGCTACGACGAGAGTCCGACTCCTAGTCGAGTGAAACAGATGAGCCGCCTGGCTACTCACACAACCGTCAGACTCGAAATGGGCTGCGGAATGGTGAATTCGACTGAAATAAGAACTTTCCAATTTCTTTCAAGAAATTTAATTTTAACCTTGTTGGTTTTGATAAATACTCAGAGTTCGTCACAACTCATTTGCAACTATAATATTCTACACTCATACGTTGAGTTGAGTTGATTCTCTCTGACTGCAAATTGACCAAATTAAAAGACAATTCATGTATCATGGTTTTTCAATTTCATGGTCAATAGGTCCCCAATTATGTTCTTGCGTTTGTTTGGGCAATAATACTAATAATAAAGTAGAACGAGTCACGATAGTCGTAAAAACAATGGTGTTAATTAGAAATACAGGAATGAAAACAGCATTTAAACGTTGAAAAACTCGAACAATATTAGTACAATACCCCAAACAATCGCTTGACATTTTCTGGTTTACCAGAAATTAGCAACAATATCAATTATCAAACTATAAGTAGGTTAGGAAACACAAATCTAATGGGTATAACTTAATCTTAGTTCTAACACGTAACCCCCTCCCTTCTCTAGATACGGTGTCTGCAGGGGTACGGGTTTGTTCAGGACTGACTGTAGTTGTTCACTTTACCTTCTGTGGCAGAGAAAAATGACAACACGATTCGCTTCCTATTCAGATATACACTAGAGCATGTAGCTTGGATTGGCGAAACACTGATTTTTAAATTCATCGATCCATACACCAAATCTGTGTAGTTAACGGACTTTGTAGACGTATTTTTCCTAATTTTACACGTGTACTTTCCTGACGACTGTTCGATATTGCTTCTGTATTTCACTATGTTCTTTTTCTTTGATCAATTGTATCCAAATGATTCTGTGTTTAGTTTTTTCTTTCTCGTTTAGCGCACCTCGTAGTGCATCAAATGAATGAATAAATAAATTGAAGCTTCTAACCGTTGTACCCTTTCCGGGTTGCCGATGGCGATGTACCCCCAGTGGCGGGGGAATAACTCGTGTTTCGAGGGAAATCGCTCGTGGATGACACAACTGTCCTGAACAGTTTGAAAGTTGTCAGAAAAGGTTATAGGAAAAGTTTCTGTAAGAATGTATCACACCAAAGTTTTCCTGATGTTTGAAGCATTCTTAGAACCAGTGATTGGAAAGCGGAATAACTTATAACGTTTTTTTCGTGTTGAATCCAGGATGAATACTCCAGTAATCTAATGAGAAAGTGAACATGATAATTTACCAACCTCCAGGATAGTGATGTTGATGTATTTTCTCAAAGACGGAAAATAGTTGATGATTGATGACTTGAGTTCGGAGAAGTCTTTTTGATAGTAGATGAAGCTCACCAGCTGAAAATTATAGAATTATCAAAAATGTCAGAGGAGAAAACTTTCCTGAACCAAAATTTATTACAAATTCCAAATGTGGTTTGTAGTTTGATCTGTGACAGAAACCGCTCTGTATTACTTCTAGAACAGAATAGTCTGTTTATAGTCCAAGGTAAAAATAGTTTCCTTACTCCTAGAGCGAGACCGGCTACTACATATCAATTGATTATTCTTGCACATCAATAAAAGTGTTTGATTTCGTTTCTAACATCATCTTGATTTGAATGGAGAACTAGAAAACGATTAGAGACTAGAAAACAACAAAAAAATTTGTATTTAGGCTCCCTGTTGCCGTGGTTGTAGTGTGGTGCCGCTGCAATTTTGGCGATATTAAAATAACTTGCTCGCCCTTTATATATCATTTGTTTGTCAGCTGCTGTCGTTGCTAAAGATTGCAATTGATAAAAACGTTTCGCGCAAAAACTGGTCAAAAATCGAAAAAGCTAACTATAACAACATTTACGATGAATACTGCGCAAAACAATGATGAACCTGACAATTCGGAAAATTGAACAACTCCCCTTCTTTTGTATTTAGATACAGTACATTTCAACAATTTTGTTTAACAACCACGCCTCACATGATACGAACCAAGCAATCTTGCTAACTGGCACATGAAACACATGAATCTACGGACCTTTTTCATTTCCAACATTTCCTTTTTTGTGGGTAAGGATTCGTTCCATTGTTGCTCGGAAATAGTGTTTTCACGGGCAAAAAACGATTCCAGATATTCATTGAAATCGATGATGTTTGCAAACTCCTGTTTTTCCGTCGAGAATTGCACTTGAGATAGCAACAACAAGTACTTTAGAGAGGAAAACAAATGGGACATTCCTGCAAATCATAGGTTGGGTTGCAAATCAGAGAATTTCATTTATAACAATACACAAAAACGATTTGAAAATGTAAAAAACCTCATTTACATGTTTAAGTTATGAGCGACTTTTTTTAGGAATTCCTAAATTAACGTTCCGAAATCACACTCCGAGTACTGCCATAACTTGGAATTCAGTATCCTAATTGTACACAAAATCATTGATCGAGATGTTTTTTTTCCACATTTTTAATTTGTCTATGGCAAAGAATGCAAATTCGCGCTGAAAAGTTCAAGAGTATTAACTCCGCAACATCGCTCAATTAACTACGAGTTATTCGCAGTGAAAAGTGAGTTATCATTGAAAATAAAAAAATGGTGAATGGACACAGAAATCGATAGTGACAGCTTAGTGCGATAAGCATACAATTCACAGGTTATCTGTGTATTTGCGCGATCAGCCGGCCATAATTGGGTTGCGGTCGGCAAATAATTGACAGTTTTTAAACGAGACAAATGTTTCACGTGAGGGATATATACTGTAAGCCAATTGCACAGTCACGTGAAAGAGGTTAAGCACAGCAGAACTCAGAAACGTGCAATCATAAAGACATAAAGTGCACAATCCCTCATTAGAGTGCTCACTTTACGTGACCATTCAATATACTTCTATTATAAAGATAGAATCTTACCAGTTGATAGAAGATTCCAGACTGATATTTCGAGTGATTTCATCGTGGCAGACCGGCAGATTTGGAAGAAATGAGGAAAAGGAGAAACACTGCGCTTATCGCGAAATTACGTCAGCCGTTGAAAAAAGAGAAGCACGGAAAGGAGAGAGAGAGAGGGAGAGAGGGGGGGGGGAGAGAGAGAAGGAGAGAGGGGGGGGGGGGGAGAGAGAGAAGGAGAGAGAGAGAGGGAGAGAGAGATAGAGAGAAAGAGAGAGAAAGACAAAGAGAGAGAAAGAGAGAAAGAGAGAGAGAGAGGGAGAGAGAGAGAGAGAGAGAGAGAGAGAGAGAGAAACACGACAGAACAAAATACGAATTGAGACTTGATATATAGTTTACAGTTGGAATTGCGCCGCTAAAAAATGATTGTAACAATAACGAAAAGTATCAAATGAAATGAGTGGAAAATGAGAGAGAAGTTTAAAACGGTCTTTGTTGCCATCAAAACCACGTGGTGACACTCGATGGATTGATAAGTTGTTTTCTTCTTTTCTTCTTTTCTAGTTTTCGTTGTTTTTGGTGGAAACTCCAAAAAGAAACTGGTTGTTCCGATAAACAAACGGGAAAAAGTCAGGTGGCCGATGAGTAAGAGTTGCGATTGTTGTATTGAGTATTACTTTATATTGAATTTCATATTAGTTTCATTTTGCAACGTATGAAATAAATAGTTGTTGAGGAGAACCTTGTTGACTAGAGAACATATGATATTCAGCCAAATAACACTACTTTGAGGATTTAAGAGAGTACAGTTGCACTCACGGCAAAGAATATCATGATCGAAGCTAATAATAGTAAAAAGCTTACTATGCTCAGCAAAAAAATAATTTTTGAAAACTGCTTGTATTACGTATTACTGGAAGTACCAGTGGGTCGTGTGAAAAAAAAAGCTCAACATACTATGATGATTCATTGTTATTCATGAAACTTATTTGATCCCAATGTGTTGCGTATTATACTGTTAGTCAATTGCACACTCACGTGAAACATTTTAAACACAGCAGAACTCAGAAACGTGCAATGGCAAAGTGCTTGATGCCTCATTAGAATGCTAACTTCACGTGACTACTCAATGTACTTCTAGTATAGAACGTATAGTGGAATTGCAAACAAAAATCTCGATTGTTCTGGGAGATTCAAATGAGAAATTGTTTGCTCTTTTGGCGGGTCAATTCTGCGCACTTGTCTCAGTGTATTCGTTCATCGACTTCATTCTCAACCACTCTTTTTCACGTAATGTACGATGTACGTGTTATCACGTTTTCTATACGCTCCGAATGTCTTACTACTTTTTTTTAGTTCATCACCGATGCCTTCTCAAACTTGGGCGAGAGGTTCGAAAAACAACATTTGATAGGTTTTCTTGTTCGTTTCAGGAAACAAAAGTTTCTCACTTGTCAAATACAAATTGAACACAGAACTAACAATATTAATTTTTATTCACTGAGCAAGAAAAGATCCGTTTATGTAACAAATATGTAATCATCTTCTTCTCCTCAACAAATAGTCGTCGTTCCAAAATCGAAGTCCGCCAGATCGCTGAAAATGGCAAAAATTTCCAAAACGAAGTTTTCGTAAAGATATACTTTTTTTGAAGAAAACTGCAATTGTTTCTTTTGTATTACTTTCTGTGTGAATAATTAGAGAAATCATAATACCCAACCAGAAAATGTTTTCTAGATAAACTAGTTTCCACTGACTTTCACTCACTCTACTTATAACTAACCACTAGTATAGAAAAAGAGGGAATTTCTAAGCCGATAGACTGAAATCTCCGTTTTTTATCAAATCCGAAAACCCCCGAAAACGTTTCCACGCTGCGTATTTGCCAAACAGATTTCCTATTGAAATCTGATATATTTGTATAGAATAATTCATATCAGACGATAGTTTTCCACCCCCGTTGTGGGCCAAAATATCACCCTACTCTCAGAATAAAACAGGAGCAAAGAATGTGTTTGTTTCTGAATTCGTCAATCGGAATTTGATTTCGACGTCTATTCGGAAGAATTGAAAATTATGCCGACAAACTGAGAAAACGAACGTCTGCATTTGCAGAAAAGGAAACGAATTCAGGAACACAAACGGAAGACTTACGGGCTCTCAATATCTATGTAGTAATACAAAGAGTCGATTCAAATAATCTAACTTTCACGAAATAATACCATTGCTACGTGTCCTACTTGAAATTTCATATAAGAGAGGGTAATTTATGAGTCATTTTATTCCTAAAAGTATCACATGTGAACCGTAAGACAGAGTTGTTGCGAAAATTTCCCCTTCTTAAAACTTGGACTGATTTCACGTACGATGAAAAGTCTCACTTCACGGTTTTACATCATTAATGTTTGACTAATAATATTTTTTGCCAATCTTGTGTAGTTTTAAACATGTTTTTTGGGTTTTCGTGTTTTTTGAGTCTCTTATGTTTTACTGACGTCAGAGATGACATGACGCATACATCTTCGTAACTTTTTCGCCCCCAGAAATTGAGTCCAGTACTTTGATGTCTTTTTAGTCCGAATCCCCAGAGGGTACCAACAATTACACGAGTTCCAATGAGAAAAAGTGCGAACAAATTAAACGGAGCAAACAATTGATTAGAGCGGGCCAGAACTTGGAATTTGTGTGTTGACTTTTCATTGTTCGGCAATTTGTCAAAATGTAGGGGTTTGAAAAACTGGTACAAAAGTTTGATCAAAAGAGTTCAAACTACAAGGTCATCTGTTTTTTCTTCAGAAAAGAGTAGTACACTGCTACAAAACACCCACTTCTGCGTGCAATTCTGATCTATAAAAAGGTATTGAAAAAGCGAATGTATTGTTCGACCATGAGATCTAAGTATTCATGTTAAGACAAAGCTTTTGCAATCAATTTCGATCCAAGTAATCAATATCTGCGGGTTTTGACCTACCTTAGAGAAATTAGGTTCGGACAGGGCGGATCTCCAGTCTCTATCATTGAATCCGGGCCTAAAATTGCCTCTTCCCGAAACCAAGGCACCGCCAGAGGGGGCCAAATGAGCCCATTTGGCGGATCGGATGAAATATGGACCTGAAAATGGAAAATAGTTTTTACATTATATTTATTCTACAGAACTTTGTTTTCGTTTTCTCACGTAGTGTTGGGGAAATGTTAAACATTCAAAAGATTCGAATTCAGATTTTCTCTTTCTTTTTTAGAATATTATGTCTCGTACAGGGGTTGAACTCGAGATCAAAAACATGATTGACGATTGTTCTAACCACTTCACTAAGAAGTTGTTCCATCTCTCGTGAGAACACAAATTTGTTGTGATAAAAGCAGGTACGAGAGATGATTGCTATTTTAATGTAAACAACCCATATTATTGTTATTCTCTCAACGTATCCGTCATCAAGTGGGTTTACATAATTACAAATCTCTTATTTACCAATACATCCTAATTAACTGTTAGAGACACCCGTCATTCGCATAAATTGTCTATCAGTCACAGAACCTTCGTAATAGGAGAACATATTATGTAATCGAGATAGATTGCTATAGTCTTTCGTGTTGAACGAGTTCATAGAATGTACCGAAATGGTGATTTTCGTACAATCAAATCGATCGAGTAGATCAAATACCGAAATCTCTTCCCAGGCCAGTCTTGAACTACTAATACTCCGCTTCTACGTAATTTTGGAACGTATCACGTTTCTATTTCCGTATATTGATCACGGATATTAAATTTGGAGATCACAGTGCTCAAGACAGCAGTAAAATGTATTATTAAAAACGACGATAGAAACATCACGAAAAGTTTCAGTAGCCACAGCAGCCTTTTTCTGTTTACAAAAGTGAACAGAAAAGAAGCTCAACGCTTCTCTTCGAGCCTAAAACTTACTGCCCAACTTCATTTCAACAACGGTGATAATCATCGTTGCGTTTAAGCCTACACGCTTCTGCAGTATTGCAGAAGCGTCAAATACATCCACAATTTTGTAGCAATGAGGTTAGTACTCTGACAACTTCTTGTTCTGTTAGGAATACCACACATTAATCTTATAATTCTTTTGCTGAACTTGAATGATTCAAATATAATTATCGTCTCGGAGAAAAGTTCCAACTCACTTTCAGAATTGACCAACGTAGCTGCCAAGAGAAGGCAGATTAGACTCATGGAGTGCATTATCTGTAAAAACAAAGGTTGCATGTTCTCAATAACATGTAGTTTAATTTCCAAATTCGAGGAAAATTGAATTTTTGTTGAATGTTCAAAACTCTTCCAAAATGGTTTAGTGAGGAAAATGGAATAGCTTTGTTGGCAACGAGTAGGAAACTTTTATATTGAGTGGAGTATGAGAATAACATTTTGAGAAGAAAATGCTTTAAAAAAATCAAGTTTTAAAGCATGTCCATTTCGGACGGAGCAATTTTTCACATTCTGAAATGTATCGAAACAAATTGCTTCGATTATTCAAATGAGAGAACGAGAAAATCTGCCTCGATGGAACATGTGTTTAGAAAAGTCACAAACTTCGGAACCAAATAAATACGCGAGAGTAAACTGGTGGATGACAAGGTTATGAGCGTGAAAGCGTATATGTATCCCCCTTCCAGTTGGGTAATCAACCAATCACAGGCCTCCAATCTCACTGGCCCCGCCCCCACAGACGTCATATTTCGGAATGGCTTGACCGGTGATAAATGCGTGGGAAGAAGAAGAAGAAGTAGTCCGGTGATCTACCAAGTTTCGAAACTGATAGCTCATATGGGTGACGTTTTGTCAAAATCAGAAATGGGGTATTTTTAAGCGATGGAGTTAAATGGTTTTCTATCTGGTGTGTTTGTAGTTCGATTTGTATTTCTACAGCATAGCTGTGGCAGAGTTGTTGAGTTATATGCCAAGAAGTTTTCACGTTGACATTTTGTTGAAAACATAATATAGAAGTCTGGGCTGGAAGAGGGTAGAAAAGGAAGTTAATATGGAAGAAATTTTCGAATGGCAACCGTTAATTTCAATAAAATCTTTGTTTTGACAGAACCCGTGGTGCACGATGTTCACAACTTGTTTGGATTCAATTTATACGTGATGCGTTATGAACTTTTGGAACCGAAAAAGATCTTAGAATGGAATGTACGTTCGGGAGTTGTTTACGTTTCAACCACCCATTTGCGAAAAAAGAAACTTTTCTCTATCAACAAGTGCAAGTGATACCGATAATACCATTTCGCGATGTAGACGAAAAAACATACGTAGCAGCTCACAAAAGGCAAGCAGAAAAGAACTGAAAGGGTGAAATGTGTACACACACGTTATCACCTATTTTCAGCATTTTGACCTCAAACACGGTATATCTCGTGATGTCAGAATAAAAACGCTCTATTCAAAAGAACATCTCCGCAGAGCTGTCAACGATTCCAAGTATCGGTTGCTCTTCTTTAAATATCATCCAAAACTAGGAAAAACGTTCATCGACCCCATTTTGCAACAGAAGAAGATGCAATAAATTCATACAAAATGCATGTGAAACGTTGCAGTTAACGACTGCTTTTTCTGAGACAAACTTCATGGAAAACGTTCTGACAAACAACTTCTCAGACAAGGAAGGCAGTTGCAAATAAGAATGTTTTTTGTGAACTATGTGCGTAATTACTGAATAATTATTGAATACTGGGAATCTAATTGGGTGTGATCACAGCATTGTTGTACAAGAGATGAAAAATGTTCAACAACAAGATTGTTCCGTTGAGCTAGCATTTCAACAAGTGGAAAGGAAGTTTATGAACGATTAAAGGGGGGCTGCATTGAATGCCGAATTTGGCTAACGGCGTTAGCCGAAAAGGTACGAGAGTCAGAGAAGTGCGCGCAATCAATATTCATTCACTCCAAATCATCCTCTGCGTCTCTGACAGTAAACGAAAAATTAGTGAAACTTCGAAAACAGAACTTTGAATTGGACATTTCAGTAAGAAAGGACATATATCGAACTATCTCAGTTCGATCTTTTGTTTGCAAATTCAATGCAGCCCCCCTTTAAGATAATATTGGAATGGAAGTCGAGTTTCGGATATCATCGGGTTATCAGACAGTAGTTTATGAAAACTTTTCTCTGAGCAATGATAAATTCATGGCGCAGCACAATATTGAATCAATCAATCAGTCACTTATAGTGAATGTGAAATATATATATTTTTGTCTCTCGCCGGAATCGAACCTGCGAGCAAAAGTTTCGTAGCAGGGCGCTAACCACTGCGCTATTAGAGCACATAACCAGCGAGCTATGGAATCAAAGACATGTGTGCGTACACAGTGGAAAGTGAGATATACAGTACCCTCCAGCCTTTCCGTTAGCGACTACTATACTTGGTTATTCCTTCCGTAGAGTTTCTTGGTTACTAAGAGAGCGGTTACTCTTCTACGGCACCAAGTTTCAGTGACCTTTTCGAAATATGCTAGTACCGCTAGAACAATTCAACGGAATCCAGTGAACTGGCTCGAGAGCTTTTAGCCCGTATTTATACGTCAAAACATTTGATCTACCAGGTATCTAGTACTTTTTACCAAGGAATAAATTAGATTATCTTTTGAGAGTACTAGAAATAAACAATTGAGTAGTCATTTGGCAGTTACGTGACTATTCTGCGTACTAATAAAGGGTAGTACCACTAATTTGTTGCGTATGTAGTTTCATAGGAATTGCACGCCTGGCAGCACACTTGTTCTATAACTGTTATCTCATATTATATTCAATTACGGAAAGCGATGTGTCTCGTATGACCTTTCTTCTTCTGAATCGTTGGTGAACAGTGACCTACTGATTACTCGCAAAAACTAAGTTGACTCCAGTGCAGGTTGCAACAATTTCATGTAATTTGTTAAGGAATTGGGGTAGACACTCTTGAAACGTTGGTGCGGGTCTTTAACTTTTCAAAAATCTTTTCAACAGACATTATTCAACTACGAACACGATCTCACTGGAATCATCTCAACTTTCTGTGTTGATCACTGAGTACGTATGCTAGAAGATCCCGGCACCTTCACCCCATCCTGCGTCTCCTCAAATATACGCTATTTCTGTACTCTCACTTTCGGCCGGGATGTAAGAGACAAGAAATAGTGAGGAAGAGTGAGAGACGCAGGATGGGAGGAAGGTGCCGGGATCTTCTAGCATACGTAATCTGGAATTGTTATCTTGAAGCCTCACCAATTTCGTTGAACTCAGAAAAAAAAGGTCAGTCATCGGTAATAGGCCGGGCTGTCAAGACCAAAGACCAAACAACATCTTCATGAGAGATTATTACTTGTGACATGTTGATTGTTATTAGGGGCAAGAAATAAAGACGTTGCGTGGAATAATTGAAAAGACGAGCCTCTATCCACACTCGATTGAGATCAAACAATGAACAGGAAAAAAAACTATGAAATGATAAATAAATCTGAGCAACCGCCGCTTTTTCTGGTTTCAATATGTTTCTCCAGTTCCGCTGCTTCCAACACTTACTGCTCCTCAAAATACAATCTCAAATACCCTCAACAAGTGAAGACGTCCTCCTAACTCTGTACCCTTATAGTAAGTCCAACCAAAAAATTACTCCGTTCTCTGCTTCTCTGCACCTCCTCCCTCGCAGTGTCTCCGACTTATACCTATACCTCTAATTGTCTCTGCTTCTCTGCGTCTCTTCCCTCGTAATATCTAGATTATTTGTATTTGTCCTCCTCGAATCGGAATGAGGCTGTCATGTGTTTTCGTGTCCCTAAATTAGTTTTCCGATGAGAATACGTGTGAAATAATTAAAATCCTCGTGGATATGTCAGAAGCAGTGTAGAGAGGGTTGCAGTGACTCATCACCTCATAACATATTAGTATATTTTCGAGAAATTTATACTAGTTAATTGAGTTTTAAAATATATTTGCAACTTTGTAGCTTTTTTCATAACCCAATATCCACAGTCACCCAACAGCTTGCCAGTATTTGCAGCATTCAATGAAAGTGTACAGAAGTACAAGTCTGCACGCGCAACATTTACGTATTTTTAAACGGTAATGTAAAATTCACTTCTTTTTTTGGTAATCTAGGGAAGAATTCAATCAATAAAAGTGCTACCTCGAGTTATCGCTATGCTGTTGAACAAATGTTCCCAATATCGAAGCTGTTCCTCTCCCACAGTTAAGAGAATCTAACATGTTTTCGAAAACCCGAGAAATTTCATACAAGGAAAACGCGAAGATTTTCGAGAAACCGAATTGAACCATTTCTCGTCAACGTTTTCCGGAATGCAAATATGTACTTTTTGTGGAGAATCCTTGGAGTTTTCCACGTTAAAGTGTCCTTTTCGTTTATTCAAGTAAACTTTCGTACAGAAAACGGGTATAAAAGGCGCATTGGAATGAGGATAGTCACATCGCAGCAGCAATGGCCCAATCTGTCCCTCCCGGAGACATCCTCACCCAGCCCGGCACGAAGATCGTCTTCAACGCGCCCTACGATGACAAGCACACCTACCACATCAAGGTACCCATCCTCTTTCTCTCTCTCTCTTTCTTTTCTCTTTCTTCCTCTCCCTCTCTCCATGTTTCTCTCTTCTCTGTCTGTATATCTGTCTTTACCACTATTTTGTCTCTCTCTCTCTCTTCCTCTCTTCGAATTTATATCTCTTCTCTTTCCATTCTTGCACAATTTTCTTCTTCTTTTCTATATTTATTTTATTTTAATTTTCATTCCAGATTGTCAACTCTTCCGCTCGCCGTATCGGATGGGCCATCAAGACGACGAACATGAAGCGTCTTGGTGTTGACCCCGGAAGCGGAGTTCTCGACCCCAAGGAGGCCATCCTCATGGCTGTGTCTTGCGACGCCTTCGCCTACGGACAGGAGGACACCAACAACGACCGTATCACCATCGAGTGGACCAACACTCCCGATGGAGCTGCCAAGCAGTTCCGCAGGGAATGGTTCCAGGGAGACGGAATGGTCCGCAGAAAGAACCTCCCCATCGAGTACAACCCTTGATTCAATAAATCTTGTGTACTCATTTTTGTTTTTCCTCTGGTATTGGGTGTATTTTAAAGTTGGAAATTGACTTCAAAAAGTGCGAATCCTCGTGATAGATAGTGAAACTTGATGAAAAACAAGAAAGTCTGGCTGGAAAGCAAAATTACATAATCAAACAAGGCAGAGTATTTCATTTTAGCATCACCCAGACTTTCGAAATGAACTTAGTTTTCTGAATTCAACAAACGTCAATAATCATTAAAATAAGTTTTATTGATTACAATCATATTGCTTAATATATCATGACCATGGTATCATTGACCGGAAGTCCTTTTTTGTACAGGTAGATCAGTTGCTGCAGTTGTTTGTGTTCATCTACACGTTCGAATACAGTTGGGGCAGAGAACAGGATTCCTGAAAAATACTCACAGTCCCTTTTGAGAATTACAAAACTTCTAGTGGAGAAAACACTGTATTCCCGATAATGGTTGGTGAGACAATGCTGAGAAATTGACCTTGAATCAGTTGAATTTCATGTAACATAAATTTTTTTTATAAACTAGTGACGATACTTGTGTTTTTTTTCCGCTTCTTTACTTACTGTATTAGAGTTACTGTATTTGTTATGGAAATGTGAATGACAGTAACCGACTATACCGATAGTTCCTCCGAGGGTGATTCCGAAGAATCCGTAGAGCAACAGTCTGTCCACCACCATCGCCACGAATTTCCAGTCATCGCGGTACTGAACTCGAGTTTTTAAGAGGTGAACGAAATTCTATTGTAAACAATAACAAGGCACTCGAACAACTGTGTACTTTTATGGTTTGTCCAACATAGATGAAAAGGCAACAAAGTTTTGAACTCGTGAGAATGCTCATGAGAGGTTGTTTTTGTTACCCTCAAAAAAGGATTTCGACTGCACTTGGAGAACCAGCGCAGGATCAAAATATGAACCAGTTATGATAGAGGTAAGTTGTTCAGAGTATCACCTAGTAGTCTGAACCACCCATTTCACGAGAAGACGTGTATCTCTTTGCCTCTAATTTCACGTGGCTAACACGTGCTTTTTTCGGTCAATCACGTGTCTATCACGTGTACCTGTTTTGATATCTCGTCCTCTTTCATATTTTCCGTGATGAATTCGATGGCATCCACTGCCCGTTGCGCGTCCGGCGACAAATTATTTGCTTCGTCGTTCGAAATTCGAATCAGCGGCGCCGTTTCACTGAAAATAACGTGACTACAAGCAAAGAGATAAAACTACAAACCCACTAAGTTGGGCCAGCTTATAACATTTGAGCCAGATTCGATGTCAGAACGGGCAAAACATCATTGTTCCAATGGATCAAACTACTAATCAATTAGGGCCTCTTCGGGGAACATTGACTTTGTACCCCCAACCTTTCTGAATTTGTATTGCGTTTGGGGAATTGTAGTTTGACCCCCCCCCTCTGACCGGGGGTGATAACTCAATTTATCACCTGCAATACAAAAGTTTGAGGGTGGGGAGTAAAAAGTACACATTTCCGGTATTTAAGTTCAGCCCCCCACTCGTTGAAGTTTGACCCCCCACCATTGAAGTTCTACCCCCGCCGACCAAGTGGGGGGGGGGGGGGGGGGGGGTAAATAGTAAATGTCGAAGTTGAATTTTGACCCCCCCCCCTCTCCTAGATTTTCAGGTTTTAGCTTGGGTGGGGGGTTGAAGTGCTACGGGGGGGGGGGGGGGGGGGGGGATTCAACTAAAGTGGGGGGCGATACTTCAATTTTCCCCCTCTTCGTACTTTTTAGCCTGCTACAGGTACAGCGAGCAAATATGATCATCGATCGTGTACACTGTATGTATCGCGCACAGTCAATGATCATACTTTGCTCTGTGTATCTGCAGCAGACAACAAAGTGTTAAAAGGCCCTTTTAACTCAAAATTGAAGGCGAAAAAGTATTGAAACTAACTGGTTATTTGCATCAATCGAGCGACAAAGTGGGTGATGGGTCTTGGTGACCATTTGTTTTTGAATCTGTTTCTCCATTTGTTTCTGATGTTTCGATTTCTTCTTGTGCAGAACATTTTCTCGTCTCGGTCTCTGCATGCACATCAGCAGGGGCAACCACTAAAAACAATTTGTTTTTCGTGAATAGGGAGTGACTAAACTTTCGTCGTAGTTTGATATATGGTTTTATTGACAAATTTTCCCGAAAAGCAAGAAAATCAAACTACAAACTCAGCGAGATGAAACACCATACACCGTGAAGATTCAAAGTATACACCAGTCAAACCTGTTGGTACAAATTCACGTCGACCGTGGAAGCCATCGGTATTCATAACTGCGCCAAGAAAGAAAAACAGAAACATCATTACGTTCACCGTGTCTGTCTCAATTGACAAATATGAGAAATACACAAATCACTCATTTGCGTATTGGTTTCGGTGACAATTTAGACACTTTATTTGTTTTAAAGATAATTTTCGTGGCTTGTTGATTATTGAAACATCTTTCCTATCCTCTAATTCACTATTTGTTTGGCAGTTGTTCGTTTACTCTCTATTTTTGTTTTCGCATGACTAACTTCCGTGTTAGACCAGCTAATTGCTGATGTAACTAGTAAATATCTTGTTATTATGTAAAAATATGACTAACATTGAGGAAAATGCGTTTGACCCAGGGCGGAAGTCTGTGTGTGATAGGCGACCGGAAGTATATGTTGCAGATGACGACGGTCACCAGAATAGTGATGATGTTGAGGACGAAGGTCAGAAGCAGATACTTGGCCACGAGGGGAATCGAGGACGACGTCGGCGGCAGAATCTTCGAGACGAGCAGAAGGAACACAACGATGGAGAGCAGCACGTTCATCGTTAGACCCATCTTCTCGCCTGAAAGTTTTGATGCGTTGATGAGATCGATGTTTTGTCGTGATTTTTGAAAAAAAACTATAATTGATAGAATCATCACTGATCAATGGGTTCACCTTTTCACGTACTGTGCAACATAGTTTTGTTTTGAAGTTGAAGATTACAAATGATTATAAACCATTCTAAACGAACCTGACGCTGTTGGAAGATAGAATACGGTAACGTTCAAGAATGCCATCAAAACGGTTGGAAGAATCAGCACAACCGTGTAGAACAGCGTCTTTCTTCTGAAACAGTTGAGAATTATACTTATTCTGCTATAATCTGGATATACACTAAAAAGTTGGTTACGCGTTGAGCGTGATGCGATTTGGAAGTTTTCCCTTGTAAGTTGAACACTCAAGAGGAGCAGAACCAATTAGCAGAAGGCTTCACGGTTACCAATTTCATTCAAATTGGCAGTAAAGAGCGTGTCAGAACACAGTCTTTACTACGCTCGTCTCACTATTCCTACCGTCTCCTACATTGGAATTCAACACTGTTTCTGTTTGACCTACGGTGTAGTGATTATACGTCATTCGTCTTTATCGGTATTCCTCGATACTACCAAACTCCGTCTTCCCACTCGACTATCTGTTTGACATACCTATGAACTAGATGCCATATGTTCTATATAGTTTTCTCCTACATAGTTACAAACTCTCATTCTAGCCAACCTACCGTCTTGCTTGGACTGATAAGGAAAACTGTAGTTTGTAGTCTGAAACTCCCCTCCCAGTCGACCTACCGTATCCTGACTTGGAACTCTATCCTGCTCCTGTCCTCCGTCAGAACTGCCGGTGCATCCATCATGTCCCAGATACTACTCGTCGCGTATTCCGAGAAGTCCACACGATCCGCGTGCAGGAAATCTAGTTTTATCTCGTCACGATTGTACTGAAATACATTTTTATATTAGGATTTGTAAAATAAACTGTCACCCTAAAGATATTTCCCAAATACGAAGTTCCTTCCCGGCACACACGTGACAAATAGTGCTAAATGAAACTATTCCTCTCTGGTATAACCATGCATTTAGAAAGTAGTATACTTGTAAATGTTTTATATTCATTTCAGATGTTGAAAGTTTAATTGATTACATGTACTCAGTTAAACTTTCCGGAAAAATTTATTTTTATCGCGCCCTCGAATACCCCAAGCTAGCTGTTCAAAAATTAGGTTAGAACACATCTTACGATGGCTTTTTCCTAAGTACCTTAAGATACTGGGTTTAAACCAATTAATCAAAGAATGAAGAAAAGGTGTGCGCTGGTGCGCCGTATTTAATATTGGTCGCGCGGCAGATGAGAGCAGCGAGACGCAGACAACGAGGGAGAGCAACTCACGGTTCGTTATCAACGAATAATATCACTTCGGTTTTTGGCTAATATCTGATTAATCAACCTTTGTAAGCAATCACAGAGAAATAAAAACCGCTAATTGACAGCAAAGTTACTGCAGTTCTACCCCGGTTTGACTGCCGATTTACCGCTGGTAGTACCGCGGTACTATCAGCGGTAAATCGGCAGTAAATCTGCAGTAAACCCGCAGTAAATGCGTAGTAAAGTAATTGGTATTCAAATCTACCACAAATTATCTAAAATAAAACTTTTTCAAAAAACAGTTTAATTTAACGCAATAGGAGCGCTCTATGCATCCTATCAGCATCAAAGTATAATATGATACCTTTCCGTTCTCGAAAAGTACCTCAAACTTGGGTAATTAAACCGAAATCAACTCAAACCTCAACGACTAGTGATGGAGAAGTCCGTACTTAAGAAAGGGCGGAAAATATTTTTTTCAAAATTCGTTTTTAAGGGTGAAAATGCATTCAATTCTCCAATATGCATGAATATTATTTGTACATCAGGATATCTGAACAGATTTCTCGAAAATCATGATTTGGTGAAGAAATTGAAGTTATGAGCAACAACCATGAAAGTGCTTCTCTTAAATTTCCAATATATGGTTTTCCATCATGATTTGCTAAGTAAAATGTTAATTCGTTCCATTTTAAACGATTGAATACTCATATTATAGAAATGCAGTTGCCAGTAACTCACCATAACGTTCGAAATAAAAGTTGAGCTGTCAGACTTGAAAAAAAATATCTGCTCATTTTCTCGAAACTGATTTGTATAATCTCCGATACGTTTATCCCTTCATTTTTTGAGTTTTAATATTGCATTTCCACACGAAACACGCACTTCTGAGTAATTTACTATGAATCTACTGCGGGTTTACTGCGGGTTTACTGCACGTTTACTGCGGATCTACCACGGGTTCGCCTTACTACGGGTTTACTGCGGATTTAACCCTGGTCACGAAATTCCTATGCAATACAAATACAAATTGTTCCGATTTGAAAGAGGGAACATGTGGCGGCCAATTCCACAAGGAACCCAGTATTTCGTTAACCCTACCAGGTAACCTTAACCGGTTACCTGGCTAACCCTTTTGTTAACCACTTGTTAACCCTCTTTTACAATGTCTTTTGGGGCAAATTTAGGGTTACCAAGTGTTAAACAAAAGGGTTAACCAGGTAACCCGGTTAATGGTTAACGGCTAGGGTTAACGAAATACCGGGTTAAACAAGGAATTCGCCACATGTCACGGCGTTCTCAACAACAGCTTTATTGGATAAGGAACTCGCGTCCTCAATTTTAGACGCTCCGCAAATAACTCGCGTGAAAATATGCGCGATACGCAGCGAATTAGTGCTGCGACCATTCCAAATTGCAGTGGGATACAGTTTCCCGCCACGAAAACTTTGTGGACGGAGCTCAATACAATTTTAATCGCAAAAATTATTGTACGAGAACACCGTGATGTTGCGGTGATATTTTAATAGTTTAGGTTAATACAGTAATTTCAGATAATTTGGGTACCGATGCGCATGAGTTTGTCGTATGCACTAGAAAGTTAGTGAAAGTTCACTGATAATACAGCAGTTTCACTTTCATAACTAGTTTTCTAACACACCGTCCAACTTCCAAAAGTGAGACTGCATCTCTGATCATCGAATGGAAAGTACTCGACATCTGGAAAGAATCGGATATGCAGAATTTCTATTCATTCGTAAAGGAAAAAGCTCGAATTAAAGTTATGCTTTTATAGCTGACTATATTAATATATAATCACATTTGTGTTATAGTGCTCACTTACTTTTAGCAAAAACTAACTTTTTCACTTAGTTTTTCCGTGTTTGTAGTTCGATCCTGCCGTGTTTCAGTCGTGATTCGAAGACACTTCTCTGTATCCGATTAAAACTACAAAACTAAAGGGAAAAAGAGTAGTCTTCTGCACTACCAAACCAACCGATAATACAACTGCTTTTGTATATAGCCGGCGGCACCCAGAGCACTTCTCCAGTGTGGTAGATCAACGCATTGCACATGAAGGAAACCTCATAGTTACCGTCCGCACTGGAAATGTTTGATTTGTTCGCACTATTAATATATTAATTTTAAAAATGTTGCATCATGTTGCATCACTTCATATACATATTTTGTGTCTTCAGAAAGTAAAACAGTATTCTGAGAGGTTGTAGAAAAAGTGTGTATTGTTAATGTAATTTAGAAATGATGTTAGAATTGAGCTATTTGTAGTTCGCTGTCCAAACTACAATCTTTAACTCATTGAAGAGAACTTTAGTATTTGAAGAAAAAAACAATTGTGTTATTAATTTGTTTTTGAACTGATGTTTGATTTGAGCTATTTGTAGTTTGATGTCTAAACTACAATATAGAACTAACTTATTGAATAGAACAATATCGGGTAGCCATATTTTATCGGGCGCCACTCGTATTTGAGTAATCCCATCGTAATCTTTCGGCTCCCACTGCATTTGAAAATCGCGCCATTTCTGGAAATGAAATGGGTTTAGAGAGTATGTATACATTTTATCACCTGTTTGTAAAGTTACGAATTGGTTAATCTTGATAAATTCCTGATTATTTCAATGAAGAAAATGCAAAAAAGTTAAGCTAACATTTTGTGCACAAGACCGATTACCGAAAAATGACTAATTCACAAGAAGTTAAAGTTAAAGTTAAAGTAAACCCTGTACTTCAAAGTTCCACGCGGAACTTTGCAGAGGACAGTCTCAGAGGGAAACTCTGTTAGGCAGACCGAGTTTAGCCTACCATCCCCATGCGGCCAGGGAGCATTAGGGGAGGATTTAACTTTCGTAGATAGTCTACTACCAATTTATCGCCTCCGAAGAGATGAATTGGTAGTAGACTATCGCCTTGGTTGGGCAGTGGTGGGGATCGAACGTGTGACCCTCTGAGTGGTGGGTGGCGCCTAAACCACTACACCATTCCACCACGAAGAAGTGAATATTGAGTTTCTGAAACACATGATCGCTGAAATTGTAAACTCACAATAGTGAGCCAAACGTTCGTGTGCATAACTTGCTCTTTCTCATCCTGAAACCAAAAGTTCGTTTTCAGAAAGTATCAGATCACACAAAGAATACACAGTTTTTGACGCGATCGCCTTTGTGTAGCAAATTACCGTTAGAAGTCATCACAAATTATTGAACTTATATTGCTAGACATCTTAGTCAATACTCTGAACTTCAATGGAAGATGAGCATTTGAAAAGGTTTTTTGGTATGGAACACATCATACTCACATAACAGAAAATATTCCATTCCTAATCTAAATAGATGATGAGATTTTGAAAATGTTGGTGTCCAGTTGAAGTTGCTATTATACCCCACCACATTGATGAGCAGCACGAGTTGCATGGCGATCTTGACTATCATGGGCAGTTCGGACTTGTTCCTGACCGGCTGAACCAGCGAGTTGTAACTCCGGAAAAGGTCGATCATCAGCCGGTCCTCCGCGTCTGTCGCCACACTCACCATGGCTGAAAACAGGTCGGACTACGGAAAGTACGACAATTACAAAATGTCTAAGTTCACAAAATTTGTGTTTCATGTGGGACTCGTACCTACCAAGTTGGATACGCCATAAACATAACACCCAAAATTCGACCGCAAAGAAATCAAACTACCAAACTACAGACTCGGGGTTAGGGTAGAATACACCATGGTATTTCTTTGGAAAGAGTGAACCCCATACATACAGTAAGTACCAAACTACGAAAAGTTTGCTTTATCTGGAACTCGAACTTGACCCAAACATTCGTCACGCGGTTGTATCTCTGCTACGGCATGCAAAATAATGTTCAGTAGCGTTGAGTAAGTATAAAAAATGACTAAATCTTCGTTATAGTGAGTGCAAAATTTAAAAACTTTGGTCTCTCGACGGAATCGAACCTACGAGAAAACGTTTCGTAGCAGGGCGCTAACCACTGCGCTATCAGATTATAAACCCGGCACGTTATGGAATCGAAGACATCTGTGCGTACACAGCGGAAAGTGAGATATACAGTACCCTCCCGCCTTTTCGTTGGCAAGGACTACATAGGTCTCTGCATACACGCCATAATACTTCTGATCGCAAAGCAACAGAGATCAACTACAAACACAGCGGTATACGACTTTTCGGCACTCGAACCTTGTTCGAAATGTTGCTACGCGCCTAGGTGTCCGCAGCAATATACTTGCAAGTAGCGCTGAGAAAGTAGGAACTTGTTTTCGAATGAAGTGAAACATGAACATTTTTCTGTTTTTGAATGAAAGTTATGAGTTTTCACACTTCCTGACAATGATTTAATATATTCTCAAAGTGGAAGTGGACCATTACTGGTTGCAGTCCAAGACAATTCTGATGAATTTTAATTATTCATTCTTTAATAAAACCAGCGTAAATTGAGAAATGTTATGTTTGAAACATAATGATCTATTCCATAAAACGTTTAGGAACGGGTTGTGTAGAGGAATGGATTACTGGGAGAATGCTTGCTTTCTTGAGCCTCGCTGCACACACTAAGCCCCTTTTGGATAGAGGGAGAGGAAAGAGTAAAGAAGAGAGATAGAGAAAGAGGGAAAGGGAGAGACATATAAAAGAAAGAGACATTGATGAAGATAACATGGAATGGAAGAGTGAGAGAGGAAAGAAGAGAGAGAGAGAGGAGAGGAGAGAGAGAGGAAAGAAGAGAGAGGGAGGAGAAGAGAGAGAGAGGGAAGAAGAGAGAGAAAGATGTCTGGAGAGGAGAAGGAAAAGGAGAGAATGAGTGAAACAGGCGAAGAAAAAAAGAGGAAAAAAGATTCATGAAAGTTCGCTACGATTTGCTTGCTCACTCATATCCTATGCAGCAGCATAGAATGCAGGTAGCGGATCTTATTACTTTTCTCCGAGGTAGTTGATATCTTATTTTTACTATGAATTGATTATAAACAACAAGTTTTCGTTTTTTATGTATGAGCGTAAATCCGGAACTGAATACATTTATTCACAGTCAGCTATGATTTAGAACTTTGACTGTCGCACTAAATTTTTGACGAAACCCAGCAAAATAACGCAATTTCTCACAACAGGGTATTCCATAACATTATATTTTAACACATTCACCTGAAATTACGCAAAAAAAAAATCAAAACTATAATGATTGTTGCTCACAAATCAAAACTATTCTGATCATTGTTCAAAATTTGAAAAAAAATCAGGGCTAAACTTGCTAAGACACCCTGGATATTGGTTAGTTTGGAATGTAGAAACGGGCTAATGGAGAGTGCTAAGTGAAATGGAATTTACCCACAATGAATGAGATTCACACTCAAATGTGGAACGGAAACTAAGTTTGGGTGGAGTGGAAACATTTGGATAAACACCAAAACATCACTTCTCGAGCAGAATAGTTTCGAGATTATTCTCAAATTCTAATGTTGATAGTTTATATTCAATAACGCTTAGAATGGTAATTTTTTTGTCCGTTGAACAGCAAAACCAAATTTTTACGCTTTCAAAAATTGAAATCAAGAAAACGAGAATATAAGATTACAGTGGTATTTAAAATGATAATTTACGAATTGATTTGGATGTTATTGAGTTTGAGAAGATTGTAACTATAACATCATTCTTTCCTGTTTTTATTCTCGTACAAAATGTTTATCTTGCACTTTATTTTCACTCCAATGTTCGCATAGGTTCTCTGATTCATTAGCACATTTACCCCAAGAGAAGATTGAGTAGACATATCAGTCACTGAATTTCATATTCCTCTTCTAGCATAAGATAATAATACAACGTTAATTGTGCATGAGACAAAATAGAACAATGAAACGAACCACACCGTTAGAAAGTTGTACCACAGAACGAATCCCCAACGATTCTACAAACCATTATAGTGAGTGCCAAATTTATAAGTTTCTGACTCTCGTCGGAATCGAACCTGCGAGCAAAAGATTCGTAGCGAGGGCGTTTTCCGCTGCGCTATTAGAGCACATAGAGGGCAAGCTTAGAAATCTAAGACATGTGTGCGTACACAGCGGAAAGTGAGATATACAGTATCCTCCCGCCTTTCTGTTGGCAACGACTATACTACCAGGGAGTGTCGATCTAACTACTGAGCACAACAACGTTTGAGATAGACTAGGTCAGTGCGCGAAAAAATCAGGTAAGTGATTCATATGCAGAAAACTTCATTTTTTTTGTTCACAACAATTTTTGTTGATAATGTAACTCTGGATGTTAACAATCACATAAGTATTCGGTTACTCACAAATAGTTGTTTTCCGTTTTTATTTTCTTTACTTTTGATTGTGATCCCAAACTTTTTTCTCCATAAAACTTTGTGATCCCAAACTTTTTTTTCCATGAAGAGCACGTGTGTGTAATTGAAAAAACTTATACCGAATCAACGTAAAACACATTTTTCGTTCAGTTATTGTTGTGAAACTATGAAGCTATTTTAGATGCAATGAAAAAACTTGAACTCACCTCCCGAGATCAGCAACAATATCGTTATTAGAAAGTACATAGTTTAGTTGAATAAAACTTGAATGATTAGAATAATGTGTTTACTTCTCGTAAAATGGCCAAATCATAGATTATCGAGTGAAATCAATAGGTATAGAGAGCAACTGCCATGTGTTCTCGGGCCCTGTTAAAACGCGCTTCTCAATGCAGCACTCCGAGTGGCATTGAGGCACGCTTCCTCTCACTACCTCTATTCATCATTAGTGCTCTCTCCTAATGAATCCATCTCTCTATATATCTATTTCTCCCTCTCTCTCTCTCTCCGTTTCCTCTTTCTCTCTCTCTCTCTCTCTCTCTCTCTCTCTCTTTCTTTCTTTCTCTGTGTGTCTATCTTTTATTGCTCTCAATCTCAATTTCGTATTGCTTGTTTCTCCCCCTCTCTCTTTCGCACTGCTTTTTTCTAGTTTTCACTCTCATTTTCTCTTAAGCACCTTCTTGTCTCTATCTATCTCTTTACCTGTGCCTCTCTTTTTCTCTCTCTCTCATCTTTCTTGTTGTCCTCAATCTTTTCAAGCTGACACATTTCACAAATCTGTTCATCATTGTCCACTTTTTTTTCCTTTCGACATTTTCCTCCCATTTACTTTGTTGTTTTTCTCCTAACACCCTAACCAACCGTGCTACGTGTTTTTCATTGCATTTCCTTGTTTCGATAAAATCTCCTTTCGAATTCCCGCATTTTCACGAAACGAAGAAACTGAAAGGGCACTATAGATTACGCTAGCATTTACAACACGAATTAGTTTCTTTGAACCCTAAAATACACTGTTTTTATATTAAATTGTCCACTAGTCCAAAATATGCAGCATGCCATACTCATGCGATAGAACTCCCAGCTAACCTCAACGTACATATTTTTATTGATAGAGTAGAAACAAAACGGAATTATTGAGAAAATAACATTCGATCCTTCTCAGAGTCTCGTATTCCATAGGCTACTTAGTACTTTTTCAAAACATAGTTTTCAAGTTTGGCTCCTACATAACGTTAAATAAGGACATACCGTTAAATAAGGTGGGTCAGAGACAAATAAACAACAACAACAACAACTTTTTCTATGTGTTTTCCTAATGACTCGCAATTATCTGCCAAATGGTTGGCGCGAAAAGTCCAAGGTTTCTGTGATAATTGAAGGCGAATTTCGGTGAATCAGACATACTCGAAATTCCGATGACGTCATCATATTTGGGGAAGAACACAGTTTTGCTGTGTAAATGAACTAGTAGACATATAAAAATGCCCACGATTGTATAATGTTGTTATTATTGTTGCTGATGTTGTTTACTGGTTTTGTTATTTCGTAGTTTTGCGTATGAGCATTTGCTCTTGTATGTAAATGTCGTCCTAGTTCAATATTAAGAGCAAACCGTGATTATTTTCGAACATACTTTTTATGAAAATGATTCCATTTGAAGAAGTATGGGGACAGTTTGACAACAGTGTCTCTCCAACTCTCACATAACGTTGATGTTATCGGTTTGCTCACATTATGTGGAACAAACGTACTACTCGAGGTGAATATCCTTCATGTGCTGCACACCTTTCAGCGTTTCTGTGGTTTTCATTGAGTTAAGATAGTAGAGCAGAAGCTTGAGAAACTGGTGGACCAATATATTTTAAAAAGATCTTGAAATATCCAACTAACTAATCCACTCCGGTTTGGGTTCTTAGTCATTTAACCTTGCGTTTTACGGTCATCTAGTTAGCGCGCTGCCAATTCCTTTGTTATTATCTTGTTTCTTGTTGATTGACCTACTGTGACTGGAAAACTTACATGAGCATATAGACAATGTGCGACACATTGAATATATAATCTGTAATAATTTCAAATAGAATTCTTTTTCTCATTTGCAAACAATAACGGAAGTATAGATGTGCCTCAACGACTGTATGGTCCATAGCTTCGTGCCAGTTTGACCTAAATACACGCGGAGCTCAACCAGTTCTGAGAAAAGAGCAATCACAGCAAGTTGGCTTTTAAAGGCAAACCTCACCTCTCACATTGCTTACTTCATATTACTTCTAGTATGATAATGACCTGTCCCCCACATTTTTCTCAACTTAGTTGTCATTATTTGATATTGTAAGACTGAAAGTAAATTAACAAGTGAGCCTAGCAAAAACAGTTAGAAACCAGTTTCAGAGGCACTGATCATTTTTACGGGTTTCACTGAAATGTATTTAAAAACTTTGACACCAATGATTGTTTCGGACTATATGAAGAAACCAAGAAACACAAATCGGGGCGCGCATTGAATTCTCACGCGATCACACGTTCCACTTGATTATGTACTACAAGCAGAATGCACAATCTGATCGATGGTTCGGACATCGAACTTGTTTCTACGGGGCAGTTATGAATGTTTCTCATAATTTCCACGTGGACTCGTTCAATTTACTTTTGTTCCCATCACACACACACTCTATATATTCGGTGCGTTTTGAACCCATAACTCCGATAACATGTACAATTTCTTCGAATCGCGATGAGTCTTTCGAAAACACAGCTGCGTAGTGTCTTTTTGTCTAATTTGTTCGCGCCGAACAGTGATTCAAAAACGAGTTCAACCAATCCACTTCGCCTCTCCCTTTTCTGGAATATCTACTCCACTGGATTTGTTTCGTAATATGACGTCACTGAGATTTTGATTTGGCTATATCTATCTCGGAGATCACAAATGACCAGTGTTGCTTCGTTTTCAAAAAACTTGTGATTTCAAATTTGAACACGCAATCCGTCTGGCCTACGTTTGTTTCATAGTTTAGGGAGATTGTTAAAAAGCTGCTCAAGCAACAAAGCAACAGTTTAGTATAAATTTGAACAACATAAATCATTGTCTTTTTTTAATAAATTTACCAGCATATCAACTATACCTACATCTCTTGTTCCCCTATCCGCACCTAGTTATTCTTTTAGATTCTTCACTAGAGATAATATAATAGGTATGTAAAACGTGAACATTATTGCAATCGCGTTTATCGTGTTTCGTACATTGTCACATTTTGCACGTTATATCATACGTTTTTTTATTTGAGTTCTTACTATGTTATGTATGATTTTGAATATGACCAATAGAGAATGCCCTTTTCGCCTCCCAGCCACAAAAACAAACAACATTTTTTTCATGTTTCAAATTTGCCTCGAAATTTTGTTAGCAGACAGCAAAAATCTACTTGAAAAGTTCTCAGACAATTTCCTGTCAATTAGTAAGCCATTTTTGTAGCGGCCTCGACGAGAGAGTGTGCAAATCAGAGAGATGCAGACTGTCGCAGCCAATAATCTCCTTAAAACTACTTCAGAAATGTGGGAACATATACACTGTTCTCTTTCGAAACAAATGTAATAGCTATGTGAAATGTTTTTACTCTAGATGACACGTTTTTCAAAAAAAAATTCACTATTAGGTTGTTTTATTTGAACAAAATATAATTGTGAAATCTGACATCTCTTACTGAGCACATCAACCTAATCATATATATTTACTATTTTTACATGTATTGTATGACTATAGTGAAAGCCCTTTTCCCCTCCTCCCACCCATGTCCCGTATTCCATGTTCATATTTCTCGGCTGTCGCCTCCGTTCGCACTTTTCCCCCTATCTACCCATCGAATCTGCGTTTCTTTGAGTTGTGTCAGGGTAATTTCGGATTCCAAAATGTTCTGAGACAAAAGATTTTATCTTTACTCCATTCTTCACGGTCACATGCTCGTGTGACTGACTACTTATATTGTTCTGATGGTTTTGTTCCGTGTTTCTGGAAAGTCTGTCATACAGAGGCTGGGCTACTAGTGGTACCGTTTTCCTAACATTTTCATAGCTTTTTCATTTTGCTTAATGCTATGACTCTAATAGATAATGTTTACTTTTGAGCATATTAAAGAATCCGTACCGCTCTAATTTTGACTTATGAGTTAGCAATCTGACCTCTTGGCAAATTAAAGGGACCTTCCCTCTTTAGTTTGGAGGTTTGAGCTAATTAGTCGATACTGATCACATTGAAAAACCAAAATCATTGATATAGGTGTCAACTCCCTGTCTTGCTCCGTGTTATAAAAAATGCGGCGCGACCACGCGCACGTACATACACCGCCGAGTTCACCTACGTACAAAATTTTCGAAACGTCCATAAAAATACAAAACCATATTCAAAACATGGCCGGAATTACGAATATGAAATCTGTGAAAGAAGATTTGTAAAGATCATAAAAACTACGAAGCAGTGATAGATTAATGATTGCTGGATTACAGTAACCCAAGCCCTGTTCGCTTGTATTTCGCTCCGTAATAGGAGGTTTTTCAAACTTTGTTTACGTAAGGTATGAACTTTCATCTTAAAAGAGAACCAATGACTTTTTTAGTTTTTCAAAAACTACCTACATTGCACATTATAGAGGTACAGTCCCTTTGAAAACCATTATCAAAAATATATACTTTCATATCTCTATCTTGCTTTGTTTTCTCAGAAAAGCGGCCTACGTAATGACACCGATAGGGGGGTTGCGTACGGCCGTACGGGGTATGCTCAAAATAGCCTATAGAAGTACAAATTTGTTTTCAAAACTCTCTATCATATACGACATCACAATTAGAGACTACAAAATAAAAATAAATCTGTACGTAAATGAACCAAGTCACGTTGCGTCACGTTGAAAATGTTCATGTCTCCTTATTTATTGCTTGATATTATGCAAATTTTACAAATTTTAGATCCAAAAATTAGTTCATGCTCTACGGGAAGACATTAAGAAAGTTTTTTGAGCTTTTTAAATTTTTCGGGAGACTCAAATTTCTTTAAGAAAAATATATCAGTTTCGTACGGTTTCTTTAAGAAAAATATATCAGTTTCGTAGAAGGTGATGTTAACAAACTTCGTACATCTTGTTTCAACGATCACCAATTTTCTTTGAAGTACATATAGGTGACTCACGTTTGCTGCAGACTGTAGGGTTCGATCATTCCGAAACAGGCCAATACAGTGCAGAGTACGTATGCTAGAAGATCCCGGCACCTTCATCCCATCCTGCGTCTCCTCAAATATACGCTATTTCTGTACTCTAACATCCCGTTGGGATGTAAGAGACGACAAAATAGTGCGGCGAAGCGAGAGACGCAGGATGGAATGAAGGTGCCGGCATACGTACTTAGGTTGCCATACCTCGCTGTATTTGTAGTTTGATCCCGTTATTTTCGAAACCGTGGTCGTATCGTAAGCAAACTACAACAAACATGTGATCTCTCCCTATTATCGGAACACTAACTCTCAAATTAACCCTCGCTGTCTCAGGGGTGAACACAGTTGAGTTTTGGTTTGATCTCTATCAAGATCATTGGAGAATTATGACTCAGCTGAATACAACTACAAACACAGCAAAAAAGAGCAACATATCTAATCAAGTTGGATCTTTCGATCTCTTCGATCTCAACTACAATTTCCCGTACACTAAAAGTTTCCCCGTTAAGGAATTTCCATTAGGCCCGTGCCAGTAATTCAACCTGTCACAATGGCGCATATTCACGTCTGTCTCTTTTCTTGTCTGATGCTCGTTTTACGGCATTTTTATTATCTTTGGTCGAAATGAGCGTGGTAATTACCCAGCTGAAACCTGTTTCATTACCATTTCCCTAACTATTTCCCTTTGAAACTGTCTGGTCTTCTTTAGAAGGTGTAACAAAAGTCGTGAGAAATGATAGTTATCATAGGGCGGCAGAATTCTTAGAACGATTCACACTTTCTCTTTCACCCACCAGACAAAATTTTCACCACATATGTTCTACAAAGTTTCGTTATTGAGTAAGTTCTCAATGCAAGTTCATCATCCATTGCGTTAACAGATGATGGTACACTTTCGAAATGTTTGATTGCTTCATTGTGAACAACATTTTAACAAATTACTAATTACTCTAGATTTGGTCGAAAATGCTCGGTAGAATACTAGATGTAACTATCCGGACTCTTTTTATTGAACAGAAGTCTTTTTCCATCCGATTACCCGAGTATTATCCTAAACATTAAGGTCACTAAGGTCACTAAGGTCATCTCCCAAAAAGTACAAAATACCCGGCGAAGGGTCGTTTTGGCGCCTCGGAATTGCGTTCCAAATGGGGAAGTTACGTGGGAAACGACCTGATCCCAATCCATTTGTTACTTTCGGATCTGATCCAATTAGGTTCATATTCCTCTGTCACTGTTTCTTCCTCTGAACAGATAGAAATATTACTCTCGAAAATCATGCCTGTTGACCTAGTCTTCATTTCCTTTGATGTTCTTTATGTGAAAAACTTGAAACAATTATAGAGTGTTACCGACTAAACTTGTGAAGAATAGATACCAGACAATTTGGTTGTCCGTCAGTTTTCATGCTATTTCTACTTTTCTGATTGATCACTTCCAACTTTTTAGTGGTTGTTACTTTTTGTTTACCTGTCATGTATATCAAAAATGCGATACAAGTGTAACATGCTGTTTTCGATGTAACAGTAGTCAATTGACAGCCCGTTTTTTGAACACTGAGTGATTTCTGGTGTAATTCAATCATGATAAATATGTCTATCAATCTGTTCAGTTGTAATTCCAGTATTTTTGTTCGAGTTTTCAATATTTGTGTTAATTTCAGTTTCAATGAGGTTATTAGTGCTGGCTCTTTCCATTCCACTAATAGTTTCTTGTCGCGGAATATCCAGGGTTCGTTTTAGTTAGAGAAAAGTTTATTCACAACTCCAAATCATTATTAGATGCTGATCGCAAATTGTAAGAGAACTCCAAGAATGTACAGCTAGAACAAAGAGTGAATCATTAACTGACCTGAGGTTTTATAAGATGCAAAGTCACGTGAAACAGTGACACACATGTAAACATGTAGACACGTTCACATTACACGTTTTGACACTCTTTTCTGTTCTTACACTCTACTATAGAAGACATCAAACCGTTGTGGACAGCTTACCATCGATCTTTAATCAACACAACCTCTGACCTACTGACATTCAATCAACAATCGCTTGCCTACATTACTCCGTTGAATCAGCCCGTTGCTGTCTTTGTTGGGGAAATGAAGAATATAAACTTTACACTAGTGACTAGTATGAACCTATGGATGTTCACAGAATCGTAATTTTTGGACGATTTTGATAATTCAAGATTTCAGCATAAGATGTTCTCTCATTCCCGCCGTTGGGATTCGCCAATCGACGCAGTCATGTGCGAACCTCCCTCCTTCAATAGTCGACTGCCAACCCTCATAAGAGAGAGAGTCAACAGGATTTGGAGAGGGTACAGGAAGGGAGACTGTTGGATACAATTGGCTCAGACAAGGTGGGAGAGAGTTTCGTGGAGAAAAACTGAATCTAACGTCAATGAACGTAACTCCTAGAGTTTTTCGTTAACGTCGGAACTTTACTCTTAAACACAGACAGTGAAAACAGTTATTTTCCCTAGAAAAATCTGTTTTTCGTTTTGTAAAGCATTTTGCAGCTCGTAAGGCAGACCAATTTTATACAATGTGTTTGCAGGAACCTACTCCTTCAACTCACTCCGAAGGAGAGAGAAATGTTTTCGCAGAAGAAAAAGGAATGCAAGGTATGAATCATTGTGTGATAGTGATGTCATATACTATTAGTCAATCGCAAAGTCACGCTAAAAACGTCACAACTCAGAAACGTGCACTGAAAAAGTACACGATGCCTTATTAGAAATATAATTTCACGTAACTATTCGGATTTCTTTCAGTACACATCGTACACAGCATTACATTTGATCTACAGTTCTACAGTATCTTGCCGTCTCATGAGATTTCCTCATTACCGGGAAATGATATTATGCCCACATACACTATCTCACAGGTTTCCAAGAGATGTTGCAGGTTTTGGGGATATAACCACTTCGTCTACTAGTACTAATGCTAACTGAACATTCAAAATAGAAAGCACTGCAGTGATTTATTGATAGTTTCTTCTGAGAAAATACTGATTTCAAAAAATTTGGGTCAACTGTACCTTGCAGATGCCAGCTATAGTGGACACCCTTCCATCGAGAGCTCAGAAGAGAATAAAAGCCATTTGGAAGGAGAGAGATCCCAAGGGGGACTGCTTCCAGCAGCAGAGAAAGACCAGGTACGGTGTTCGCTTTTTCTCGCTGTGTTTTTGGCTCGATCGCGCTGCTTTTCAGTCGTTAGTTCGTGTTTATTGAGATCGAACTACATAGATATTCGATCTCTCCCTAAAGATGAATAAACTGAGAATACTGAATACGGTAACTGATGACAAAAAGAAATCCAACTTTTCTTACAGATAACAAAATGTTGTTTTTCATCGTAGAATGAAGTGTTCTCCTGTGTTTTAATGTTCAAATGTCACCAGAGTTCCGAACTGACGCTGTCTTTGGAATAGTACGACTTTCCAATTCATCTGAATGTTTCAGGCTGATCCTCCTGAACCTGCCGGCCACCCTCCGTTCCCTTCTGCATCCACCTGCTTTCCAATGCGCAGTTCCGCACTTTATTGACAGACTGGAATGGGAATTACAGGTTTGGGAACAAAGAACATTGTGCTTGGGTGGGGGGTCATACTTCACTTTTCCTACAAAACCTTCTTCATTACTGGAAGTCCCCTATCTCGAAACAAGAGGAATTTTAACAAGTAACCACTTCCTTGTCATGATATTTTCATTCTTGAGAATTACGGGTTCTCAACAGGGTGAGAGCGGAAACTTGTTCAGTTTGCTACGTGTTTATCCTGTTGTTCCAGTTTTTCGCTAACTCGCTTCTCTGATAATTATTCTTATAGAAATTCTACTGTTAAGAAATCGAGATTCGAAAAAAAAGTAATGTCATCAACCAATATTCGGGAGACAATGTTCAACAAGTACTTTAATGATTCTTCTACTCAGTTCATAAAAAAACTGTGAAAGTGTGAGGTATTTTAAAATTCGATTTCTAGGAGAAACTTCGTCATATTTGGGACGGTTACAAGAAAGGAACACGTTGTGTGTCGGTAAGATTCAAGTTATTATTTTATCATACAACTTGACTCAATAAACTCAGAACTTGGGTAGAAGCATTTGAATGAGCATCGAACCAGATTCATATTTCTGCTGATTATGTTATTTTTGTTCAAATGTGTACAATATGCTCCAGAAGCTGCAAATGATCTTAGATTCAGTTTGGACCTCTAATTCTCGCGTATTCTTTTATGCTGAAAAGCTGATATTCCTTTTTTATCGTATGATCATCAAAATTTTCAGTCCCAGATACAAATCTATGTCATCAAACTGTGTACTGATCGAACTACAACTGTGATCAAACTACAAGATTCGTTTGTTTTCAGCAAGTCGACAAACAACTTCGTCTCCTCTCTGACCATGGAATCTCTCTGAGATCCTTCCAAATGCCGCCCCAAACAATGTTCCGGAGAGCGGAAATTTTCCGGAAACTTAAACGGTCCAGCCGAGCTAGAAAGTAGGCAAACCCGGCAAAGTATTCGACCCGATATTCTATATAGATGTCATGCATGAGCTTTCTTTCTGAGCAAACTTCTCTAGAAGTTGACTTTTCAGTTAGTTTCGTTTTTTGTTCTTTTTGTTCAGTGTACTACAATGTAATTGAGCCAACACTGCCTTCAAAGCGAGTTATGAGACTGCTTCTCTTTGATTTGCTTTGTATTTAGTTTTCAGCAAAAAAAAATTATACAAATCTCTAATAATCTGTCTTTGAAACATATCGTCATACAACTTCACTTGATCACTAATAATCGACACTTTTTTCTAGCTTTACGGGACTGCATTCGTAAACATTGTTGTACAAAAAATTGTATTGTAATAAACACTTGTAAAGAACTTTTTCGATAAAAATACGGAAACTGGCAAGTTTTACCATCGAATGAAAACACCGGACTGGGAAATATACAATCATACAAAAGTTTTATTCATCTACAAATGTTGAAATTAGAGATGTACCACAGGGTGCCATATTCATTACTGAAAATACATACTTTGTGAACTATTTCAATAACTGCATAATATAGAAAAAAATCGTTCAGAAAAAGGGGGTGAGAACAAAAACGTTATACCCCTATCGATTTTGAATCTGAGAGTTGGAGAAGACTATTAAATGAACTATTTGTTCGTCGTAGTAGTTATTTATAATAATAATAATTATTTTAATTAATTTTAACTCTTTTCAACTCAAATAATCAAGTTACCATTTTCGTTCAATCCATTTCCACCTCATTTTCACTCGGGGGGTACGAGTATTCGCTGATCAGATCTGGAACAAAAATATAATTGAACCCAAGTCGCGAGTCATCAAAATAAGTTTCTGGTTTCCTGTATAGTTATACAAAACAACTCTTGTCTAGTAGTTTCTCACAAGACAGAATTTGGGTGAAATGGGGTGGGGGTTTGATAGTTCCTACTAGAAGTCATTTGAACAGTCACGTAAAGCTGGCATTCTAATAAGGCATCGTGCACTTTGTCATTGCACGTTCCTGAGTTCTGCTGTGTTTACCATGCTTCACGAGACTGTGCAATTGACTAACAGAATACCTACACAACGAACGTTCCTCTATTCGGACCACGTCTCCGATAGCTGGGTAGCTGCTAGGAAATTAAGTTCAGAAGGTTTTCAGGGTAAATTTTCTCACTATAGAATCGAATACACTGTTAACTTAAAGAATGGAGTCTGAATAAGCTCGACACACAGTTAGTTTATAATCATTTACTAATCATACAAACTGTCCACCTCCATTCCAATCACTGAGAGATACATTGGTCTCCGAGGGAGGGGATTCGTACCAAGAAACGTCTTCATTGACAACTGAAAATCAAATAAAAACACCATTCATAACAGTTTTTCTTGGTTCCATCAAAATGCTTTCGTGTGTGGAACATTTGAAAACATATACCAATCCACTTGAAAAGAAACAGTTACGAATAAGTTATTTCTGGAAAAGCCCAAATGTTGGAACAAAATTAATACCTTCATTGAAATCACCAACAGAAACATTGGTCTCCGAAGGCGGAGATTCGTACCATGACACGTCCTCAGCAGTGACTGAAATTGATTTTCATAGACAAGAATACTTCAAAACGGTAGAGGAGAGAGCTGAAAGAGAGAGAGAGATAGAGAGAGATAGAGAGAGAGAGAGAGAGAGAGAGAGAGTGAAAGAGAGAGAGAGAGAGAGAAAGAGAGAGAGAGAGAGAGAAAAAGAGACAGAGCGAAAGGGGAAGAGAGAGACAGAGACGGAGAGAGAGAGAGAAAGAGACAGAGCGAAAGGGGAAAAGAGAGACAGAGACGGAGAGAGACAGGGAGTGAGAGAAAGAGAGCATTTGACCTACTCTCTACATCCGCCTCCGATGGGGCTTTTTCGTACCACGAGAAGTCGACGGCAGTAGACATAGGGGAGGCCGCGGCGACGATGTCGTCTGGAACAGAGAAATAGAAATGGAGATCAGACTACAAACTACAACCAGTTCTACATATTCAGTGTGACAACGGTTACAATTTCTGTCATTACGAACAAAATGCGGTTTCGCGTGAGCCACAAATGAGTGGTACCGTATACAGGCCGTACAAATTTCATAACTGATGAGAGATCTCATGGGCTTTATCTCACAAACTTCTGGTGAGCTGACATTGATTTCTATGACACATCCTTGAGTCCTTGAGAGCTCACGATTCGCTCACGAGATATCTCATGAGATACTCATATGAACTTCACGTGCGATTGGATTGATTGGTACGCTGCCAGAGAAGCAGTAGGTCAAAATGGATGATATCCATCATGAACCACTCATCGACACATTATCGACAAAAGTTAATTAGTCAATTACATAATGGAACAAAACGCCTCAATTACGTTTTCCTTGAAACATACCTTCAACCTCGACGTTGCACTCGTCTGGCGGCAACGAGTAGATGGAGCCTTCGCAGACCGAAGAGACTGGAAATGATGATATAGTTGTCACTTTACTAAACGCGTGCGTTCACTGTAGATCTCACTTTGTGCTGTGTAAGGATAAGAACCCATATATACAATTTGTCTGCAACGTAACAATGGGCCTAGTTAGTGTAGTGGTTAGCGTCCGCGCCGTTATATGGAACTCAGGCAGAAGTTAGTAAATGAACAACATTCAGGTTGTTTTTAGCAAAAAAGCGGATGGAAAACCTATACTGTTTCTCAGAAGGTAACAGTTTCTCTGTAATCCGAAATTTAACTCAGTCTAAGGAGAACTTGATCTGAATCGAACCTTCATCGGTGAGTTGATAGAGGGCGGTACGGATGTCATTCTCAGTCACTCCTACTGAAAACAAATGATATATTTCAAGTTAAAACACGGAGTTACTTGAAAATCCAACAAGAAAAACCATGTTTTGGCGACTACTTGACGAAATTCTGGCACTCGGCCTTATAAGGAAAACAGATGTTACTTGGCTACCTGACAGGAAAAAAGCTTTTAAATGTTACCAGTAAGGTTCCTAGCCTCACAGAAAACATTTCTTGAAAACACTCACAATGAGCAGCCATATTTGCCACATAATTTTCGTTTGTTCCAGCATCAAAAGCGATTTCGGCTGAAAATTGAATATTAGAACGAGAATACAGCAAACATGAAATCTTTGAAAAAACACTAAAAGGGAAATCTTTCATCAAAGAATGGATAATCGTACCATAGAATGTGAGTAGAATCTGTCTGAAAGGCCGCAAAACAAGAAATAGAATAACAAACTGACTATCATGATGAGATGTGATTTGTTCGTAAGATTCCATGGTTCAGTGGTAGACCGTTGGCGGGGTAGACAGTAGAAGCAATGAATGTTTTCAGCAATTTTTCTGACGTCTGAAAACGGGTTTTTGCGTGGGAACTCGTGAAAACACGTGTACTAACGTGTTAAAAGAAAATTTCGCGTTAGAAGGAGCTGTGCATTATGAATAGAAGGTAAACAAAACCGGTGAATCCGGAAAGAAATGTTGTAAAAACTCGGGTACATGAATTGTAGGGGGTGCCAAATGTATAGAAGTTTGGCTCTCGCCGGAATCGAACCTGCGAGCAGAAGATGGCTAGCTGCGCCCTAACCACTGCGCTAACTCACATCCGCCGAGGTTTCGAATCAAAGTCATGTATTCGTACACAGCTAAACTGAGATATACAGTACCCGCCAGCCTTTCCGTTGGCGACGACTTTATAGCATTCACTCTCTTCAAAGCAAGCCTTATATAGTGAGTGCCAAATTTATAAATTTCTGTCTCTCGCCGGAATCGAACCTGCGAGCAAAAGACTCGTAGCAGGGCGCTAGCCACTGCGCTATTAGAGCACATAGCGGGCAAGCTTAGGAATCGAAGACATGTGTGCGTACACAGCGAAAAGTGAGATATACAGTACCCTTCCGCCTTTCCGTTGGCGACGACTATACGGTGTATGTTGCCAATTGGCGTTGTATTTGTAGTTTGATCCCATTGACTATAAAAGTTGCCAGAAATTGTGACATGTTTCGAAGTTTCGATTGATTGTTGTTGCTGAATTCAAAGTTTTGTGCGAAGTCGTTATATTTCCCAAGGAAACAGTAATACGGAAAGTGGAAATGAATCACTAAAATGTATTTCAAACAGTATCAGAAGGGGTGGAGAGAAGGTGCAATTTCTCAAAATGTTCCATTGTTATCAGTCTATAGTTCCGCTTTTGTTTTCTACTTTTACAGCAAAAGCGGCACTGTTGAGGAAAACAAGCGTATTGTTTACCATTTGAACAACAATAACTTCGGCAGTAAGAAACTGTGGTTGCTATGAACATTAGTTGTTTGTCAACTCAATTTTTTTTTCACTAAACACCGTTTTCTGAAACAATTACAAACAATTTGAACTAAAAAAATTAAGTGAAACGCTGCAAAAAGCCTTTTTGAAATGAAAATTCCACTTGTTCTGCAAGTCATACCGTATCTAGCTTTTTTTTGTTAAATGTTAACAGCTTTGCAAAATGTACCGTGTTATCGAACCCTGGTGTAAACACATACTATTAAATTCAGATTTGCAAACTCCAAAGTGTTTTCAATATTCAGAACGCAACTCAAAACATTTATGAAAAAACTCATGGTTTTTCGAAAAACCGTTATCAAAAAGTTATACTTTATACTGTAGAAGTCAAGGTAGAGACTGCTAAATCAGTTATCTTTGTCACTTCCGGTGATCGAATTAACATACAGTCACGTGCAAAAACGCGTGAAGACTAACGACGTTTTCCATTGCACGTTTCTCACACTTGCATAATTTCTCACACTGGCACGTTGTTTCTGGTGTTTCACAGCTCATTCTTGAGAAACTTTCTTCAAATTTTACTATTCACATTCATAACTCGACTTTTCTCCACATTTTAATCTACCCGACTTGCTCAGTACACATTCTACAACCGTTCTACTCTGTTTTGATAGAATTTCAGAAATAGTTGATAGTTTGAGTTTTCTAATGTGCATTCAGGTCTTAACTTGACTATCCGGTTCTGTTTTAACAGTTTCGTTTTCCGAAAGGACACCTCACGTGCTCACGTGTCTTCGTTTCATTTTCGCTTTTCTTTCGCTGGCTAGTGGCAGAGTCGGGCGGCTGCTACCAGCTTATTCTACTTCTAAGCTGTAAGTTCTCGATCTCCATTGATTTTGGGTATTTAAAGAGCATCTATTGTGATTTGTCTCGTGTTTTCTCTATCACACATTTTTTGATCACTTTTAAGATGTTGAATACCAGAACACCATGCATTTTCTTACTCTGAACCCAGGGAGTTCAGAGTAACTATGTTCATCTTGAGCCTTAAACTGTACGGTCAAAGCAGCCGTAAGATTGTATTAAATGTTTGTATTGTGACTTTATTGAAAAATAGTTGAAAATAAGAATTTAATTGGTTGCAGAAATGTCGGTAGAGACGGATGGGAAACTGCCGGCACCTGGAGATGAATTGCGAGTTGAGGAGAAGAATTATCGATTGATGGAAGCTCTGGGGGACGGGGGATACGGTCAAGTATTTCTCGGATTGGACGGAGATAGGTGAGTAACATTTCAGCTTTAATTTCGATTCTCTCTTTCTCTCTTTCTTTTTCTCTCTGTTCTTCTCTCTCTCTGTCTCTCTCTCCCTCTATCTGTCTCGTTCACTCTCCCTATCTCAACGTGTTCGTCTCTCCTTCTCTCTCTCTTTCTCTATCTCTCACTCTCCTCTTCTTTATTTCTTCCTCTACCCTCTTCGTTTCCTAACTCGTTTAAAACCGCAGAGCGGCCCGACCATCATTTCATATAGGTAACAGTAAATGAAGCTGCCACCTCAAAACAAGTAAACAACTCTGCCCACGTGACTAAACCGCTTTCAACCGGCTGAGTTGGCCGTTAGCCAACTTTCTCAGAAATCTCAATTTCTTCGAGAAATTTAAGAAAACTATCGAATTTGAGATAAGCATGCAAAAAGTGATAAGTTTTGCAGCGTTTTGTGTTTTTTGTCTAACTCCACGTCAAAATCTGACAAATTGTCGAATTTTAACATCAAAAAAGCTTGTAAAATTTTCAACCAATCTAATATAGTTCCCGTCTTTCCGACTCAGTTTGAAAATCTTACTTGAATGGTTTTCCAGGAAAGTAGCTGTGAAGACTGAAAAATGCAACAAGTCGATGCTCCACATTGAGGTCAACGTATTGAAATCGGCCAACATCCATCAATGTTCCCACTTTTGTCAACTTCTCGGATATGTAAGTTTCTCAATCAAATATTCTTCTCACAATCAAGCGAAGTACTGAACTTCAAAATAAGTACCTTCTATTTCCTCTTTGGATGTTTTTTGACATTATTTTCAGATAATACTGGTTGCTTGGTCTCGTGAAGCATGTTAAACACAGCAGAACTCAGAATCATGCTATGCCAAGATGCACTATTACTCATTAGAATGCTTACCTGACTATTAAATATTCATCTAGTATACAGTAAATCCTGATATTTATCTTTCCGGCCCTATTCAAAATAAATATAATTTTCAGGGTGCGGTGAAACCAGACTACGTGTTTATAGTGATGACCCTTCTTCACAAGGATCTACACAAACTTCGGGCTGAGATGCCCGAACGGAAGTTCTCTTTTGCCACGGCAGTTCGTCTGGGACTACAGTCGCTTCAGGTGGGCACAATGTTGGACTTACCTACCTTCTTGAGTTTCTTGCAAAAAGTGTTCAAAAAGTATCCAATTTATTGAAAGTTGAAGATGATTACCATCAATTCTCCAGTTTTCGTCTCACAAAATCACTTATAAGTTCACTGCGGAACTGGAATCAGAACTGTTCGATGTTCCTGGCTCGATTTTGTTCTCATTGTAGTTTGGTCCCTATGAATTTCTATCGGAATTTGTGATGTGATGAGCATCAAACTACAGAACAATCTCATTCACACCACACAATAACACTGTTTGTGTTTCCAGGCTATCGAGGAGCTCCACAAGATTGGATTTTTGTCGCGAGACATCAAACCGGGAAATTTTGCCCCCGGCACCGCCCTCAACAAACAGTCAAAAACCATCTATCTGTACGACTTTGGACTGGCCAGAAGATATCTCGACAAGGTATGTGAGAATAGAGAAAGACGATAGTCTTGGTCATTTATATGTGGCATTCACGTGATGTAGAAGTCCAGCAGCTCTTCTTCGGTTGAAAATGATCATTCAGGGTCGTTTAGCAAATTTCGCGGCTTACTGGATCTGGCGGCGTAGCAATCCCTCCAATCTCACGAGAAGTTCATATGCGTTTCTCACGAGATACCTCATGAGCTCCTCGTGAACTCTCAATGTTGTAGCATAGCAATCAATAGAATCTCATGAGAAGCTCACGCGAATAGTTCATGAGGTATCTCATGAGATTTTTTAGGGTTTGCTACGCCGCCTGAAGTTGCATATCATGACCTAGTGATTTTGAGCCAGATAAAATCAAACGCGAACGAGAGGTTCACACGAGGAAACGATATAAGTCCACAAGTTCATATAATGCCATTCAGCATGTAATGAAACGATTTTGTGGACGAGACACTTTTTTGTTGGCAGTCATTTTTGGGAATAGCGGGGAGTTGACATAACTAGTTGATGTTTCCAGAACCAAAACGTGATTCCGTCGCGGAAGGAAATTGGTTGGAGAGGAACCACCCGGTATGGCAGTCTCAACGCTCATCTCAGAACGGTTGGACACTTTTTTTGGTTTCAATACAAAAAAAAACATTTTTCCCCTCAACCTTCTGAACGTAATCTACTCAGCGTTTTTTTTGGGGTTCTCTGGGAATAGTTGGCAGGAATGCCGCAACGGAAACGTATTATGCTGAGTTTGTAGTTTGATCTAAGAGTTAGATCTGTTACTGGAAGACTCTGTAAGTGTTACGATTGGAGAGCTTTGATCAGTTCATGTTTTATAGTCATTTTTTTGTGATAAACAACCCAGTTCAGGATCTGGGTCGTCGTGATGATCTGGAGAGTTGGCTGTACATGTTGGTGGAAATGACCCGCGGAACCCTGCCCTGGCGTCTGGTTACCGGTTGGTTACTTGTTCACTTGTTACCGGAAGCTTGGTGATATTTGAGTGCAATCCAGAGTACGTATGCTAGAAGATCCCGGCACCTTCATCCCATTCTGCGTCTCTCGCTCTGCCGCACTATTTCTCCCGGCGGGATAAAAGAGCAGATAAATAGCGTATGTTTGAGCAGACGCAGGATGGGAGAAAGATACCGGGATCTTCTAGCATACGCACTCTGAACTATCCATTGTCTGAGTAGTTTCAATACGAAAGTGTGCTTTGTCCGTTTCGAAATGATACAGTTTCATAAAAAAAAAAACAGAAAGTTCCAATTTATTTCATTTCAGACCGCGCGGCGGTGCAGGCGGCAAAGCAGACGGCGCGCGGCGCGGGGCGCGCGCAGTTTTTCACCGACTGTCCCCAGCAGTACGACCAGCTGCTGTCCCTCATTGACGCCATGCAGTTCGAGACGACACCAGACTACAAGCTTCTGTACAACATTCTTGATCAGGTACAGTATCGGTTCTAATCTTCTTTTGATAGTGAGTGCCAAATTTATAAATTTCTGTCTCTCGCCGGAATCGAACCTGTGAGCAAAAGATTCGTAGCAGGGCGCTAGCCACTGCGCTATTAGAGCACATAGCGGGCACTTTTCGCTGTGTACGCACACATGTGTGCGTACACAGCGAAAAGTGAGATATACAGTACCCTCCCGCCTTTCCGTTGGCGACGACTATATAGAGTTTTCGGTTAATAAAGAAGAAGGTTGTTATTATGAGGTCTCTGGCATATATGATGACACTTGAATGTGTTTCCAGTTTTTTCACAATCTCACAAATCTTGTTCAGAATATCACAATCTCAAAAACTACGGTTTCAAAATTCGTGACATGTATGCTTCATGTTACGCAATTATGTACAGACATGTAAATAACTAGAAGTGGTACTAAGACTGAGAGTGTATACTTATCCTATTCTCTGAAATTGTTAATTTTGTAACATAGACTCAATTTAAAGCTGGAAAACCTCACAAAAAGGTTTTGAGGTTGATGTTCCGGTTTCTTGAAATAGCCACTTTGTCCGCAGCTGTTTAACAGGGTTACGGTAGTTTCTAATTAGAGAAATCAGCGAAACCAGATGTATGTAATTGGATTGTGCATGAGACTAAATGCCATGTTCTGAGTTGACTTTTTGAGCCTTTGAATAGAAAGTTTGTTGTTGAAATTCACTGGCGGCGTAGCAAACCGTCCAACCTCATGAGAAGTTCATATGAGTTTCTCATGAGACACCTTATGAGCTACTCGTGAACTCTTAATGTTGTAGCATATCAATCAATAGAATCTCATGAGAAGCTCGTGCTAATAGCTCATGAGGTGATCTCACGAACTTTTGTGGAAATTGCTACGCCGCCTGGTGAAACGCGTTCTAACTATTTATTGAGTTGGTCGGTTTTCTTGACACCGACACGTTTTTCATTCAATCTCTCGTTAGTCCATGAAGTTGTGAAACGTAGTTTTTCTTGTTTGCGACCCAAGCCTGTCGATGAGTTGCGCGAGGATATAATTTATATCTAAACTATTTTTAAGTGTAATAAAGTTATTTCACTTTTTCTAGACCTCTGAGGAGACTTCCACACTTTTCATTTTAGCCTTCTTTATAAACCACTTTCAATAAAAGATATTTAAACTAGTGATGTTATTATATTTATATTAAAATTATTTTGAAAGTTATTTCTAGGCCCGCGAGGAGAAGGGAGTCCGTCTGAAGGGACATTGGGACTGGGAGGACGAGTCGAACACCTCCACCAACACCATCACCTCGTTCTCTGACAAGGAGCTGCGAGCCAACCAAGATGACACCTCATAGACATATTCCCCTAGTCATGTGATTACGTGTACTCACGTGATATCACGTGGAATTCACGTGTACCTTGCCTTGATACTCGCTCTGTTTGTGCCTTGAAAGATAAAGATGAGTTGAAGTAGCACAGTGTGGAAGTTTACAGTTTATAATAAATAAAATCTAAACGACTACAACACGATTAATAAAAATACGACATGAAAATGACAAAATGATGAAAATATCAATCCTTCAAGGATTCCCGTTTGTTGTTGGCGTATTGGCATAGTGTACTGGTGACAGTATGATGGTGAGATGCCCAGCTTTTCCCTCGTTTGGCCTGGAATTAGAAAATCTAAATGCTTCTAAGCTGGAACTATTTTACTGATCGTTATTTCAAATTTGTAAAGTACTGCACGCTTTTCTTCGGATACTTTGTGTAATTGCATGGTTGCAGCTGATAATTGTTTCCTACTACCAGTTCGATAATCATAAGTTCCGTCTTCTCATCGGTCTCGTTTTTCTATTAATAGAATCCATCAAACCGTGGTGGATTGCGGGTGCCATCGGTTTTGTAAGTGGCGATCGTTGGTTCATCTGCTTTTTGTTGATCTACACGCTGTCACCTGCTGGCAGATAATAAACGATTCGATCATTTTATCTGTAGGGAACAAGTTAGGTAAAAACTTACCCATTAGTTGTCCCCGGACGAGGAGCGGCCCCTGGGAATATATCCGGATCTAGCTGGTCCAGTCCCCCCGCCCTCACCGGTTGAACGGTGCCACTGGGAGCTGCACCAGGGAACAGCAGCGGGTCCAACTTATCCAGATTACCCGGAACCACCTAAAACTTTAATGTTAATAATTGTCCTTGAAAATTACAAAATAAGTTATATGCAAAATAATTCGTATTGAGCGATTCTGTACCAAGCATATTTGCTCGAACGACATGTTAAGGAACTCCTCAAACTATATAGTACACATTTCTATTTGGGTCATCATAGCAAAACTCGACTAAAAATATTCCAAATAAAAATGTTTTTGACTTACAAAACATTTTAAAATCACTATTTGTTTAAATATAATTTGTCCAAACGAATGTCTCACCTGTTGTATTCTTCCCCGAGGCACCGTGATTGATGTTTTGTGAACCATCGGGTTATCTACCGGTACGTTCAACATAGAAATGGATGTCGTGTTCTAAAAATGATATTTTTTGTACTTGCGTCACAACTGCACACGTTTTAAAAACACTGTATTTGACGTCAATAACTCAGAACTCGAAAACTGGTGTCGTTTCCGAGTTCACGAAGATGTCAACTTGATTCAAAACCTGAAGGAAAAATTTCATGATGCCATAAAGAACAAACTTGATTCAAGAGCACGAGTGAAAAAAAGAGTAACACTTACCTCGGGCGCAGCTAGTACGGCCGTCCTTCTAGGAGACGAGGACGCCGTAGATAGTGTGACATGACTGCCCGGGTTGCTCACTTCTAAAAAAAATTAATTGATGTATCATTTTTTGTAAATTATTTTCAATTTGCTAATTTTCTTCAACTTTGATCAATTATGAATACAACTGAAAGGGAAGTGGGGGGGGGCCATAGTATCATCGTAGAGAAATAGTTTTGAAGGAGATCAATTGCATCGATGAAGAAATCGTACAGGAGTCTCAAAACTGATATGGAGCTACAACAAAGCAGGCACACTAAGAAAGTGTCATTGTTTTCATTCACATTATCATAATTTCAAGATTCTTTCATGTGAATGTCGAGAGGTGTTGAAGCAAAGATAACTTTGGCTGTTTTTTAGTAACACCGTGTTAAAGGACTAGACCATTTCTAAAATATGAACTTTGGTCAATTGTTTACATTTATGAAATGTATTCGATCTTTATTGTTGAATTTTTGTTACCCACCCAATTCCGTTCTCGACCCGACTTTATTCTTCTGTACCCCTCTTCTACAAATCAATAATTGATTTCTGAATGAGGGTAGAATGAGGAGAACGCCCAATAAAATGAATATTGGCTCCAGCTGATAGGCCAAATAGCGAAAGGTCGCTATCATGATATAGCCGTGGAAGTCGCCGGAATAGTAACGGAATAACTCGTAGATTGCGTCCAGCAGGGACAGACCTGAAAAAGAGCATATTGACAATCTTCTTCACATAAGGAAACAATCACATTACCTTCAATATATAATTTTCCTCAGAAAGACGAGATTCTACTGTAGATACACCTTTTGTACCGCAAGGAACTATGGAATGCAACTAATGTTTTATTTTTAGTTGAGCGCAGTTATTTACGGTTGAGGTAAATTGAGTGTGTTCGGGTTATATGAGATCAGCAGTAACTCAATCAGCCAAAGTTTGTTCTATGATAAACCTATGATAAATACCAACCGGTGATAAATATAGTTGGGGCGGTTGCCAGTGCGGCAAAGAGGTAGATCCACAGAATTCTGTCACGAGAACCCGCGGACGGGTTTGACTTTGATTTTTTGCAGCATAGCAATAAAAGAGGGACCTGAATTGAAAACGTTTTGGAGAAAGTATATAGATGAATCTACTAGTCAGAGTTTGTGATAATTCCCTTCGAAATCGGTCCTGAGTTAAGGGTTCAGTTCCGATTTGAATGCAATTTTACATCCGAGTTCCATGAAAAACTGTCAAAAAATTGAATCCAACCTATTAAACAGCCAAAATGGTTTGCATCCGATTCATGGAATCATCGTGATTTTTTAAGCAAATGAATACCCCCATCCAACAGTGATAAACCTCGATGATTCTCAGTTGGATAGTGTAATCTTACTACGGAGTATTAACCAAATAACTCACAATTAGAACGAGACATATGAATGTGACCAAAGTGTACAGCCATAAGAAAATGAGATAGATGGCAAACGGGATGATGTCAGCATACTCGTTGAAGTTGAAATATGGGACACAGATGAGAACACTCGGTAATGTCACGGGGAGGAGGAAATAGAGGCTGGAACAACACATATTTCAAATTTTACTAGTTTTCAAATACCTTAGTGTAATTACAGTAGGTTCACGTGTACTGCGTGAAAATTTACAATTACTCGAATTTTGATACCTATACCTAGAGAAATACTTAAATAGCTTTGGTCCAGTTATCAGAATAGTTTGATTCAATGTTATAATCGAAACAAAACTCACATTCTAGATGAGGGTTTTGCCGTTTCGCGAACAGCTTCAATTAGGGAAGTTAGGACGTAGACCATGAGACACCCGACAAAGTTCAGATGAGTGATGAGGAAAAGGGAATACTCGGTCGAAGAGAGAATGAAGAGTCTGAAAAAGGTTATGGGTTATTAACCTAGACCAGAAGCGGGAACTTCAAATATCCACTGTATTATTGTTTTCATTCCTACGAGACTCTTACAGTAGGATTACAAAACTTTCAGTCCATTTTTAATGCGAAAATGTCTTCGGGAAGGTCAATCTGTTTCACCCCCGATTCTGACTTTCCAGTTCAAAAAAGTGTTCACAACTACTCTCACAAAGATTGGAATTTGCATTATGAACATTCAGAGGAAATTCTTAGACGTACTGTTGATAAGTTTGAAAATAATTTTGTTATGAAAGAGCGTATAATTATCGTGCGCAGCGCGGAGCGCTGCGCAGATTAGTTTTTGTTCAAAGGTCTGCAGACAATACAAAACAGATTATTACAATTTTCTTCAAAGTACGTCGACCATTTTCTTAGATTTTTGCATGAATCACTGAAGGGCAACACGTCTACAAGATACTAAGTTCACGTTCCAAGTAGAATTTATTCAGAGGAGTTAGAGGGCCCAACGTCTCGCAAAAATGGCTTCCGTGCGGGGCGGCGGCGGCGGCGGATGCGGCGCCGGCGACAAAAGTGTCCGCCTCCTCAAATCTCGGCATAGTTTCGCACAAAATTAACTTATTCAAAAAATACTTACATTTTTGAAAAGCTCTAAAAAAGTTGAGGTATATGTATTTTTCAGGTATGTCTGAAATTTGAATATTACGTGTGAGAGAGCCAAAAATGGTCTCGCAAAAAATCATGAATAGACCGGTTTCGTGAAAATAAAAATGAAAGAACAGTTTAACGTGTAGTAGGAAGACGTTTTCCAATGACGAACTCATGACAGGCGGGTACAGCTTGGTTTTCACTCCTATTCACATGTCTCATTGGCGGATTGGATAAACGCTCTATTCACGCACGGCGAACGAAGGTTCGATTCCTGCCTGGAGTCTAGAGTGGAGAATTTGCTATCACTTGAACGAGGTTACAACTACACCAAACGTTCTGCACTACGGCACGGTTTAAAACTCCAATAGAAAAACATAACTTTCCTTGTTTAGCTTATTGTTCAAAAATATTATTTTTTATCAAAAATGACCGTTACTTCGTAACCATAGAAAAAGAGTTCAATTAGTATAAAAAACGAGTGTAAAGAAAGTAAAGATTAGTTTTGGATAAATAGGTACAAGAAATATAAAAGAAGTCCAATAAAAATATTTTGAGGAAAATGCTAATCTCGCTTCTCTTGAAAACAACGGAGTATAAGCTAGATTATTGTGAGTCGCAGTCAGAAGTTTTCTTCCGACAACCAAAAACTCGGTATCCTTTTTTTGAAATTCTAAACCGAGCGAGATTAGAGTTTTCCTCAAAATATTTTTATTGGACTTCTTTTATATTTCTTGTACATATTTATCCAAAACTAATCTTTACTTTCTTTACACTCGTTTTTTATACTAATCATATTTATGTTCTCTCCAACGCAAGCCACAAGTTGTTCTATTACAAGTTGTTCTATTCGCCTCGTACAAGTTGTTCTATTCGCCTCTGTTTGTACTTGATCCCGCTGGTTCTCGCTTCGAATTCGAGAAATATGGGCTGTATCGAGTTCAAACTACAACGAAAAATTGGTCCCGGGTCACAGAAGTCATGTCATTCCCCTTTTGCCCCCGTCTTGTTTCAGAACCTTTATCAAAGTGTATTAGTCCGCGGCAACTTTTTACGATAGAAGTAATCAAGATTATAAGTTCTATTCACGTATTTTACGACAGTCGCGCGCAATAAAACCTAATGTTAGATTACTCAAACATTCCTCTCAAACATTCAACTGACCAATGTTTGCACAATGATAGTCTAACTACCAGGCTATATATATACGCCTAACTACTGAAAACATTCCGTTCAAAGTACGAATATTCGAAAACTTCACGCCTTTATATATTGGGCTCAGATTTGTGATGTGTTTTCACGTTTAACGCGACTATTCAATTTACCAGTAAACTTACATATAAACTTCCGGCCACGGTGTGTATAGGAGGTACACATTCTTAGCGATTCTCACAAAGATATTCAAGAATATTGGAGTGATTATTGAGAAAACAAAAGATTTGGTGACGTCTTTTGGATGGCGAATTAGAAGAAAAACGACTAGCAGAAGAAGGATTACGGTAGCCGCATTCAGCACTGTGGGAAGGGTCTCGCCTGGAAAGCAATATACTAGAAGTTAATTGAATAGTCACGTAAAGTTAGCATTCTAATAATGAATCGTGCACTTTGTCATTGCACTTTTCTGAACTCTGCTGTGTTTCATGTTTCAAGTGACTGTGCATTTCACTAACAGTTTAGTGATAGATAAAATGAATAAACACTCTGGGAAAAAGTCGAACACAGTTGCCTATTCTTCTCAGTCGTCCCTGTTGTGCTTGCACGCAATGAACTCCATTCTGCTCGTTCTTTCAGAGCAAACTCTCCAAATTTCTTTGTTTATCAAACAACTTCCGAAGTTCTGGTTGAGACGTAGATGCTTTATTTGAATCGTTGTTCAGTGGTCTTCAGAAGAAAGATCATCAACCTACTGAATTGTGATTGTTTGCATTTGTCACTGAAAACGACATTACTGAAGTTAAAATAAACAAAATTCGTAACCAAATGTATTTTGGAGTAACAATACGAACCTCCGAGAAAGAAGTACTGTCGCGGTTGATTCGGGTTGAAATCGAGAAACTCCTGATACGGAAGCACGTCGTAGACAGTCTGCTGCCAATCGAAACAACAGTTGGAATACAGTTTCATGACCGATTACAGTAACCCGTGGATTAGCCGTCGAGCGCGTTTGAGAGCAAAGAGTGGGGGGAGAAGTAAGGTACGCGGGGTGATTTAAAGAAGGGATAATCACCTGTTTAGGTACGCGTTGCCGGGAAACCCAGGTGGTTATTCAAAAAGCCATAATTTAAAGAATTATCTCAAGTTTCTTGAATGAGTTCGGCCATGCAAGGAATGACGATGTTCGAGGGTTGGGAAGTTTTGCAAAAAAGTATTGGGGGACTTTTTAGATTTTCAGCAAAGAAGATAGAGGCAAAGAAGACCATAATGTCCCATTCGGCTAATTTTGTGGTGTTTGTAGTTTGGTCCTATTACATTTTGAAGATATATGATGTGTTGGGAGTTAAAGGGACCGTTCCTCTTCAATTTGGAGGTTCGAGCTGATTAGTCAATATCGTTCACATTAAAAAACCAAAATCATTCATATAGGTGTCAACTTCCTGTCTCGCTCCGTGTTCTCAAAAATGTGGCGCAACCACGCGCACGTACATACACCGCCGAGTTCACCCACGTACAAAATTTTCAAAATGTCCATAAAATTACGAAACTTTATTCAATACATGGTCAAAATTATCAATATGAAATCTGTTAAAAAAGATTTTTAAATATCATGAAAACTACAAATCAGTGATAGAATAAGGATTGCTGCACTACAGTAACCCAAATCCTGTTGGCTTCTGATTTGCTCAGTGTTAATGTGGTTTTTTGAACTCTCTGTACGTAAGGTATGAACGTTCATCTCAAAACAGAATAAATGACTTTCATTAAATCACCTACATTGCACATTAGAGAGGTACCGTCCCTACAGAACAAACTCGGTAACTCCGAGACGTGTGGTTTTGGGTGCTGAGACCAGTGTGGTGTTGTGTTGGGAGTTTGGTGCACCTCTGAACAGTTTGGCAAATGGTTGTCCTGAGAATGTGATGTTGCCCCAAATTTCGAAAAGTAGATTCAACTTCATACTGTATGCATTCACGTGGTCCACATGTTTGGATATTAGATGACAACTGGAGAATCCCAAAATTTAAACAAATCAATCAGCAGTCAAAAACGTAGGTGTAAGGTTTAATTTTTTCACAAAAGCGGTTCGGTGTACAACTATTGGAATATTCGTCTTCGAACCAACCTGTCCATTCATTGTTTTGAAGAACTTTATCCACACACGAGTATCATGGGAATGTTTGTAGGACTGTTTGTGAGTTTGTGGGATAATCTGAGTCTATTCAATCTAAGAAGGTTCTTGATTTGTCCGCGTCCCCCTGGCAACCTATTCATTTACATAACATGTTTTCAGAAAGTGAGAGGAACCGTAGTCGCGGAAGTGAGCATAAACAGAGGAGTTTAAAAAATTTTCAGATTTTGTTTTCATAACGTGATTTCGTTAATATTCCCAATAAACGAGGCAAATCGGACAAGCAAGTAAACAAATATGAGCATTTATTGAATAAAAAAGTATTGAAACACTAAATGCGAACCATTTATAACAAACAAAAATTCAATTAAAAATAAGAGAGGATCTCATTCCACAGGTTTACTCTTTCGGCTGGTACAGGTGGCTCTGGAAAACATTCAGTTAAAGAAAAAGATCCATCAATCTAAAAGTCTTAACATGACAGTTACATGCACCTATGGAGCATGTTGAAACATGTTGAAACACACAACGATGTCTGGGTAGATTACGGTAATCTGCTTTCGTTGGTTTCGTTACATGAGTTGTTCTGCTATATGTGTCAACTTGTCGGAAGCATACTTAATAAAGGAAACTGCTTAGAAAGAGCTCAGTAAGCTCACATTCATGAAAACTTGAACAGCAAAAATTGAAATTTCTAACCAACTGTTACGATGTATCTGAAGAGATGTTGGAACGTACCTTTTCTTCATCCAGTCGACAACGGCCGTGGCGACAGCCGAAAATCCGCCGCCGGTGACGGAAGCCAAATACGCGAACAGACCACGCTTCTCCTGATCCGTCAATGGGGTTCCTGGAGAAAAAATGTAATGGTTACTAAACGTAAATGGGTTCTGTCATGTAAGTTACAAAGAGTCTTTTCTTTGAAATTGTTAGTAAACGAGCGATGACTTAACTTCATGATTCAATGTTTCATCGAGCAGCCTGATTGGAACTGGCTTCAACAGCGTATCAAGCTCAAGATTGGATACTTCAGGTTCCGATATTTTTCTTATTTATCTACCGAACAGTGGGAAACGAGCTGAAAACTTAGAACGGTTTGTATTTTCCAAGTTTCGCTTTCTCACCATTATACTCAAATATGGCCTCTGCTGTGGTGGATGTGAACGATGGGCAGGTGGTTACATCGAGGTCATTTATCGACTTTTCAATCGATCGATCTTCGAAACGAGGTGGGCGGACCTGACGGAAATGGGGTGGCATCGAAGCGGCAGTGGCGGCGGAACTGAAATTAATATTTGTTTAACATAATTAATTATAGACAGTTAGAATCCCGGAGTTAAATGAATGGAGTGTTTGAACGCAAGTGATGCGTGTGATGAATTAGATGGGAAGAATAGAATAGGGATGTGAACACTGAATTCTCCAACATGACTCCACAGAGTCTGTTCTATATTTAATTTGCCTTTTAAATTTTTTCATAACTTTCATTAGTATACACTCATTCTATTATATATCCATGAATCCCAACCACTCACATGTTGGACAGATTGTATGGTACTCTTGGAGTGGGAATCTGTGCTCTGTTGAGAAAGGCGGCCAGGGATTCGAGTTCCATTTCCAATTCATCATCCAGTGACGTCATCGAACCATTTCGGATGTTCTGAATGAATTATTGTTTTATGAGGAAAAAATTGAGGTGAAACACACAATTCGTCGCCAATTCGTGAACGTATTTTGTGCTCTCGACGAGAGCGGGCCAGGTCAGAGAGACGCAGACAGAGAGAGAGGGGGGGGGGCAGAGAGACAAAGTGAGAAACAGAGAGAGAGAGAAACAAAGAGAAAGAGAGAGAGAGAGAGAAAGATCTGCGTGCTGTTTCCCTTCTGTGGAAAACAAATGACAAAAAAGAGCTTTGTCTTGAGTTCAAGGCCAACAAATATCGACAAAATAGTAGTGTGATCTTCGTGAATTGTAACAATATTTCATCCCCAAAGGTAGTATTATGCGACATAAAAAAAGATTTGTACAGATTATTTGGTCATTTATCTACAGTCTTCCTGGTAGGGTGAGATTCAATCAATGCCTATTTGCTGCACGTTCACGAAACATTTCAAAAATCAGGAACGAACCAGAGTAGACGACCGTTGAATTGGAGAAGACGCGAGCGACGAATACGAGCCACTTCTGCGGATATTCGTGAAAGACAGCGATGTCTCAAACGACGATTCGGTCAAAGTAATCGAACCCTCTGAAATGAACTTATTGATTGTTATTGATTTTTCCACAAAAAAATTAATTTCTGAAATAAAAGGCTGACCGCGTTCTCCATCGTCGTAGTGATTCTTCCAGAGACTGGCAACCTTGTCAGCTGTGCTTTGATCTACCTGAAAGGGTCTGAGATCAAAAATCGATCAGCGATCTATTGAAAATAGGTCAAAACCTAACTTTGTTTCCTATAATTTCACTCGAAAAATCGGACCGGAAATGTATCCATACGCCGTTGGATCCGATTATCGAAAAAAATCTAACAAACTATAGCCGATTTTCTCAAACGACCAAACAGCTCACACGAATATTCTCAGGAATACTTCACACAAATGTTTCACCTCAGTCTCCGATACCATGCTGCTCTCCCGAGTCGATTTGTGTCTTCTCGGACTGGAATGAGCTCTGGGGGGAGTTCTTCCCACAATCTCACACAGAGTGTCATTCTGGTATGTGCAAATCGAAAAGTCGTCCGAGGTATTTTCGCCCAAATCACGGTACATCGAGTTTTCTGAAAACTTTTGTAAAGAATTTTAAATAGAAAAAAAAACTTCTCAAATTCCTTTTTCACATGTTAGGTGTTTTGTACCCAGTTTGCGATCGTGGGATGAATTAGCCGAAAACGCCTGGTTGGGTAACAGAGTTCACTTTGAAAATAAATATCAATAAAGTTTGGAGACATAATAAAATATTTCAGTTCTAATTAGAATAAAGCTGTTCAGAAATCTTAAATTGCAATTGGTACCTTTGGTTTCCTCATCAGAACTAATCTCCACACTGATTTCTCTCGTTCTCTGAATGACTCTCGCACCGGAGGCTCGAGTCAGAGAAGTAGAGGAAAGGCCAGAGAGCGAGGGAATATCCGGGAGAACCGGCACGTTGTCAACTGAAACGGACGAATTTAAAACAGTTCATATTTTGAACCCCTCCCCCCCCCCCTCTCTCCTAGAATTCGAGGAATAATCGCAAACAAACAACAAAAAACCGATAACAACAAAAAATCCACCCCAGTAGCCTTCAGATTCTTAGAAATAGAGCGACTTGGGACTGTATTTATTCCGACTTTGCGAATAGAAACAGAGTAATACCAACGGAAAACATAGAAACTTGTGGTGTAAAGCTGGCTTTTTGCCGAAAAATCGATGTTGATTGCTCACCGGTCTTTCGTCCGTGCATAAGGACCACCGAGTAGTACGGTGTCTTTTGTTCGTCTGTGGGGACCACCCAGTCGGCCTCCTCCTTTTGCTTGCGGGCCAGATAGAGAACATTCTCGAATTTGGCCTGGAATCAAGACTGAATAATATACATTTCTCGAATTTTAGTTGAATTATATCTCATTTACTGGAACGAAAACAGCGTTAGTTTCACTAACCATACTCCGGAACTCGACTGAGAAAAGAGATAATTTACCTCAAAATGAAGACCGGTGTGCTTTTCGTTGGCTTTCATACGGTCTGAAAAAAATTTAGAATCATAATTAAAATCTTATCCAAAATCCTCATTCTCATGAAAACAGCCCCTGAATACGGTATTCAATGCAGTCATCACCTATCGAATCTATTTGAAGCCGTTTTATCGAAGAAAACGGTCATGTCGTGAAGGTGTGCCGGATTATTGCCCTCAAAAAGCGAAAAAGTAAATGTCCAATTTACCATATAGTCGTCGCCAACGGAAAGGCGGGAGGGTATTGTATATCTCATTTTCCTCTGTGTACGCACGCATGTCTTTGATTCCGAAGCTTGCCGGTTATGTGCACTAATAGCGCAGTGGTTATCGCGCCCTTCAACGAATCTTTTGCTCGCAGGTTCGATTCCGGCGAGAGGCAGAAATTTATAATATTGGCACCCACTATACAAAAACTCAATAAAGTCGCTAGTGACAATAGTTGATCGTATAATGTTTATTCAGTCATAGAGCACCTCATTGTATCAAAGTTCTAAATGGCTTGAGTATTGATAAAACGTACACAATGTTTGTCTCTTTTGGGGTTCGAATGGTTTTCCGGCAAAGTGTTGAACGAGTGTTCGTTCTCTCTTCAGATACATCGGTTCGGCCATAGAGGTGGGCGGTGAAGAGACGGACCTTCTGAAAACAGAAGTGTAGTCCTCGCCATCATACAACACCTCGCCAATTAGCAAGCCACTTCTGTAGCTGCCTCGACGAGACAGCGTGCAGGTCACAGAGACGCAGACTGTCTCCGCCTGTCTGCGTCCTCATTGACCCGCGTGCTCTCGTTTTTGTAGCTTGCTAATCGCAGGAAGTTGGCGCTAATGGTTCTGAGAATTCCGAATTGGAGTTTGGCAGAATGCCAATTAAACTTTCAGGTGGTCGTGCAACATGTACAACATGAGTTTTTGTGTACACCCTCATTTTTGAAAAAAAAAACCGAAAATCAACAAGATCTACATGCTAGAATTGAGAACAGGTTATCTACTGAATCGTATAGTTGCAAATTGACGAATATTGAGAAGCCGGGTTACCTCTTGACTGGTGGTTCACGATCGGGTCTCCTTGACGGACGGTTTCGGACAAAAGGCTTGTTTTCCGGAATTATCGATCGATTTTCCAGTTTTGGGGGAGGATGGGGACAGGAACAGACCGGAGCTGAAACATAACATATTTCCCCCCCGACTCTTTCGAATATTGATTGCACTCAGAATAAGCAGTATTTAGTTGGACAACTCATTATTCCTCACGTTTAATCATTTCGAGCTGTTTAGTTATAACTAATCTCTTACAAAAAAAACAGATAAAAACCTAATGAACACTGACAAAAATACTTATTTCCAACTAAATTAAGAAAAATTGTGATTTAAAGATCTAAATAAAATTTTAAAAAACGAACCATTGTGAGGCGAATCGGTGAACTCGGTGGACAGTTCGGTGTAGCTAATGGAAGTATAAACACAAGAACATGAGGGAGAGAAGGAGCGGGAACGACCCCTGAAACATTGTTATTGATTATTTTCAACAATACCAACGAGTTATACATTACGGGTGACTCTGAACTACTTTACGATACGTTAATGCAACAATATAATGGGATTCTAGCTCGATTCTCGAACTTTTTTGATCTAATATCGATCCTATATCATTGGATATGTTATTCAAATGGTTAATTCTGAATTTTAAAAACAGTATGAAGATTAGGAAAACCTATAAGGGTTGTATTTTGGAACCTTAATCTCTTTAAACTGCTAAACTGTTGAACTTTCGAGAACCCCTCACCGAGAAGTGTTTCCGACCATATCTGAAGGAAGAGAATAGAAAATGTGAATCCTCAAACCTCGAAACTCGAAGGAAACGTAGCTAACAAGAAGGGCGGTTTCCAGGAAACGTGAAGCTGTGAGCAGGGAAAGCGAAACACGTTACTCCACACGTTATCTCCCGTTTAACTCACTCAGTTTTCCACGATAATAACAACCGAGGCTCATCCCGAAAACCAAAATAACACGGCAGAAAATCGATTGTTCTAGCGAAAACAATTGAACGTCATTTTTCGGTTTTCCAAATTTTCGTGTTGGTTAACGACACAGAATCATAAATGATGAATTTGCGTGCTCCTGACATAATTGAAACGCCTTCCGAATCTACTGCCGACCCATTACTTTGATAGCGCTCTCGTGCGAAATCATTACAACAAAAAAACAGTCACAATTCAATCTTTGCAAAAACTGCGAACAAATCCTCCCCGCCTATTTTTGTACTGTGATTCGCTTTCATTGGCTGAAGCTAGGTCTCTCAGAACCTCTTGGAACCTTACTCTGGCACATTCCAACAATTCTATCCAAACCTGAGTCTTTCCAATCATGCGCTATTTTCTGCGCACACAAATTTGTCGTATTGTTCTCAAATCTCAAAATCTGGTAAATTCTCCTTCTGATAGTGCTTGCTAATTTTCACGTAAACTTCATTTTTGAACCCTAATCATACGGGATAACCTTGATTCGAGACCTTGCGTAGGTTGGTTTCCTATGCCCTTTACGTAACAGCTACGATCGACTGTTTCAATGAGATAGTCCTTGAATGAGATGGTACGTGCACTTTCACAACTTGTACTCAGTCAACTCTTCTGTTCCATAGACTTCCATCTGTTGTAAGACATTGGCTTTTGTGACAATTAGTTTCATAAAAACTGTTATTTGTCATTATGTTTCACGCTGACGAATAGTCTTTATGTATTAACTTTATCCTGGTTAACTTTTGATTTCATTTAACATATTTCTGCTTATTTATCTTTTAATCTGTACATTCATCAAAGGAATCGTTGAACCTGAATTATCCGCCTAGCAGTCAGTCGGCAATCGGCATGGTACGGTAGTTTTGTTCCAGTAACCCCCCTCATTTTCAGAAATGACGTCTTTGTTGGAGATTAGTGTCGCCGTCGCGGCTGCTCTTCTTCATTCTTTCAGCATTTCCTTCAATATAATACTGTTTGGAGCGGTCAGAAAATACCACTATCTCATGAACACAACTAGGTCAGCATGCCATCTTCAGACTGTCATTTAGGCTTGATGTGTTTGTAGTTTGACATTTTCGGTGCCTCAGTCGTCTTCCGAAAACACTGCTGTAAGCGCCGATCAAACTACAACCCAGAGTCGGTCACATGCTCTGGAGTTATAACAGTGCTGAAAACTGGCGCGTGCTGAAAACATGAACTGTCTGTTTCACGGAGGATACGAACCAGCCAGTCAGCCGTCGGGGACGCTGGCGCTAACCACTGTGCCAGCAGCGCTCTACCAAATTAATAGGTTTTGATTGTTCAGGCCCAAATGGAGATACATAGTGTGTTGTTGCCCTATTTATATATTGTGTTGAATGACTTTCGGGTTCATCTAGATTCAATCTAATGATTTTAGAAAGTTGTATCTATTTTCAGATATGCCTACTGCATGATTTTCGCAGAGGTATTTCTAAATATTTCCCAGTTTAGCTGCATAGAAGTTGGAATATGGTTCGGAAATACTAAAGGTGATCAAGTTTTTGTTGTTTTCCAAACGAGTTTTCATAATTCGTTGTCGAGCTTTGATCACATAGATAATCAGCGATTGTGTTTTTCGTGTACACGTCTAATACGATTTTCCGATATTTTTCACGTGAAACATGTATAATATTCTGATTTTCCAGAATTTCTACAGGGTTCTTTTGGGTATGGTATTGTGGTGGCCAATCAAGTACTGTTCCAACTTCGGTACTACATTTGTGTCCTGATAGCCATACATAGGGCGATTATCATCATATTTCCATCAAAAAGACATTTGGTGGACCAAAATGTTGTCATTATCGTTTTGTCTCTCGCGGTACGAACTTTCCCCGTGTATTTGAACGAAAAATAAGTTAGGCGGAAAATTTCGTGAAACCGAAACATGCACCCAGTGTCTAGTTTTGATGTTGTTATCGGACTGAAAGATAGGACTAAACTTTTCTTGATAATCAACCGTGTCCGACAATGAAATAACTATATTCTGGGGCCGAGGGGTTGACTGGTTGTGTGCGCGCTAGCACTCAAAACACCATGGTTCGATCCCACTCGGCGCGGTATCTTCATGGTGTACCGCATGAGCTGGTGATGAAGCTCACCCATGCATAGTTTCTCTCTACGGACCAAACTCTCTACTGATACTAAAATGTGATCATTGTCTCGGTTGTAAAACACGGCTGCCGTAAAATATTATCTTATATCTTATATTAACTTCCTTTTTTCAAAATCAATTTCAGGTCTATTTGCTAGTGTCCAACGTTCTCTACTTTCCATTGGGCTGTGTCAGATATTATGATACTGAGTTTTCAAAATTCGTTCTCAAATGTGAAAATGAGCAGAATGAAGCTCTCATGGTACTAAACCGAGTGACTGGCAACACTTTCACCTACATTCCTCATACAACTCTGGCAATAAATATTCTGCTATTTGTGTATATTCAGTATTATCGATCCAGTCGAAATAACGCAGTTTCCGACGGAAGTTCAACTTATGGTGAGAGATGGAGATCAGCAATTTGGACAATATACAAAATTGACTGGTTGACGTCATATGCGGTGATATACTATTCTTTTACACTAAAACTAAACTGCTTTCATTCTAGTTAATTTCTATACCACCTACATAAATTGTTGTAGTAGTGTACATAATATCTTTTCAAGTCCATAAAGTGAACGTTGCCGAAATTCGAATGATTCTGGAGTCGCTTACATTGGCGCTGGTGCTTTCTCTCGAACCACTTTGTTATCTGGTTAGGAATACAATCCATCCGGTACGTTTAATGAACATCAAAAAAGTGGTTGAATGAATTAAGAAAAGATGTGAATATAAAAAAAACACTTACTCAAAACAAAGGAATATCAACTGTAGTGAATGTTCTCCACCTTTCACGTTTTTTTTTCAGTCTAAGAAATAGCACACCTGGTTGATACTTGCATCGAGAAACCAGTAAAGAAAGAGGTAGCAAATACGAAACAAAAGGCATGATTCTCTAGACCGTTTTCTCAGAAAACTTGTCACTTTCTGAGGAAAAAAAAGCAAGCGTTCCATCTATGGATTGCGATGTTATTTCTAGAGCTGTGAACCACAGTCGACCACCTCGCTGCGACTTTTCGAGTACTCCATGACTTATTCTTCCACTATGACCAACTTCATTTTCTATATAATCTGTAACACCGGAATGAGAAATATGATCGGTAGGAGAAAAACCCAAAAATCGTTTCCGTTCTATTGATAGTATTCATAGTACGTTCATAAGTCCAAAAAAATGTGAACAGGTCTATCAATCATTTGGTTGAGATAATTTTTGCGTTGCTTTAGTTTTCCATTTGTGGGTACAAATAGTTTTTACAATCACCTTTTCAAATTTCGTCGAAAATGATGCATGGTATGGAAAGTTAATGAGATTTTTTGACAGTTTTGTTTCTCGATATTTCTATGAAAAATCCACATTCTAGCATGTTGTATCGTTCATCAACTCAATACAACATTTCAGTTGGCTACGCGAGAGAAAGTAGGAGATCTACAGAGAAGACAAAAGTTTCAAAAATGTACCCAGTTTGATTATCAATAAAAAATATCATAAAGTTTTGTACATTGTCTTGAAATCGACAAGTGTTTTAGTGAACACCACCGCCTCAATGACAGTGTCTTTATTGACTTTTCTGTCAAACTGATACATGTAAAATCTTGCACAAAACTGAACAACAAAAGCATATCCCAATCTTTATAAACCGATGAAAATAAAACATCACGCAGCGAATTCCGTGAAAGTAGATAAAATATGAAAAAAAGATGATTTTCAAGAACGATTTATTGCGTCTACTCCACTTTGCTCTTGTTGAAAATGTCGCGCATATCGCCGCCAGTGATGATCAGTCCAACCACAACACAGGCAATGTTGAAAACGATCAGAATCAACACCATGACTGGAAAATACAGATGTATATTGGGGAAAATTGAAGTATCGCCCCCCACTTTAGTTGGGTCCCCTCCCGTAGCACTTCAACCAAAGCTAAACCTGAAAATCTAGGGGAGGGGGGGTCAAAATTCAACGTCGAAATTTACTAATTACCCCCCACTTGGGTCGGCGGGGGGTAGAACTTCAATGGTGGGGGGTCAAACTTCAACGAGTGGGGGGCTAAACTTCAATACCGGAAATGTTTACTTTTTACCCCCCACCCTCAAACTTTTGTATTGCAGGTGATAAATTGAATTATCATCCCCCGGTGGGGGGGTCAAACTACAATTCCCCAAACGCAATACAAATTCAGAAAGGTGGGGGGTAAAAAGGCAATGTTCCCGTATATTGTTTCAAAACATTTAAATACTTCTGTCTGGACTTATACGAAAATTGCTTTGCGACAAGATCAAATTTTTGGGTAAAAACAAAAATTTACACGTGCTTCAAACTCTCTACTTGAACATTTCTTGTTATTTTATATCATTGTTTTTGAGCTGATCAAACTACAATTAAAACTGTTTCACCTAATGAGTTCTCAAAGTCTTCTACTTCAGCCACATCTACGGTGAACTTGTAGTTTGATCGCATTGTGGCTAAGCTGATCCAACTTGATCAAACTACAAATTCCGTCACCCCCATGACCTACTGAGTGCGGCGCAGCAAATGGATCCCTCAATTCGCATCAGATAGTTCTGCGATTCGTATCGATCGGTTCCTCGCTTCTTCTTCATCTTTCCCTTCTTCTTCTTCTTTTTCTTCTTCTTGTCTTTCGAACTCTATAAATGGCAACTGTGAAACATTCAATTGGAAATGGTTTTATGTTGAGCCCTATATAAAAATGACGTGATAGTGTGATTTCCAACCAAATACGTTAAAAACCGCCAAAATCCGATTTTTAAAGCAATCTGAATATGAGAATTCGACAAAAATATTCGAAACTTAATTTCTTGCAATATTGCGTTTTACTACTCATACATTCTGTTTCCATGCATAAGTCCCATAAATACTATTCAACTAATCTACTAGCTACTAACTATTAACATAAATAATATTAAAATAAAATGTATGTTTATAAGACCGACGCTGTCCTCTGCCTCGACCTTCTCGCCATCCTTCTGCTTCTTCTTCAAGTCGCCAATGAGATCCAGCATGGCCGAACTCGTCCCGGCCTTGCCGCCTCCCATAGTCTCAGCATTTGTGTCACTGCAAATACAGAAACAAAGTTACACCTTTTCTGAAGTATATAAACAAATTCCATTTGTATTCGAACTTTCACGAACAATAGTCAATTTGTAATCAAATATGCATGAATAATCGTGCATTGAAGGTTGAATGTTGAATGTTTATTGGGAATGATGAATGAGATTCGGTGGAGTCAAAACTATTAAGTTAACGGCCTTACAATTGAAAATTACACTAAAATCAAAGAACTAACTTTAGTTTGCGATCTGTATGATGTCAAAAGTTTGAAAAGAAGGGTTTATTGTACAATCGTCCCCCCCCCTTGTTAAACGTCGACATTGTACAATTACGCCCCATTTACAATCACCCCCCATTCACAATCACCCCCCTCTCTATAGGGAATCGTATTGGGAGGGGGGTGATAGTACTACGGGGGGGGGGACTTAAGGTGAGGGGGGGGGGGGGCAATTGTACAATTTTCCCGAAAAGAAAATCGAAAATGGATTTCGATATGAGAATCGCAGACGGTTTGAGCGAAGAGAACTAAAAGTACAAACTAACGTGAAAGACACCGGATCTTCCGCCATTTTTCCTCCCTGAAAATATGAAGTGGTTGAGATTGGAAGTTTACTTGTTACCTTTCTGTAAATTTTGCTCAAAACTCACAAAATTCAATGAAATAGTTGATAAAGCTATGAATAACAATTTACTGAAAGCCACGACAAAAAGAGATGTTTCCGTGAGAGGTCATCATCGTGGTCTTGTGCCAACTTCGCATTTGTAGCGTTTTTCACATTTGTTGTTGGTTAACTTGGGATATTGGCAATTGAAGAATAATTCACAGAAAAGTGAAAAGAGTTAGAAATTAGTCGAATTGCCCCGAGGGAATCGTGTAGCAGTAGTGTCTCATGTCGGAAATTCGTTTTACAGAGTTATGAAGTGAATGAACGAATGATATCATCTTGAAAATCTTGAAAAGTCTCAATGAAATATTTTACGCGTAATTTGGTCAGCGAAGCAGCACAGCTCATATGGGGATCACTCTAGGATAGGTTAGCTAAAACGGTACATGTAGTTCTGAACTGCGGTGCTTGTTCTTCGATACGCAGTCAGTTGAGAAAGCGGGTATATATACAGGTGAAACCAGGAGTCAGACTCAGACTTCCCCAACATACCTTGTGCAGTTCGTTGATCGACCGCCGGGGAGAAGAGAAGTGGAAGAATGGGCATCAGGGGAAAAATGGCAACGACGAGAATCTCACGTCCTGATAAAAGGACACGTTTTTGTTTTCAAGTAAACGGGGAAGAGTTTGGTCACGTGACCAGACTGACTTTCCATTCTGAACTTCCTAAAGAACTATCAGAACTGCGTGCGAAGTGCTGAAGTCTAGTGATCGGATACTTCTGAGGACGAGAAAGCTTCGTTTTGAGTTCTATTCGGCTTGCTCATTAGGCTCATTGTAAATCGATTATTATACATGATTTTCATTCATTTTGCTATTTGTACATTTTATATTTATCTACCAAGTACGTTCTGTTTTCGTACAACGCGATAATAAGATCTCCATTTATAATGAGATCTAATAAGATCCCGTTTAATTTGAATCCATTCAATTGTGTTCTTTGTTCGGGGTACTTTTTGAGCTTGCTCTATGATGTTGTGAGCACTTATTTCTATTGTAAAAACAAAGCGTAAATAACCTTTTCATTTTTTCAATAAAGACAGAAATGGCTCAATTGACTGAGCGATGGTGGAGTAAGCAGTTGTTGATTACTTTTCAGAAGACGAGAGAGTGTTAAGATCAAAGACACGCAGACGGTCGCCCTACCCCGCCCCCACCAAGTCGACCGTACCATGTCCACAACGGTTCAACAGAACCCAAATCGTTTTCACGAAAGTTTCGACAAACTGATGATACAGGAACAAATAAGAGTAGAAGTAGAAGTAGTGAACAAGTCATAAGATGTAATGACAAGAGAAACACATCATGAAAAGTAACTGTACTTTCGATGGTTTCAAGTTATTGAATGAATGAAATGCGAACAAAGATCAGAACTTTGTTTCTGAATTCCTACTTGTTATATATGCGTTTGGTGACATTGCAGTTGACTAGCATATTTGAGACCAAGATATTTGAGACCCCATAAAGGTTGTAAAATTCCCTACTTGGGCTTTTTTCGAGATTTTCATTATAAACCGTCAAAGTGTTACGACTGTCTCTGGAATATCTTTGCTGCCAGCCTGTAATATTGATTATTGAAATATAGCAAGGCGGCGACGTCCACTTATTACACTGCGGACGCGAAAACTTCTTACTCGATTGTTATGGACTGAAATTCAGAATGAAGTCTTTCTACTAGTAGAAAAATGGAGTTCATCTTATATGTCACGTAGACACATGAGTTTTTATATTGTCATTTGAAGTGAATATTTCCTCTCTCTATCTCTCTCTTATTCTTCCTCCCTCTCTCTCTCTCTCCATCTCTCTTTTCATCTGTCTCTCTCTCCCTCTCTCTATCCCCTCACTCTCTCTCTCTTTCTCTCCCTTCCTTCCTCTCTCTCTCTCTCCCTTTCTCTCTCGTTTCAATGACCTCCGAAGTCGGTCAATCAGCGCCCGAAAATCGTTCCGTGCACTCCTTTTCTTCTATTCCTAAAGAATCTGACACTACATAATAGAGTATGGAACCCCGCTGTTACTCAATACAACACTTTGACATCGAAAAAGGAGTATTCTTGTATCTTTCTCAACTTAGAAACTTAGATTTAAAAAATAAGCAAAACATTGTAGCCAATCTCCTCTCCCCTCTCCATATATTTTTCTTTCTCTTCTTCTCAATAGTTCTCTTTATCTCTATTCTCTCTCTCTCTCTATTTTTCTCTCTCTCCTTCGAACCAGCCGTTTGGTCATCGCAGACTTTTCTCGAACCGTGTTTCCAACCAGTTTCCCCCTTCGCTACACCTTCCTCTCCTCATAAGCAATCGCCAACAGAACACGTTCTATTCCACACACAAACAATCTCCCCCTCATTTTATACTACTAGTGAAACTCATGGTTACGTGAGACGTGAGGAAGACGTGAACCTACAGTCTGTACAACTACTGGGCTTTTTTCACGTTTTAATGCAATTATGTTCACTTCTTGTTTATTTATAATAACTTTAAAATCGTCGTAAGTAGATCAAACTGCCACTTAGATACGGTGAAAGTACAACTTATATTCATATATTATGGTCATTTCCTATAGCAAATGCAAATGACACACTTATTTGTATTCGCTGTACGTCTGTGCAAACAGAAATTGTTCCATTTTCCGGCATATTGTGGGTTGTAACTAAAATCAGACATTATTATTACTTTTCACTGGGTCTTTTTATAACTTTCTATTACGTGATGGCATTTATTTTCAATTAGAAACGTACTCTACTTGTTAATACGTCATAATCAAAATTAATCTAATTGTACTATCAATTTCAACATCAATTAAAGTATCAACTGTGCAAAGCAGACTTTAGATTTGAGTCAATTGCACTTTTCTTTTAGAACAATTGCATCGAGTGGGGCTCGAACCCAAATCAGTGGAGCAACAGATTGAAATGCATACCACTTGTACACTTGACCATTTGACCAACTGTACGAAATAGAACACAGTAGCATCACATTTGGAATAAGGCCTAATCACAAAATAGAGTTTTTATTCATCTAATGTATTAATAAGATGATTTTGTGAAAGTTTGTTTTAGTAAACAGGTGCAGAATCGATTTTCGATGTGTTACCTCATATGGCTGTTTGTTATGCAAATTCGACGAATGTTTTGAACGAATACTAAAATATTTGTTCCGAATTGTCGCCGTTTCTACACTAGCGGGAATAATATGTCACCAAAGCCTACTTCTCCCTATGTTTTACTTTTTTAATATTTTCTCTTTTCTCTACACCTATCTCTATATCTTCCTCTCCTTCTACCCTCTCCCTCTCTCCATTTCTCCTTGTCTCTTGCTATTCTCTCGAATATCCCTCGCTTTTCCTCTCCCCATTCGAGGCTGTCTCTCTTCCTCGGTATTTTCTCCCGTACGTATTATTTCCAGCCATCTCTCTCTCTCTCTCTCTCTCTCTCTCTCTCTCTCTCTCTCTCTCTCTCTCTCTCTCTCTCTCTCTCTCTCTCGCTCTCTCTCTCTCATCTCTCTCTCGCTCGCTCTCTCTCTCTCTCTCTCTCTCTCTCTCTCTCTCTCTCTCTCTTTCTCTCATCAGCTTTTAGAGATATTTGATCTTTTAACGATCGTTTTATCTAATGTGTTTGTTTCCCACCAATACCACCGTTTCTTAGAACACACCAGACATTGTTACCCCAATCTTGCTCATGGGAAGCTACTATTGATAAGGTCGATGAAAAAACAACAACAAACCGCGCAAATATGGGATATAAATAGAAGGGATCAAAATTAGTATCTCATTCGACAACAGTTTTTCTCCTTTATTGAAATGAATAGCATCTGTTAGATAATAGAATAGGCTTTAACAACAGTAAGATAGAATAAGATTACTACATTTAGTTGGTATTTCTAAAAACTTTTCCTTTTTTGATTTCATTATGTAGAAATAATTACTTAATTATATAATCCAAATTGATGGCTAGCGGGTTCTCCTGATGAGGCTCGACCGCTAGTATCCATTCAATGCACTTGTTTAAAATATAGCTAACTTTATACATTGATAGTATTTACTCTAACCTTTTTTTAGTTAAGCGTTACTATATAAATAGTGATTTAACATAAGCCCTGACATAGTACATGTTTTCATTAATCTCCCTCACTCTCTCTTTCTCTCTCTCTCTCTCTCGCTCTCTCTCTCTCCCACTCTCCATCCTTCTCTCTACCTCCTTCCCCCCTATCTCTCACTCTCTTACTCTGCTTCCCCCCTATCTCTCCCCTCTCTCTCTCTCTCTCTCTCTCTCTCTCTCTCTCTCTCTCTCTCTCTCTCTCTTTCTCTGTATCTCCCCCCGTACCAACCTATCCCTATATCGATCTATCCCCGTATTGACAATAGAATACCGCGCACCCCGTTCACTCTCACGTCATCTACCTACTTCCGCGTGAGAAAACGTTTTTGAATAAGCTCTCAAATCTCTTCTTCTTGCCCATAATTATATCTATCTCTCATCTAAAAAGCTTTATTGACTTGTCGAAAACTGGTGAAAACATGATTATTTGTTAGGAGAATGACGTTTCAGCATGTAAAATTGAAATAGGAGATGTGTTATTTGATTTCTCTCAACAATAGAGCGGACTTCGCTAATAAACAGACCGGGGGTTATACCATGAATTCTACCATAAAACTTGACCGAGACAGGGCGCATTTTCAGTTTTCTCGAGAACAGTGCCCAAATTTTTCTTGAATAAAAGTTCAACGGGGTGATGTGATATACTCTGTTCGACCAATCGATGTCCTTCTACAGTAATCCGTTAAATATTCAGGAGGCTTTCCCTATGAATAATTCATTGTTTTCCTTTTTATTTATTTATAGTTTGTAGAAGTAAAGGTACAGAAGACACCACCAAAAATTAGAGAACATCCGAAAATGCCAACATACCAAACTTTGACCTGAAAGTTTGAACAGATTATTGTAGAGGGTTATACGTGGGTGGAACACACTATAATTCTCTTCAACCTTGTGTCAGTTTCCAGTTTCTGATAGAAAACTGAACGATTGTTTGGTTGTTATGAGAACTAGCCATTTTTGTCACGCTCACTAAACCTTCTTGAAGCAACAATGGGAAATAACATTGGCATTTTCGCCTAATTTTCACAGATGACCAAACTATTTATTGTTGTAACATCTTTTTTTTCTTCACTTTAACGTGTTTCATTTTTGTGCTACTTGTACCGGTTTAGCATAAAGTTTCACGTTTTGCCATGATTTTCCGTGTAAACGCCGTTTTCGTGATGGAAAAAGATTTTCTATTTGTGCGTTTTTCAGTAAAACATGCGGCAACTACTCCTACCTCTATTATTCTCTCTTTTATACTTCGTTAATGGAGAAGTGGTCGAGTTATCCATGCAGAACCATGACCAGATTTTGGCTTCATCGCAGGTAAATTTTTCTTGGACATTTTAGTACATTTCATATAATTGTTCTGAGTTTGTGCAGCAAATAATGACATTGATTCTTGTAAAACTTCAGAGTATTATTTATCTGCTGTTTACTTCATTTTATCGACTTTTTACTCCCTTCACCCAATTTTAACAAAATTCGTTGGTGGGGAAGGTGATCAGACGGCTGTACAATGAACACAACTTGAATGGGGTTAAAGAAGGACGATTATGTGGACCAATCCCGTGACAACGGTCCTTTGAACTGCAATTGAAAAATGTATTGCGGTTTAAAGGACTGAAGCGTTGCGATTGGACCACATAATCGTCCTTCTTTAAAGTTTTTTACTGATTCAGCATGAAATGTCTGAAATGTCCTTTTCAGGTCGTGTTCGTTGCCTTCTGTGCTGACTGGTGTCCATTTTCACGTCGATTGAAACCAAACTTCGAGGACGCGGCTGTGGTGCGTTTTTATTCACCATACATGTTTATTTAAATTACGTTATGCAACATTATTCTTAGAAAATATTGTTTAAGATTTGCTCAGATTTGAAGTTATCTTGATTAGTATATTTGTTATATCAAAGTTACCGCCAGCCACACTAAGAAAACAACCATACTATTCACGACAAGTTGAGATCGAATAAGAGTTCTTTTTATATGTATAAAAAGTGTAAATTTATAATAATCTTCCTAATTGCGTCTTGCAGGCCTTCAAAAGAGAGAACCCCACCGCCAGTGTCACCTGGGCTATTGTAGACAGCGTTCGACAGGTACGTAGTTGTTCATTATATTTTACGATTTTCTACCGTTCCTTCTCTCTTTTTGCTTTTTCTTTCGTCACTGCTGTCTTTCTATCTTTCTTTCGCTTGCTTATTTCGTTTTTGCAATCCTCTCTCTCTCTCTGCGTATTTTATCATAAGAAATTTCGAAGAAGGTAGAATAAATGGAGATTTTGAGGTCTTGCAGGAGTAATTTTAGTTGTTACCTTTAACAGTATCGCTATCAGCATCTGGTTTTGTAATGTTGGAAATTCAAATTACACAGAATCGTTGAGACCGAAAAAACACGGTGAATTCTATATCTAACCGGGTTTTTAGGTAACCTAACCCTTTTTTGGTAACCTCTTTTTCAGGTTACCTCGGTAGGTAACCGGTAAGTAACCTAAAATGAAAAACCGGTTACCTGTTTTTCTAACGCAAAATGTGGTTTTTACCGTTAGTTTGATTGGTAACCGGATTTATGTTTCAGGTTACTTCCAGGTTACCTATCTAGGTAACCTGAAAAAAGGTTAGCAAAAAAAGGTTAGGTTATCTGAAATCCCGGTTAGTTGTAGAATTGGCCAAAAAACACTGCACAACGTGTTTCATTATTGAAAACTATCGATGGTTTCCAAGTTTTACGTGATTATGATTTCAACTTTTTCCAGGCCGACATTGGAGACAAATATTTCGTCAACAAATACCCAACAATGAAGGTTTTCGTCAACGGAGAACTCATTCAGAAAGAATACAGGTAACAGATTTACGGAAACGCCAACATTTGAGATGTTCCAATTCATTCGATGAACTAGAGTTTTAAGTTTAGCTTCTTTCACAACAGATTTGATAGTATACCTCTGCTTTCGACTGTCACAGTTCAGAACACTTCTTAGTCATTGTTTTCTTGCGTAATAATTTGTCTCAAACTCACTCGTTTTTGTATAGATCTACTGAACATTCAGAACTGATAACAAACTCAATATCAGCTAAACGAAACGCAGTAAGTTATGAGTTTTCACTGTCAGTGTTCGTTGTTTAGGACAATTCATAACATCTCGAGTAAGTGAGAAATGTTATTTGTAGTTTGTGGGTCAATGATACGTATCGATTGATTGTAGATCGTCCCGCTCAGTGGAGGCTCTGACGGAGTTCGTCAAGTACCAGCTGTCAACAGCTATAAATGAGTTCGACTCTCAGCCCCAATTGGAGGCAGCTATGGACAAATCGAAGAGGAATGTGGTCGCCTGGTTCAAGAGGGAGGGAGAGGAATACTCCAATCTCAAGGTATTGAAATAATTATAGTTTTTGTCTATTAGAGTTATCAATTTAATGTTGAAAACCCATATACGGTTTGTCTTTCTCCCAAATGTTTGGAAAAAAATAGTGGACCCAGGGTGAGAAGGTACGATCTATTTACAAATCAGAAAATTAATACTACTTTAGCTTTCGCAAGTATTTTTTCTGTGTGTGCAGCTTCAAACGACTGCACCGTAGTTTTGTGGTCCGATTGATGTAATTTGCACCACCTGGTAGCTTTGGTATCGAAATTGCAAAAAAGATCACTAAAAAATATATTATATTTTCGTTCTCTCCAAGTTCTCTGGAAACAGCGCACATGAAGGTACTGCATCAATCTTTATAGTTGTAGTTTTACCCATGTCTCGATGATTTACGAATAAAATCACGGAAAACAATTGTAGTTAATTCGGACTTCAGCGCTCATTCTGGGAACACTTTTGAACTATTCACACAAACATCATGTTGGGTGAAAAATACAACATTGAAAGAACTATTTTTTATAGTTTATTTTTCAGAAAATCGCCTCGTTGTTGCGCGAGGAGTGTACATTCTGGGAGGTTTCCGAGAACGCCGCCAAAACTTTGACCGAAAATCGATTGACTTTCATCGACCCCGAGACGAATGGCGAACAACAGGTTAGCTTCGACCTACTTCATTCAATGAGAAAAACTCGTGGACACAAATTTTGCTAGAGCATTATGATTAGAGCAGGCATATTGTTTTTTTTTCGGAAAGTAAATTATCGTGAAGTTTTTGACTGTGACAAATTTGGAAGCTTTGAAATCAGGTTCAGCGCTCACGTGATGGAACACAGTGCAACTGAACTGCAATGTGGATGAGGACTTATGAATTTCAGTAACACCAAACTAACAGATGTTAGTAAAATCATAAGAAACCATGTTTTAATGAGCTTTGTACGCTGGTTTTTTCTGCCAGCTATTTTCATGAAAAATTGCGTTTTTTTAGTTCTCCGGAAACTTTGCCGACTACGATTTCCTGAAGCAGTGGATCACTGACAAATGCATTCCTTTGGTCAGGTGAGCGAGTTTTTCTTTCTTTTTTATATGGGTTTTTGTGTATTTTCTATAATGTTGCGATGTACGGAACAGTAATTGGTGATAGATGTTTTTGTTGCGTAGCTCTTTGACCTCACTTTACCAGCTGGTGGAAAAGCCAAATTGACACCTTCTGAATGTTTGCTTTTGAAACTTCACTTGTATCATTATAATATTACTCCAGAGAAGTCACCTTTGAGAATGTAGAAGAGTTAACTGAAGAAGGACTTCCTTTCCTTCTCTTCTTCCGTGACCCAAAAGCCAAGGATCAGGACAAAATGTTCGCCGAGCAGGTTTGTGGTTTTTTGTAAACTTTTCGATTATTCAGAGAAGATACCTTCACGTTCTGCTTATTTGTCATAACTTGATGGATCAAATACTTAACAAATTGAACTCAGTTAGAAGAGAGTCTTATTCTCAGTTTCAAACATTCAAAATTTACACGTACATTCTTTTGTTTAACGTTCTCCGATTTACAGGTGGTTCGTGAGTTGTACGATCAAAGATCATCGGTCAATCCCCTGCTGGCCGACGGACACAAATTCGCCCATCCACTCAAACATCTGGGCAAGACCTCCAGGGTAGGTCAAACTTTTCCCATGTGAATTGAGTTTCGATCTTGAGCCAGAATTTAGTAGTTAGTTTACTTCTGGAAGAGCAGAGCGTTTAGTGAAATGTTGGACTCTTTTCTATTACATATCCACGCCGCTGCTTGTTTTCAGTCGTGTTCATCAAAATATCAGCGCGGGTAAGTGTTACCTGTGTTTCGTGTCTTTTCAGTCAGAGCACAACATTTACATGCTACCAACCTGTTTATGACATGTTCAATGACGTAATACGTTCAATTATTTTGCGAGTATTTAAAAAGTTACAAACTGTTATTTTGCAGGACCTGCCAGTTCTGGCCATCGATTCGTTCCAGCACATGTTCCTCTTCCCAGATATGTCACAGTTGACGGTACCCGGCAAACTGAGAGAGGTAGGTCACTGAGTTGAACTATAATTTTCTTATAATGCTATATTAAGTTTTATTTCTATATTTTCACGATGATTAAACGTTAGCCACTTTTACTGTTCTTCTCAATGAGCAAGATGTCACGCTGGTGAAGCTCAAAATGAGTTCAACTGAGACCAACAATAGGAAAAGTATGAATAAGAACACTGAACTCGGTATCAACTAGCACTGATAGATGAATCCGACATAATTAGTGACGTTCTAGTGACGTGTTACTTCTTTTCTGGTTTCTCTAAAAAGCGATTTCGCTGCATTCAAACTACCATCAATATTTCGATTATGAAACGAAATATCATACTTCTGTGAATAACAAACAAACGAATAATTTGTTCTAGTTCGTGATGGACCTCCATTCGGGTAAGTTGCACAAGGAATTCCACGAGAATCTCGACCAAAAGATGATCGATTTGGCTAAATTCAAGGCCGAAAACGGAATGACGGACGAGGATTTGGACGACAATCGACACGATGTGAGTGTTTACTGTAGGGATTCACACAATAATGGAAAGGACTATGAGAGTTGCAAAAACACGGAAGAAAAATAATGAGGTTGTTCGAATGTTAATGTAGGACTGTTGCAATAATGTCTTTCTGTTTGAACAGGAAACGTCGCTCTGAAAAGCAAATGCAATCGCGGTCATTTGGTTGCACTCTGATGTAGTTTGATTTCAGTGACTTTTCGATCAATTCTGAAACTAAACGATCAAACTATAACTTTAATTTGATCATCTTCCATTCTTTCTAGGGAAATGCCCCGGGTGCCCGCCCCGACGATACAACTCCGCCTCCGTCAATTTTCAAGGAGTTGAAGCCCAGCGAGAAACGATATTCACTTCTCCAGAAAACAGAGTTATAAGTATACACAATTTTATAGGTTTGCTCTATTTCGTTTATTCTCGAAGTATGTGGCTGTTCACTTTTTCTGGAAACAGCTGTTTCCCCCTAAACTATTCTTTTCCAATTGGTATATTCGGCATAAGATGCTCTCTCGGGTTTTTACTGTGTTGTGGCTAGGTACGCGGATGTGTATCTATATCACTTCGTCTCTGTGATACTTTGTAACAGAAGATTAATAAAGATGTATGAGTTGTATTGAACCAATAACTTTGTTGTTGAACGCATGACCACTTGGGGAAAATGGTTTTATCGCAACAGTTTGATAAAAAGAAGAATACAACTAACCTTCTCCGAAAATTTTGAACTTTTTCATTTCTAATTTTCCTGCAAAAGGAGCAAAAAGAAACATTTAGACGTAATGAAGACTGGGTGAAACTTTTGGGTGACACAGCATTCATAACTCAGGTCTCAGTCACAGTTAAGACATAATTTTTTTTCATAAAAATTTTAGGTGAATGTGGTGAGTTCGTTATTCTCAATTCTGATATTCTCAAGTTGTTTTTATTCGAATAGTAAAAAGTGAGAACAAAAATCATTCATTGAATGCAACCCGTAAAAATCAACAAACATGAAACTACAGTAAGATGAAACAGCTGAGTGGCAATAGAAAATGAGTATCACGGTGTCAGGTTATTATTTTGCCAAGGCTCTAGAAATCTACCAATCATTTATAATAAACATTTGAAGTAACCCATAGTAATGAAAATATGAAATGAAGTAAATGAATATGCGAGAAAGTACACACAATGAAAGTGCGAGCAGTAGCAGAGTTAAAAAAAACTAGTAGTAAATAGTTATGTGAAGCAGGAAGAAACGTCAATCTTCACGATTTAAGTTATACTAATTTTTATTGACCGTAATTCTGTAAACCAAGATGAGAAAACCGTAAACTAGACTTGCCAAGATATGGTGACTAGTAGATATAAATCCTGAGATATTCAGAACCAGGCGATCATAAATTTTGTGTGAGAAGGTAATAGAAGAAGAGCAGTTTCGACAGGCTTGATTCCACTGCTATCACATTCCACCGAGAAATATGGTTTAGTTCTGCTGTTTTTGTAGTCTGTGTCTACAACTCCTTTAGAACCACTTTTTACCCTAACTAAACAGGCGAAATCAGAGCTCTGGCGCACAACTGCAGGACGGGATTCCTTCTGCTAGAACCACTACTTGTAGTTTGATCAGATGACGTGGCCGATATCGATTGATAATCGGGAACTGATCCGTTTATCGATTGATGGATCTGCTCACTTTCTCCGTATTGGGGTGGAGGGGGTTGCGGTAGCGAAACGGACCTGAAAGGAGAAAACCTCTACTTGATTGAATGGAGGTATTAACAGATGATCTAACCAAATGAGACAAGGATGCTATATCAGAAACATGATTTTTTTTTATTTTAGTGTTCCAATATATATTTTTATTCAAAACTAAGTTATTTTCAAACGAGAGAGAGAGAAGGCAAATGGATTTTCACGAAAAATCGCAAAAAACTAAAACACGTACTAGTTCGGAATTTCGGAAAATAGTGCCTATTTTTCGAAATTTTCGATTTTGCCTCATAGAAAGGGAGTTTCGATGCAAAGAGAAAATAATAGCCCTCACCTGTTTTGTGCGTTCCTTGTCGTGTTGGACGTGGAGTTATCGTACCCGGGTGGATATAGATACTGTATTGATTGATTTCTGTTGCCCGAGGCGGTTACCGGGGGAAATGAAAAGGACTGCAGGGGGTCAAACGCCTTTTCTGTGTTGGAATAGACTGGTGGTGGAGGGCTCGAGGCGACCGCTGCAAATGTGACGTCATTAGATATTTTTATATTTTCATTTGTTCAAGTTAGTTATTCATATATGTTCACAAAAAAGATATTCTAAGTTCAAATCTTCGATTTGGCAATGGTCGAAAAACAATCACAATAGTGAAGATGTAACAAGTACTTCTGTGTTATCAATTTTAATAGTTCAATGAGGTATGTTTTTTGTTCCGAATTGTTATTTGGATATGGTCGAAAAACAATCACAAAAGTGAAAAATCGCGTTTGTTGTTATAAACGTTCATGTAGGTGATTCGATTGTAGCGCTCCGTCTAGATTTTCCTTCCTTATCTTAAGTGAACTAATATTGGAAAACTACGCAAATTCTGCTGTTTTAATCAACAAATACAAAAAACTGGAAAGAAACGAACCAATGTCATACTTGGGTGGAGGGGGGAGTTGTCTGAGAATATTGGCAAATGGGGTCCGGCGGGGAGAGCGGGCGGGGGGAGTCACATCGGCCACTGAAATACAATCAATGAGAAATAAGAAAGACTATATTGACACAAACATAATTAGATTTTTTGGTAAGAACTAAATCAACTAAGTTTTGATCGACGTACTGACTCAAATCTGAACTTCAAAAGATCAGACACGATCGAAAATCATCATGAACCTATAATTCTAATGTTTCACCTTGTAAGGATGGTGTTCAGCTCATGAGCTGTTTTTGATTTATTCATGGAAAGTTCACGTGATTAGAGAAAAAGCCAATATTGGTACAGGGCTCAGATTGTGCGTTTCTTCCCGGCCATGATCAATGTATCTCAATTTGCACTGCCTGCAGGCGAAAGAACACTCAACTGATAAGAACTAAACGCTTCTGACACACCAGACTGACCGTTTTCTCATAGTTTAATGTCATTTAATTAACTAAAGTAAGTAATACCGTAATAGACGCGATTATTCCCCGTAACTACCGCTCCAGACTTTTATCAACATTACAATACTAGTTTGTATTAAAATAGCTCCACAATGAACAGGTTGATATTGCGCTATAATTATATGTGTTTGTTGGATCCTGGTGAAACTCAGGCGGCGTAGCAAACGGTCCATCCTCATGAGAAGTTCATATGAGTTTCTGATGAGAATCTCATGACTACCTCATGAGCTACACATGAACTTTCAATGTCGTAGCATAGCAATCTCACGAGAAGTTTGCCCACGACGTATCTCATAGGGTTTTTGAGATATTGCTACCGCACCGGACTTAAGTTTACATATAGTCGCACCTACACCTTACATATTGAGAAAAAAACGAACCTCTCTCCCTCTTCTTCAAAATAAGGAATACGAGGCAGAAACATAAACAGAGGGCAAGTGCGATTGGGGATGCGGCCACTACTATCAGCTCCCACAGGGCAGTACCCCCTGGACTGGCTGGCGGGGGCGAGGCTGTAAGGATAGTTGTCAGCAAGATTTATGGAATGTCCAAAAAAATTGCTCGACCCACAAAAACTTCGATTAATAGTATACTAGTAAACTTTACGTTCATTTCAGTAAATTTGATGCTCAACCACATTTGAACATTTTTATAAAAGGACAGTTGAACTTTTGAAATGAGAAAGTGACCAGACCGCACGGTAAAACATTTAGAAAACCATAAAGTATGACTCACTTATAATCAATTAGGAGACGTTTCTTAGTGTCTGTGAGAAATGTTCAAATTAGTAATTGTACGAAAATTGCAAGCGTCGATATTGTAAAGCTTCATTTCACTGTTTCACTGATTGTTGATTGAGGAATCAGGGGTTTTCTCAAAGAATTCTTGAAGACCACGTAGTAATGTCACGGACTATAGTTGATATCGATTGAAACTTCTCACCTGTTGACGAAACTTCTACTTGGTGGGGTGAAACAGTGGTGAGAATTGAAGAGAGCGACATACTGGAAAATACTACCTTTCAGAAGTATTATGCTGTTGTTGTACAAACGTAGTCCTGTTAAACGAAGAAGTTCTCAGATATATACACCACTATATAACGAAAAAGTAGAAGTGGAACAAATTATTTAAAATCATTGATTGAATATAACTTTCCAAAAGTTTTTGTGTAATGCAGAGTTTTAAAAACGTCAAAACAAGAACAAGCTTCTCAAAAGTTTGATGACACATTTTACTATTTGTTTTTGGAATGTGAACAAATATAGCATTACAGGGAGTCTAGTCGTAAAACGCGGTTCTGTTACATAACAAACAAGTAATAATATTATGTCTGCCACTTTTGCGAACAGTTCCTGGTAGGAAAAACGTGTACATTGCCAATGAAACAAAAAAGCCGGAAGAGTTAAGAAAAACTCTAATTTCTCTGAACTGTAGAAAATAGCTTTCTAAAACGATGAGGCTGTTTTGTAAAATGAACATCACAGCACACAGTTTGGATGAGAAGAAAAAGTTCTGGAGATATATTTCTCTGGAAATTGGTCATCAGAAATTAGAAACAATTGATAGTTATATTTTTGAACTTATGCCTTCAACATACGGTTACCGCTCCGACGCTCATTTTGAAATGCAAATAGAAGAACAAGTAAGTTGGTCATGAGCACTGATAAGCGTTCGAGTGTATCTTTCATCGATTGCTATAAAAAAAACTTTGCTGTCATTTAACCGCGTGACAGAACATTGCGCAAGTGGAACATAACATTAGCTGTATATTGATATACTATGTTATTTTTGTTGTCGCGTGATTTCAAAGTCACGTTTTTGATTACACTTTTCCCGCATTCTTTCTGTTATGGGGGCAAAAAACTGATAATTTTTCAAATCACAAGACCTTGAAAAGCAATGTGTTGCTTGATTGGATTATGTAATAAACATGTATGATAACAAACTAGTAATTATATTTCTAACATAAACTATTAACATCAGATACCTCTCTATAACTGATTCAACTAAAGTTTCGAACTGAATTTCCAGGTTTATAGCAAAGAAGAAATTTCATATATGGAATCCTAGGAAACGGATTACTGAACCCTCCGAGCAATTTGAGAACTTCACACATCGAGAACAAGAACGAAAATAGGAATAGTAACCTCACACATCACCTAATTTAGCTGAATGACGAATCTTATAAGAAACATTATACTGTTATTCAATTGCACAGTCACGTGAAACCTGTTAAACACAGCAGAACTCAGAGACGTGCAATGACAAAGTGCACGATTACTCATTAGAATGTTTACTCTACGTGACAATTAAATTTACCTCTAGTTTAAACTTTTTTGAAAAGCCACTCACTCTGCAAAGTAACATATAAAATCGACACTTCACGTGACTCTTCATTTCATTTCTATGAGAAAAGGTTCACATCCAACTTTTCTGTTAACTTTGTTAGAAAAGTGCAAGCTGTATAAATAGTCGAGTAGTCGAATGATAGACTATGGACAATAGAACCTGTTCAACATTGTAATGTCCAATTGATAGAAATGGAGAAGCTGCGATGAAAGTAATGGACATTTACTAGGAGTAGATGGGAAAGTCACGTGGAAGAAAGTGAACTTTTTATTTGAAAGTAAGTAGAGTAATAACTTGAAAACCAATTTGAGCAGCTTTTTTCTAACCGTTTCGTCCATAGTTTTGAGCTGTCATGGTTTTTATAAACGTCTTATTAATGTATTTTATTAACGTGGTTTACGGAACTATACTTTCAACTACATCATGGTTTCTTGAAATTTTAATATTATTTTCTGCTACTGTTGTAATCTTGAAAACTTCTTGGTTACAAAAACAAGCATATTATGTGATAAAAATGAAAACAAAAGTGTTAACGTCTTTGTTTGGTTTCATCCACATGTCCTCCATAAAATGTTTCAATTCACGAGTTGAAAACGAAATCTGCTTGGTAATGTTCGCTTCTGCAAAATATTGAATATTGTGAAATTGACAACTCCCGACATTAATGTGGCTCGTGACAGGTTTTTCATCACATTCTCGACTTTATGTTTTGCAAGATAGCACAACGGATGTGCGAATCTTCAACAAACTACAGGTCAATATGTCATTCGCATCACATGATTTGGACAGAAAATTAATGATCTCTCGACTTACGTTCGATTATTATGTTTCTATTATCGGCGAAACTGAAAGAAAACATTCAGAAGCGTTTAGAAACTAATGCGAAATTTCTTCGAATCCACAATCGTTTGATGATACTATTTCGAATCCACGATCCTTCAAAATGGTTGGTTCAACTGTTTTTTATTCGAGATGTTTCCATCTTGATTGTACCTCAAATGCGCAAAACCAACTACACGCGACATTTGCGCGAAAAAGAGGTTCACCATTCTCAGAGAGTAGAAAATAATGGATCAGCTCCGCGTAAAAGTCAAAGTTAGTACTGCAGTTCCATCAGAGTTCGACCAATACTTGCGTGCAAATCTCATCAAACAGTGCGCAGGCCATATTTCGGGCAGTGGCGTCATATCTCATGAGCTCTACTCGAGGTATAGTCTCGTTTACTCCTACTGAGACTCCTACAGTAAGATTGTGCAACTTTAAGATCATTTAAAAACGTGAATGCTACGGGAAAGATGAGAATTTTTTCTCATTCGGTTAGGATTACCTATAATATAGGAACATATTTTCTACAAATACAGTTTGCATTAGGAAACAGCCATTGCAAAACGCACAGGTATACTGTACGAGTCTCAGTAGAAATGATAGCGACTATACCTCACAAAGGGCTTTACCGACACAAATGTTTCAAGTGTATCGACGAGTCAGAGCTGTGACAGAAGTTATGTTGTTCAACCGTTCCAACTGGGGGTGTGGGTTGATAGTGGACAATAATAACTAAGGGCGGGGAGTCCAATTGCAAAACACAGATAAAGGATGGTGCGGGGGGTAGAGATAGGCAGTAACACGACGAATTTCCATGGATAATGCAATACCTTGCGAGAGATAAGCAGAGAAACAAGAAGTAATTCAAAGAAAAGTATGATCGAATGATGCACGGGTTTAAGGTTCATGCAGAACAAAACGTTTGGACAAAGCTTTTGTAAACTAGTTGAAATGGAACCATTTCAGGTGTTTTTCTGTTTTTGGTAACAAGTCGTAAAGTGTATGAGATCGCCTCATGAACAAAGTCGCTAATGAGACGTAGTGGACGACGCATAAATAACATCTCATATGTGCAGGTTTCCACAAGTGTATCAGCTTCTCATGAGAAGTTCACATGTTCGCATGCGTAGATTGCAAAATCTACTCATTGGTTCATGAGAACTTCTCATCAGAAGCCGAAACGTCATGAGAGTAGATAAACTTTCACCCCACCGGTTGAGATTCGTTTTAGTCAGTGAATAAATTGAGCCAATATCTTCAAATTCATCCAGAGTGCACAGTTTTTCCCACTCTTGTCTACCGATAAGAGTTTTGTCATAATCCAGCAAACTGACGTTTTATTCGCCGTATCGAGGGATTATTCCCCCGTCGGGATCACTACATCAGACACCACTGTGGCACGAAATCGAACAACCAAAACATTCGAACTTCCTGGTGAACTAATTTAGTTTGCTACTTTGCGCAGAAATGGTTTTACATGTACTGTCCATGAATGAACAAAACAGTTTTGCCAATAACCTACAAACCGCATGGAAAAACTGAGCGCCACATTGTTAAATCAAAATAAAGATTCGGAATCAGAGAGTCCAGTAACATTCATCCCTGATGGAGGTCAAATAGTAGTATAAAGGTTGCTTCTTGACAGCCGGGCCAGAGCCGTGCTTTCGCCTAGTTCCGTTCTGTTAATCCTCTAGAGGGCCCCTTCTCGCTATATTCTTGAAAAAAACTTTTTCTTCCAGATTCTGCTATCAACACAGAAAAACGTGATAGAAAAAAATATGACGTGCAGAGTTTTGGATGAATTGACGAACTTAGCAGAATCAACTTTTTTTGGTAGCGTCTGAGGATAACGGTTCAAATTATCTCACCAGTCCGAACAGTGGCAATTGTAGACGTCAAGCAGACCATTTAATCGCTTATCGCAAAATTTGCCAAAAACGCAGACAGAGAAGTGGTTTTCTCATAATCTCCCGTGCACGTGAAATCACTTGGAATATCGTGGAAAGAAGATGAGATTCACGTGATAACTAGAATCATCAGCGGGTTCAAAGGTCGACCACCACGAAAGTTCAAACACATTGATGGAACGATTTTCTTGTACGATATAGGAGTTTTCTTTTGATTCTGAGCTAGGTTTCATGACCCTTGACCGTGCAACTTGGAACAACTTATTGGAAACGGACGACAACTACGTAACAAAAATGAATAAAACTAGAAATGAATAGATCGTTCCAGGTTTTGAGAGTATTTCGTATTTAAAGTTTCTCAACTGCGATATAGTTCCTTTTATCGGTTTTCTTGTAACTTGTAACTAAAGATCTGAAGTTCAGCTCGTTCTGCTCTGCTATGTCTGTAGATTTACCTAAATGCGTTATAGTCGGGTTTCTGAGATTGTGACGTTTCCAAAGATCAAACTACAAGCTTTTTACTTGAAACAACCCTCATAAACAAATTAGGAATTGAACTGCTTATATAGGATTTGTCAAACCGTTGTGGACACCGTACCATCGATTTTGTATGGGACGGGGTTTGGCAAGCGGCCAGTACGTCTGCGTATCATTGCTGGCAGATAATCAACGAGCGCTCGCCCCGCATCGCTCAATCAATTCAACCCTCTGCTGTCTTTATGGGGAAAATGGCGACTATATTATTTTGATAACTTTTTGGTCTGCAGGACATCTCCAAATATTCCATGACACCTACTGCTGATGTAATATTAGACAATTAGATAACAACAACAAATCACGATGCCCTTTCTATGAAATATAATCTTATCTGAGTAGTCGGACCAGTAGTAAATTTACTTTTTTGAAACAGTAAATTGCGGGCGGCCTGGAAAAAAAGCAGTACAACTTGTAGAAGTACTAAAACATACATAGAATTTCGATTGCAGAATGTAGCATAAAACTTTTCTCTATTTTATAAATAGCAGGAAATCAACACATATTTGTATCAATGACCTCATTTCGTTTTCAATCTTACCGAATGACAAAAACTGGTTCAAAATTGCAGTTGACCAAACTTTTGACAGTTCGGGAATAGTTTTGAGCTCTCCAAAACAACAAAATACCACTGAACGAGGTGAAAGTATGAAAAATCTGATTGTTCATAGAGAATCCGTTACAGTTCACCTTACAAATTAGAAGATCAAAGCTATGGCACAGGACACAATACGTTGGACATGATAAGAGTGTGATGGTCCGACTGTACATAACATGCAAAATTGACTTGTTGATTGTTTTGGACAAATGTATGAGCAATCGATCGGTTTATAATGAACAATCATCACACATTGGTAGGTGTTACGTTTCTAGGATGCACTCGGTGATTCAAAAAAACAAAATAAAAAACGAGGAAATATCGAGTTGAGAGATGAAGAACCATCTGAAAACTAAGGAGGGTGAAGAAGCCTATAGTTCGTTTCACCAATCGATGACTTTCTACAGTAATCTTTCAAAAATTCAAACGCATTTATCTAGTCAACAAACAGAATTTAAGATTCACTGTTTTGCATGCTTGTAGTACCCAAAGTGGAAAACGAAATCACAAAGTTTGAACTATTTACAGCACCTACAAGATATGATAAATTCACTTAAAAGTTTTATAATCTTACTGTAGAGGGATATTGTTTCGTGAAACAGACTATAGACAGAGATGTTTCATTCAAAACAACTGACACTTCATGAACGTGATTGTACCAGACTGAACTTACAAATCACAAATCAACCAATCCCTAAGCACCAAATGAAACTATCGTTGCATACAGAGAACACGTGTGCTAGAACATTCCGGCCTTCTCAGAGGAGACCTGAGTATTCTAGAGACGTTTTCCATTCACACGTTCATATCGAACTGATTAACCGCTAACACAGATTTTCAGATTCTCGAAAAACTCCAACGTGGTGAAGAATAGCTTGGAATCGTCATTGGCACGCTGCCAAGTCTCAGTAGGAATGACCGGAACTATACCATCCTGCGTCTCTCGCTAGGAATACTATTTCGTGACACCCGTCGGACGTGAGAGCAGAGAAATAGCACGTGTTTGAGGACACGCAGGTTCAGAAATGCCCGGATTTTCCTGACTATTACTTCAGTTTGTCCCCGTCTTCCACTAATATTACTTGATGTCTGATCCTATCTAAAAAAAGGACTAACGATCATTTTTAGTGACGGGACGATTGTTTAAACAAATGCATGGTGCCAGTTGTGCAGTTTTTATACGTTTCGTAATCCAACTAGTATGTTTATACAGGTTTGATGAAACCAGCATTTATCAATTTTTTGCAAAAAACGAAAACGTAGAAAAAATCTGCTACAGTTTCATATGAACTACTAAGTTAAATATTGGATTATTCAAATAGATGTAGTTTGGTCTCTGTGGGTGGAAAACGGTGATTGAAACACAGGAAAGATAGCAACCTGCTGGATAGTTCTCGATGAGTTTACCTTGGAAAACATAGGTGTATGCCAATTTTGGCTGTTCAATGGTTGTTGTCTAGTTCAATGTTTGTTTTGGTTACCAAAATATTTATGGCTCGTGTGACGACTTCTAAACTAAGCAGAGATCACAACGGATACGAATATGAGCGAATGGTAGTTGTGGTTTGATCTTTGATCTTTGCACTCTGCATATATGTCGTTTCAAACTAAAACAGTAGGATCAAACTACAAACACAGTATGCGATCAATACGTGTTTTCCCAGCTTGCTCTCTTTCAAACTTTTTATTTTTTTTCAAACATCAAACGTTTCCAACTGAAATAGGCATCTTTTCAGTCTGCTCCCGGAAGGATCCTATTGACAAGGAACCATTTAGTAACCTATCCTACTCAACAATTCAGTACTGAACAGTTCCTTTAATTTAATTTTGCTTTGCTCTTTGAAATCGAGTTTCTGACTTACAGTTGAAAAGTGCAAGTTTTCAGGTTGTGTTCAGGTTTCGAGCTTAGACAAAAGTTATCGAAACGCTTAAGAATTTCGGTATTCAATTATGATTCGCAATTACGATAGGTGTTGAGAGATATTTCCGGAAAACTCGAAGTTTAAATGTGTTCCAGTGGGAATGAAAAGGACCTTCTAGAAATCGAATGAAATGTCACGTAAAGGGTAAAGTTAACATTAAAATGGGACATCGTGCACTTTGTCATTGCACGTTTCTGAGTTCTGCTGTGTTTAACATGTTCCACGTGACTGTGCAACTGACTACCAATATACTATCATCAACCGATTCCAGCCCGTAATTGCCACCCTACCATATCCGAGCCCGACCCGAATGAACGTTTGACTTTCTGTGGGCGTCAACCGGGACACGAAACTGGCTAAATATTTGCTCATTTGTGCAGAAAATTGGTATAAATTTCGACAAAAGTGGAAAAAAAGATGCTTGAAAATGCGGTCGCTGCTCGGTGTGTTTCTACTAACAACATCACTATGGTGGGTTATAGGGAAACGTTTTTCAGGTTCAAAGTCTGCAAGCCTAGTGGGATAATGAAACTTTTCTTTTTGATGCATGTTATGCTAAGTTTACTCAAAACTGCACATTTTCTGGAAGGGCACCAAGATACGGAAAACCGATCGAAAAACCCGAAAATTGTGCGTCGACATACAGTTTCTTATTTATAAAGAGATAAAGTTCAATAATTGACTCGTATATCGCTCTAGTCACAAACTGTCGCTTTTCAAATTAAGCTCCGCCCTCTCGAATTTGGAACAGGAGATCGTCGATACCATGCGGGTGGTACAGGAACAAATGACCGAAACCGACAGACAAATCGCCATTCACACCACTGGTAAAAAAAATTCATTTCCTTAAAATTGACGATACGAACGTTTGCTCTCGAGTGTTCAATTTTTTTTAAATTTTGCCACTCCAGTCTAACAACTGTTGGCAAATCATCGAGAATATCTTTATACGTTACAACAAAATAAGGTGTAGGCTGGTCTTGTAAGCATGTTGGTTTAGAATACACAAAATTATTGTCAACTTTTACCACTAAGTTCACCTTTAATAAATCATACAGCAAATTGTCTTACAAACTTCGGAAAGAGCTGCGTTTGTCACATGTTTGATCTACTACAAGTTATACGCTTTCCCAGTGGATACAGGCCGTCCTCAGTCGCAGAAGGCGAATGCCGGGTCACAACTGGAACAGATCAGGGGAGACTTCCTACTGCAGCTAACTAAGGTTGGTACTTATTTCTCGTTTTTTTTTAAAGTTAATCAAAACCCAAGTCAAAAGAAAGAATCAAAAACTTATCAAATGTAGTCAGAAACTGTCCACTAAATATTAGTTTCAGAGTCGCAATAATTACAGTTTAGCGTTTTTATTATACAATGTAAACGTGTTCTTAACTGTTTTGATGTAACTTCAACACATCTCTAATGGTGCACCTCTCTAATTTTGTTTCAGGAGTTGGTGAAAAAGCACGGCTTCCAAATTCTGCCCGAATTGGAGAAAGTGGACATTGAGGGTCTTTTCGGCTCAATTATGGAAAAAAGGAGAAGAAAGAGACAAACCACAACGGAATGTAAAATGGATAAAAAGAATTGCAACAACGCCAAGCAGTGAGTAATTATTAGTCAACAAAAGAAAAGTGAGTCAGAAATGTCTCAGTTTTACATTTTCCCGAGACAAACAATAATAATACATCGAACCAAACAGAGTACTTTCACAAAGAATTAGGCGTTGTAATCAAGATTCGAAACTTATTCTAGTCACAAAGGTTGTAGAACACATAATGATTTAGAAACGTGAAATTATGCAGAAATCTTGTACTTTCACGTTTACAAGACTGAAATGTGCCGATAAAACGTGCAGAACAACATTTCTGTTCATTTAAAATGTCGGTTCACTTTCGAACGCGAATCGGTCTGTTGTACTGCTGTTAAATCCGTGATTCGGGGGAATTATGCTAATTGGCATGCGATCACGGGTTCAGTCGCAATACATATTATGAACAAATTGATAATGGAACGATCCCCGAAAACCCAAATCGTACTGTTACTTTCTGTTTTGGTAGATCAAAAACCGAGACAAAACGAAGTTCGAACTTCGAGTTAGAACCTGTGAGCCAATTAACGCTAGGTGAACATTTTATCCATCGATGCTCGTGTATTTTCGGTTATTTACGTTGTTCAATGGATATAAGACGCTCCAATCTAAATGGTTTCGGAAATCAGGAAATCCTAGTGATTTCATGAAATTTTTAGGATGAGACTTTTAACCATCGAAGAGTTATCACTTTTTTAAAATTATTTCTGATTGGACATCGGGTAGTCCCCATTTATTTGAAGTTTAAACTAAAAACCAAACGATCGAATCGCTGTGTCCCGATTCAGGAAATTGAAAAAAAGTGTGTCACAAAAAATTGCAGTTTTCACAAATCTCTCAAAAATTGTGTCACAATTTTTCACACTTCAATTTTTTGGGCACAGCTTTTTACACTTCAATTTTTTGGGCACAATTTTTCACACCTACAATTTTTTGGGCACATTTTTTCACTTTTCCAAATATTGTACATGTTCCAGCAAGAGAGGTTATTACTGAACCACTCGCGCGATACTAATGTTCCCTTCCATACCCCCCTGACTGCGCCGTATCTAGTATTGGCGATTAGAGCAATGAGACGCAGAGAAACGAGCGCGCATCGAGAGCATCGCCCAATTAGAAAAAGAGACGCAGAGAAAGAACAGGCGAGACAGATCCGCAGGATTTGAAACCATAACAAGATACGGATCATTGAGAGCTGTGTCAAAGAGTATCACAGCATTATCGCGCGAGAGACATACGAAGTGCAAAGTACCTCTCTTTAGAGAAACAAATGTGTCACAATTTTTCACACTTCCATTTTTTGGGCACCATTTTTCACACTTCAATTTTTTGGGCCCAATTTTTCACATTACAATTTTTTGGGCACATTTTTTCACACTGTTTTCAACTGCGAAAACGTGTGTTATAATGTTCTGAAAGGAAAATAATTGTGGCAGAGGATTTTGAAACATACAAATATTCGGTAGTTTTATCTGCGCTCCAAATGAGAGCGACACAAGAATTAGAAGAATTGGACATATCAGAAAAAATATCGGACAAGTCTGATGATGCACAATATTTTGAGGTTTTCCAAGAAATTATCTAAAATGGAAACCATTTAGATTGGAGCGTCTTATATACTGCCAGTCAATTGCACAGTCACGTGAAAACATGTTAAACACAGCAGAACTCGGAAACGTGCAATGACAAAGTGCAGGATGCCTCATTAGAGTGCTTACTCTACGTGACAATTAAATTTACCTCTAGTTTAAACTTTTTTGAAAAGCCACTCACTCTGCAAAGTAACATATAAAATCGACATTTGAATGTGATCAAGGGTTGAATTTTGAAGTTTTGCAATTTGCTCCAACACAGTTAGCGCATTTACATGATGTGTAGATGATTTTGAACCTTGAAATCATGAACTGAATTGAAAAAAAAACTTACACACAGCAGAAAAGATGCTCAACATCAGCTCCTCAGCATAGAAAAACTTCAGTTTTGTGACTGGATCAACTAAAAAATAATATTAGGAAACCGAAAACAAAACACTATAATGACATGTTTTAACTATATTTCTCCAAACTTCCCGTTTGCAGCTACGAACAGCGCTCGGTGACGGGAGTCTTAACTTTTCTGCATGCGCGCGACGCGCAGAAACGCGTAGATCAATTGAGAAAACATACTATTCGGAGAGAAGTTAGGTTCGATTGAAGTTCGTTATCCAAGAGAGACAATACAACATCACCAAAATAATAAAATTTCGTGTTATGTGTATCAATCCCGTTCGCAGCTACGAACAGCGTTCGGTGACGGGAATCTGCAACAATTTGGACCAGAAGGAAGGTGGGGCGGCGTTGTCGCCGTTGAGAAGACTATTAGGAAGTGCCAAGTACGAAGATGGTAGGCAATTGTAATAATATATGAATAATAATAAAGAAAAAGAAGGAGAATAATAATGTTTATTACTTCAAACGAATACACAATCAAAACCAATTTTAAGATATTAGGAATAAACGTCCCCAGAGGGATGGAAGCATAACTTTTCCATAGTAAATAAATCATAGATAAATGAAAACAAAACAATTGGTAATTGAACTGGAACAATTTGGTATTTAATAGAAAAATGATGAACCTATATATTTTCAGTTGTGTCAAGTACGGAAATCTTTCTCGAATACAACTGCAAAATCGGCTTCCTGTAAAATAAATGAAATGAATGTTTCTTCATTAGAGTGGCGGTAGAATATAAGAAGGTGCGAGAGAGAATGCTACACCAAATATTTCAAAAATGCAGATTTACTTTGTTCGTGTGTAAATTGTGGGCTGAGCGCCGAAAATGCAGAAAAAACATGGTAAAATGTAATTTCATTACTCGTGTGTGTATTTCATCGTTTTTGCAACGAAATGGCCCGGGAAATATTTATCATTTCTGAATCAACATACATCCGATAAATAAATGTTCAATCTCTGCCGAGCCAAGAATGAGTTAAGAAATACATCTACACTGAGTTGTCCGAGGCAACATCATGCTAACTAAATAATGCACAAATTGAGCGGAGACGATTTTGTGCAATCGGACAAAATACATTATGTTTCCCAGAACAACATTATGTACAGTTCAGAATTTGCAAAAAAAACACCAACATGTGTATAAAAATTTGTACAATAACTTGTTGTTGTATTGAAAGATTTGTGAGTGAATAATCAAAGCCCGAAAGACAAGTTACACGCAACACACAGTTGATCGAACAGGGTGACAATAATCTTCTGAGCATACGTCAGTAAAGTTCGAATGACAAAAACAAGTTAGTTTTCCGAAATAAATACATAACAATTATTGATTTTGCTCCAGAAATAGATAAAATGCCTCGTTTTTGGCTGAAAAGTAGCCCGTTTATAGATTTTTTGGGCTATTCGGATCGGACCATCTACTCGGGTATGCTTTTCAGTCATTTTGCAAGACGTAAAATACAATAACAATAACAAGTAGAGGCAAAATCCTTCAATGCCTGTTCAATGGAAATGAGCCTGCGTTGATCTGGAACCGGACATAACACCCAAGCGAAAGTAATCATTTCTGTCGTGTATGGTGTTTGAACAGCTTTCGCTTTTAAAAATGTGCGTAACTTTCGGAAATTGGGTGAAAATTTGCATGGGTCAGCCCTATTTTGCGTATTTCACCTATGAATACGATAACTAGCCAAAACGCAACAAACCAGACCAAGAGGTAGGAAAGTGTAAAAGTAACAAAGAAAAAAGAGAGCGATAAAAATGACAAACTTTGAATACCGAACAAATAGCTCACGAAATAGTTGGTATTCGAGGAACAGTAGATCCTTCTTCACTTTATCGTGTGTAGGTGAAATTGAGCAAACCACCACCGCAGAAGATAAACCGAGGCATCTGAAACTTTCGATTATAATATTATAAACTTTGCTGTGGGTAGATGTATAACTCTGGCAGGCTGCCAGCCGTCCGACTACACCACCCACGAATAGCCAAATTTACATTACCACCCTCTGCTTATTGTGAGCGTGCATGGGTAACGCGCGTTTAAGTGAAATTGACATAGATCATCATAAGCAGCGTTATTGATAACTACTACCTAACAAATTTCATTCAAATCTTTAAATTTTGTCATTTTGATGTGTCACGCGCGCGTTGCGTTTGCGTGGGAACACCAACACTAATCACAGGTACTGATCCAAAAATTATTCTTCATTGTGATCTTTATCAACTAGAAAGTTCGTTCCAAAATCACTATAGCGAGTTACAAACTGGAAGCCTAGATATGTCACTATTCTCAGTACAAGTGAATTGACACTGGACTTCATTTTCACTGAATGTGTATCATGAATTCAATCAAATCAATGTATTTGCAGAGGAACGAATCATAACTCGTCTATCTAACACCATTGGCATGTAAGGATTACGCAAAAAGGTGTTAACGCAGCCTTATATAAATATTCATGCTTGAAAGTTTGCGCAAAATGCACAATATGAACTCAATTATACGATTCAGATTCAACATGTTACCAAACAAAAAAACTAACTGGCTCCTTTCCTTGACAACGACGGAACAGAAAATTTTGCGTCGTTAAACCGGCCAGTTTACTGAGCAGAAACACAACAGGTGGCTGAAAAGGAAGATTGAAAGGCAATCACATAGATTTAGATATAAAAACGCATCGAAACGGGGGAGTGCTGAGAATACATCGAAACTAAACCATTTTAAATGACATACGAAAACCGCTTTCGAACTTGTAAACACGTTGAGCAACATTGTTAACATGATACATGTTACTTTACCAATGTAAATTATTGAACATATCCCTGCAGATATTGAGAATAAAGATACAAGAACCAAAATTACGAAAAAAGCTTTAAAATCAAAATTTTAAACAAAATAAAAACGTTTGCGAATCGTGGGCGCCAGTTACATTGGCCGCGGAGCGGTCGCGCCGCGGTCGTCATTTTCAAATTTTCTGATCCGATTTCGACGTTTATTCACTCATTTATTCTTCTATTTCTTACTTCTTTTGATTTACTCGTTATTTCTATATTTTTTTCATATAATATTCGACATAACGTTATTTCAGCTCTCGTTGGCGTATCTCGATTGCTTTGGTCAGTTAAGTACGTGGTTCTACACAATTGCTAGTATGGGATTTAAATGATGAAGTGGTTAGTTATTTGAAATTTCTTTCATTGATAGTATTAAAATGTTACTTTCGCCTTCTCTGCAACCCCAATATGTCGGTCTACTTCACAAACATGTTATTTAAAAAGTTGCTTCCCTGCCAAATTCGTTCACCCGTGTAAGACGCGCTTTCTGTCGTCACCTGGGTCATTATGTTTCGTGTTTATCAGTGTCAGTGATTTGGTGAATAAAAAAAAGGCCGAATGACTATTACAAACTAGTAGGAATTGAACAAAGAAAGAAAATAGAAAAGTGGTACGTTTCGCCTGGTGAACTATGTTTCGCACCTGACCGTAGCTGAAAGGCAAGTCTAATTTAGTACTGTTATTGATATATCTACTGCAGGTCTGCTCTCGGTCTGTGTACGTGAAGAAACCAGATGTCCGAGTGGTGCTCGTCATTTGGACGGCTTGGGATAAACGAATCACATGTGGATTGACGAGGTTGTATGTTTCAAGTTTTACACTGTTAGCATACACCAGTAAGGTCCGACTAAGCGGTACCAAAAGTAGTCCGTTTTCAGATGTTTCCACGTGAATTTTTCTTCGTAAGTAGACCGATTTTCTTTTTTTCGGCGATACAGTAGTGCGTTTTTCGATTTTTTTCTGACTTATCGGACAATATTACTGGTGTATGACTGTTAGTTTCTTACTGGAAAACATGAAAAAAACTATCATCAACTTCTGCCCATACCCGAATAAACTAAGATTTGATTGTTTTTATTATAGATTATATTTTCTACGGTTCTAGACTTTCTCGCCAAAAACCTAAAAACTCAAATATCAACAAATGCCAGACAATAGTAATGTTTTTGAAGTTTTGGTCTTTTTCTCAAGTAGTTTTGGGTTGGTTTTTGAGTTTTCAATGGTCCGTTCGAATTACTTAAATTGTCTTAATATATATGTACATAGATTGTTGTAGCACATCAGCTGTCTGTTCGGGTAGGCTAAACTGAAAGGACCCGAATATTTGAAGTTACTCCGCCTATAAAATTTATAGTCCTAGAAGGTTTACCCTAGCCAAATCAGCTGGTGTGAGTTTTTCTATGGCTCAGGAATTGCTGGCTTTTTTTAGATACGTAATAAAGCAACATTAACAAAGTTTGTTCAAATAAACACGTAGTTCTCTAATTTGCAGAATAGTGACCGGGTCAGAATTTAGCATTGTCCTGATTTACACACGGTCGACCAGGACGACATAGTGCGTTTTCTTCCTCATTGTCTTTCTTACATATTTTTGTTCTAGGAAAGATTGTGTTAACATTCAATCGCATATTGTTGACTGGGCGATGTTTGTGCAAACAATAATTCCGCAATTATTTGCCTTGTTCATTAATCTGTTAAAAATGAATTTTGTACCCATTCCTTGTATTGACTTTGCCGAGTTTATGTATTTTCTCCATAAGGAGATTTTTACACTCAAAACAGCACATGTTGGAAATCCTAAAACTGAGTTGCATTTGTACACTTGATTCACTAAAAACGGTCTATTCAGAAATTTGGTGTTGCAATCTCTCTCGCACCGTCTTATATGGAGAAACGACGAGAAAACGGTAGTGAACGTGATATTTCTTCACGTGAAAAAGTATGCATTCACTTGCGTGCACGAGACTTGACCCAATAAGCATTAGAGATAACACCAAAGAAACTCAACAAAAACATATGAATTTAGAGCCAAAAAGTACTTCAGGGTTCAACGCTGTTCGCGCTTCCTCGGTAGAGGGTGGAATTCTTCCATCAGCCCGACTCATTTCCAACTCTCTTCACGATGAGGTCTGGATTTTCTTTTAGCGATTTTTTCCCCTCTCTCTCTCATCTCTCTTTCTTTCTCTTTCTCTCCTTCTCTAACATCCTCACTCTCTCGTTCCTTGTTTTTCTCTTTTTCTCTCCCTCTCTCTCCATCCCTCTTTCTTCCATCTCTATTGGGAAAAGTTTCAGTTGCATGTTGTAATGAGTACTAACAGTGTACGAAAATCACACTATTTTCGATGAACAAATCCTTATAACACCAACCTGGCTGCGTAGCAATCCGTCCAACCTCATGAGAAGTTCATATGAGTTCTCATGAGATACCTCATGAGCTACTCGTGAGCTACTAAGGTTGTAGCATTACAATCAATAGAATCTCATCAGAAGCGCGTGAGATATATGTCCACAGGTATCTCATGAGTTTTACTCTCACCAGAAGCTCATGCTGAAAGCTCATGAGGTATCTCATTTAGTTTTTTGAGGAACTGCTAAACCGCCTGAACGTTTCTCTATTCCAGGGATCCGCCCCGACAGACCAGAACACCAGTCACTTCCACATGCAATTCGGACAACTCGTCTCCCACGATATTGTTCTTTTTCCTTCCGCTGTTGGTAAGTGTTACAATATTAATAATAATAAATGGTACACAATTAATAATGATACGTGTAACAATATTAATAATAATAAGTGTGACAGTTGTAATCATAATAAGTGTTACAATACTAATCATAGCAAGTGTTACAATATTTTTGCTCAGAACCAATTGAGCTATGGTGAAACGTGTAGTACCAACACAAACTGTGGAACACCGTGAAACTCAGAAAACAAACCTATTCCCGATATGGTAGAGATGAATAAAACGCTCCGAAAACCAATCGTTTTTGCTGCATGCTCACAGATGAACTGAAATAATGATACAAAACAACAGTTATTCATCTCACCGCATCGTTAGAAGACGTAAGTCTTTTCGTCCTGTTATCATTTTCTCAGAGGGAATCAACTTATACCCATTGAGAAAACACAAAATTCGTCTTGAATTGGGAGTCGAAACGATTTCTGAGTTTATATTTTACTGAGCACATTCGATTAATTTGTTCGGAAAATAATATTATTTTAACTTCAGGTCCGAATGGAGAGACCCTCGACTGTTCCTCCTGTTCTTCCCCTCTCGTGACCGACAATTGTGCCCCCATCAAAGTCCCGTCAGATGACAGCTATTTCCCGCAGAATGGGTACGTGGTATGATGTTATGCAAATGGAAGCGTGAAAAATATAATAATGAGTACATGACAACAAATGGAGAAAACAGTACTTAAAGCACGATAATGGAGTAATATAGCCATATAATCGAAAAACACGCAATATAGTAACGAGTACAGAAACAAGATTTATAGATAGTCGGACAGTTATTCAGTTTGAGTTGGATGTGTTTGTAGTTGGATTTCGGTACATTGTCGAAAACTTTTTTTGCATCTTTTAAGACCAAACTACAATGATTTGGTTCTTTCCATGTATGAAACCAAACAGAAATGATTTCGCAGAATGATAACATAATAATTGAAAATAATTATCGCTATAATCTTTGCAGTTGCATTCGAATGACGAGAACTATCAATGGTCAAAAGGGATTCGGTCAACGGCAACAGATCAACCAAGTCACCCATCTGCTCGATTTATCCGTTCTGTATGGTTCGGAGGTTAGTTGGAATGAAAATCTAGTTTACTTCGAGAATAAAGTTATTTTCAAACTTGTTTTTCTATAATCCAAAAAGTATAAACAACAAATACTTTTGGAATTCATACGTTTTGGATGTTAGGTGGGTGATTAGCCAGATTGACCAATTTTGTTTTCTATCACGGTAGTTAGTGAGTCATACTGTGTTTTAAAGTCAAGAAGAACAGAATACAATGATAGTGGTTCTTTCAATGTATCAGACCGAACTACAATGATGTGGATGCATACTTCACATTAGAACATGAATAAATTGTCGCTACAATAATATTGTAATAAACATAATATAAACATATTATGTTTATATTTATGTGTTGTTTAGGAGTGCGAGGCGGCCGCCCTTCGAACATTTGAGAATGGAGAACTACGATCATCTGACAATGGGAACAGATTGCCTCAGGACGAAGAAGTGAGTTGGATCCAAAAAAGGAGAAACGATATCTATATACCGGAAAACGTGTATGTTAGATAAAAATAAATGTGTTTGCGAATTCGTAGAATTTTTTGGGAAGACTAATGAAACAGCACGAACAACTTTTGAAAGGTTTGTTGAAGAAGACCAACGAAAAGGTGAAACTGTAGTTGTATTACACAATATTTGCGCTGTACAGTATTTGTATTCTTCCGTTTTCAGTTAAAACGTCGTCATCCTTTAACTCTTGCTTGTCTTTGTACTTTGTAGTCTGACCGTCGCTTCAACATACAATTCTTTCGGATTCGTTTTGCCAAAAAAATCTACTTTTTCATGCAATCTATACATTATAAACTTTATATTATCGTTTCAGTTCCCGAGTTGTCAGTCGAAGGACCCGTTTTTCTGTTTCAAAGCGGGAGATGAAAGGGTTTCAGTCCATCCCGCCCTGACCACAATACATACCGTATACCTGAAGGAACACAATCGAGTGGCCAAGATCATCAAGAGAGCTAGGTCAACGTGGAAGGATGAGCAGATCTATCAGGTAAAGTCTGTTTCATAGATATGGGGACTGCAACAGTAGGTTTATATGTGAAATTACATTTTGCACATGTAACAAAAAGACTTTGAGATCTATGAATACAGTTACTCTTTTTTACGTAAAATTAACACCGTTTGATTATAAAACTTAACAGATTGGGGCTTTGGGACAATGGCAGATTGGCATGGGACATTGGATTGATATTTTGGGCAAAATGAAACCTTTAGGGATATTTTTGTTTCCAGGAAACTCGCCGCATTGTGATAGCAGAATATCAACACCACGTGTACAACCAATACTTGCCCCATCTACTCGGAGAAAACGTCATGAACGAGTTTCGACTGAAGCCAGAGACCTCCGGATTCTTCTGGGGTAATTGAAGATATCAATCTCATGGATAATTCACCATTTCTAGCGATTGAACCAGCTTTTGAATTGCAGGTGTTGGTTGTAATGAGCTACGCTCTTCAGTTCGCATTTCTGGAAGAAGAATTTGGTTTTCAGAACAGACGTGCCTGTACATTCTTATTCGAAACAAATTGAACCAATGAAACAGAATAAAAAATATGAATAAAACAGAACACACAAACACTAAAGTCAGAGAGTCCTAGATGCAGATGAGGAATGAGCAATCACAACAGGTTATCAATATATCAATATTTTGAAACTATTTTTTATAAAGTATGAATTTTTCAAGGTTACAACCCAAGCACAACTGGTGCGTGTTCGAGTGAATTCGCGGGCGCCGCCTTCCGTTTTGGCCATTCACAAGTGGGAAAATTCCAGCATCGGTGAGTGGGCAATTCTGTCATTCCCACTGATACCTTGGCAGCACGCCAATGAAACTTTCAAGGGATAGATTCCATGATACATATGGTTTTTGAGCATTTTTGAAGTTTGTATGTTGTAATGACGGCTAGCAACCCGCCTTGAAAAACGTTCACCTGTTTTTGAAAAATGTTTAACATGGTGGAGCACGACGAGAAGTTATGTTGGCACACTGCCAGAGTCTTAGTGGGATTGACTGGAACTATAATTTTTGGACAATTCCCAGCCAATTGGCCAGCCGATTTTGTAGTGATTCAGATGAGAGAGTGTGTAGGTCAAAGAGACGCAGACTGTTTCAGCCTGTCTGCGGCCTCATTGACCTGTGCGCTCTCGCTTTTGAAGCTTGCTAATAGCAGAAATACGGCGCTAACGGTTCTAAGTTCATTGCCACTGGGATCTGGGCAGTAGCGGATTCATGAAACTTCGGAGTAATGTTTTTCATAGAATACTTGCGCTTTGAGACAAGTATTTTTGGAAGCATTCTGTGAGAAAGCTGAGGATCACCCAACGAACTTTCAACGGGAACTACTTTATTCCAGAAAACTGAATAACAACCAAACCGCCGGTCAAGCCTTGGACCTCGGCTGCAATATCTTCTATGCTGACAATCTGTATAAGGACGGAGGCACCGATTCTCTCTTGGAAGGTGAGGTTTGGCTTTTGGAAGACATTGTATTGATTATTAAATTAAAAAATAGAACTAGAAAATTAGAATTATTGTGCAAAAACACGATGCTTGTATAATCAAGCTCAACTAGTTGTTGATACCGGGCTACTTTAACAATATAATAACACTTTTGGCTTCTTCTACAACCTCTAGCGAAGCTGTGACCTATAAATAAAGTGGATTGCTTGCTTACCAATCTCGGTTAAAACCATAAATGGTTTGTCGAAGCCTTAAAACTCATATATGTAAACTTCAGCAAACTAGCACTTGCTGCTTATCTTTGCCAATTGAGAAGATTTAAGGTACGAACTAAAGTTTCCACATACAAAATTACATGTTTTTTGAAAGTTTGCCTTCCGTTGCAAACAGAAACAGAGTTGTCTTCCATTTCAGGCCTGGTCCAGCATCCGGCGCAAGCAGTCGATCGAGAGATCTCGTTCCCTATGAGACACCAGATATTCGAGACAAGGCTCCAACCCGCTACCGGCATCGACCTAATTGCAACGAATATCCAGAGGGGGAGGGACGTGGGGGTACATCCATACAATAGTTACAGGTACCAACTATTCTGAGTGGGGAAAAACTTAAATTATGCAAAAATTAACAACAATCATGATCATCAGCGTATACGAAACATTCCTGTACAGTCCCTCAAACACACACAGAAGACGGAAAATTTAACCGAGTAGTTAGTGCTCATCATCAAAACTTATGGTTTGGATGATATTCGAAGCACATCAATCTATTCCTAAATATAAGAATATTTGAAGTCAACGAAGAGGCAGAAAAAATTAAATTCGAAAACAATGTTTTGTACGGTTCTACGATGCACTAAATATTTGGAACTCTCAGAGTAGTTTTAAACGACATCTCAACCCATTTTAAATGATATTAGAAATTAACAAAACTAAATTTGTAGGACTTTGGTTGGTCTCCAGAAGGCGACTTCTTTCGATGATTTGGTGCCCGAAATGGGTTCATCTAATGTGGAGGCTCTGAAGAAAGTGTACAAGAATGTCAACGATATCGACCTTTTCCCCGGAATTCTCATGGAAAAACCTACAGACGGATCAAAGGTATTACCAAATTTCCCAGTCTCGTGTAACGGTAGAAACATCTGCGGTATATAACTCTGAATATCACACCGTCTCGAAGTCCAATTTGACAGTTTTGGTGGCACAAAAAAGTGAAAGAGAAAAAAAAAGAAAAACGAGAAAGTCAGAAAGAGGGAATATAGAGAAGCATCGTTAATCTCTAGCATGAAACCTACTCGCTAGAAAGTCTGTATGGAAATGTGAACAGCGTACGGTAGTAGATAATGACTCCAAGGAGAACCGTTTAAATTACCTGTGATGTTCACGTATTCTTCAAATGCCCCGCTTTCAGTTGGGTCGTACCGGCAGCTACATCATCGCGGAAACTTTCTCGGCCCTGAAAACCGGCGATCGATACTTTTATGAGAATCTGGTCATCGGAACACGTGGGCTGTCACCAGGTACTGTATCAGCAAACATTATGAACTTGTAACCAAAAACCACCTGTTTCTCTCTCTCTCGCAGTTCTCATCGTTTGCTAGTTGGTACATATAGAGCATTTCCTTCTACGTAGATGAGTGAAACTGTGTTGTTCTCTAGTTTGAAGGCACAATACACGGTAACCAAACCATAAACTCACAAGTTTAATCAAAACCAGTTCACCCACATGTTTCTTCATTAAAGCGAATCCAATCAAAATTGAATGTTTCAGACGAGTTGACGAGTATTCGTCAGACAAGTCTGGAAAAAGTCGTCTGTGATTCCTCTGCTGGAATGGAAATGGTCAACTTGGACATATTCGATTTGTTCGTATTTTTCCTTCTCACATGCAAACCCAATCTTTCGATTACGTCAAGAACATACGTTTCTAGAATATATACCCGGAACAGAACGAAAATTTGATCAGGTGTAGTAGAACTACATGAAGAATGATTACATTTCAATTTTCACTTATTCATAATATTCTTCATAGAATTTTGGCAACGAGGCGATTTCAATGTTTGCAGGGTTTTCAGTGAACTGGCAGATTTTCAGAGTTTTTCGACAACGTCGCTCCTTCTTGAACTTACGAAATTCGAATCAAATTTGACAATAATTTGTGTTCTCGGTGTTCTAATGTATTTGGTTTGCAGTTCGAGTCCGCGAGTCAGATGTGACTCCCTGCGGTCCCTGGACATAATTCCATTCGTCAACGGCGGAATCGGAATCAACGGATTCAAGAAGTGAAGAATGCTCCATGTTCCTTCATACTACCTCAGATTAATAAAGATTTCCAGTTGAATTTTCTTTTTGAACTATTTCGGTAGTGAATCTGAGGGTTTTGTTTGTGAGTTTTCAAGTTGGCGTTTCCTTTTCGAAAATCGTATGATGGTGAAGATGTGTGCGAAAGTACAGATTGTAGCAGTCCTTAAAAAAGAGCCGCCGTATACTGTGGGGCCTCTAAAGGTCCCAATATACCATTGTCCCATTCCAATATCCCAACGTCCCATTTCAATGTCCAAATGTCTCATTGTTTCGTTCCATAGTCCCAAAGTGCTATTCCAATGTCCCATTCCAAAATTTTCCCCCGAATAACGACGTCTTACAGTGTCTGCGCTCTGCGCATTTGTCATCATTTGTCGTCTACGTCTCTAACACCATGTGCCTGGCGCTCTCTCACGTCTACACACACTCTCACACTAATGTCTCGCACTCTCCGCCTAAAGTACAATCTCTAACCTGCTCTAGAATAGTGGAAGCAACGCATGGAAACGAGACATTGGGACATTAAAACGAGACTTTGGGACATATAGGCTTTGAAATGAGACATGGGGACATTGGGACATTGAAAAGGGACCTTTAGAGAATCAGCCCCTGTATATCACCACTCTTGGTTTGTTTGAAAAGTTGCGGCGTTTCGCTTGTAGTTTGGCTGAACAGTAGTAGTGGTTTGGTTTTCCGTGTAGTTTGGTCAGCGTACGCAACAGTAGTTTGCGACCGAGACTGAAACGAATCGAGAAATGTGCGAAGTCTGCTAGAAAGCGGCCAGATTTTCGCCGAAGTTCGATTCTCCGTTAATCTCACGAGCCGCAGCTGAGACGAAATGGGATCAAACTACAGATAGCACATCGAAAGGCACACACTTGGAAATGACAAACCTTGTCTGCGCGCAAGCTGAAGCCACGCCCATACAGCGTCAACGTCATTTGGCTCGGTTCTAGTTGGTAAGATGCTTTTACGGAAGGAAAGATGGAGATGATTGGTTGGGTGAACCTTTGAAGTACCTTACATACTGAAAATTTATCGATAACGTATTGCTACCCCATATGAGATGATCGTATCGGAAGAAGCGTCTGTAACTGACGGGGCTGAAAACTAGAAAACCGTCACCATTACGCAAATGGAGCTGAATCACTGCCAGCAGAAAAGAGAGCGCGAACATTGTAATGTCATCGATGAGAGAGTGTGCAGGTCAGAGAGACGCAGACTGCCTCAGCCTGTTCATAAATTTTTTAAGCAGCATGATCACTATTTCCTGTAACTAGCCAATTGCAAAATGACGCGTTATTGAGTAGATCAAAGGTACACATGCTGATCGATATGACTAGTGTCAACACTTCTCAAATCGGCGATACAGTATCCACAACGCCTTTCTTTCTATTCAAATGTGATCTAAGTGAACATCGAAACGGCCACGTATCAAAACCTGTGTAAATTTTAACACTATCTTTCTGACTTTGCAGAAATATTTATATTTTACAGCTATATAAACAACAAATCTGCAACACCAAATGCCACACACCTTTGATAAATTCAACATGGTAAGGGTGCTGGGGAACTATGAGACAGTGAAGTCATGTGCATTCAGTCGAACAGCCACAAAAATCACAAAAGAATACCAACAGTTAATATCCAAATTGTCCCACTTCACAGAATAGTAAGTAAGACATACAATAGATAAGAAATATAAAGATTGACGCAAGATTCTGAAATGTTCCTAGAAAAACTTTTGTTAATCCCATGCGATAGTAAGCTACAAAAGTTACAGCATGGAAATCCATCAGGCCGCAGATTCTGTTAAGTGCTGTGTTTTTTTGACCAGCACACTCTCTCGTCCAGCACGTCACAAAAGTGGCTGATCAACTGACTGGGAATTGTCTGGAAAACATAGTTAGTTTTGCTATAGATCACTGCTATAGTCGCCACTTTTCCCATAAAGACAGCAGAGGGTTCAATTGATTGAGCGATGCGGGGCGAGCGGTCGTTGATTATCTGCCAGCAGTTGAGAGAGTGAGTAGATCAATGATACGCAGACGAACTGGCCGCTTGCCAAACCCCGTCCCATACAAAATCGATGGTACGGTGTCCATAACGGTTGGACAAATCCTATATCCTTCGTTTTCTGTTCTCTCTTGCTTTGTATTTTTTGTATTGAAAGTTGGTTGAGAACAGATAAAAAGCGGTATGTTGGAAATGTTCCGAATGACTGGATCTTGTATACGGTAAGTCGATTGCATAATCAGTCACGTGAAACATGTTAAACACAGCAGAAATCAGAAACGTGCAGTGAAAAAGTGCACGATGCCCCATTGCAATGCTAACTTCACGTGACTATTCCATTTGTTCTAAGTATACAGTAGCTCAATTCGACCATTTTTTCTGTTTGCAGGCGGAATTTCGATCGAACCGTATCGTTGATCTTCGTTCGTTACGCGCAACGTGGGTGTCCCAACGAGATACGAAATTGTTTGCCTCAGATGAACAAACAGACTAGTTTTATTATAAAAAGTGGCCAAACCATCAGAATCTATTCCAAAATGCGAGCGTTTCTTCTACTCGTATCACTAGCGTCATGGTAAGTTGGAGGTATCTCAAATGGAAACTTGTGTTCACAAACAAGACTCATTGAGTATTACTTATTCAATAAAACACGTTTAAATGAATTTAAACAAGATGGAGTTTAGTTTCTTTCTCTGTGTTTTTCCACATCAGTCAAAAACTAGAAACGACAATTTACGTTAATAACGTATTTCTGCGTGCCTGTGTGCGTGTGCAACACTAACCGTCAAACTCTATTCTTTTTTAGATACTTTTTAGTCCAACCGTAACGGGACTTTCCAAGACACACCATGGGCACTCTACTTTCCGACCAATATTTAGTCAACTCACGTCAAGTGTTACACGTGTTACGTGACCATCCTATTTACTTCTAGTATTTCTGTGTTTCAGCCTGGCGTGGACGCCTCTGGAGCAGAAAGTGGTCGACGCCTTCAAAACGGCCCGCGAGAATATGCTCACCAAGGACATCATCATTGGAGCATTCCTGCCTGGTTTGTTTTTCAATCTCTATTCTAAATGAACAGAAAAGTCACCTAGAAAGAGTAAGAGTACGAATATGCATGGAAACGCGTGAGTATTGAACAAACTGTTTAAACACCAAAAAAACCGAATGAAATTCGTAGGTTATTTTCCATTAGTTTGCCGACTTCAGTACCGATTTAAAATGCAAATTCACGTTCAATAGATGAACATCAACAGTAATATAAGATATTTATGACATTTAGACAAGGGAGAGAAGGTGGAGTCCCAGAAAGCCAGTCCCGATTCGCAATTGGAACAGATTCGAGGCGATCTTCTACTCGAAGTCACAAAGGTATGCATGTGGTAGCTATTCGTACCAAACTTAGTATTAGGAACAGACATAAAAAGTTCAATCTTTACAAAAAGAACTGTTTCATTCGGAAAACATGAATTCCAAAAGCATAGCAAGTTTTATTTTGGAAATTCACTCAAAGGTACAACAAAAAGAACATACAACCAATCAGTGTTTGTTCGGTGACTACTGACTACTCTTAAATCTGAACAGAAGTTCCATTGAAAGTGTGAACATAGTCGATGGTTTTACCACAGAAATTCATTTGACAACGGTTTCAGATTCTGGTGAAAGAGAACGGCGTCGAGATTCTGCCTCAACTGGAGACCATTGACGTGGAGAATCTTCTGGAAGAATCCATGCAATTTGCTAGAAAGAAACGAGCCGTCACCGCCACTTCTTGCGCTCCGGAAAGCAAAAACTGCAACCGCCAAAAGAAGTGAGAAATATCGATTAGTTTGTAAACATGTAAACAATTGATTTGAATGTTTACTTCGTAAGATGTGAGGGGATTTAAGGGTGTAACCAAATTAACTTGTAACTGTGATTTGTGAACGACCCGTCACGATACGTAATTACATGTATGATTCACCATGTAAACATTATTTGTAAATGTTAATTGTGACCGCATTGCAGCATAAACATTGAAGCCCAGCTGTGTTTGTCTTCTCAATGTAGTAGAGTCCAGTAGCGAAAGAAATGGTTGCTTCTGAGCAATTTAAACCACTTTATCGGTCTTATTGAAAACATCATCATAAAAACTTGACCAACACACCAACCAAGGAACTAAATTTCCCGAAACATCGATGAGATTCTTCTCAAATACAATCGAATAATCAAACATTCCTACTGCTTTGAACCGTCAAGTTTTTCAAACTGGATCGAATTCCAGTTTCGAAGAGAGATCGATAACCGGAGTTTGCAACAACGTAGGTCGAAAGGAAAACGGAGCCGCTCTCACGTTTTTCCGTCGTCTGAAGGGAAGAGCCCACTATGGAGATGGTGAGCTTCTACCACCTCGGTGGGATGGAGTGAATCGAACCTTAGCGACTCTCACGGGTTCTCAAACATTTAGCTTCAGGGGGGACTGTATGTTCCTTCGTATTTCGATTGATGTTCCGAGTGGACGACTGAAAATCAAACAATTGAAAGACTGCAAGGAAAGCTAATTAAAAATTCATCAGTTGCCTTTTCTCCTACATTACCGCTGAAAAAAAAACAAGTGCGACGGAAATTCTTCTGAGAAAGCAACATAGTTGTTTGCGTCTCGAAATCAGGTATACCATTTAAACAGGAGGGACGTGAAGAAAAAACACGAAAACATCGTAACATATCGATTATTGGTGTGAGAAATTCAGAACAGTTGTGAGTTGCAGGATTCGGTTCGGTGAACACCAAGTCAGTGACCAACTCCCCACTTCCCTCTCCAAGACTCGTATCCAATAAACTTAGTGCAGAGGTCAGTACTACAACTTCCATTGTTTCCATAAACTGTGTGTCTTTTCCACTTTTGATCAGGAAAAGCTTATTAGATTGATATTTATTAGAAGGATTCGGGAACAAGTGAGAAGCTTCCGAATTGTTACAGTTGTGAGTATGTGCGAGAATGAAAACGTTGCCAGCTCTATGTGCGTCTTCACAAAAACAATTATTCAACTTGGTTGACCTCTGTTATGGCCATTACTTCGTGATCTCATCACGTCCTGATTTGTTCCTGATACATGTGAAAGAATAAATTATTGGCAATAAATGATTTCCAGATCGCAGCTACGAAGGCGAGAGAGCAACCCGGTGGATCTACCTGTGGAAGACCAATTACAATTAAGGGGGGTAAGAAAAAGTGTTCAAAACTTCTGTATTGAGAAATAATCGGAGAAAAATATCGGACAGAAAGGTTAACGTGATATAGTTAGTGGTGAAAACAAACAATAGTTGTATACAGATCATATACAAGCCCAAATTTTCATTTGCGCGAGATTAAAATTTGGACTTATCTATAATTCCCAGGAGACACGTGTTTCGCGATCTCACGTGACAATGGATTGACGTTGGACGAACTTCTCGAATTCAACCTCGGAGTAAACTGCGGGAATCTACAAATTGGCGCCGAATTGTGTCTGGAAAAACCGCAACTGGTAACTTTGCCCATCAATCTCTTTATTTCACGTTTTACGGCAGAAAACATCTTGAATCTTTAATTGTAATGGTAGAGATGAATGGAGACAGTGTGACGTGAAATATAACTGAATATGAAATAGTTTCTGCTCACACGTTATCGAGATTCAATGGATATCACAGGAATCCCCCTATCAATCATTCGTTCTGGTCACTACGTACTAGGGTTGTTAATCGAGTTGAAAATTTCGAGTTTTCGAGTTTCGAGTTTTTCCAGTTAAAACCGAGTTTTTCGAGTTTCGAGTTTATTGCGTTTCCGAAAAAAACGAGTTTTCGAGTTTTGAGTTGAACTCGAAAAACTCGAATTTCGAGTTTCGAGTTTGGTCACTCAGTTTCGGGATTTTATCGAGACAAAAAAATGAGAATTTTCTGAGAAATTCTGATTTTTTCACATGAATACGCGAGAATCGTGGAAAAGAAAGCATTTTATGTTTTAAATTGCGAATAAAATGCTGAAAAACGCTCATTCGTCTTCCATTCATGACTCGGAACGAAGCCAAACTCGAAACTCGAAAAACTCGATCTTTTCGAGTTTCCAAAATTTCGAGTTTTTCGAGTTTCGAGTTTTTCGAGTTCTGAAAATTGGCGAGTTTTTGAAATCGTGTTTCTTACGTTTTATAAAAAAACGAGTTTTTCGAGTTTCGAGTCGAACTCGAAACTCGAAATTTCGAGTTATTTCGAGTTTTTTTCGAAATTCGAGTTTGGAATTAACAACCCTACTACGTATCAGACAAGTAATAAAATGTCTACTTTATAAATAGTTTCCCTCTAATTTTTGAGTTATCATATAACACAACATTTCAGGAAATCGCGAAAGATCTGACCACAAGCCACTACCACATGCAATACGGACAGTTCATCGCTCACGACATAGTCATTACTCCGGAATCAGTAGGTCAGTCGTAGGTCAAAAACATTTTATCCAATGAAGTTTTGGAAAATACAGTGAAAGTTTGATACCACAGAAGTCCAAAGAAAGATAACAACTCTGACGAGTGTGTTTCAATCTGGTGTGTTTCTAGCTTTGATCTGGATACATTTTAAAGCAAGTTCAGCCCTCTGAGTACGTATGCTAGAAGATCCCGACATCTTCATCCCATCCTGCGTCTCTCGCTCTGCCGTACTATTTCTCGTCTCTTACATCCCGCCGGGATGTAAGAGCAGAGAAATAGCGTATGTTTGAGGAGACGCAGGATGGGATGAAGGTGCTGGGATCTTCTAGCATACGTACTCTGGTGGGTTTGCCGTACTAACAACATCTTCAAATCGTTCACTTCATAAACACACCGTTTGGAAACCATTCAGAGTAATAACGTCTACGTTTGTACCTTTTGTAACTGGTGAACAAAATGAATAATTAGTAAACAAAATAGATTAAGTAAACAGAATAACTTATTCACAACATTCCTTTTCAGGTCCGAGTGGAGAAACGTTGGAGTGCGAGTCGTGCTCCTCCTCTGACGTCACAGATAACTGTTCTCCCATCGAAGTTCCCGCGGACGACGAGTACTTCCCGCCAAACAGGTGAGAAACGATTCTGCGTGAAGAGAGACGATTATGTGGTCCAATCCCAACGCTCCAGTCCTTTAAACTGCCATACATTTTTCAATTGGAGTTTAAAGGACCGTTGACACGGGATTGGTCCACATAATCGTCCGGCTTCAACAACGAGTTAACAGCACGTAACATTTATCAAAAGCTTCAGATGTTTAATAAATGGTTCAGTTAGAAGTGATGGAACGAGAAAGTTAAGAGACAGGGGTGGAGCAACAAAGTAAGAGAAGGAGCATGGTACATAGGGGAGAGGAAAAGAGAAACAACAAAAAAGAGACAGATAGAGAGACTGAGAGATCTTGGAACAAAGAGGGAGAGAAGGAAAGAAAGAAGAAGTATAATACTTTCTCTACTGATTCTCCACTTTCTAGTTGCATCCGTCTGACTCGCGCCCTCAACGGCCAAAAAGGTTTGGGACAACGCCAACAACTGAACCAGAACACGCATTATCTCGATCTTTCGGCTCTCTACGGATCGGAGGTACTTTTTTGAGTAGAAATGTATTTGCTTCATCGTTAGTGAGCAAACATATCATTTATATAATGTTCTCATCAAAATAACCCCTACATACAACTAGAAGTGAAGCAGCTTTTGAACCCATTTTAGATTTCACTTGGTCATATTGGATGGATGGTTCGAATATCAGATGTTAAGTGTGTTTTGCTGCTAATTGTTTTACTTCTTTGAGATTGTCTTGTTCGAATTTGACCTACTTCTGTTACAGGAATGCGAAGCGGCCTCTGTGCGTACCTTCCAGGACGGGCAACTGAAAACATTTGATGCCGGACACCTTCTGCCACCTCAGGACAAAAACGTGAGTTGTAAAAATAGGAAAGTAATGTAATACGTGCATAAATGTCACTCAAACAGGTGAAACACGCCATGGTACTAACATGTTACGGTGTTTGCACAGTAGGACCGATTTCTGGAAGAAAAGGTTTTTATTTTATTTTGTTTCCATCCGAAAACAGAAAGAAATTGCACGTGGTGGAAATCTACTACACAGATCAAAAATCTATATGAAAACAAGCTGAAACTCTTTCACGAGCGGGAATGATACAATTGATGAAATACAACTCAAATAGATGTTGAATAGTCTTTCTTCATGTATTCATTTATGTGATAACTTTATTCATATTTGAATTTGTTCTAGTTAACCTTTTTTTAATATAATTTCTCGTTTTTCAGGACAGCAACTGTCAGTCCACCTCCCCCAACTACTGTTTCCTCTGCGGCGACGTGCGCAACTCCATCCAACCGGCCCTCCTGACCCTCCACAACGTCTACGTGAAGGAACATAACCGCATCGCGCGCGCATTCAAGAGCGCCAAACGAACTTGGAGTGATGAGAAAATATTCCAGGTCAGTATGTCCTTTTTCTCCTCTGTTCATTTTCTCAGAAAGAAAACCGAAAAAAAGCTCAAACTCGTCTTGAATTAGTATTAGAGGCAACATTGTTTAAATTGTATCTAGCACAATAACCTAATATAATGTTTTACAAATCCCCTGGTAGATGAGATATATAATCCATCAAATGGAAGAACCAGGTACAGTTAATTTGGATCTGAACAACTCATATTTATGACAAGAAGTCAATACAGTCTGTGTTGTGGGTCGTTTTCTCAAACACAGCTGGTTATCGGAAACCCGTCTACATCAGGAGGCGAATTTTGTATGTAACCGGGTTTTTTGGTGACCTAATCTGTTTGTGGTAACCCTTTTGTAGGTTATGTCACAGTTAACCGGTAGGTAACCTAAAACTATATTTCGGTTACCGTACAAACTTAAACGGTAAAAACATATATTGCGTTAGAAAACCAGGTAGAAAACCTAGTGAGGTAGCCTGCAAAATAGGTCACCGAGAACCGCCTGGGTTACCGAAAAACCCGGTTACATATAGAAGTCATCACAACCGAACCTAATCCAACTTCAAATTAAGTGCAACTTTTAAAAAGTATAATCGAAAAGAGAGGTCAGCTTCTCGGTTGTGTCCTGATGCCTAAGCCTTTATTCACTGTTTCGAACCGTTCCATTCGAAAACAGTGTCAACTCATAATTTATCAGGCGGTGTAGCAATCCCGTCAGTCTCATGAGAAATTCATACGAGTTTCTCATGAGATACCTCATGAGCAACCTACTCGCGATCTCTCAATGTTGTAGCATAGCAATCAATAAAGTCTCATGCGAAGCTCATGCAAATAGCTCGTGAGCTATCTCATGAGATTTTTGAGGGATTTCTACGCCACAAGGCAATAGGCGGGTCAGTTGTGTTACAGCCTTAACTAGGCAAGGTGCAGGGAAGAGAAACATAGACTGTCTCAGCCTGTCTGCGAGGTGTCCCTCCCCTCCTGTAGTTTTTTTTATTGATTCATATACATGCAAGCTTTCTAGTTCGTAAATCGACAAAAAATGGAGATAATGTTAATGTGAAGTTATTAATCTGGAGGTTGTTCTAACTGCAGGAGACGAGACGCATAGTTATTGCCCAATACGTCCACCACGTGTATTCCGACTACCTGCCGAGAATCATTGGGGACGCCACCATGAAAGAGTTTGATCTATACCCACTTGCAACGGGTTACTATAGAGGTCGGTCGCTACAGTAAAACTGTCGATGATTTCAATGAGAAATTCGAACCGGTAGAACATAAATTCTCGTGTCGGGTGTTTCATTGCAACCATGTTAGAAAAAGCGACTAGTTCATGTGGCTGAACAGTGCGAATATATTCTTATTTTTGGTTCATAAAACATGAATTTCAACAGATTTTTGCTGAAACCGCCCCCCCCCCCACTTCTGGTTATTTTAGGTCGACAAGTCAACTCTTAACTATACCTGTTCCCGTGTTGGCACCATTTTCAGAAAAGTACGTCGCTTGAGGTACAAACAACAACTTGAGCTGAATTACATCTAGTTAACAAACCCTCTAACTTGGTACTTTGCTAGGTTCTCTTCAAACTCGACTACAATTTTTGCAGGCTATGACGAGACGGTTATTGGCTCTGCATCCATCGAGTTCTGTGTGGCTGCACTGAGATTCGGACATACTCAAATCCCGAAAGACATCAAAAGGCACGTTTCTTGATCTTCATAGATGATATGGAATCTCTGAAACAACAAAGTAGTACAAAGACAGAATTTTCATCTGATAACTGAGACGAAGCTCTCGAACCTTTCACGTCAATGGCTTCAACTAATCTAATGAATGTGGGAAAAGGTACTGTTCAGTGAGTCGACCTATTTGTCAGGAATAGAGCAGAGCTATTGTATTCAGTGCATTAAGTGAAGTTCCAATTTATTATGTTCTCGTGGTTTCAGAGTAAAAAACAACAATCAGACCCTGGCCGCCCCAATCGATTTGGGAAGTCACATTTTCTACACGGAACCGGTGTACGACCAGGCTACTGGAGGCACCGAATCTATTTTGGATGGTAAACATAATTCTCGAACATCTAAACAGGTGCCGAATAGCTACCAACAAAAAAAACTACGTAAACTAGTTAACTGTATCATAAAACGGATGGGTAACCTACAAGTTTCGAAATGTTCGGAAACGAAGCGGTGAAAATTCATACATCGTCCAGAACAAACCATCCAACACGCATTGCCCTGATTCAGAAATATGATTTGTAATGTATAGCTTAGGAGAACTTTACAAGCTTCTTGCAAAACGATCGCGCTAAACCCGTCATGTGTGCGAAAGGAGGTCATCTTAGCTTCCAGTGACAATACTAGGAGTACCACCGACTTTAAAGAAGAACGATTTTGTGGACCAATCCCAACGCTTCAGTCCTTCCAACTACAATACATTCTTCAGTTGCAGTTTAAAGGACCGTTGAAGTGGGATTAGTCCGTATAATCGTCCTGCTTCAAGGACAATATTAACGGATCTTGCAATTTCCAGGTCTGTGTCAGCACGCGGCCGAACAGGTCGACTTCAACTTCTCGTTCCCGATTCGCAATCAAATCTTCGAAATTCGTGAGCAGAAGGCGTCTGGTATTGACTTGATCGCCACCAACATGATGCGAGGCCGAGAAGTCGGACTCTTTCCCTACAATCAATACAGGTGCGAACTGTCGAATATCGAAATTCCAACTCGAAACACGAGAACATCTTGAACACACAACAACTCCAAGCCATGCAACCGAAATGCAACCAGAGGTTGCATGTGTACGAAACCACTGTTGCTTTCAAGTGCAACCAAAATCACTTAATATAAACAAAAAGGTAGGTTTGGTTCCATTTGAAAAGCAACCGATAGTTTTGTACACATGCAACCCGGTTGCATGTGTAAAGCCGCCCAACTGCAACGTTTAATAGGTTTAACCAAAAGTCTCGTTCCCGTTTTCAGTTACCAACGTAAGTATCAGAAATGGACAAACTCAGAACAATGAACCCAATTTTTTCATCTTGTTTCTGCTGTAATCAGAATCTTATATGGAAACAACCCTATTTGCAACTATCACTTACGTATATGTTAGGTTATTCATTTGCACAAAATATATTGTGTCACTAGGACGTTTTGGATGTTATAGTTATAGGAATGTGCCAGTAAAAGATGAACTCAGAAATCGTTTCGACCCTGATTCAAGACGACTTTTGGGTTGTTTTTCTCAGAGGGATGGGATCAGTTGAACCACTCGGAGAAAATGTAAACAGGACGAAATGACTTACTGAAAGGAAATTACTGAAAATTACTGAAAATGAAAGAAAAACTTACATGTTGTATTTGCAGAGAAGTTGCGGGTCGTCCCAAGGCGGCTACATTCGATGACCTCATTGCGGATATGGGAGTAGCTAATGTGGAGGCCCTGAAGAAGGTCTACGCTCACGTGGATGACATAGATCTCTATCCGGGAATGTTGCTAGAAACACCACTTCCGGGGGCCAAGGTGGGTAGAGTATGTACTTCGTAGTTCTTCGAACGAATACCAACGAGATCATACTATAATCATCGCAAAATAGAGCAACATACTACATACATCGTATGTGGACGAATCGTATGTATGTGTTCTTACACAGCACAAAGTGAGAAATACAGTATACCCCGCCTTTCTTCCAAGCGACAACTATACCAGCCTCATTTCATGATGTATTCTCGTTGTAGCTGGGTCGTGTGGGAACATACATAATTGCGGAGACGTTCAGTGCCTTGAAGAAGGGAGATAGGTTCTACTACGAAAATCTGGTCATCGGAACCCGCGGACTGACGCCTGGTTCGTTTTTGAGCTACATATTTACACGTCGACGTCATTAGTGAAGAAAACATGCGTATTGATTCGGTTGCCATTTACGCCGGGGTCAGTCAATACACATGTTTTCCTCACTACTAAATTAAGCGTTGCGCTATAATCTGAGTTTCATGACAACTAGTTTTTTTTGGAGAACTGTTCATAGCTATATTCATTTCTACTGAGGCGCCTACCGTAAAATTACAAAACGTTCAGTGCATTTAAAACATGTAATTGTTATTGGAAGAATGGTTCATAGTTCACAACTTTTCAATTCGATTCTGATTTTCCATCACAGAGAGTAGCACTTTCCTGACGTAAAGCTAGTTCGCATTGAAAGATAGTCGTTGGAAAGTGCGAATGTTCACTGTAGGAGTAGGAGTTATGTGCACTAACACGGGGGGACGAAGCGCAATTCTAATCTAATGTGAAATAAAATTTCATCAATTCAGTATAGAAACTTTACTTCCATTCAACATTTTAATTAGAAGACAATTGTTTTAATTGTTTTTCATTCAAGTACTATGCAACCCGGTATCAATTCCGAAAATCAATTCAATTCCACTTTCAATTCTTTCTAGATTTTCAAAAACCACTCAATTCCAATTCTTTTCCACACACAAAAAGAATAGGAATTGCAATTCTTTTCAAAGATTATCTCAATTCTTTCAATTCCAATTTCAATTCTAACAACCTTAGATACCACTCATACCACAGACATACCACAGTACGTTCTGATCATCTCAAATGATCGATGGCTGGCAGCCGCTGAGCTCATGCTTCATGAATATAATATTTTACACTTCGAATGAAAAATGAAAGTTTGTAATAGTCGTTAAGATGGCCAATTACACAAGGAACCCGGTATTTCGTTAACCCTCTAGTTAACCATTAACCGTTAACCGGGTTAACCCTTTTGTTAACCCCTTTGTAACCATTTTTACAATGTATTTCAAGGACAATTTTGGATGGCTTAGTTGTTAACAGAAGTGTTAACCAGGTAACCCAATTGATGGTTACCCGATGGGGTTAACGAAATACCGGGTTAAATGATGAATTCGCCCGGTGAGATAAACAAAATGAACCAACATTTGACGTCGTTCGGATTCAGATGAGCTAACGGCCGTTCGAAACAGTCGTCTGGAGAAGGTGGCCTGTGATTCCTCGTCGGTCATGGAGATGATCAACGAGAACATTTTCGATCAGTGAGTTTCGCCGGAAATTCTGTGTGAACGTGTAGAACGTAGTATAGGCTTCAGTCAGAGAAGCGAATGTCGATTACAGGCCAATTCTACAACTAACCGGGTTTTTAGGTAACCTAACCCTTTTTGGTAACCTATTTTTTAGGTTACTTAGTAGGTAACCTGAAAGTAACCTAAAACTGAAATTCGGTTCCCGTTCAAAGTAACGGAAAAAACCACATTTTTCGTTAGAAAAACAGGTAACCTGTTTTTCATTTTAGGTTACCAACCGGTTACCTACTGAGGTAACCTGAAAAAAGGCTACCAAAAAAGGGTTAGGTTACCAAAAAACCCGGTTATATATAGAATTCACCTCGATTACATCTAGCTCCGGACCGCTGTGTTTGTAGCCCGGTTTCTACCGTTAGTTCGAACAGTAACCGGAAGTTTGTTCGAGGTCACGGTTACCTGTCAGGTAACCGCCAGACAACTTTTTCTATTTTCAGTGGCGGTCCCCGAATCCGTTGTGACTCCATGTCGCCAATTGACCTCCGACCTTTCCTCAACAATGGAATCAACCCTTATTTCTAATTAAAAAATCAATAATAATTTTAAAACAAACTTTAATAACCAACGACTGGTATTTTGTGCTGTGTTTCTAATAACTGGTGGTTTAATAATATATCCATGTTATATTTTCCAAGTTTGTACAAAACTTTATTAGAAGAACGTCAATTTAAAATAACAACTCTATACAGAAATACTGTGGGGGAGACAACTCAAATGAACTAGCTCCCTATATTAAAACCAAAGCCACAAAACAGAGTTCAGAAAAGTACGCAACACGTCTGGCGCCCAAACTAACAATGTTTATAAATAGGGTAAACAACATGAAGTGGAATCGTCCACACTCAAACAAAACAAACGACTATTATACTGGGTTTTAGAAAAAAAGTTGAACAGAAACTTGAATCTTTCCAGTAAAACTATATAAAGTAAAGAAGAAGAGAACATCATGCTTAAAAGGAGCAAACTGATAAAATGGCAACCCAAATAGAAATAATCAATAACGAGGATCAATAAAATCAATACATACACTTAGAAGGTGACGGGAGCGTGTTTTTTCTTTCTCATATAGTCCTCCAGCTCTCGATCCAACTGAGAGACGGACTTCTGCTGCTGCTGACCGCCTCGCTTCTGAAAAAAGATGGACTCCTCTTATTTGATTTAGACATTGTGAACACCGAAGACCCCATTATTTATAATCCACTTTTATCTCATATCATTTATAATCCACTTTTAGCTACAAAAGACATATTTTGAAGATTTTCCAACCTCGAGACCGGATTTCATACGTTGTTCTTTCTCTCACTGTGTCTAATGAATTCTTCTGATCTTCTGAATAATGATTGATGAATTTAGACGTGAAACGCGATATTTATACTCAAACGTGTTCATGAATGAAGTTGATATAAACTCTTCAATGATGTAAAGTCTACGGCAAGTTTCAGTTACGCGAGAAAACGAAATGAAAATATTGTCAAAAGAAACCCTTCCGATCCGTTCAACAAGGAAACTGCTCCCTGCCCAAAATACATGTATTGTACATGATTTGAATATACGCATTCCCTGTTACATCTTTCTAATTCGCAAAATAACAATTCCCAATTCAGGGAACAGGAAAAAGGGTAACTTACTAAGCCCTATCTCAAATTTAATCGATAAATCGATAATAGCCCACCTGTGTTCCTCCGCGATTTGCCCCTCGTCCCCCTCTATTCATTTGACCTCCACCACCTCGCTTGAACACCATTTGACGCTGAACACCGAAACTGGCCCTGAAAACGGAAGGATACGGTAACTGTGAAGAGTGTCAATAATCAATCAAGAAAGAGTTTATGTTGACAGCACACACTCAGTTGATGTTTCAGTAACCTTTTTCCACATTTTAACATGTCAAATTTCGCATTTTTTTCAGGGCAGACTATTTCGTCGAAGAAAAGTTCTTTTTAATCAACAAGTTCCTAAGTTTTCCAAAAGCTGGTGACCTGTGAGCATTAACTATCCTACCGCCCCCTCGTAGATGCATCGGCGCGCCGAAAAATGTCTGTCTGCGAAAAATGGCCATCTGGTCACCAGATAGGCGCAGGAAAAGCCATAAACACGCATTGTGTACTCGCAAACCAAATATCAGGTCACACCTTTTTTTGCTTTTCGGAAAGGAGTATTCGCACAACAAGTAATTAAGTGCAACTTGGGTGGGGGATATTCGGCAATGGGTGCTGTTCTTTTCCGCAAACTTGCGACATACTTTCCATGTAGCAGCAAAATTTTCTGGTTGCTTCTCGAGAACCAACCACTATTCTTGTACTAGTTTCAGCTTGATCGACCTCGTTTATCAAACTGAAACTATACTAAACTTTGAAAGTAGAAAGTAGGGGGTGGGGGGGGGGGGGTTCCTCTAGCCATACACCAGTAAAATGTGACCATTCTACAAAAAGGAATGCTGACTTGAAGACGGGAAATATATTGATTTTCATATAGAAAAAAGACAATTCATAAGGAAAGACGAATCTGTTTTTGACCTTCCAACCAACAACTCCCCACCTGTTCTGATTGTTCTGCTGTCGCTGCTGTCCCATTTGAGCTCCGCCCCTTCGCAGACCACGCCCCCTTTGACCCCCGCCCCGCCCATTTTGGTTGCGGAAATTGTTGTTTCGAGCGGCGATGTAGACAACTTTCGGCTGCTGGGGAACGGTGATACGGTCCTCTGGAAATACACCGGTAAAGTTGGCAGAATAGCCACCAAGCTCATGAAATTGCCCAACTTTCTCGTCAATATAAGGATGAGTAGCCTATTTTTGATGCAATATCATGCATTCTCATGGATATTGATCGAAAACGGGTTGATTTCTGTGAAATAGTCCCACCTTGGTGTGGGTCTATGAATACACAACATATACAGCGGCTCGGGGTACAATGTACAAACTACAAACTATGAGTAACGATCAAGGGTGACCACAGGTTGCACCCCGTGCAACTTTACTAAGGGAGAGGGGTCGTAAAGATTCCGCGAACAGTCGAAATTGGGGCAATATTTGCCCTTTTCGGTGGATTTTTGTCCAATTTGCCGAAATTTTTACACATTTTCGGCAAATTTATATGTTTTAGAGGGGAGGGGTCGTACCGGCTGCAATGCCGGTCAACTAAGTGGTCACCCCTGGTATCGATTGCGCATCCAGGTACCCGATGGGCTCAAATAAAGATTGCACCTTCGTTCAATCTACTCGCTTGAAAAATGACCACGGCGTAAGGCTCCGTATAATTTTCGAATAGGACCCAGTTTATTCAAAACGATGAAAAATCGAATCACACCAGTTGCAGAACACCAAGATTAGACGAAAAGAATCGTTGCACCGATTTAAAGATGTAAAACTCTAACTTAATCATTTAGCACCAAAAATGGGTATTTTTCAATTTGTCGGGCTATTTGGACACTGAAGTATGACTGTTGCTGGTCCGTTCCCGATAAATTGATAATAACAATAATGATAGGAACTGACCGATAGGAATATGAATGGGGACCATTCTGGCGGGACGTCTCATGGGACGAGATGACATCATGGGCGAACGAGATGACGTCATTCGACGTGAGGATGTCAAAGGTCGAGATGAGGTCAAAGGTCGAAGGCGCTGCTGAGGGGCGGGGCGAGACACGCGCTGCTGCACCGGCACGTACTGAAATCATAGAAAAAATCACAAAATACGCCGTCAAAATGAACCTGAACCATATTCCTGAAAATCACGCTCATTTTTAGAAGCGAGAACTGACTGAAACGCGTTGAACATACAACAGCAAGGTTGTCCGAATAGTCAGAAAAATTCGCAAAACAGACTACTTTTCACTCGAAAAGATGAAAATCGATCTACTTTTTATGAAAAATCCTGAATTTTCACATGTTCACATCTGAAAACGGATTACTTCTCGTTGCTTAGTCGGACCTTACTGGTGTTTGGCGTTGAACGAGAGAAATAATCACTTGGGATGTATGCCCATTGGTATCAATCATGCCCATTGCTCGTTTTCAAGGTTGAGCACGTTGAATTCAGTTGCGCTGGCGTAATTGATCTTTTCTATAACTGCAGTACTTAGTTCTTTTACTTTATCTATAACTGCAAATTTGAAAAAATGGAGAAGCTCAACAAAAGTACGTTAGAGATTGCAAGTTCAACGACCCTGAGCCTCCCGAGTTGTCACTTCAAATGCATTTCACGATTTATAAAATATAGACAACTACACATCTTCTATAGGCTCGTGTATGTAAACAAGACAAATACAATAAACACGCACTAATTTATGGCACACGATCACACTAACACAACTGATGAATTTATTTGAATAAAAACATTTCGACCGAGCTTCGCTCTCACAGGAATATCAGCCCCGGAATCGTACAAAATGAAGTACAAAGATCAAATCACAAGGGTATCATCATACCCGTTTTTAGGGTTACATTACACCTGTGAATTTTAGTTGCACTCATACCCCAGTAAATTTGTCCGAAAAGTCAGAAAAAATTGAAAAACGGACTACTTTTCCGCCGAAAAGAAGATAATCGGTCTACTTTTGATGAAGAATCATACATTTTCACTTGTTTACATACGGAAACGGACTAATTTTTGTCGCTTAGTCAGACCTTACTGCTGTTTGGTTGCACTGGCAATGAACTAGTTCATGTGATGAAGTTTGAACCAACCTCCTCCACATATTCGTCTTGTAGAACGAGATCATCCTCATCCATGAAATCATCGTCATAAATCTGAAACAAAACTGCAATTGGTTCGTTTTCGATTAACTCTTCGAGAGGTTACGCTCCACAGGAAGCCAATCAATCACAATTCTCACATATTGTAGTTGAGACACAAAGTGCGTTCGGCTCAAGACTCAAATCTGATACATCCATTGCATTTTACATGATGCATGTTCAAAGGTAAGTCTCAAGACTTCAGCATGCGCTAACGTTGATTGCGCGTAGCGCTATCTTTGGCGCTTCCAATTTTTTATGCAGGGTTCTCTATTAAGTTATATATTGTATATGTATTGTAACCAAAAAAACGTGTGACGTGTCCTTCTGTTATTTTCGAACCAGTCAGATAAAACGATCGCGTGCTACATCATAGGTAAAATAGTTCAATGCCAGTGCTCAGTGTCAGTGCAGCTAAAATGAACGTATGTTACCCTAAAAACGGGCATGATATCCCAGCAAAACTATCTATTTATCTAGTTTTTCGCCTTTCAAACCGTTTTCGCATCTGAAAATGAGCGTAGGTTCCAGACAGTGACCAAAAATTAGCATGAGTCTGCGCCATTCTGACGGGGTATTTTACCTATGTGCAACATAACATATTAAATATTAACTAAGTTCAATTACTTTTCAGTTTTTAAAAATCCCATCAATACAATATCAACGTGAATTCGTGAATGTGTTGAGTACACCCATCGGTAAGTTCTGAATATTATACTAATTGAAGTGAGTGCCTCCAATCAAATGTGTTAACGCCGATGATTAAACTATTTTGCATCAGAATTCAGAAATGGACAAAAAAGGACACAGACACAGGTTTTTTTGACTACTTGGTGGAAAAGGGATTAGAAAAACGATAGCTCACTCACCAGTGGCCGTATTCACCAATATCCCGGGAAGGTAAAAAAGCTTCCCGCGCCCCTAGACCCTCCTCACCAGCACACTATTTTCGTGCTCTACCTTCCCGCGGGAAGGTATTTTAGCTTCCCGGGACCTTGGTGAATACGGCCACAGTAAGGTGTGCCTATCCCACAAAATGAAGCCGTTTTCCGATTTGAATACGTGAAAATAATTAATTCGCATCAAAACAGTCGCATCTTCATGATTTTGGCGAAATAGGAGCCGCTTTCTCTAACTGTACGAAGAGCATTACTGAAGTATGCTCACCTCCTCATACACGTTGTTTCTTGAGTTGTTGCCGCGACGCGTGTCGCCCATTCTGTTCAGAGGCGTGCGGCCGCCGCGGCTGGGCGCCGGTTGGGGTCTCGGCTTGGGCTCGGCCCGCAGTACCTTCGGGGGAGGAAGGTTGGAGAACCTGCAACAAATTTGATCATAAATCAACTTTCTGGAGCAAAAAAAATGTTTATTTGAAGCTCTGCAAATTGGACGATTCTTGAACTTCAGGTCCAGATAGTTTTTGAAACGTGCGTTTTTCCCGAATAAATCAATGGAATTGACCCCAATGTAAAATAATCAGATCTACTGACATTTCACTAAATCTTCCGAAGAAGAAAGTTGATTTTCGGAATGAACTACGAACAAGTGAAACTTTCACCAGTTGGGTTTCGAAAACCCACCTTTTTGAAATAGTCAGTTTAAAATTAGGGGACGTTTACAAGCATTTTATGACTATGAGAAGTATGGATATCAAGGGTTAAAAAAGCTAGCATTTTGTCCGGTTTTATTTTTATACACATTCATTTAATCTTACTTTCTATACCCCTGATCCCGAACAACCTCTACACTATATATGGCATGAAAACAGGAAACAAAAAGACATACATAGTTGCAGCTAGAGAAAAGTATCAGTTATCATATACTGCCTTCAGTCATTTTGTGACCACCGACTACCCAATGAAATTGAAATATTAAGTTGAAGAAATTACTTTCTATATTTAGACTGTTTTCCCAATAAAAAAACGCACACCTACCTCACCGTGGTAATGGTGTCTTCATCGTAAAATTTTATCATCTTATTCATAATGAGACGGAATAAATCAATTGAATATCGTTGACTAGTTTAGTTGCGAATGGTGGTTCTCGATTGAATATCGTTGACTAGTTTAGTTGCGAATGGTGGTTCTCGATTAGAAGAAAAGGCCCGCGAACTGACTTTGAATGACAGTTGGCAGTTACAAAAACGTTATCACTAATAGGGTCATCTACTTGAGAGATCGATACTCACTTCACTACTCGAGTCTCGAGAACAATAGCAATAACAACACGGCCAGATATAAGCTCTTCAAGTAGTTCAAAAACTTCAAAACAACAATAACATTGTGCTCATGAACCGTACTGTTCCACTCGGAATGAACTACATAGTTCAAATCTCAGTGCCCCATTTTCGAGAGATGATTGATTTATTCAAGTCTTTGAACGAAAGGAGATGCAAGGAAACTGCTTTTGAGTTGCTTTTGAAAGCAAAAACGAAGGAGAAACGTACACGTACCTATCATTGAGTTTCATAGTCGAGGTGCCTGCCATGACTATTTTAGTCGGAACTGCCAGCTCTTTCATAATTTGAGAACCCAGCGAATTCTGAAGCCTAAATTAAAGAACCTAAAATATTTCTCCTTCTTAATAGAACACAAACGGGACTTCTTCCCTTCGATTCCCGTGCAAAATATAATTTTTACTTAAAACAAAAACAACGCTCTTTTGGAACAACTCCACAACACAAGTAAAAAGCAAGCGTCGTATGCACAGTTGAAACACAGATAGACATCGTTATTTGATACGAACTGCTGCTGCAATAAATGTAAATGAACAAACGAAACAATACTTTGTTGAATTTTTAAAACGCCGCAGTATTTTGGCGCATCTCAGACAGGGCCCAGCCAATTGGCCAGCCAATTTTTTCAATTGCAGCCAATTAGCCGCTAAAAACGGGCGCATACCGTAATCCGAAGACGCTTTTTTGACCGTTTTTCTGCGTTTTTCGGGTGGAATGAAGCCTACAGATGTATATTCAGTGTTCTGACAGTCGACAAAAAATTCAGAAACTGGACGAAAGCCGAAAATTTCTCAATGATTGCTTCCCATCGTGTTTTTGGGATTTGCACGGGAAACCATCTATCTTGCTTCTTTAGCAAAACGAATTAACATGTGTTTTGTCTGAATTGGATGTATTGCATTGTTATAAGCGATGTAAATTCTTAAAAACACGAATATGTGGTCATAACGTCAAATTACGAATTCCGATTCGCCTCTTCGTGGCTAACTCTGATCAATAGCGCCAATCTCTCTCAGTGGATGAAATAGAGTTTCAGGAACATACATTCACTGTTTTTCACGGTGATTCAAAACAGTTCAGAGTAAAATAACGTCGAAAAATCGTGTGTTCAGTGCTTGCAATCGTGCTTTCTTGGAATACAGCGAATAGCTTTTTTTGCTCTTTTAAGCGAACAAATAGAGGTGTTCAACGTTCAAATTGAATGTCTACAATCAAAGTAGCCAATTTGGTTGTTGATAAATATGATTTTTAGATCAAAACGCTCGAATTTTAATTTTTGGGTTACGGTAGTTTCTAAAATTCGCGGCTAACTCCGGCCAATTAGCGCCAACTTTTCTGAGATGCGACTGAAAATTGACTATAGTGTTAAAACCAACGGGTTGAATTTATACAATTAAGACATACCGTAAGTCAAGCATGCAAAAATAATTTTTTTTCACAGACAACAATATAAATTGATCAGTATTAGTGAAATGCAGTGTAATAACAGTATCTTGACTGTCATTTGGAACACAATTAGACGTCGCCGTAAAATATATGCAGAAATGCGAGTGGTTTGCATGTTTTTGCAAAGTTTCACTTCACATCATAGGAAATCTGGGGCTACAAGTAAAGTCGTAGTAAACTAGTAGTAGTAAAGGAGGAGTACCCCTGAAGTGCAATAGGGGTATCCTGTGCGTGTACAAAATACGACACATTGAATTTGCGCCTCCAATCAAAAATATTTGGGCGCGAAACTACCGTAATTCAAATTTTTAACTACTGTATTTAAGAACTTTCCATTTTCTGGCAGCGATTCGCTTGTTTGACCACTTGTTCAGTGGGATTGATGCAAATTATCGAATAATTAATGATTGCACTGATGTTAGAAGTCTTTTAAGTAATTGATCGCACACCATCATACCTATTATCACTGCATATTTGGCAGTTCTAATTAATTATCACGTATCTTGACGGAAAAAAGGGCGTCATAACAATTATAATCTAGTTACTTCGTCTACATTCACCTTTCTCTATAGTTGGGATCAAAATCAATATCACAAATATCGTTTTGAACTGGTCCTCATATCTAAAAACTGACAAGTATTTTACACTAAGCTGTAACTGAACAAAATTGAATGTTCATGTTTATCAATTGTATGTTTCAAAAGGTTACGGGTGATAAGCCCGTTGAGGCTCTATGTTCAAACTCTGAACGTTCAGATAGTTGTCTCTTCCGCTCCAACCCAGATAACTTGTAAAAACCAGTCAATCCTTCTTGAGGGTCGGTTGTATTCAACATAACCGAAAGTTTCCTTTAAATTGTTAAAGATCTCAACTCAACTGGTGGTAAAATCAACCCTTTGATGAGGAATATATTAGAGCGCAGAATTTCCGCACAAATTTTGAAGCTGGGTGGAGAGAATGTGCGTATTCATCTTGTTATGGTGCGTAATTGCAACACTATGATAAAAACAGTACGTACAACAATAATGTGGTAATTTCTCATTTTTTGTATTACATCTAGTTTGAAAATAAACTCAATAAAATAGTCTGCGCAGCCCATAGAAAACCTCGTGTAACGAAACTTCGTTTGAAGAAATTTATTTCCCATTCGATAGCTATATAAGAATATAGGATGTTCTTTGAAAAAGATGGGGAAAAGGAAAACGCTTCTGTATACTTTGCAAATTCGGTTTTTGTTTATTCGAAACTGGTTATTCACATATTCACTCAACCCGTCGGATATCATGAGAAATCAACATTATCCCTGTTGAAAATCATTCAATATTCAGGATTGCAAATGAAAAGCAGCATAAAATTGCAATGTTCTTAACTACCGTAGTTAAAAATTTGAACGGTAGTTTCGCGCCCAAATTATTTTTACTGAAGGCGCAAATTTGGTGTGTCGTATTTTGTACACGCACAGTATCCTCGTAGAAAACTAGTTGTAAATACGTAGGCCAAAACGTCAATTTTAATGAAAATTGGCTCTGAAAGAGTTTATTATTCATCTAACATGACATTAAAAGCTATTCCAAATGATTTTGAGAAGTTCCAACTTGCCACGTGGGAAAACGTGTTTTTTTGCGACGTCATGACGTCGCAAATTAGGACATAGGTCTAAAGTCAATTTTTATGAAAATCGGCAGTTTATTATTCATCTAACATGACATTGAAAGCTATTCCAAATGATTTTGAGATGTTCCAACTAGCCACGTGGGAAAACGTGTTTTTTTTGTGACGTCATGACGTCGCAAGTTAGGACATAGGCCAACACGTCAATTTTTATGAAAATCGGCTCTGAATGAGTTCATTATTCATCTAACCTGACATTGAAAGCTATTTCAAATGATTTTGAGATGTTCCAACTTGCCACGTGGGAAAATGTGTTTTTTTTGCGACGTCATGACGTCGCAAGTTAGAACATAGGCCAAAACGTCAATTTTAATGAAAAATGGCTCTGAAAGAGTTTATTATTCATATAACATGGCATTGAAAGCTATTTCAAATTATTTTGAGAAGTTCCGTGGGAAAACGTGTTTTTTTTGCGACGTCATGACGTCGCAAGTTAGGACATAGGCCAAAACGTCAATTTTAATTAAAATTGGCTCTGAAAGAGTTCATTATTCATCTAACATGGCATTGAAAGCTATTTCAGATGATTCTGAGAAGTTCCCACTTTCCACATGGGAAAACGTGTTTTTTTGCGACGTCATGACGTCGCAAGTTAGGACATAGGCCAAAACGTCAATTTTAATGAAAATTGGCTCTGAAAGAGTTCATTATTCATCTAACATGGCATTGAAAGCTATTTCAAATGATTTTGAGAAGTTCCCACTTGCCACGTGGGAAAACGTGTTTTTTTTGCGACGTCATGACGTCGCAAGTTAGGACATAGGCCAAAACGTCAATTTTAATGAAAATTGGCTCTGAAAGAGTTCATTATTCATCTAACATGACATTGAAAGCTATTCCAAATGATTTTGAGAAGTTCCAACTTGCCACGTGGGAAAACGTGTTTTTTTGCGACGTCATGACGTCGCAAATTAGGACATAGGTCTAAAGTCAATTTTTATGAAAATCGGCAGTTTATTATTCATCTAACATGACATTGAAAGCTATTCCAAATGATTTTGAGATGTTCCAACTAGCCACGTGGGAAAACGTGTTTTTTTTGTGACGTCATGACGTCGCAAGTTAGGACATAGGCCAACACGTCAATTTTTATGAAAATCGGCTCTGAAAGAGTTCATTATTCATCTAACCTGACATTGAAAGCTATTCCAAATGATTTTGAGAAGTTCCCACTTGCCACGTGCGAAAACGTGTTTTTTGCGACGTCATGACGTCGCAAGTTAGAACATAGGCCAAAACGTCAACTTTAATGAAAAATGGCTCTGAAAGAGTTTATTATTCATATAACATGGCATTGAAAGCTATTTCAAATTATTTTGAGAAGTTCCGTGGGAAAACGTGTTTTTTTTGCGACGTCATGACGTCGCAAGTTAGGACATAGGCCAAAACGTCAATTTTAATTAAAATTGGCTCTGAAAGAGTTCATTATTCATCTAACATGGCATTGAAAGCTATTTCAGATGATTCTGAGAAGTTCCCACTTTCCACATGGGAAAACGTGTTTTTTTGCGACGTCATGACGTCGCAAGTTAGGACATAGGCCAAAACGTCAATTTTAATGAAAATTGGCTCTGAAAGAGTTTATTATTCATCTAACATGACATTAAAAGCTATTCCAAATGATTTTGAGAAGTTCCAACTTGCCACGTGGGAAAACGTGTTTTTTTGCGACGTCATGACGTCGCAAATTAGGACATAGGTCTAAAGTCAATTTTTATGAAAATCGGCAGTTTATTATTCATCTAACATGACATTGAAAGCTATTCCAAATGATTTTGAGATGTTCCAACTAGCCACGTGGGAAAACGTGTTTTTTTTGTGACGTCATGACGTCGCAAGTTAGGACATAGGCCAACACGTCAATTTTTATAAAAATCGGCTCTGAAAGAGTTCATTATTCATCTAACCTGACATTGAAAGCTATTTCAAATGATTTTGAGATGTTCCAACTTGCCACGTGGGAAAATGTGTTTTTTTTTGCGACGTCATGACGTCGCAAGTTAGAACATAGGCCAAAACGTCAATTTTAATGAAAAATGGCTCTGAAAGAGTTTATTATTCATATAACATGGCATTGAAAGCTATTTCAAATTATTTTGAGAAGTTCCGTGGGAAAACGTGTTTTTTTTGCGACGTCATGACGTCGCAAGTTAGGACATAGGCCAAAACGTCAATTTTAATTAAAATTGGCTCTGAATAAGTTCATTATTCATCTAACATGGCATTGAAAGCTATTTCAGATGATTCTGAGAAGTTCCCACTTTCCACATGGGAAAACGTGTTTTTTTGCGACGTCATGACGTCGCAAGTTAGGACATAGGCCAAAACGTCAATTTTAATGAAAATTGGCTCTGAAAGAGTTCATTATTCATCTAACATGGCATTGAAAGCTATTTCAAATGATTTTGAGAAGTTCCCACTTGCCACGTGGGAAAACGTGTTTTTTTGCGACGTCATGACGTCGCAAGTTAGGACATAGGCCAAAACGTCAATTTTAATGAAAATTGGCTCTGAAAGAGTTCATTATTCATCTAACATGACATTGAAAGCTATTTCAAATGATTTCGAGAAGTTCCCACTTGCCACGTGGGAAAACGTGTTTTTTTGCGACGTCATGACGTCGCAAGTTACGACATAGGCCAAAACGTCAATTTTAATGAAAATTGGCTCTGAAAGAGTTTATTATTCATCTAACATGGCATTGAAAGCTATTTCAAATGATTTTGAGAAGTTCCCACTTGCCACGTGCGAAAACGTGTTTTTTTGCGACGTCATGACGTCGCAAATTAGGACATAGGCCGAAACGTCAATTTTGATGAAAATTGACTCTAAAACAGTTTATTATTCATCTAACATCGCATTGAAAGCTATTCCAAATGATTTTGAGAAGTTCCCACTTGCCACGTGCGAAAACGTGTTTTTTGCGACGTCATGACGTCGCAAGTTAGAACATAGGCCAAAACGTCAATTTTAATGAAAAATGGCTCTGAAAGAGTTTATTATTCATATAACATGGCATTGAAAGCTATTTCAAATTATTTTGAGAAGTTCCGTGGGAAAACGTGTTTTTTTGCGACGTCATGACGTCGCAAGTTAGGACATAGGCCAAAACGTCAATTTTAATGAAAATTGGCTCTGAAAGAGTTTATTGTTCATCTAACATGACATTCAAAGCTATCCCAAATGTTTTTGAGGAGTTCCCACTCGCCACGTGGGAAAACGTGTTTTTTTGCGACGTCATGACGTCGCAAATTAGGACATAGGCCAAAACGTCAAATTTAATGAAAATCTGCTCTGAAAAAGTTTATTATTCATCTAACATCGCATTGAAAGCTATTCCAAATGATTTTGAGAAGTTCCCACTTGCCACGTGCGAAAACGTGTTTTTTGCGACGTCATGACTTCGCAATTTAGGACATAGGCCAAAACGTCAATTTTAATGAAAATTGGCTCTGAAAGAGTTTATTAGTCATCTAACATGGCAATGAAAACTATTCCAAACTATTTTGAGAAGTTCCCACTTGCCACGTGGGAAAACGTGTTTTTTGCGACGTCATGACTTAGCAATTTAGGACATAGGCCAAAACGTCAATTTTAATGAAAATTGGCTCTGAAAGAGTTTATTATTCATCTAACATGACATTGAAAGCTATTCCGAATGATTTTGAGAAGTTCCGTGGGAAAACGTGTTTTTTTTGCGACGTCATGACGTCGCAAGTTAGGACATAGGCCAAAACGTCAATTTTAATTAAAATTGGCTCTGAAAGAGTTCATTATTCATCTAACATGGCATTGAAAGCTATTTCAGATGATTCTGAGAAGTTCCCACTTTCCACATGGGAAAACGTGTTTTTTTGCGACGTCATGACGTCGCAAGTTAGGACATAGGCCAAAACGTCAATTTTAATGAAAATTGGCTCTGAAAGAGTTCATTATTCATCTAACATGGCATTGAAAGCTATTTCAAATGATTTTGAGAAGTTCCCACTTGCCACGTGGGAAAACGTGTTTTTTTGCGACGTCATGACGTCGCAAGTTAGGACATAGGCCAAAACGTCAATTTTAATGAAAATTGGCTCTGAAAGAGTTCATTATTCATCTAACATGACATTGAAAGCTATTTCAAATGATTTCGAGAAGTTCCCACTTGCCACGTGGGAAAACGTGTTTTTTTGCGACGTCATGACGTCGCAAGTTACGACATAGGCCAAAACGTCAATTTTAATGAAAATTGGCTCTGAAAGAGTTTATTATTCATCTAACATGGCATTGAAAGCTATTTCAAATGATTTTGAGAAGTTCCCACTTGCCACGTGCGAAAACGTGTTTTTTTGCGACGTCATGACGTCGCAAATTAGGACATAGGCCAAAACGTCAATTTTGATGAAAATTGACTCTAAAACAGTTTATTATTCATCTAACATCGCATTGAAAGCTATTCCAAATGATTTTGAGAAGTTCCCACTTGCCACGTGCGAAAACGTGTTTTTTGCGACGTCATGACGTCGCAAGTTAGAACATAGGCCAAAACGTCAATTTTAATGAAAAATGGCTCTGAAAGAGTTTATTATTCATATAACATGGCATTGAAAGCTATTTCAAATTATTTTGAGAAGTTCCGTGGGAAAACGTGTTTTTTTTGCGACGTCATGACGTCGCAAGTTAGGACATAGGCCAAAACGTCAATTTTAATTAAAATTGGCTCTGAAAGAGTTCATTATTCATCTAACATGGCATTGAAAGCTATTTCAGATGATTCTGAGAAGTTCCCACTTTCCACATGGGAAAACGTGTTTTTTTGCGACGTCATGACGTCGCAAGTTAGGACATAGGCCAAAACGTCAATTTTAATGAAAATTGGCTCTGAAAGAGTTCATTATTCATCTAACATGGCATTGAAAGCTATTTCAAATGATTTTGAGAAGTTCCCACTTGCCACGTGGGAAAACGTGTTTTTTTGCGACGTCATGACGTCGCAAGTTAGGACACAGGCCAAAACGTCAATTTTAATGAAAATTGGCTCTGAAAGAGTTCATTATTCATCTAACATGACATTGAAAGCTATTTCAAATGATTTCGAGAAGTTCCCACTTGCCACGTGGGAAAACGTGTTTTTTTGCGACGTCATGACGTCGCAAGTTACGACATAGGCCAAAACGTCAATTTTAATGAAAATTGGCTCTGAAAGAGTTTATTATTCATCTAACATGGCATTGAAAGCTATTTCAAATGATTTTGAAAAGTTCCCACTTGCCACGTGCGAAAACGTGTTTTTTTGCGACGTCATGACGTCGCAAATTAGGACATAGGCCAAAACGTCAATTTTGATGAAAATTGACTCTAAAACAGTTTATTATTCATCTAACATCGCATTGAAAGCTATTCCAAATGATTTTGAGAAGTTCCCACTTGCCACGTGCGAAAACGTGTTTTTTGCGACGTCATGACTTCGCAATTTAGGACATAGGCCAAAACGTCAATTTTAATGAAAATTGGCTCTGAAAGAGTTTATTAGTCATCTAACATGGCAATGAAAACTATTCCAAACTATTTTGAGAAGTTCCCACTTGCCACGTGGGAAAACGTGTTTTTTGCGACGTCATGACTTAGCAATTTAGGACATAGGCCAAAACGTCAATTTTAATGAAAATTGGCTCTGAAAGAGTTTATTATTCATCTAACATGACATTGAAAGCTATTCCGAATGATTTTGAGAAGTTCCCACTTTCCACGTGGGGGAACGTGTTTTTTTGCGACGTCACGACGTCGCAAATTAGGACATGGGCCAAAACGTCAATTTTAATGAAAATCGGCTCTGAAAGAGTTTATTATTTATCTAACATGACATTGAAAGCTATTCCAAATGATTTTGAGAAGTTCCCACTTGCCACGTGGGAAAACGTGTTTTTTGCAACGTCATGACGTCGCAAATTAGGACATGGGCCAAAACGTCAAATTTAATGAAAATCGGCTCTGAAAGAGTTTATTATTCATCTAAAACGACATTTGAAGCTATCCCAAATGACTTTGAAATGTTCCAACTTGCCACGTGGGAAAACGTGTTTTTTTGCGACGTCATGACTTCGCAAATTAGGACATGGGCCAAAACGTCAAATTTAATGAAAATCGGCTCTGAAAGAGTTTATTATTCATTCAAAATGACATTGAAAGCTATCCCAAATGATTTTGAGAAGTTCCCACTTGCCACGTGGGAATACGTGTTTTTTTGCGACGACATGACGTCGCAAAATAGGACATAGGCCAAAACGTCAATTTTAATGAAAATCGGCTCTGAAAGAGTTTATTGTTCATCTAACATGACATTCAAAGCTATCCCAAATGTTTTTGAGGAGTTCCCACTCGCCACGTGGGAAAACGTGTTTTTTTGCGACGTCATGACGTCGCAAATTAGGACATAGGCCAAAACGTCAAATTTAATGAAAATCTGCTCTGAAAAAGTTTATTATTCATCTAACATCGCATTGAAAGCTATTCCAAATGATTTTGAGAAGTTCCCACTTGCCACGTGCGAAAACGTGTTTTTTGCGACGTCATGACTTCGCAATTTAGGACATAGGCCAAAACGTCAATTTTAATGAAAATTGGCTCTGAAAGAGTTTATTAGTCATCTAACATGGCAATGAAAACTATTCCAAACTATTTTGAGAAGTTCCCACTTGCCACGTGGGAAAACGTGTTTTTTGCGACGTCATGACTTAGCAATTTAGGACATAGGCCAAAACGTCAATTTTAATGAAAATTGGCTCTGAAAGAGTTTATTATTCATCTAACATGACATTGAAAGCTATTCCGAATGATTTTGAGAAGTTCCCACTTTCCACGTGGGGGAACGTGTTTTTTTGCGACGTCACGACGTCGCAAATTAGGTAATTAGGACATGGGCCAAAACGTCAATTTTAATGAAAATCGGCTCTGAAAGAGTTTATTATTTATCTAACATGACATTGAAAGCTATTCCAAATGATCTTGAGAAGTTCCCACTTGCCACGTGGGAAAACGTGTTTTTTTGCAACGTCATGACGTCGCAAATTAGGACATGGGCCAAAACGTCAATTTTAATGAAAATCGGCTCTGAAAGAGTTTATTATTCATCTAAAACGACATTTGAAGCTATCCCAAATGACTTTGAAATGTTCCAACTTGCCACGTGGGAAAACGTGTTTTTTTGCGACGTCATGACTTCGCAAATTAGGACATGGGCCAAAACGTCAAATTTAATGAAAATCGGCTCTGAAAGAGTTTATTATTCATTCAAAATAACATTGAAAGCTATCCCAAATGATTTTGAGAAGTTCCCACTTGCCACGTGGGAATACGTGTTTTTTTGCGACGACATGACGTCGCAAAATAGGACATAGGCCAAAACGTCAATTTTAATGAAAATCGGCTCTGAAAGAGTTTATTGTTCATCTAACATGACATTCAAAGCTATCCCAAATGTTTTTGAGAAGTCACGTGGGAAAACGTGTTTTTTGCGACGACATGGCGTCGCAAATTAGGACATAGGCCAAAACGTCAAATTTAATAAAAATCGGCTCTGAAAGAGTTTATTATTCATCTAACATGACATTGAAACCTATTCCAAATGATTTTGAGAAGTTCCCACTTGCCACGTGGGAAAACGTGTTTTTTTTTGCGACGTCATGACGTCGCAAATTTGGACATGGGCGAAAACGTCAAATTTAATGAAAATCGGCTCTGAAAGAGTTTATTATTCATCTAACATAACATTGAAAGCTATTCCAAATGATTTTGAGAAGTTCCCACTTGCCACGTGGGAAAACGTGTTTTTTTGCGACGTCGTGACGTCGCAAGTTAGGACATAGGCCAAAACGTCAATTTTAATGAAAATTGGCTCTGAAAGAGTTTAATATTCATCTGACATGACATTGAAAGCTATTCCAAATGATTTTGAGAAGTTCCCACTTTCCACATGGGAAAACGTGTTTTTTGCGACGTCATGACGTCGCAAGTTAGGACATAGGCCAAAACGTCAATTTTAATGAAAATTGGCTCTGAATAAGTTCATTATTTATCTAACATGGCATTGAAAGCTATTTCAAATGATTTTGAGAAGTTCCCACTTGCCACGTGGGAAAACGTGTTTTTTTTTGCGACGTCATGACGTCGCAAGTTAGGACATAGGCCAAAACGTCAATTTTAATGAAAATTGGCTCTGAAAGAGTTCATTATTCATCTAACATGGCATTGAAAGCTATTTCGAATGATTTTGAGAAGTTCCCACTTGCCACGTGGGAAAACGTGTTTTTTTGCGACGTCATGACGTCGCAAGTTAGGACATAGGCCAAAACGTCAATTTTAATGAAAATTGGCTCTGAAAGAGTGTATTATTCATCTAACATGGCATTGAAAGCTATTTCAAATGATTTTGAGAAGTTCCCACTTGCCACGTGCGAAAACGTGTTTTTTTGCGACGTCATGACGTCGCAAATTAGGACATAGGCCAAAACGTCAATTTTGATGTAAATTGACTCTAAAAGAGTTTATTATTCATCTAACATCGCATTAAAAGCTATCTCAAATGATTTTGAGAAGTTCCCACTTGCCACGTGCGAAAACGTGTTTTTTTGCGACGTCATGACGTCGCAAATTAGGACATAGGCCAAAACGTCAATTTTGATGTAAATTGACTCTAAAAGAGTTTATTATTTATCTAACATCGCATTGAAAGCTATTCCAAACTATTTTGAGAAGCTCCCACTTGCCACGTGGGAAAACGTGTTTTTTGCGACGTCATGACTTCGCAATTTAGGACATAGGCCAAAACGTCAATTTTAATGAAAATTGGCTCTGAAAGAGTTTATTATTCATCTAACATGACATTGAAAGCTGTCCCAGATGATTTTGAGGAGTTCCCACTTGCCACGTGGGAAAACGTGTTTTTTTGCGACGTCATGACGTCGCAAATTAGGACATAGGCCAAAACGTCGAATTTAATGAAAATCGGCTCTGAAAGAGTTTATTATTCATCTAACATGACATTGAAAGCTATTCCAAATGATTTTAAGAAGTTTCCACTTGCCACGTGGGAAAACGTGTTTTTTTGCGACGTCATGACGTCGCAAGTTAGGACATAGGCCAAAACGTCAAATTTAATGAAAATTGGCTCTGAAAGAGATTATTGTTCATCTAACATGACATTAAAAGCTATTCCAAATGATTTTGAGATGTTCCAACTTGCCACGTGGGAAAACGTTTTTTTTGCGACGTCATGACGTCGCAAATTAGGACATAGGCCAAAACGTCAAATTTAATGAAAATCTGCTCTGAAAAAGTTTATTATTCATCTAACATGACATTGAAAGCTATTCCAAATGATTTTGAGAAGTTCCCACTTGCCACGTGGGAAAACGTGTTTTTTTGCGACGTCATGACGTCGCAAGTTAGGACATAGGCCAAAACGTCAATTTTAATGAAAATTGGCTCTGAAAGAGTTCATTATTCATCTAACATGGCATTGAAAGCTATTTCAAATGATTTTGAGAAGTTCCCACTTGCCACGTGGGAAAACGTGTTTTTTTGCGACGTCATGACGTCGCAAATTAGGACATAGGCCAAAACGTCAATTTTAATGAAAATCGGCTCTGAAAGAGTTTATTATTCATCTACGATGACATTGAAAGCTATTCCAAATGATTTTGAGAAGTTCCCACTTGCCACGTGGGAAAACGTGTTTTTTTGCAACGTCATGACGTCGCAAATTAGGACATGGGCCAAAACGTCAAATTTAATGAAAATCGGCTCTGAAAGAGTTTATTATTCATCTAAAACGACATTTAAATCTATCCCAAATGATTTTGAAATGTTCCAACTTGCCACATGGGAAAACGTGTTTTTTTGCGATGTCATGACTTCGCAAATTAGGACATGGGCCAAAACGTCAAATTTAATGAAAATCGGCTCTGAAAGAGTTTATTATTCATTTAAAATGACATTGAAAGCTATCCCAAATGATTTTGAGAAGTTCCCACTTGCCACGTGGGAAAACGTGTTTTTTTGCGACGACATGACGTCGCAAAATAGGACATAGGCCAAAACGTCAATTTTAATGAAAATCGGCTCTGAAAGAGTTTATTGTTTACCTAACATGACATTCAAAGCTATTCCAAATAATTTCGAGAAGTTCCCACTTGCCACGTGGGAAAACGTGTTTTTTTTGCGGCGTCATGACGTCGCAAATTAGGACATAGGCCAAAACGTCAAATTTAATGAAAATCGGCTCTGAAAGAGTTTATTATTCATCTAACATGACATTGAAAGCTACTCCAAATGATTTTGAGAAGTTCCCACTTGCCACGTGGGAAAACGTGTTTTTTTGCGACGTCATGACGTCGCAAATTAGGACATAGGCCAAAACGTCAAATTTAATGAAAATCGGCTCTGAAAGAATTTATTATTCATTTAAACAGACATTGAAAGCTATCCCAAATGTTTTTGAGAAGTTCCCACTTGCCACGTGAGAAAACGTGTTTTTTTGCGACGACATGACGTCGCAAATTAGGACATAGGCCAAAACGTCAAATTTAATGAAAATCGGCTCTGAAAGAGTTTATTATTCATCTAACATGACATTGAAAGCTATCCCAAATGATTTTGAGAAGTTCCCACTTGCCACGTGGGAAAACGTGTTTTTTTTTGCGACGTCATGACGTCGCAAGTTAGGACATAGGCCAAAACGTCAATTTTAATGAAAATTGGCTCTGAAAGAGTTCATTATTCATCTAACATGGCATTGAAAGCTATTTCAAATGATTTTGAGAAGTTCCCACTTGCCACGTGGGAAAACGTGTTTTTTTGCGACGTCATGACGTCGCAAATTAGGACATGGGCCAAAACGTCAATTTTAATGAAAATCGGCTCTGAAAGAGTTTATTATTCATCTACGATGACATTGAAAGCTATTCCAAATGATTTTGAGAAGTTCCCACTTGCCACGTGGGAAAACGTGTTTTTTTGCAACGTCATGACGTCGCAAATTAGGACATGGGCCAAAACGTCAAATTTAATGAAAATCGGCTCTGAAAGAGTTTATTATTCATCTAAAACGACATTTAAAGCTATCCCAAATGATTTTGAAATGTTCCAACTTGCCACGTGGGAAAACGTGTTTTTTTGCGATGTCATGACTTCGCAAATTAGGACATGGGCCAAAACGTCAAATTTAATGAAAATCGGCTCTGAAAGAGTTCATTATTCATTTAAAATGACATTGAAAGCTATCCCAAATGATTTTGAGAAGTTCCCACTTGCCACGTGGGAAAACGTGTTTTTTTGCGACGACATGACGTCGCAAAATAGGACATAGGCCAAAACGTCAATTTTAATGAAAATCGGCTCTGAAAGAGTTTATTGTTTACCTAACATGACATTCAAAGCTATTCCAAATAATTTCGAGAAGTTCCCACTTGCCACGTGGGAAAACGTGTTTTTTTTGCGGCGTCATGACGTCGCAAATTAGGACATAGGCCAAAACGTCAAATTTAATGAAACTCGGCTCTGAAAGAGTTTATTATTCATCTAACATGACATTGAAAGCTACTTCAAATGATTTTGAGAAGTTCCCACTTGCCACGTGGGAAAACGTGTTTTTTTGCGACGTCATGACGTCGCAAATTAGGACATAGGCCAAAACGTCAAATTTAATGAAAATCGGCTCTGAAAGAATTTATTATTCATTTAAACAGACATTGAAAGCTATCCCAAATGTTTTTGAGAAGTTCCCACTTGCCACGTGAGAAAACGTGTTTTTTTGCGACGACATGACGTCGCAAATTAGGACATAGGCCAAAACGTCAAATTTAATGAAAATCGGCTCTGAAAGAGTTTATTATTCATCTAACATGACATTGAAAGCTATCCCAAATGATTTTGAGAAGTTCCCACTTGCCACGTGGGAAAACGTGTTTTTTTGCGACGTCATGACGTCGCAAATTAGGACATAGGCCAAAACGTCAAATTTAATGAAAATCGGCTCTGAAAGAGTTTATTGTTCATCTGACATGACATTAAAAGCTATTCCAAATGATTTTGAGGAGTTCCCACTTGCCACGTGGGAAAACGTGTTTTTTTGCGACGTCGTGACGTCGCAAATTAGGACATGGGCCAAAACGTCAACTTTAATGAAAATCGGCTCTGAAAGAGTTTATTATTCATCTAACATAACATTGAAAGCTATTCCAAATAATTTTGAGAAGTTCCCACTTGCCACATGGGAAAACGTGTTTTTTTGCGACGTCATGACGTCGCAAGTTAGGACATAGGCCAAAACGTCAATTTTAATGAAAATTGGCTCTGAAAGATTTTATTATTCATCTAACATGACATTGAAAGCTATTCCGAATGATTTTGAGAAGTTCCCACTTTCCACGTGGGGAAACGTGTTTTTTTGCGACGTCATGACGTCGCAAATTAGGACATGGGCCGAAACGTCAAATTTAATGAAAATCGGCTCTGAAAGAGTTTATTATTCATCTAACATGACATTGAAAGCTATTCCAAATGATTTTGAGAAGTTCCCACTTGCCACGTGGAAAAACGTGTTTTTTTTGCGACGTCATGACGTCGCAAATTAGGACATGGGCCAAAACGTCAACTTTAATGAAAATCGGCTCTGAAAGAGTTTATTATTCATCTGACATGACATTGAAAGCTATTCCAAATGATTTTGAGAAGTTCCCACTTGTCACGTGGGAAAACGTGTTTTTTTGCGACGTCATGACGTCGCAAGTTAGGACATGGGCCAAAACGTCAACTTTAATGAAAATCGGCTCTGAAAGAGTTTATTATTCATCTAACATGACATTGAAAGCTATTCCAAATGATTTTGAAAAGTTCCCACTTGCCACGTGGAAAAACGTGTTTTTTTTTGCGATGTCATGACGTCGCAAATTAGGACATGGGCCAAAACGTCAAATTTAATGAAAATCGGCTCTGAAAGAGTTTATTATTCATCTAACATGAGATTGAAAGCTATTCCAAATAATTTTGAGAAGTTCCCACTTGCCACGTGGGAAAACGTGCTTTTTTTTTGCGGCGTCATGACGTCGCAAATTAGGACATAGGCCAAAACGTCAAATTTAATGAAAATCGGCTCTGAAAGAGTTTATTATTCATCTAACATGACATTGAAAGCTACTCCAAATGATTTTGAGAAGTTCCCACTTGCCACGTGGGAAAACGTGTTTTTTTGCGACGTCATGACGTCGCAAATTAGGACATGGGCCAAAACGTCAAATTTAATGAAAATTGGCTCTGAAAGAGTTTATTATTCATCTAAAACGACACGTAAAGCTATCCCAAATGATTTTGAAATGTTCCAACTTGCCACGTGGGAAAACGTGTTTTTTTGCGACGTCATGACGTCGCAAATTAGGACATGGGCCGAAACGTCAAATTTAATGAAAATCGGCTCTGAAAGAGTTTATTATTCATCTAACATGACATTGAAAGCTATCCCAAATGATTTTGAGGAGTTCCCACTTGCCACGTGGGAAAACGTGTTTTTTTTTGCGATGTCATGACGTCGCAAATTAGGACATGGGCCAAAACGTCAAATTTAATGAAAATCGGCTCTGAAAGAGTTTATTATTCATCTAACATGACATTGAAAGCTATTCCAAATAATTTTGAGAAGTTCCCACTTGCCACGTGGGAAAACGTGTTTTTTTTGCGGCGTCATGACGTCGCAAATTAGGACATAGGCCAAAACGTCAAATTTAATGAAAATCGGCTCTGAAAGAGTTTATTATTCATCTAACATGACATTGAAAGCTACTCCAAATGATTTTGAGAAGTTCCCACTTGCCACGTGGGAAAACGTGTTTTTTTGCGACGTCATGACGTCGCAAATTAGGACATGGGCCAAAACGTCAAATTTAATAAAAATCGGCTCTGAAAGAGTTTATTATTCATCTAACATGACATTGAAAGCTATTCCAAATGATTTTGAGAAGTTCCCACTTGCCACGTGGAAAAACGTGTTTTTTTGCGACGTCATGACGTCGCAAATTAGGACATGGGCCAAAACGTCAACTTTAATGAAAATCGGCTCTGAAAGAGTTTATTATTCATCTAACATGACATTGAAAGCTATTCCAAATGATTTTGAAAAGTTCCCACTTGCCACGTGGAAAAACGTGTTTTTTTGCGACGTCATGACGTCGCAAATTAGGACATGGGCCAAAACGTCAACTTTAATGAAAATCGGCTCTGAAAGAGTTTATTATTCATCTAACATGACATTGAAAGCTATTCCAAATGATTTTGAGAAGTTCCCACTTGCCACGTGGGAAAACGTGTTTTTTTTTTTGCGATGTCATGACGTCGCAAATTAGGACATGGGCCAAAACGTCAAATTTAATGAAAATCGGCTCTGAAAGAGTTTATTATTTATCTAACATGACATTGAAAGCTATTCCAAATAATTTTGAGAAGTTCCCACTTGCCACGTGGGAAAACGTGTTTTTTTTGCGGCGTCATGACGTCGCAAATTAGGACATAGGCCAAAACGTCAAATTTAATGAAAATCGGCTCTGAAAGAGTTTATTATTCATCTAACATGACATTGAAAGCTACTCCAAATGATTTTGAGAAGTTCCCACTTGCCACGTGGGAAAACGTGTTTTTTTTGCGACGTCATGACGTCGCAAATTAGGACATGGGCCGAAACGTCAAATTTAATGAAAATCGGCTCTGAAAGAGTTTATTATTCATCTAACATGACATTGAAAGCTATCCCAAATGATTTTGAGGAGTTCCCACTTGCCACGTGGGAAAACGTGTTTTTTTGCGACGTCATGACGTCGCAAATTAGGACATAGGCCAAAACGTCAAATTTAATGAAAATCGGCTCTGAAAAAGTTTATTATTCATCTAACATGACATTGAAAGCTATTCCAAATGATTTTGAGAAGTTCCCACTTGCCACGTGGAAAAACGTGTTTTTTTGCGACGTCATGACGTCGCAAACTAGGACATGGGCCAAAACGTCAACTTTAATGAAAATCGGCTCTGAAAGAGTTTATTATTCATCTAACATAACATTGAAAGCTATTCCAAATAATTTTGAGAAAATCCCACTTGCCACGTGGGAAAACGTGTTTTTTTGCGACGTCATGACGTCGCAAGTTAGGACATAGGCCAAAACGTCAAATTTAATGAAAATCGGCTCTGAAAGAGTTTATTATTCATCTAACATGACATTGAAAGCTATTCCAAATGATTTTGAGAAGTTCCCACTTGCCACGTGGAAAAACGTGTTTTTTTGCGACGTCATGACGTCGCAAATTAGGACATGGGCCAAAACGTCAACTTTAATGAAAATCGGCTCTGAAAGAGTTTATTATTCATCTAACATGACATTGAAAGCTATTCCAAATGATTTTGAGAAGTTCCCACTTGCCACGTGGGAAAACGTGTTTTTTTTTTTGCGATGTCATGACGTCGCAAATTAGGACATGGGCCAAAACGTCAAATTTAATGAAAATCGGCTCTGAAAGAGTTTATTATTCATCTAACATGACATTGAAAGCTATTCCAAATGATTTTGAGAAGTTCCCACTTGCCACGTGGGAAAACGTGTTTTTTTGCGACGTCATGACGTCGCAAATTAGGACATAGGCCAAAACGTCAAATTTAATGAAAATCGGCTCTGAAAGAGTTTATTATTCATTTAAATTGACATTGAAAGCTATCCCAAATGATTTTGAGGAGTTCCCACTTGCCACGTGGGAAAACGTGTTTTTTTGCGACGTCATGACGTCGCAAATTAGGACATGGGCCAAAACGTCAAATTTACGAAAATCGGCTCTAAAAGAGTTTATTATTTATCTAACATAACATTGAAAGCTATTCCAAATGATTTTGAGAAGTTCCCACTCGCCACGTGGGAAAACGTGTTTTTTTGCGACGTCATGACGTCGCAAATTAGGACATAGGCCAAAACGTCAAATTTATTGAAAATCGGCTCTGAAAGAGTTTATTATTCATCTAGCATGACATTGAAAGCTATTCCAAATGATTTTGAGAAGTTCCCACTTGCCACGTGGGAAAACGTGTTTTTTTTTTGCGATGTCATGACGTCGCAAATTAGGACATGGGCCAAAACGTCAAATTTATTGAAAATCGGCTCTGAAAGAGTTTATTATTCATCTAACATGACATTGAAAGCTATTCCAAATAATTTTGAGAAGTTCCCACTTGCCACGTGGGAAAACGTGTTTTTTTTGCGGCGTCATGACGTCGCAAATTAGGACATAGGCCAAAACGTCAAATTTAATGAAAATCGGCTCTGAAAGAGTTTATTATTCATCTAACATGACATTGAAAGCTACTCCAAATGATTTTGAGAAGTTCCCACTTGCCACGTGGGAAAACGTGTTTTTTTGCGACGTCATGACGTCGCAAATTAGGACATGGGCCAAAACGTCAACTTTAATGAAAATCGGCTCTGAAAGAGTTTATTATTCATCTAACATAACATTGAAAGCTATTCCAAATAATTTTGAGAAGTTCCCACTTGCCACATGGGAAAACGTGTTTTTTTGCGACGTCATGACGTCGCAAATTAGGACATAGGCCAAAACGTCAATTTTAATGAAAATCGGCTCTAAAAGAGTTTATTATTTATCTAACATAACATTGAAAGCTATTCCAAATGATTTTGAGAAGTTCCCACTCGCCACGTGGGAAAACGTGTTTTTTTGCGACGTCATGACGTCGCAAATTAGGACATAGGCCAAAACGTCAAATTTATTGAAAATCGGCTCTGAAAGAGTTTATTATTCATCTAGCATGACATTGAAAGCTATTCCAAATGATTTTGAGAAGTTCCCACTTGCCACGTGGGAAAACGTGTTTTTTTTGCGGCGTCATGACGTCGCAAATTAGGACATAGGCCAAAACGTCAAATTTAATGAAAATCGGCTCTGAAAGAGTTTATTATTCATCTAACATGACATTGAAAGCTACTCCAAATGATTTTGAGAAGTTCCCACTTGCCACGTGGGAAAACGTGTTTTTTTTGCGACGTCATGACGTCGCAAATTAGGACATGGGCCGAAACGTCAAATTTAATGAAAATCGGCTCTGAAAGAGTTTATTATTCATCTAACATGACATTGAAAGCTATCCCAAATGATTTTGAGGAGTTCCCACTTGCCACGTGGGAAAACGTGTTTTTTTGCGACGTCATGACGTCGCAAATTAGGACATAGGCCAAAACGTCAAATTTAATGAAAATCGGCTCTGAAAGAGTTTATTATTCATCTAACATGACATTGAAAGCTACTCCAAATGATTTTGAGAAGTTCCCACTTGCCACGTGGGAAAACGTGTTTTTTTTGCGACGTCATGACGTCGCAAATTAGGACATGGGCCGAAACGTCAAATTTAATGAAAATCGGCTCTGAAAGAGTTTATTATTCATCTAACATGACATTGAAAGCTATCCCAAATGATTTTGAGGAGTTCCCACTTGCCACGTGGGAAAACGTGTTTTTTTGCGACGTCATGACGTCGCAAATTAGGACATAGGCCAAAACGTCAAATTTAATGAAAATCGGCTCTGAAAAAGTTTATTATTCATCTAACATGACATTGAAAGCTATTCCAAATGATTTTGAGAAGTTCCCACTTGCCACGTGGAAAAACGTGTTTTTTTGCGACGTCATGACGTCGCAAACTAGGACATGGGCCAAAACGTCAACTTTAATGAAAATCGGCTCTGAAAGAGTTTATTATTCATCTAACATAACATTGAAAGCTATTCCAAATAATTTTGAGAAAATCCCACTTGCCACGTGGGAAAACGTGTTTTTTTGCGACGTCATGACGTCGCAAGTTAGGACATAGGCCAAAACGTCAAATTTAATGAAAATCGGCTCTGAAAGAGTTTATTATTCATCTAACATGACATTGAAAGCTATTCCAAATGATTTTGAGAAGTTCCCACTTGCCACGTGGAAAAACGTGTTTTTTTGCGACGTCATGACGTCGCAAATTAGGACATGGGCCAAAACGTCAACTTTAATGAAAATCGGCTCTGAAAGAGTTTATTATTCATCTAACATGACATTGAAAGCTATTCCAAATGATTTTGAGAAGTTCCCACTTGCCACGTGGGAAAACGTGTTTTTTTTTGCGATGTCATGACGTCGCAAATTAGGACATGGGCCAAAACGTCAAATTTAATGAAAATCGGCTCTGAAAGAGTTTATTATTCATCTAACATGACATTGAAAGCTATTCCAAATGATTTTGAGAAGTTCCCACTTGCCACGTGGGAAAACGTGTTTTTTTGCGACGTCATGACGTCGCAAATTAGGACATAGGCCAAAACGTCAAATTTAATGAAAATCGGCTCTGAAAGAGTTTATTATTCATTTAAATTGACATTGAAAGCTATCCCAAATGATTTTGAGGAGTTCCCACTTGCCACGTGGGAAAACGTGTTTTTTTGCGACGTCATGACGTCGCAAATTAGGACATAGGCCAAAACGTCAAATTTAATGAAAATCGGCTCTAAAAGAGTTTATTATTTATCTAACATAACATTGAAAGCTATTCCAAATGATTTTGAGAAGTTCCCACTCGCCACGTGGGAAAACGTGTTTTTTTGCGACGTCATGACGTCGCAAATTAGGACATAGGCCAAAACGTCAAATTTATTGAAAATCGGCTCTGAAAGAGTTTATTATTCATCTAGCATGACATTGAAAGCTATTCCAAATGATTTTGAGAAGTTCCCACTTGCCACGTGGGAAAACGTGTTTTTTTTTTGCGATGTCATGACGTCGCAAATTAGGACATGGGCCAAAACGTCAAATTTATTGAAAATCGGCTCTGAAAGAGTTTATTATTCATCTAACATGACATTGAAAGCTATTCCAAATAATTTTGAGAAGTTCCCACTTGCCACGTGGGAAAACGTGTTTTTTTTGCGGCGTCATGACGTCGCAAATTAGGACATAGGCCAAAACGTCAAATTTAATGAAAATCGGCTCTGAAAGAGTTTATTATTCATCTAACATGACATTGAAAGCTACTCCAAATGATTTTGAGAAGTTCCCACTTGCCACGTGGGAAAACGTGTTTTTTTGCGACGTCATGACGTCGCAAATTAGGACATGGGCCAAAACGTCAACTTTAATGAAAATCGGCTCTGAAAGAGTTTATTATTCATCTAACATAACATTGAAAGCTATTCCAAATAATTTTGAGAAGTTCCCACTTGCCACATGGGAAAACGTGTTTTTTTGCGACGTCATGACGTCGCAAATTAGGACATAGGCCAAAACGTCAATTTTAATGAAAATCGGCTCTAAAAGAGTTTATTATTTATCTAACATAACATTGAAAGCTATTCCAAATGATTTTGAGAAGTTCCCACTCGCCACGTGGGAAAACGTGTTTTTTTGCGACGTCATGACGTCGCAAATTAGGACATAGGCCAAAACGTCAAATTTATTGAAAATCGGCTCTGAAAGAGTTTATTATTCATCTAGCATGACATTGAAAGCTATTCCAAATGATTTTGAGAAGTTCCCACTTGCCACGTGGGAAAACGTGTTTTTTTTGCGATGTCATGACGTCGCAAATTAGGACATGGGCCAAAACGTCAAATTTAATGAAAATCGGCTCTGAAAGAGTTTATTATTCATCTAACATGACATTGAAAGCTATTCCAAATAATTTTGAGAAGTTCCCACTTGCCACGTGGGAAAACGTGTTTTTTTTGCGGCGTCATGACGTCGCAAATTAGGACATAGGCCAAAACGTCAAATTTAATGAAAATCGGCTCTGAAAGAGTTTATTATTCATCTAACATGACATTGAAAGCTACTCCAAATGATTTTGAGAAGTTCCCACTTGCCACGTGGGAAAACGTGTTTTTTTGCGACGTCATGACGTCGCAAATTAGGACATGGGCCAAAACGTCAACTTTAATGAAAATCGGCTCTGAAAGAGTTTATTATTCATCTAACATAACATTGAAAGCTATTCCAAATAATTTTGAGAAGTTCCCACTTGCCACATGGGAAAACGTGTTTTTTTGCGACGTCATGACGTCACAAGTTAGGACATGGGCCAAAACGTCAAATTTAATGAAAATTGGCTCTGAAAGAGTTTATTATTCATCTAAAACGACACGTAAAGCTATCCCAAATGATTTTGAAATGTTCCAACTTGCCACGTGGGAAAACGTGTTTTTTTTGCGACGTCATGACGTCGCAAATTAGGACATGGGCCGAAACGTCAAATTTAATGAAAATCGGCTCTGAAAGAGTTTATTATTCATCTAACATGACATTGAAAGCTATCCCAAATGATTTTGAGGAGTTCCCACTTGCCACGTGGGAAAACGTGTTTTTTTTTGCGATGTCATGACGTCGCAAATTAGGACATGGGCCAAAACGTCAAATTTAATGAAAATCGGCTCTGAAAGAGTTTATTATTCATCTAACATGACATTGAAAGCTATTCCAAATAATTTTGAGAAGTTCCCACTTGCCACGTGGGAAAACGTGTTTTTTTTGCGGCGTCATGACGTCGCAAATTAGGACATAGGCCAAAACGTCAAATTTAATGAAAATCGGCTCTGAAAGAGTTTATTATTCATCTAACATGACATTGAAAGCTACTCCAAATGATTTTGAGAAGTTCCCACTTGCCACGTGGGAAAACGTGTTTTTTTGCGACGTCATGACGTCGCAAATTAGGACATGGGCCAAAACGTCAAATTTAATAAAAATCGGCTCTGAAAGAGTTTATTATTCATCTAACATGACATTGAAAGCTATTCCAAATGATTTTGAGAAGTTCCCACTTGCCACGTGGAAAAACGTGTTTTTTTGCGACGTCATGACGTCGCAAATTAGGACATGGGCCAAAACGTCAACTTTAATGAAAATCGGCTCTGAAAGAGTTTATTATTCATCTAACATGACATTGAAAGCTATTCCAAATGATTTTGAAAAGTTCCCACTTGCCACGTGGAAAAACGTGTTTTTTTGCGACGTCATGACGTCGCAAATTAGGACATGGGCCAAAACGTCAACTTTAATGAAAATCGGCTCTGAAAGAGTTTATTATTCATCTAACATGACATTGAAAGCTATTCCAAATGATTTTGAGAAGTTCCCACTTGCCACGTGGGAAAACGTGTTTTTTTTTTTGCGATGTCATGACGTCGCAAATTAGGACATGGGCCAAAACGTCAAATTTAATGAAAATCGGCTCTGAAAGAGTTTATTATTTATCTAACATGACATTGAAAGCTATTCCAAATAATTTTGAGAAGTTCCCACTTGCCACGTGGGAAAACGTGTTTTTTTTGCGGCGTCATGACGTCGCAAATTAGGACATAGGCCAAAACGTCAAATTTAATGAAAATCGGCTCTGAAAGAGTTTATTATTCATCTAACATGACATTGAAAGCTACTCCAAATGATTTTGAGAAGTTCCCACTTGCCACGTGGGAAAACGTGTTTTTTTTGCGACGTCATGACGTCGCAAATTAGGACATGGGCCGAAACGTCAAATTTAATGAAAATCGGCTCTGAAAGAGTTTATTATTCATCTAACATGACATTGAAAGCTATCCCAAATGATTTTGAGGAGTTCCCACTTGCCACGTGGGAAAACGTGTTTTTTTGCGACGTCATGACGTCGCAAATTAGGACATAGGCCAAAACGTCAAATTTAATGAAAATCGGCTCTGAAAAAGTTTATTATTCATCTAACATGACATTGAAAGCTATTCCAAATGATTTTGAGAAGTTCCCACTTGCCACGTGGAAAAACGTGTTTTTTTGCGACGTCATGACGTCGCAAACTAGGACATGGGCCAAAACGTCAACTTTAATGAAAATCGGCTCTGAAAGAGTTTATTATTCATCTAACATAACATTGAAAGCTATTCCAAATAATTTTGAGAAAATCCCACTTGCCACGTGGGAAAACGTGTTTTTTTGCGACGTCATGACGTCGCAAGTTAGGACATAGGCCAAAACGTCAAATTTAATGAAAATCGGCTCTGAAAGAGTTTATTATTCATCTAACATGACATTGAAAGCTATTCCAAATGATTTTGAGAAGTTCCCACTTGCCACGTGGAAAAACGTGTTTTTTTGCGACGTCATGACGTCGCAAATTAGGACATGGGCCAAAACGTCAACTTTAATGAAAATCGGCTCTGAAAGAGTTTATTATTCATCTAACATGACATTGAAAGCTATTCCAAATGATTTTGAGAAGTTCCCACTTGCCACGTGGGAAAACGTGTTTTTTTTTTGCGATGTCATGACGTCGCAAATTAGGACATGGGCCAAAACGTCAAATTTAATGAAAATCGGCTCTGAAAGAGTTTATTATTCATCTAACATGACATTGAAAGCTATTCCAAATGATTTTGAGAAGTTCCCACTTGCCACGTGGGAAAACGTGTTTTTTTGCGACGTCATGACGTCGCAAATTAGGACATAGGCCAAAACGTCAAATTTAATGAAAATCGGCTCTGAAAGAGTTTATTATTCATTTAAATTGACATTGAAAGCTATCCCAAATGATTTTGAGGAGTTCCCACTTGCCACGTGGGAAAACGTGTTTTTTTGCGACGTCATGACGTCGCAAATTAGGACATAGGCCAAAACGTCAAATTTAATGAAAATCGGCTCTAAAAGAGTTTATTATTTATCTAACATAACATTGAAAGCTATTCCAAATGATTTTGAGAAGTTCCCACTCGCCACGTGGGAAAACGTGTTTTTTTGCGACGTCATGACGTCGCAAATTAGGACATAGGCCAAAACGTCAAATTTATTGAAAATCGGCTCTGAAAGAGTTTATTATTCATCTAGCATGACATTGAAAGCTATTCCAAATGATTTTGAGAAGTTCCCACTTGCCACGTGGGAAAACGTGTTTTTTTTTTTGCGATGTCATGACGTCGCAAATTAGGACATGGGCCAAAACGTCAAATTTAATGAAAATCGGCTCTGAAAGAGTTTATTATTTATCTAACATGACATTGAAAGCTATTCCAAATAATTTTGAGAAGTTCCCACTTGCCACGTGGGAAAACGTGTTTTTTTTGCGGCGTCATGACGTCGCAAATTAGGACATAGGCCAAAACGTCAAATTTAATGAAAATCGGCTCTGAAAGAGTTTATTATTCATCTAACATGACATTGAAAGCTACTCCAAATGATTTTGAGAAGTTCCCACTTGCCACGTGGGAAAACGTGTTTTTTTTGCGACGTCATGACGTCGCAAATTAGGACATGGGCCGAAACGTCAAATTTAATGAAAATCGGCTCTGAAAGAGTTTATTATTCATCTAACATGACATTGAAAGCTATCCCAAATGATTTTGAGGAGTTCCCACTTGCCACGTGGGAAAACGTGTTTTTTTGCGACGTCATGACGTCGCAAATTAGGACATAGGCCAAAACGTCAAATTTAATGAAAATCGGCTCTGAAAAAGTTTATTATTCATCTAACATGACATTGAAAGCTATTCCAAATGATTTTGAGAAGTTCCCACTTGCCACGTGGAAAAACGTGTTTTTTTGCGACGTCATGACGTCGCAAACTAGGACATGGGCCAAAACGTCAACTTTAATGAAAATCGGCTCTGAAAGAGTTTATTATTCATCTAACATAACATTGAAAGCTATTCCAAATAATTTTGAGAAAATCCCACTTGCCACGTGGGAAAACGTGTTTTTTTGCGACGTCATGACGTCGCAAGTTAGGACATAGGCCAAAACGTCAAATTTAATGAAAATCGGCTCTGAAAGAGTTTATTATTCATCTAACATGACATTGAAAGCTATTCCAAATGATTTTGAGAAGTTCCCACTTGCCACGTGGAAAAACGTGTTTTTTTGCGACGTCATGACGTCGCAAATTAGGACATGGGCCAAAACGTCAACTTTAATGAAAATCGGCTCTGAAAGAGTTTATTATTCATCTAACATGACATTGAAAGCTATTCCAAATGATTTTGAGAAGTTCCCACTTGCCACGTGGGAAAACGTGTTTTTTTTTTGCGATGTCATGACGTCGCAAATTAGGACATGGGCCAAAACGTCAAATTTAATGAAAATCGGCTCTGAAAGAGTTTATTATTCATCTAACATGACATTGAAAGCTATTCCAAATGATTTTGAGAAGTTCCCACTTGCCACGTGGGAAAACGTGTTTTTTTGCGACGTCATGACGTCGCAAATTAGGACATAGGCCAAAACGTCAAATTTAATGAAAATCGGCTCTGAAAGAGTTTATTATTCATTTAAATTGACATTGAAAGCTATCCCAAATGATTTTGAGGAGTTCCCACTTGCCACGTGGGAAAACGTGTTTTTTTGCGACGTCATGACGTCGCAAATTAGGACATAGGCCAAAACGTCAAATTTAATGAAAATCGGCTCTAAAAGAGTTTATTATTTATCTAACATAACATTGAAAGCTATTCCAAATGATTTTGAGAAGTTCCCACTCGCCACGTGGGAAAACGTGTTTTTTTGCGACGTCATGACGTCGCAAACTAGGACATAGGCCAAAACGTCAAATTTATTGAAAATCGGCTCTGAAAGAGTTTATTATTCATCTAGCATGACATTGAAAGCTATTCCAAATGATTTTGAGAAGTTCCCACTTGCCACGTGGGAAAACGTGTTTTTTTTGCGATGTCATGACGTCGCAAATTAGGACATGGGCCAAAACGTCAAATTTAATGAAAATCGGCTCTGAAAGAGTTTATTATTCATCTAACATGACATTGAAAGCTATTCCAAATAATTTTGAGAAGTTCCCACTTGCCACGTGGGAAAACGTGTTTTTTTTTGCGGCGTCATGACGTCGCAAATTAGGACATAGGCCAAAACGTCAAATTTAATGAAAATCGGCTCTGAAAGAGTTTATTATTCATCTAACATGACATTGAAAGCTACTCCAAATGATTTTGAGAAGTTCCCACTTGCCACGTGGGAAAACGTGTTTTTTTGCGACGTCATGACGTCGCAAATTAGGACATGGGCCAAAACGTCAACTTTAATGAAAATCGGCTCTGAAAGAGTTTATTATTCATCTAACATAACATTGAAAGCTATTCCAAATAATTTTGAGAAGTTCCCACTTGCCACATGGGAAAACGTGTTTTTTTGCGACGTCATGACGTCGCAAATTAGGACATAGGCCAAAACGTCAATTTTAATGAAAATCGGCTCTAAAAGAGTTTATTATTTATCTAACATAACATTGAAAGCTATTCCAAATGATTTTGAGAAGTTCCCACTCGCCACGTGGGAAAACGTGTTTTTTTGCGACGTCATGACGTCGCAAATTAGGACATAGGCCAAAACGTCAAATTTATTGAAAATCGGCTCTGAAAGAGTTTATTATTCATCTAGCATGACATTGAAAGCTATTCCAAATGATTTTGAGAAGTTCCCACTTGCCACGTGGGAAAACGTGTTTTTTTTGCGATGTCATGACGTCGCAAATTAGGACATGGGCCAAAACGTCAAATTTAATGAAAATCGGCTCTGAAAGAGTTTATTATTCATCTAACATGACATTGAAAGCTATTCCAAATAATTTTGAGAAGTTCCCACTTGCCACGTGGGAAAACGTGTTTTTTTTGCGGCGTCATGACGTCGCAAATTAGGACATAGGCCAAAACGTCAAATTTAATGAAAATCGGCTCTGAAAGAGTTTATTATTCATCTAACATGACATTGAAAGCTACTCCAAATGATTTTGAGAAGTTCCCACTTGCCACGTGGGAAAACGTGTTTTTTTGCGACGTCATGACGTCGCAAATTAGGACATGGGCCAAAACGTCAACTTTAATGAAAATCGGCTCTGAAAGAGTTTATTATTCATCTAACATAACATTGAAAGCTATTCCAAATAATTTTGAGAAGTTCCCACTTGCCACATGGGAAAACGTGTTTTTTTGCGACGTCATGACGTCGCAAGTTAGGACATAGGCCAAAACGTCAATTTTAATGAAAATTGGCTCTGAAAGAGTTTATTGTTCATCTGACATGACATTAAAAGCTATTCCAAATGATTTTGAGGAGTTCCGACTTGCCACGTGGGAAAACGTGTTTTTTTGCAATGTCATGACGTCGCAAATTAGGACGTGGGCCAAAACGTCAAATTTAATGAAAATCGGCTCTGAAAGAGTTTATTATTCATCTAACATGACATTGAAAGCTATTCCGAATGATTTTGAGAAGTTCCCACTTTCCACGTGGGGAAACGTGTTTTTTTGCGACGTCATGACGTCGCAAATTAGGACATGGGCCAAAACGTCAATTTTAATGAAAATCGGCTCTGAAAGAGTTTATTATTCATCTAACATGACATTGAAAGCTATTCCAAATGATTTTGAGAAGTTCCCACTTACCACGTGGGAAAACGTGTTTTTTTTGCGACGTGATGACGTCGCAAATTAGGACATAGGGCAAAACGTCAATTTTAATGAAAATCGGCTCTGAAAGAGTTTATTGTTCATCTGACATGACATTAAAAGCTATTCCAAATGATTTTGAGGAGTTCCCACTTGCCACGTGGGAAAACGTGTTTTTTTGCAATGTCATGACGTCGCAAATTAGGACATGGGCCAAAACGTCAACTTTAATGAAAATCGGCTCTGAAAGAGTTTATTATTCATCTAACATGACATTGAAAGATATTCCAAATGATTTTGAGAAGTTCCCACTTGCCACGTGGGAAAACGTGTTTTTTTTTTGCGATGTCATGACGTCGCAAATTAGGACATGGGCCAAAACGTCAAATTTAATGAAAATCGGCTCTGAAAGAGTTTATTATTCATCTAACATGACATTGAAAGCTATTCCAAATGACTTTGAGAAGTTCCCACTTGCCACGTGGGAAAACGTGTTTTTTTGCGACGTCATGACGTCGCAAATTAGGACATAGGCCAAAACGTCAAATTTAATGAAAATCGGCTCTGAAAGAGTTTATTATTCATTTAAATTGACATTGAAAGCTATCCCAAATGATTTTGAGGAGTTCCCACTTGCCACGTGGGAAAACGTGTTTTTTTGCGACGTCATGACGTCGCAAATTAGGACATAGGCCAAAACGTCAAATTTAATGAAAATCGGCTCTAAAAGAGTTTATTATTTATCTAACATAACATTGAAAGCTATTCCAAATGATTTTGAGAAGTTCCCACTCGCCACGTGGGAAAACGTGTTTTTTTGCGACGTCATGACGTCGCAAATTAGGACATAGGCCAAAACGTCAAATTTATTGAAAATCGGCTCTGAAAGAGTTTATTATTCATCTAGCATGACATTGAAAGCTATTCCAAATGATTTTGAGAAGTTCCCACTTGCCACGTGGGAAAACGTGTTTTTTTTGCGATGTCATGACGTCGCAAATTAGGACATGGGCCAAAACGTCAAATTTAATGAAAATCGGCTCTGAAAGAGTTTATTATTCATCTAACATGACATTGAAAGCTATTCCAAATAATTTTGAGAAGTTCCCACTTGCCACGTGGGAAAACGTGTTTTTTTTGCGGCGTCATGACGTCGCAAATTAGGACATAGGCCAAAACGTCAAATTTAATGAAAATCGGCTCTGAAAGAGTTTATTATTCATCTAACATGACATTGAAAGCTACTCCAAATGATTTTGAGAAGTTCCCACTTGCCACGTGGGAAAACGTGTTTTTTTGCGACGTCATGACGTCGCAAATTAGGACATGGGCCAAAACGTCAACTTTAATGAAAATCGGCTCTGAAAGAGTTTATTATTCATCTAACATAACATTGAAAGCTATTCCAAATAATTTTGAGAAGTTCCCACTTGCCACATGGGAAAACGTGTTTTTTTGCGACGTCATGACGTCGCAAGTTAGGACATAGGCCAAAACGTCAATTTTAATGAAAATTGGCTCTGAAAGATTTTATTATTCATCTAACATGACATTGAAAGCTATTCCGAATGATTTTGAGAAGTTCCCACTTTCCACGTGGGGAAACGTGTTTTTTTGCGACGTCATGACGTCGCAAATTAGGACATGGGCCAAAACGTCAATTTTAATGAAAATCGGTTTATTATTCATCTAACATGACATTGAAAGCTATTCCAAATGATTTTGAGAAGTTCCCACTTACCACGTGGGAAAACGTGTTTTTTTGCGACGTGATGACGTCGCAAATTAGGACATAGGGCAAAACGTCAATTTTAATGAAAATTGGCTCTGAAAGAGTTTATTGTTCATCTGACATGACATTAAAAGCTATTCCAAATGATTTTGAGGAGTTCCCACTTGCCACGTGGGAAAACGTGTTTTTTTGCAATGTCATGACGTCGCAAATTAGGACATGGGCCAAAACGTCAAATTTAATGAAAATCGGCTCTGAAAGAGTTTATTATTCATCTAACATGACATTGAAAGCTATTCCAAATGATTTTGAGAAGTTCCCACTTGCCACGTGGGAAAACGTGTTTTTTTTGCGACGTCATGACGTCGCAAATTAGGACATAGGCCAAAACGTCAATTTTAATGGATTTGGCTCTGAAAGAGTTTATTGTTTATCTAACATTACATTCAAAGCTATTCCAAATGATTTCGAGAAGTTCCCACTTGCCACGTGGGAAAACTTGTTTTTTTGCGACGTCATGACGTCGCAAATTAGGACATAGGCCAAAACGTCAAATTTAATGAAAATCGGCTCTGAAAGAGTTTATTATTCATTTAAATTGACATTGAAAGCTATCCCAAATGACTTTGAGGAGTTCCCACTTGCCACGTGGGAAAACGTGTTTTTTTTGCGACGTCATGACGTCGCAAATTAGGACATAGGCCAAAACGTCAAATTTAATGAAAATCGGCTCTAAAAGAGTTTATTATTTATCTAACATAACATTGAAAGCTATTCCAAATGATTTTGAGAAGTTCCCACTTGCCACGTGGGAAAACGTGTTTTTTTGCGACGTCATGACGTCGCAAATTAGGACATAGGCCAAAACGTCAAATTTAATGAAAATCGGCTCTGAAAGAGTTTATTGTTCATCTGACATGACATTAAAAGCTATTCCAAATGATTTTGAGGAGTTCCCACTTGCCACGTGGGAAAACGTGTTTTTTTGCGACGTCTTGACGTCGCAAATTAGGACATGGGCCAAAACGTCAACTTTAATGAAAATCGGCTCTGAAAGAGTTTATTATTCATCTAACATAACATTGAAAGCTATTCCAAATAATTTTGAGAAGTTCCCACTTGCCACATGGGAAAACGTGTTTTTTTGCGACGTCATGACGTCGCAAGTTAGGACATAGGCCAAAACGTCAATTTTAATGAAAATTGGCTCTGAAAGATTTTATTATTCATCTAACATGACATTGAAAGCTATTCCGAATGATTTTGAGAAGTTCCCACTTTCCACGTGGGGAAACGTGTTTTTTTGCGACGTCATGACGTCGCAAATTAGGACATGGGCCAAAACGTCAATTTTAATGAAAATCGGTTTATTATTCATCTAACATGACATTGAAAGCTATTCCAAATGATTTTGAGAAGTTCCAACTTACCACGTGGGAAAACGTGTTTTTTTGCGACGTGATGACGTCGCAAATTAGGACATAGGGCAAAACGTCAATTTTAATGAAAATTGGCTCTGAAAGAGTTTATTGTTCATCTGACATGACATTAAAAGCTATTCCAAATGATTTTGAGGAGTTCCCACTTGCCACGTGGGAAAACGTGTTTTTTTGCAATGTCATGACGTCGCAAATTAGGACATGGGCCAAAACGTCAAATTTAATGAAAATCGGCTCTGAAAGAGTTTATTATTCATCTAACATGACATTGAAAGCTATTCCAAATGATTTTGAGAAGTTCCCACTTGCCACGTGGGAAAACGTGTTTTTTTTGCGACGTCATGACGTCGCAAATTAGGACATAGGCCAAAACGTCAATTTTAATGGATTTGGCTCTGAAAGAGTTTATTGTTTATCTAACATTACATTCAAAGCTATTCCAAATGATTTCGAGAAGTTCCCACTTGCCACGTGGGAAAACTTGTTTTTTTGCGACGTCATGACGTCGCAAATTAGGACATAGGCCAAAACGTCAAATTTAATGAAAATCGGCTCTGAAAGAGTTTATTATTCATTTAAATTGACATTGAAAGCTATCCCAAATGACTTTGAGGAGTTCCCACTTGCCACGTGAGAAAACGTGTTTTTTTGCGACGTCATGACGTCGCAAATTAGGACATGGGCCAAAACGTCAATTTTAATGAAAATCGGCTCTGAAAGAGTTTATTATTCATCTAACATGACATTGAAAGCTATCCCAAATGATTTTGAGAAGTTCCCACTTGCCACGTGGGAAAACCTGTTTTTTTGCGACGTCATGACGTCGCAAATTAGGACATAGGCCAAAACGTCAAATTTAATGAAAATCGGCTCTGAAAGAGTTTATTGTTCATCTGACATGACATTAAAAGCTATTCCAAATGATTTTGAGGAGTTCCCACTTGCCACGTGGGAAAACGTGTTTTTTTGCGACGTCTTGACGTCGCAAATTAGGACATGGGCCAAAACGTCAACTTTAATGAAAATCGGCTCTGAAAGAGTTTATTATTCATCTAACATAACATTGAAAGCTATTCCAAATAATTTTGAGAAGTTCCCACTTGCCACATGGGAAAACGTGTTTTTTTGCGACGTCATGACGTCGCAAGTTAGGACATAGGCCAAAACGTCAATTTTAATGAAAATTGGCTCTGAAAGATTTTATTATTCATCTAACATGACATTGAAAGCTATTCCGAATGATTTTGAGAAGTTCCCACTTTCCACGTGGGGAAACGTGTTTTTTTGCGACGTCATGACGTCGCAAATTAGGACATGGGCCAAAACGTCAATTTTAATGAAAATCGGCTCTGAAAGAGTTTATTATTCATCTAACATGACATTGAAAGCTATTCCGAATGATTTTGAGAAGTTCCCACTTTCCACGTGGGGAAACGTGTTTTTTTGCGACGTCATGACGTCGCAAATTAGGACATGGGCCAAAACGTCAATTTTAATGAAAATCGGCTCTGAAAGAGTTTATTATTCATCTAACATGACATTGAAAGCTATTCCAAATGATTTTGAGAAGTTCCCACTTACCACGTGGGAAAACGTGTTTTTTTGCGACGTGATGACGTCGCAAATTAGGACATAGGGCAAAACGTCAATTTTAATGAAAATTGGCTCTGAAAGAGTTTATTGTTCATCTGACATGACATTAAAAGCTATTCCAAATGATTTTGAGGAGTTCCCACTTGCCACGTGGGAAAACGTGTTTTTTTGCAATGTCATGACGTCGCAAATTAGGACATGGGCCAAAACGTCAAATTTAATGAAAATCGGCTCTGAAACAGTTTATTATTCATCTAACATGACATTGAAAGCTATTCCAAATAATTTTGAGAAGTTCCCACTTGCCACATGGGAAAACGTGTTTTTTTGCGACGTCATGACGTCGCAAGTTAGGACATAGGCCAAAACGTCAATTTTAATGAAAATTGGCTCTGAAAGATTTTATTATTCATCTAACATGACATTGAAAGCTATTCCGAATGATTTTGAGAAGTTCCCACTTTCCACGTGGGGAAACGTGTTTTTTTGCGACGTCATGACGTCGCAAATTAGGACATGGGCCAAAACGTCAATTTTAATGAAAATCGGCTCTGAAAGAGTTTATTATTCATCTAACATGACATTGAAAGCTATTCCGAATGATTTTGAGAAGTTCCCACTTTCCACGTGGGGAAACGTGTTTTTTTTGCGACGTCATGACGTCGCAAATTAGGACATGGGCCAAAACGTCAATTTTAATGAAAATCGGCTCTGAAAGAGTTTATTATTCATCTAACATGACATTGAAAGCTATTCCAAATGATTTTGAGAAGTTCCCACTTACCACGTGGGAAAACGTGTTTTTTTGCGACGTGATGACGTCGCAAATTAGGACATAGGGCAAAACGTCAATTTTAATGAAAATTGGCTCTGAAAGAGTTTATTGTTCATCTGACATGACATTAAAAGCTATTCCAAATGATTTTGAGGAGTTCCCACTTGCCACGTGGGAAAACGTGTTTTTTTGCAATGTCATGACGTCGCAAATTAGGACATGGGCCAAAACGTCAAATTTAATGAAAATCGGCTCTGAAACAGTTTATTATTCATCTAACATGACATTGAAAGCTATTCCAAATGATTTTGAGAAGTTCCCACTTGCCACGTGGGAAAACGTGTTTTTTTTGCGACGTCATGACGTCGCAAATTAGGACATAGGCCAAAACGTCAATTTTAATGGATTTGGCTCTGAAAGAGTTTATTGTTTATCTAACATTACATTCAAAGCCATTCCAAATGATTTCGAGAAGTTCCCACTTGCCACGTGGGAAAACTTGTTTTTTTGCGACGTCATGACGTCGCAAATTAGGACATAGGCCAAAACGTCAAATTTAATGAAAATCGGCTCTGAAAGAGTTTATTATTCATTTAAATTGACATTGAAAGCTATCCCAAATGATTTTGAGGAGTTCCCACTTGCCACGTGGGAAAACGTGTTTTTTGCGACGTCATGACGTCGCAAATTAGGACATAGGCCAAAACGTCAAATTTAATGAAAATCGGCTCTAAAAGAGTTTATTATTTATCTAACATAACATTGAAAGCTATTCCAAATGATTTTGAGAAGTTCCCACTTGCCACGTGGGAAAACGTGTTTTTTTGCGACGTCATGACGTCGCAAATTAGGACATAGGCCAAAACGTCAAATTTAATGAAAATCGGCTCTGAAAGAGTTTATTGTTCATCTGACATGACATTAAAAGCTATTCCAAATGATTTTGAGGAGTTTGCACTTGCCACGTGGGAAAACGTGTTTTTTTGCGACGTCATGACGTCGCAAATTAGGACATGGGCCAAAACGTCAACTTTAATGAAAATCGGCTCTGAAAGAGTTTATTATTCATCTAACATAACATTGAAAGCTATTCCAAATAATTTTGAGAAGTTCCCACTTGCCACATGGGAAAACGTGTTTTTTTGCGACGTCATGACGTCGCAAGTTAGGACATAGGCCAAAACGTCAATTTTAATGAAAATTGGCTCTGAAAGATTTTATTATTCATCTAACATGAAATTGAAAGCTATTCCGAATGATTTTGAGAAGTTCCCACTTTCCACGTGGGGAAACGTGTTTTTTTGCGACGTCATGACGTCGCAAATTAGGACATGGGCCAAAACGTCAATTTTAATGAAAATCGGCTCTGAAAGAGTTTATTATTCATCTAACATGACATTGAAAGCTATTCCAAATGATTTTGAGAAGTTCCCACTTACCACGTGGGAAAACGTGTTTTTTTGCGACGTGATGACGTCGCAAATTAGGACATAGGCCAAAACGTCAAATTTAATGAAAATCGGCTCTGAAAGAGTTTATTATTCATCTAACATGACATTGAAAGCTACTCCAAATGATTTTGAGAAGTTCCCACTTGCCACGTGGGAAAACGTGTTTTTTTGCGACGTCATGACGTCGCAAATTAGGACATGGGCCAAAACGTCAACTTTAATGAAAATCGGCTCTGAAAGAGTTTATTATTCATCTAACATAACATTGAAAGCTATTCCAAATAATTTTGAGAAGTTCCCACTTACCACGTGGGAAAACGTGTTTTTTTGCGACGTGATGACGTCGCAAATTAGGACATAGGGCAAAACGTCAATTTTAATGAAAATTGGCTCTGAAAGAGTTTATTGTTCATCTGACATGACATTAAAAGCTATTCCAAATGATTTTGAGGAGTTCCCACTTGCCACGTGGGAAAACGTGTTTTTTTGCAATGTCATGACGTCGCAAATTAGGACATGGGCCAAAACGTCAAATTTAATGAAAATCGGCTCTGAAAGAGTTTATTATTCATCTAACATGACATTGAAAGCTATTCCAAATGATTTTGAGAAGTTCCCACTTGCCACGTGGGAAAACTTGTTTTTTTGCGACGTCATGACGTCGCAAATTAGGACATAGGCCAAAACGTCAAATTTAATGAAAATCGGCTCTGAAAGAGTTTATTATTCATTTAAATTGACATTGAAAGCTATCCCAAATGATTTTGAGGAGTTCCCACTTGCCACGTGGGAAAACGTGTTTTTTTGCGACGTCATGACGTCGCAAATTAGGACATAGGCCAAAACGTCAAATTTAATGAAAATCGGCTCTAAAAGAGTTTATTATTTATCTAACATAACATTGAAAGCTATTCCAAATGATTTTGAGAAGTTCCCACTTGCCACGTGGGAAAACGTGTTTTTTTGCGACGTCATGACGTCGCAAATTAGGACATAGGCCAAAACGTCAAATTTAATGAAAATCGGCTCTGAAAGAGTTTATTGTTCATCTGACATGACATTAAAAGCTATTCCAAATGATTTTGAGGAGTTCCCACTTGCCACGTGGGAAAACGTGTTTTTTTTGCGACGTCATGACGTCGCAAATTAGGACATGGGCCAAAACGTCAACTTTAATGAAAATCGGCTCTGAAAGAGTTTATTATTCATCTAGCATAACATTGAAAGCTATTCCAAATAATTTTGAGAAGTTCCCACTTGCCACATGGGAAAACGTGTTTTTTTGCGACGTCATGACGTCGCAAATTAGGACATGGGCCAAAACGTCAATTTTAATGAAAATCGGCTCTGAAAGAGTTTATTATTCATCTAACATGACATTGAAAGCTATTCCAAATGATTTTGAGAAGTTCCCACTTACCACGTGGGAAAACGTGTTTTTTTTTGCGATGTCATGACGTCGCAAATTAGGACATGGGCCAAAACGTCAAATTTAATGAAAATCAGCTCTGAAAGAGTTTATTATTCATCTAACATGACATTGAAAGCTATTCCAAATAATTTTGAGAAGTTCCCACTTGCCACGTGGGAAAACGTGTTTTTTTGCGACGTGATGACGTCGCAAATTAGGACATAGGCCAAAACGTCAAATTTAATGAAAATCGGCTCTAAAAGAGTTTATTATTTATCCAACATAACATTGAAAGCTATTCCAAATGATTTTGAGAAGTTCCCACTTGCCACGTGGGAAAACGTGTTTTTTTGCGACGTCATGACGTCGCAAATTAGGACATAGGCCAAAACGTCAAATTCAATGAAAATCGGCTCTGAAAGAGTTTATTATTCATCTAGCATGACATTGAAAGCTATTCCAAATGATTTTGAGAAGTTCCCACTTGCCACGTGGGAAAACGTGTTTTTTTTGCGATGTCATGACGTCGCAAATTAGGACATGGGCCAAAACGTCAAATTTAATGAAAATCGGCTCTGAAAGCGTTTATTATTCATCTAACATGACATTGAAAGCTATTCCAAATAATTTTGAGAAGTTCCCACTTGCCACGTGGGAAAACGTGTTTTTTTGCGACGTCATGACGTCGCAAATTAGGACATAGGCCAAAACGTCAATTTTAATGAATTCGGCTCTGAAAGAGTTTATTGTTTATCTAACATGACATTCAAAGCTATTCCAAATGATTTCGAGAAGTTCCCACTTGCCACGTGAGAAAACTTGTTTTTTTGCGACGTCATGACGTCGCAAATTAGGACATAGGCCAAAACGTCAAATTTAATGAAAATCGGCTCTGAAAGAGTTTATTATTCATTTAAATTGACATTGAAAGCTATCCCAAATGATTTTGAGGAGTTCCCACTTGCCACGTGGGAAAACGTGTTTTTTTGCGACGTCATGACGTCGCAAATTAGGACATAGGCCAAAACGTCAAATTTAATGAAAATCGGCTCTGAAAGAGTTTATTATTTATCTAACATGACATTGAAAGCTATTCCAAATGATTTTGAGAAGTTCCCATTTGCCACGTGGGAAAACGTGTTTTTTTTTTGCGACGTCATGACGTCGCAAATTAGGACATAGGCCAAAACGTCAATTTTAATGAATTTGGCTCTGAAAGAGTTTATTGTTTATCTAACATGACATTCAAAGCTACTCCAAATGATTTTGAGAAGTTCCCACTTGCCACGTGGGAAAACGTGTTTTTTTGCGACGTCATGACGTCGCAAATTAGGACATAGGCCAAAACGTCAATTTTAATGAATTTGGCTCTGAAAGAGTTTATTGTTTATCTAACATGACATTCAAAGCTATTCCAAATGATTTCGAGAAGTTCCCACTTGCCACGTGGGAAAACTTGTTTTTTTTTGCGACGTCATGACGTCGCAAATTAGGACATAGGCCAAAACGTCAAATTTAATGAAAATCGGCTCTGAAAGAGTTTATTATTTATCTAACATAACATTGAAAGCTATTCCAAATGATTTTGAGAAGTTCCCACTTGCCACGTGGGAAAACGTGTTTTTTTGCGACGTCATGACGTCGCAAATTAGGACATAGGCCAAAACGTCAAATTTAATGAAAATCGGCTCTGAAAGAGTTTATTATTTATCTAACTTGACATTGAAAGCTATCCCAAATGATTTTGAGGAGTTCCCACTTGCCACGTGGGAAAACGTGTTTTTTTGCGACGTCATGACGTCGCAAATTAGAACATAGGCCAAAACGTCAAATTTAATGAAAATCGGCTCTAAAAGAGTTTATTATTTATCTAACATAACATTGAAAGCTATTCCAAATGATTTTGAGAAGTTCCCACTTGCCACGTGGGAAAACGTGTTTTTTTGCGACGTCATGACGTCGCAAATTAGGACATAGGCCAAAACGTCAAATTTAATGAAAATCGGCTCTAAAAGAGTTTATTATTTATCCAACATAACATTGAAAGCTATTCCAAATGATTTTGAGAAGTTCCCACTTGCCACGTGGGAAAACGTGTTTTTTTGCGACGTCATGACGTCGCAAATTAGGACATAGGCCAAAACGTCAAATTCAATGAAAATCGGCTCTGAAAGAGTTTATTATTCATCTAGCATGACATTGAAAGCTATTCCAAATGATTTTGAGAAGTTCCCACTTGCCACGTGGGAAAACGTGTTTTTTTTGCGATGTCATGACGTCGCAAATTAGGACATGGGCCAAAACGTCAAATTTAATGAAAATCGGCTCTGAAAGCGTTTATTATTCATCTAACATGACATTGAAAGCTATTCCAAATAATTTTGAGAAGTTCCCACTTGCCACGTGGGAAAACGTGTTTTTTTGCGACGTCATGACGTCGCAAATTAGGACATAGGCCAAAACGTCAATTTTAATGAATTCGGCTCTGAAAGAGTTTATTGTTTATCTAACATGACATTCAAAGCTATTCCAAATGATTTCGAGAAGTTCCCACTTGCCACGTGAGAAAACTTGTTTTTTTGCGACGTCATGACGTCGCAAATTAGGACATAGGCCAAAACGTCAAATTTAATGAAAATCGGCTCTGAAAGAGTTTATTATTCATTTAAATTGACATTGAAAGCTATCCCAAATGATTTTGAGGAGTTCCCACTTGCCACGTGGGAAAACGTGTTTTTTTGCGACGTCATGACGTCGCAAATTAGGACATAGGCCAAAACGTCAAATTTAATGAAAATCGGCTCTGAAAGAGTTTATTATTTATCTAACATGACATTGAAAGCTATTCCAAATGATTTTGAGAAGTTCCCATTTGCCACGTGGGAAAACGTGTTTTTTTTTTGCGACGTCATGACGTCGCAAATTAGGACATAGGCCAAAACGTCAATTTTAATGAATTTGGCTCTGAAAGAGTTTATTGTTTATCTAACATGACATTCAAAGCTACTCCAAATGATTTTGAGAAGTTCCCACTTGCCACGTGGGAAAACGTGTTTTTTTGCGACGTCATGACGTCGCAAATTAGGACATAGGCCAAAACGTCAATTTTAATGAATTTGGCTCTGAAAGAGTTTATTGTTTATCTAACATGACATTCAAAGCTATTCCAAATGATTTCGAGAAGTTCCCACTTGCCACGTGGGAAAACTTGTTTTTTTTGCGACGTCATGACGTCGCAAATTAGGACATAGGCCAAAACGTCAAATTTAATGAAAATCGGCTCTGAAAGAGTTTATTATTCATTTAAATTGACATTGAAAGCTATCCCAAATGATTTTGAGGAGTTCCCACTTGCCACGTGGGAAAACGTGTTTTTTTGCGACGTCATGACGTCGCAAATTAGGACATAGGCCAAAACGTCAAATTTAATGAAAATCGGCTCTGAAAGAGTTTATTATTTATCTAACTTGACATTGAAAGCTATCCCAAATGATTTTGAGGAGTTCCCACTTGCCACGTGGGAAAACGTGTTTTTTTGCGACGTCATGACGTCGCAAATTAGAACATAGGCCAAAACGTCAAATTTAATGAAAATCGGCTCTAAAAGAGTTTATTATTTATCTAACATAACATTGAAAGCTATTCCAAATGATTTTGAGAAGTTCCCACTTGCCACGTGGGAAAACGTGTTTTTTTGCGACGTCATGACGTCGCAAATTAGGACATAGGCCAAAACGTCAAATTTAATGAAAATCGGCTCTGAAAGAGTTTATTATTCATATAGCATGACATTGAAAGCTATTCCAAATGATTTTGAGAAGTTCCCACCTGCCACGTGGGAAAACGTGTTTTTTTGCGACGTCATGACGTCGCAAATTAGGACATAGGCCAAAACGTCAATTTTAATGAATTTGGCTCTGAAAGAGTTTATTGTTTATCTAACATGACATTCAAAGCTATTCCAAATGATTTCGAGAAGTTCCCACTTGCCACGTGAGAAAACTTGTTTTTTTGCGACGTCATGACGTCGCAAATTAGGACATAGGCCAAAACGTCAAATTTAATGAAAATCGGCTCTGAAAGAGTTTATTATTCATTTAAATTGACATTGAAAGCTATCCCAAATGATTTTGAGGAGTTCCCACTTGCCACGTGGGAAAACGTGTTTTTTTGCGACGTCATGACGTCGCAAATTAGGACATAGGCCAAAACGTCAATTTTAATGAATTTGGCTCTGAAAGAGTTTATTGTTTATCTAACATGACATTCAAAGCTATTCCAAATGATTTCGAGAAGTTCCCACTTGCCACGTGGGAAAACTTGTTTTTTTGCGACGTCATGACGTCGCAAATTAGGACATAGGCAAAAACGTCAAATTTAATGAAAATCGGCTCTGAAAGAGTTTATTATTCATTTAAATTGACATTGAAAGCTATCCCAAATGATTTTGAGGAGTTCCCACTTGCCACGTGGGAAAACGTGTTTTTTTGCGACGTCATGACGTCGCAAATTAGGACATAGGCCAAAACGTCAAATTTAATGAAAATCGGCTCTGAAAGAGTTTATTATTTATCTAACATGACATTGAAAGCTATTCCAAATGATTTTGAGATGTTCCCATTTGCCACGTGGGAAAACGTGTTTTTTTTGCGACGTCATGACGTCGCAAATTAGGACATAGGCCAAAACGTCAAATTTAATGAAAATCGGCTCTGAAAGAGTTTATTATTCATCTAACATGACATTGAAAGCTATCCCAAACGATTTTGAGTAGTTCCCACTTGCCACGTGGGAAAAAGTGTTTTTTTTGCGACGTCATGACGTCGCAAATTAGGACATAGGCCAAAACGTCAAATTTAATGAAAATCGGCTCTGAAAGAGTTTATTATTCATCTAACATGACATTGAAAGCTATCCCAAATGATTTTGAGAAGTTCCCACTTGCCACGTGGGAAAACGTGTTTTTTTTTGCGATGTCATGACGTCGCAAATTAGGACATAGGCCAAAACGTCAAATTTAATGAAAATCGGCTCTGAAAGAGTTTATTATTTATCTAACATAACATTGAAAGCTATTCCAAATGATTTTGAGAAGTTCCCACTTGCCACGTGGGAAAACGTGTTTTTTTGCGACGTCATGACGTCGCAAATTAGGACATAGGCCAAAACGTCAAATTTAATGAAAATCGGCTCTGAAAGAGTTTATTATTTATCTAACTTGACATTGAAAGCTATCCCAAATGATTTTGAGGAGTTCCCACTTGCCACGTGGGAAAACGTGTTTTTTTGCGACGTCATGACGTCGCAAATTAGAACATAGGCCAAAACGTCAAATTTAATGAAAATCGGCTCTAAAAGAGTTTATTATTTATCTAACATAACATTGAAAGCTATTCCAAATGATTTTGAGAAGTTCCCACTTGCCACGTGGGAAAACGTGTTTTTTTGCGACGTCATGACGTCGCAAATTAGGACATAGGCCAAAACGTCAAATTTAATGAAAATCGGCTCTAAAAGAGTTTATTATTTATCCAACATAACATTGAAAGCTATTCCAAATGATTTTGAGAAGTTCCCACTTGCCACGTGGGAAAACGTGTTTTTTTGCGACGTCATGACGTCGCAAATTAGGACATAGGCCAAAACGTCAAATTCAATGAAAATCGGCTCTGAAAGAGTTTATTATTCATCTAGCATGACATTGAAAGCTATTCCAAATGATTTTGAGAAGTTCCCACTTGCCACGTGGGAAAACGTGTTTTTTTTGCGATGTCATGACGTCGCAAATTAGGACATGGGCCAAAACGTCAAATTTAATGAAAATCGGCTCTGAAAGCGTTTATTATTCATCTAACATGACATTGAAAGCTATTCCAAATAATTTTGAGAAGTTCCCACTTGCCACGTGGGAAAACGTGTTTTTTTGCGACGTCATGACGTCGCAAATTAGGACATAGGCCAAAACGTCAATTTTAATGAATTCGGCTCTGAAAGAGTTTATTGTTTATCTAACATGACATTCAAAGCTATTCCAAATGATTTCGAGAAGTTCCCACTTGCCACGTGAGAAAACTTGTTTTTTTGCGACGTCATGACGTCGCAAATTAGGACATAGGCCAAAACGTCAAATTTAATGAAAATCGGCTCTGAAAGAGTTTATTATTCATTTAAATTGACATTGAAAGCTATCCCAAATGATTTTGAGGAGTTCCCACTTGCCACGTGGGAAAACGTGTTTTTTTGCGACGTCATGACGTCGCAAATTAGGACATAGGCCAAAACGTCAAATTTAATGAAAATCGGCTCTGAAAGAGTTTATTATTTATCTAACATGACATTGAAAGCTATTCCAAATGATTTTGAGAAGTTCCCATTTGCCACGTGGGAAAACGTGTTTTTTTTTGCGACGTCATGACGTCGCAAATTAGGACATAGGCCAAAACGTCAATTTTAATGAATTTGGCTCTGAAAGAGTTTATTGTTTATCTAACATGACATTCAAAGCTACTCCAAATGATTTTGAGAAGTTCCCACTTGCCACGTGGGAAAACGTGTTTTTTTGCGACGTCATGACGTCGCAAATTAGGACATAGGCCAAAACGTCAATTTTAATGAATTTGGCTCTGAAAGAGTTTATTGTTTATCTAACATGACATTCAAAGCTATTCCAAATGATTTCGAGAAGTTCCCACTTGCCACGTGGGAAAACTTGTTTTTTTTGCGACGTCATGACGTCGCAAATTAGGACATAGGCCAAAACGTCAAATTTAATGAAAATCGGCTCTGAAAGAGTTTATTATTCATTTAAATTGACATTGAAAGCTATCCCAAATGATTTTGAGGAGTTCCCACTTGCCACGTGGGAAAACGTGTTTTTTTGCGACGTCATGACGTCGCAAATTAGGACATAGGCCAAAACGTCAAATTTAATGAAAATCGGCTCTGAAAGAGTTTATTATTTATCTAACTTGACATTGAAAGCTATCCCAAATGATTTTGAGGAGTTCCCACTTGCCACGTGGGAAAACGTGTTTTTTTGCGACGTCATGACGTCGCAAATTAGAACATAGGCCAAAACGTCAAATTTAATGAAAATCGGCTCTAAAAGAGTTTATTATTTATCTAACATAACATTGAAAGCTATTCCAAATGATTTTGAGAAGTTCCCACTTGCCACGTGGGAAAACGTGTTTTTTTGCGACGTCATGACGTCGCAAATTAGGACATAGGCCAAAACGTCAAATTTAATGAAAATCGGCTCTGAAAGAGTTTATTATTCATATAGCATGACATTGAAAGCTATTCCAAATGATTTTGAGAAGTTCCCACCTGCCACGTGGGAAAACGTGTTTTTTTGCGACGTCATGACGTCGCAAATTAGGACATAGGCCAAAACGTCAATTTTAATGAATTTGGCTCTGAAAGAGTTTATTGTTTATCTAACATGACATTCAAAGCTATTCCAAATGATTTCGAGAAGTTCCCACTTGCCACGTGAGAAAACTTGTTTTTTTGCGACGTCATGACGTCGCAAATTAGGACATAGGCCAAAACGTCAAATTTAATGAAAATCGGCTCTGAAAGAGTTTATTATTCATTTAAATTGACATTGAAAGCTATCCCAAATGATTTTGAGGAGTTCCCACTTGCCACGTGGGAAAACGTGTTTTTTTGCGACGTCATGACGTCGCAAATTAGGACATAGGCCAAAACGTCAATTTTAATGAATTTGGCTCTGAAAGAGTTTATTGTTTATCTAACATGACATTCAAAGCTATTCCAAATGATTTCGAGAAGTTCCCACTTGCCACGTGGGAAAACTTGTTTTTTTGCGACGTCATGACGTCGCAAATTAGGACATAGGCAAAAACGTCAAATTTAATGAAAATCGGCTCTGAAAGAGTTTATTATTCATTTAAATTGACATTGAAAGCTATCCCAAATGATTTTGAGGAGTTCCCACTTGCCACGTGGGAAAACGTGTTTTTTTGCGACGTCATGACGTCGCAAATTAGGACATAGGCCAAAACGTCAAATTTAATGAAAATCGGCTCTGAAAGAGTTTATTATTTATCTAACATGACATTGAAAGCTATTCCAAATGATTTTGAGATGTTCCCATTTGCCACGTGGGAAAACGTGTTTTTTTTGCGACGTCATGACGTCGCAAATTAGGACATAGGCCAAAACGTCAAATTTAATGAAAATCGGCTCTGAAAGAGTTTATTATTCATCTAACATGACATTGAAAGCTATCCCAAACGATTTTGAGTAGTTCCCACTTGCCACGTGGGAAAAAGTGTTTTTTTTGCGACGTCATGACGTCGCAAATTAGGACATAGGCCAAAACGTCAAATTTAATGAAAATCGGCTCTGAAAGAGTTTATTATTCATCTAACATGACATTGAAAGCTATCCCAAATGATTTTGAGAAGTTCCCACTTGCCACGTGGGAAAACGTGTTTTTTTTGCGATGTCATGACGTCGCAAATTAGGACATAGGCCAAAACGTCAAATTTAATGAAAATCGGCTCTGAAAGAGTTTCTTATTTATCTAACATGACATTGGAAGCTATTCCAAATGATTTTGAGAAGTTCCCACTTGCCACGTGGGAAAACGTGTTTTTTTGCGACGTCATGACGTCGCAAATTAGGACATAGGCCAAAACGTCAAATTTAATGAAAATCGGCTCTGAAAGAGTTTATTATTCATCTAACATGACATTGAAAGCTATCCCAAATGATTTTGAGGAGTTCCCACTTGCCACGTGGGAAAAAGTGTTTTTTTTGCGACGTCATGACGTCGCAAATTAGGACATAGGCCAAAACGTCAAATTTAATGAACATCGGCTCTGAAAGAGTTTATTATTCATCTAACATGACATTGAAAGCTATCCCAAATGATTTTGAGAAGTTCCCACTTGCCACGTGGGAAAACGTGTTTTTTTGCGATGTCATGACGTCGCAAATTAGGACATAGGCCAAAACGTCAAATTTAATGAAAATCGGCTCTGAAAGAGTTTCTTATTTATCTAACATGACATTGAAAGCTATTCCAAATGATTTTGAGAAGTTCCCCCTTGCCACGTGGGAAAACGTGTTTTTTTGCGACGTCATGACGTCGCAAATTAGGACATAGGCCAAAACGTCAAATTTAATGAAAATCGGCTCTGAAAGAGTTTATTATTCATCTAACATGACATTGAAAGCTATCCCAAATGATTTTGAGGAGTTCCCACTTGCCACGTGGGAAAACGTGTTTTTTTTGCGACGTCATGACGTCGCAAATTAGGACATAGGCCAAAACGTCAAATTTAATGAAAATCGGCTCTGAAAGAGTTTATTATTCATCTAACATGACATTGAAAGCTATCCCAAACGATTTTGAGTAGTTCCCACTTGCCACGTGGGAAAAAGTGTTTTTTTTTGCGACGTCATGACGTCGCAAATTAGGACATAGGCCAAAACGTCAAATTTAATGAAAATCGGCTCTGAAAGAGTTTATTATTCATCTAACATGACATTGAAAGCTATCCCAAATGATTTTGAGAAGTTCCCACTTGCCACGTGGGAAAACGTGTTTTTTTTTTGCGATGTCATGACGTCGCAAATTAGGACATAGGCCAAAACGTCAAATTTAATGAAAATCGGCTCTGAAAGAGTTTCTTATTTATCTAACATGACATTGGAAGCTATTCCAAATGATTTTGAGAAGTTCCCACTTGCCACGTGGGAAAACGTGTTTTTTTGCGACGTCATGACGTCGCAAATTAGGACATAGGCCAAAACGTCAAATTTAATGAAAATCGGCTCTGAAAGAGTTTATTATTCATCTAACATGACATTGAAAGCTATCCCAAATGATTTTGAGGAGTTCCCACTTGCCACGTGGGAAAAAGTGTTTTTTTTGCGACGTCATGACGTCGCAAATTAGGACATAGGCCAAAACGTCAAATTTAATGAACATCGGCTCTGAAAGAGTTTATTATTCATCTAACATGACATTGAAAGCTATCCCAAATGATTTTGAGGAGTTCCCACTTGCCACGTGGGAAAAAGTGTTTTTTTGCGACGTCATGACGTCGCAAATTAGGACATAGGCCAAAACGTCAAATTTAATGAAAATCGGCTCTGAAAGAGTTTATTATTCATCTAACATGACATTGAAAGCTATCCCAAATGATTTTGAGAAGTTCCCACTTGCCACGTGGGAAAACGTGTTTTTTTGCGATGTCATGACGTCGCAAATTAGGACATAGGCCAAAACGTCAAATTTAATGAAAATCGGCTCTGAAAGAGTTTCTTATTTATCTAACATGACATTGAAAGCTATTCCAAATGATTTTGAGAAGTTCCCCCTTGCCACGTGGGAAAACGTGTTTTTTTGCGACGTCATGACGTCGCAAATTAGGACATAGGCCAAAACGTCAAATTTAATGAAAATCGGCTCTGAAAGAGTTTATTATTCATCTAACATGACATTGAAAGCTATCCCAAATGATTTTGAGGAGTTCCCACTTGCCACGTGGGAAAAAGTGTTTTTTTGCGACGTCATGACGTCGCAAATTAGGACATAGGCCAAAACGTCAAATTTAATGAAAATCGGCTCTGAAAGAGTTTATTATTCATCTAACATGACATTGAAAGCTATCCCAAATGATTTTGAAATGTTCCAACTTGCCACGTGGGAAAACGTGTTTTTTTGCGACGTCATGACGTCGCAAGTTAGGACATGGGCCAAAACGTCGAATTTAATGAAAATCGGCTCTGAAAGAGTTTATTATTCATCTAACATGACATTGAAAGCTATTCCAAATGATTTCGAGAAGTTCCCACTTGCCACGTGGGAAAACTTGTTTTTTTTTGCGACGTCATGACGTCGCAAGTTAGGACATGGGCCAAAACGTCGAATTTAATGAAAATCGGCTCTGAAAGAGTTTCTTATTTATCTAACATGACATTGAAAGCTATTCCAAATGATTTTGAGAAGTTCCCACTTGCCACGTGGGAAAACGTGTTTTTTTGCGACGTCATGACGTCGCAAATTAGGACATAGGCCAAAACGTCAAATTTAATGAAAATCGGCTCTGAAAGAGTTTATTATTTATCTAACATGACATTGAAAGCTATTCCAAATGATTTTGAGAAGTTCCCACTTGCCACGTGGGAAAACGTGTTTTTTTGCGACGTCATGACGTCGCAAATTAGGACATAGGCCAAAACGTCAAATTTAATGAAAATCGGCTCTGAAAGAGTTTATTATTCATCTAACATGACATTGAAAGCTATCCCAAATGATTTTGAGGAGTTCCCACTTGCCACGTGGGAAAAAGTGTTTTTTTGAGACGTCATGACGTCGCAAATTAGGACATAGGCCAAAACGTCAAATTTAATGAAAATCGGCTCTGAAAGAGTTTATTATTCATCTAACATGACATTGAAAGCTATCCCAAATGATTTTGAGAAGTTCCCACTTGCCACGTGGGAAAACGTGTTTTTTTTTTGCGATGTCATGACGTCGCAAATTAGGACATAGGCCAAAACGTCAAATTTAATGAAAATCGGCTCTGAAAGAGTTTCTTATTTATCTAACATGACATTGAAAGCTATTCCAAATGATTTTGAGAAGTTCCCACTTGCCACGTGAGAAAACGTGTTTTTTTGCGACGTCATGACGTCGCAAATTAGGACATAGGCCAAAACGTCAAATTTAATGAAAATCGGCTCTGAAAGAGTTTCTTATTTATCTAACATGACATTGAAAGCTATTCCAAATGATTTTGAGAAGTTCCCACTTGCCACGTGGGAAAACGTGTTTTTTTGCGACGTCATGACGTCGCAAATTAGGACATGGGCCAAAACGTCGAATTTAATGAAAATCGGCTCTGAAAGAGTTTATTATTCATCTAACATGACATTGAAAGCTATTCCAAATGATTTCGAGAAGTTCCCACTTGCCACGTGGGAAAACGTGTTTTTTTGCGACGTCATGACGTCGCAAATTAGGACATAGGCCAAAACGTCAAATTTAATGAAAATCGGCTCTGAAAGAGTTTATTATTTATCTAACATGACATTGAAAGCTATTCCAAATGATTTTGAGAAGTTCCCACTTGCCACGTGGGAAAACGTGTTTTTTTGCGACGTCATGACGTCGCAAATTAGGACATAGGCCAAAACGTCAAATTTAATGAAAATCGGCTCTGAAAGAGTTTATTATTCATCTAACATGACATTGAAAGCTATCCCAAATGATTTTGAGGAGTTCCCACTTGCCACGTGGGAAAAAGTGTTTTTTTGAGACGTCATGACGTCGCAAATTAGGACATAGGCCAAAACGTCAAATTTAATGAAAATCGGCTCTGAAAGAGTTTATTATTCATCTAACATGACATTGAAAGCTATCCCAAATGATTTTGAGAAGTTCCCACTTGCCACGTGGGAAAACGTGTTTTTTTTTGCGATGTCATGACGTCGCAAATTAGGACATAGGCCAAAACGTCAAATTTAATGAAAATCGGCTCTGAAAGAGTTTCTTATTTATCTAACATGACATTGAAAGCTATTCCAAATGATTTTGAGAAGTTCCCACTTGCCACGTGAGAAAACGTGTTTTTTTGCGACGTCATGACGTCGCAAATTAGGACATAGGCCAAAACGTCAAATTTAATGAAAATCGGCTCTGAAAGAGTTTCTTATTTATCTAACATGACATTGAAAGCTATTCCAAATGATTTTGAGAAGTTCCCACTTGCCACGTGGGAAAACGTGTTTTTTTGCGACGTCATGACGTCGCAAATTAGGACATAGGCCAAAACGTCAAATTTAATGAAAATCGGCTCTGAAAGAGTTTATTATTCATCTAACATGACATTGAAAGCTATCCCAAATGATTTTGAGAAGTTCCCACTTGCCACGTGGGAAAACGTGTTTTTTTTGCGATGTCATGACGTCGCAAATTAGGACATAGGCCAAAACGTCAAATTTAATGAAAATCGGCTCTGAAAGAGTTTCTTATTTATCTAACATGACATTGAAAGCTAGTCCAAATGATTTTGAGAAGTTCCCACTTGCCACGTGGGAAAACGTGTTTTTTTGCGACGTCATGACGTCGCAAATTAGGACATAGGCCAAAACGTCAAATTTAATGAAAATCGGCTCTGAAAGATTATTATTCATCTAACATGACATTGAAAGCTATCCCAAATGATTTTGAGGAGTTCCCACTTGCCACGTGGGAAAAAGTGTTTTTTTGCGACGTCATGACGTCGCAAATTAGGACATAGGCCAAAACGTCAAATTTAATGAAAATCGGCTCTGAAAGAGTTTATTATTCATCTAACATGACATTGAAAGCTATCCCAAATGATTTTGAGGAGTTCCCACTTGCCACGTGGGAAAAAGTGTTTTTTTGCGACGTCATGACGTCGCAAATTAGGACATAGGCCAAAACGTCAAATTTAATGAAAATCGGCTCTGAAAGAGTTTATTATTCATCTAACATGACATTGAAAGCTATCCCAAATGATTTTGAAATGTTCCAACTTGCCACGTGGGAAAACGTGTTTTTTTGCGACGTCATGACGTCGCAAGTTAGGACATGGGCCAAAACGTCGAATTTAATGAAAATCGGCTCTGAAAGAGTTTCTTATTTATCTAACATGACATTGAAAGCTATTCCAAATGATTTTGAGAAGTTCCCACTTGCCACGTGGGAAAACGTGTTTTTTTGCGACGTCATGACGTCGCAAATTAGGACATAGGCCAAAACGTCAAATTTAATGAAAATCGGCTCTGAAAGAGTTTATTATTTATCTAACATGACATTGAAAGCTATCCCAAATGATTTTGAAATGTTCCAACTTGCCACGTGGGAAAACGTGTTTTTTTGCGACGTCATGACGTCGCAAGTTAGGACATGGGCCAAAACGTCGAATTTAATGAAAATCGGCTCTGAAAGAGTTTCTTATTTATCTAACATGACATTGAAAGCTATTCCAAATGATTTTGAGAAGTTCCCACTTGCCACGTGGGAAAACGTGTTTTTTTGCGACGTCATGACGTCGCAAATTAGGACATAGGCCAAAACGTCAAATTTAATGAAAATCGGCTCTGAAAGAGTTTATTATTTATCTAACATGACATTGAAAGCTATTCCAAATGATTTTGAGAAGTTCCCACTTGCCACGTGGGAAAACGTGTTTTTTTGCGACGTCATGACGTCGCAAATTAGGACATAGGCCAAAACGTCAAATTTAATGAAAATCGGCTCTGAAAGAGTTTATTATTCATCTAACATGACATTGAAAGCTATCCCAAATGATTTTGAGGAGTTCCCACTTGCCACGTGGGAAAAAGTGTTTTTTTGCGACGTCATGACGTCGCAAATTAGGACATAGGCCAAAACGTCAAATTTAATGAAAATCGGCTCTGAAAGAGTTTATTATTCATCTAACATGACATTGAAAGCTATCCCAAATGATTTTGAGAAGTTCCCACTTGCCACGTGGGAAAACGTGTTTTTTTTGCGATGTCATGACGTCGCAAATTAGGACATAGGCCAAAACGTCAAATTTAATGAAAATCGGCTCTGAAAGAGTTTATTATTTATCTAACATGACATTGAAAGCTATTCCAAATGATTTTGAGAAGTTCCCACTTGCCACGTGGGAAAACGTGTTTTTTTGCGACGTCATGACGTCGCAAATTAGGACATAGGCCAAAACGTCAAATTTAATGAGAATCGGCTCTGAAAGAGTTCATTATTCATCTAACATGACATTGAAAGCTATCCCAAATGATTTTGAAATGTTCCAACTTGCCACGTGGGAAAACGTGTTTTTTTGCGACGTCATGACGTCGCAAGTTAGGACATGGGCCAAAACGTCGAATTTAATGAAAATCGGCTCTGAAAGAGTTTCTTATTTATCTAACATGACATTGAAAGCTATTCCAAATGATTTTGAGAAGTTCCCACTTGCCACGTGGGAAAACGTGTTTTTTTGCGACGTCATGACGTCGCAAATTAGGACATAGGCCAAAACGTCAAATTTAATGAAAATCGGCTCTGAAAGAGTTTATTATTTATCTAACATGACATTGAAAGCTATTCCAAATGATTTTGAGAAGTTCCCACTTGCCACGTGGGAAAACGTGTTTTTTTGCGACGTCATGACGTCGCAAATTAGGACATAGGCCAAAACGTCAAATTTAATGAAAATCGGCTCTGAAAGAGTTTATTATTCATCTAACATGACATTGAAAGCTATCCCAAATGATTTTGAGGAGTTCCCACTTGCCACGTGGGAAAAAGTGTTTTTTTGCGACGTCATGACGTCGCAAATTAGGACATAGGCCAAAACGTCAAATTTAATGAAAATCGGCTCTGAAAGAGTTTATTATTCATCTAACATGACATTGAAAGCTATCCCAAATGATTTTGAGAAGTTCCCACTTGCCACGTGGGAAAACGTGTTTTTTTTTGCGATGTCATGACGTCGCAAATTAGGACATAGGCCAAAACGTCAAATTTAATGAAAATCGGCTCTGAAAGAGTTTCTTATTTATCTAACATGACATTGAAAGCTATTCCAAATGATTTTGAGAAGTTCCCACTTGCCACGTGGGAAAACGTGTTTTTTTGCGACGTCATGACGTCGCAAATTAGGACATAGGCCAAAACGTCAAATTTAATGAAAATCGGCTCTGAAAGAGTTTATTATTTACCTAACATGACCTTGAAAGCTATTCCAAATGATTTTGAGAAGTTCCCACTTGCCACGTGGGAAAACGTGTTTTTTTGCGACGTCATGACGTCGCAAATTAGGACATAGGCCAAAACGTCAAATTTAATGAAAATCGGCTCTGAAAGAGTTTATTATTCATCTAACATGACATTGAAAGCTATCCCAAATGATTTTGAGGAGTTCCCACTTGCCACGTGGGAAAAAGTGTTTTTTTGCGACGTCATGACGTCGCAAATTAGGACATAGGCCAAAACGTCAAATTTAATGAAAATCGGCTCTGAAAGAGTTTATTATTCATCTAACATGACATTGAAAGCTATCCCAAATGATTTTGAGAAGTTCCCACTTGCCACGTGGGAAAACGTGTTTTTTTTTTGCGATGTCATGACGTCGCAAATTAGGACATAGGCCAAAACGTCAAATTTAATGAAAATCGGCTCTGAAAGAGTTTCTTATTTATCTAACATGACATTGAAAGCTATTCCAAATGATTTTGAGAAGTTCCCACTTGCCACGTGGGAAAACGTGTTTTTTTGCGACGTCATGACGTCGCAAATTAGGACATAGGCCAAAACGTCAAATTTAATGAAAATCGGCTCTGAAAGAGTTTCTTATTTATCTAACATGACATTGAAAGCTATTCCAAATGATTTTGAGAAGTTCCCACTTGCCACGTGGGAAAACGTGTTTTTTTTGCGACGTCATGACGTCGCAAATTAGGACATAGGCCAAAACGTCAAATTTAATGAAAATCGGCTCTGAAAGAGTTTATTATTCATCTAACATGACATTGAAAGCTATCCCAAATGATTTTGAGAAGTTCCCACTTGCCACGTGGGAAAACGTGTTTTTTTTGCGATGTCATGACGTCGCAAATTAGGACATAGGCCAAAACGTCAAATTTAATGAAAATCGGCTCTGAAAGAGTTTCTTATTTATCTAACATGACATTGAAAGCTATTCCAAATGATTTTGAGAAGTTCCCACTTGCCACGTGGGAAAACGTGTTTTTTTGCGACGTCATGACGTCGCAAATTAGGACATAGGCCAAAACGTCAAATTTAATGAAAATCGGCTCTGAAAGAGTTTATTATTCATCTAACATGACATTGAAAGCTATCCCAAATGATTTTGAGGAGTTCCCACTTGCCACGTGGGAAAAAGTGTTTTTTTGCGACGTCATGACGTCGCAAATTAGGACATAGGCCAAAACGTCAAATTTAATGAAAATCGGCTCTGAAAGAGTTTATTATTCATCTAACATGACATTGAAAGCTATCCCAAATGATTTTGAGGAGTTCCCACTTGCCACGTGGGAAAAAGTGTTTTTTTGCGACGTCATGACGTCGCAAATTAGGACATAGGCCAAAACGTCAAATTTAATGAAAATCGGCTCTGAAAGAGTTTATTATTCATCTAACATGACATTGAAAGCTATCCCAAATGATTTTGAGAAGTTCCCACTTGCCACGTGGGAAAACGTGTTTTTTTTTGCGATGTCATGACGTCGCAAAATAGGACATAGGCCAAAACGTCAAATTTAATGAAAATCGGCTCTGAAAGAGTTTCTTATTTATCTAACATGACATTGAAAGCTATTCCAAATGATTTTGAGAAGTTCCCACTTGCCACGTGGGAAAACGTGTTTTTTTGCGACGTCATGACGTCGCAAATTAGGACATAGGCCAAAACGTCAAATTTAATGAAAATCGGCTCTGAAAGAGTTTATTATTCATCTAACATGACATTGAAAGCTATCCCAAATGATTTTGAGGAGTTCCCACTTGCCACGTGGGAAAAAGTGTTTTTTTGCGACGTCATGACGTCGCAAATTAGGACATAGGCCAAAACGTCAAATTTAATGAAAATCGGCTCTGAAAGAGTTTATTATTCATCTAACATGACATTGAAAGCTATCCCAAATGATTTTGAAATGTTCCAACTTGCCACGTGGGAAAACGTGTTTTTTTTGCGACGTCATGACGTCGCAAGTTAGGACATGGGCCAAAACGTCGAATTTAATGAAAATCGGCTCTGAAAGAGTTTATTATTCATCTAACATGACATTGAAAGCTATTCCAAATGATTTCGAGAAGTTCCCACTTGCCACGTGGGAAAACTTGTTTTTTTGCGACGTCATGACGTCGCAAATTAGGACATAGGCCAAAACGTCAAATTTAATGAAAATCGGCTCTGAAAGAGTTTATTATTCATTTAAATTGACATTGAAAGCTATCCCAAATGATTTTGAGAAGTTCCCACTTGCCACGTGGGAAAACGTGTTTTTTTTGCGACGTCATGACGTGTGCAAATTAGGATATAGGCCAAAACGTCAAATTTAATGAAAATCGGCTCTGAAAGAGTTTATTATTCATCTAACATGACATTGAAAGCTATCCCAAATGATTTTGAGGTGTTCCCACTTGCCACGTGGGAAAACGTGTTTTTTTGCGACGTCATGACGTCGCAAATTAGGACATAGGCCAAAACGTCAAATTTAATGAGAATCGGCTCTGAAAGAGTTTATTATTTATCTAACATGACATTGAAAGCTATTCCAAATGATTTTGAGAAGTTCCCACTTGCCACGTGGGAAAACGTGTTTTTTTGCGACGTCATGACGTCGCAAGTTAGGACATGGGCCAAAACGTCGAATTTAATGAAAATCGGCTCTGAAAGAGTTTATTATTCACCTAACATGACATTGAAAGCTATTCCAAATGAATTTAAGAAGTTCCCACTTGCCACGTGGGAAAACGTGTTTTTTTGCGACGTCATGACGTGTGCAAATTAGGACATAGGCCAAAACGTCAAATTTAATGAAAATCGGCTCTGAAAGAGTTTATTATTCATCTAACATGACATTGAAAGCTATCCCAAATGATTTTGAGGAGTTCCCACTTGCCACGTGGGAAAAAGTGTTTTTTTGCGACGTCATGACGTCGCAAATTAGGACATAGGCCAAAACGTCAAATTTAATGAAAATCGGCTCTGAAAGAGTTTATTATTCATCTAACATGACATTGAAAGCTATCCCAAATGATTTTGAAATGTTCCAACTTGCCACGTGGGAAAACGTGTTTTTTTGCGACGTCATGACGTCGCAAGTTAGGACATGGGCCAAAACGTCGAATTTAATGAAAATCGGCTCTGAAAGAGTTTATTATTCATCTAACATGACATTGAAAGCTACTCCAAATGATTTCGAGAAGTTCCCACTTGCCACGTGGGAAAACTTGTTTTTTTGCGACGTCATGACGTCGCAAATTAGGACATAGGCCAAAACGTCAAATTTAATGAAAATCGGCTCTGAAAGAGTTTATTATTCATCTAACATGACATTGAAAGCTATCCCAAATGATTTTGAAATGTTCCAACTTGCCACGTGGGAAAACGTGTTTTTTTGCGACGTCATGACGTCGCAAGTTAGGACATGGGCCAAAACGTCGAATTTAATGAAAATCGGCTCTGAAAGAGTTTATTATTCATCTAACATGACATTGAAAGCTATTCCAAATGATTTCGAGAAGTTCCCACTTGCCACGTGGGAAAACTTGTTTTTTTGCGACGTCATGACGTCGCAAATTAGGACATAGGCCAAAACGTCAAATTTAATGAAAATCGGCTCTGAAAGAGTTTATTATTCATCTAACATGACATTGAAAGCTATTCCAAATGATTTTGAAATGTTCCAACTTGCCACGTGGGAAAACGTGTTTTTTTGCGACGTCATGACGTCGCAAGTTAGGACATGGGCCAAAACGTCGATATTAATGAAAATCGGCTCTGAAAGAGTTTATTATTCATCTAACATGACATTGAAAGCTATTCCAAATGAATTTAAGAAGTTCCCACTTGCCACGTGGGAAAACGTGTTTTTTTGCGACGTCATGACTTCGCAAATTAGGACATAGGCCAAAACCTCAATTTTTATGAAAATCAGCTCTGGAAGAGTTTATTATTCATCTAACATGACATTGAAAGCTATTCCAAATGATTTTGAGATGTTCCAACTTGCCACGTGGGAAAACGTGTTTTTTTGTGACGTCATGACGTCGCAAGTTAGGACATAGCCAAAGGTCAATTTTTATGAAAATCGGCTCTGGAAGAGTTTATTATTCATCTAACATGACATTGAAAGCTATTCCAAATGAATTTAAGAAGTTCCCACTTGCCACGTGGGAAAACTTGTTTTTTTGCGACTTCATGACGTCGCAAATTAGGACATAGGTCTAAAGTCAATTTTTATGAAAATCGGCAGTTTATTATTCATCTAACATGACATTGAAAGCTATTCCAAATGAATTTAAGAAGTTCCCACTTGCCACGTGGGAAAACGTGTTTTTTTGCGACGTCATGACGTCGCAAGTTAGGACATAGCCAAAGGTCAATTTTTATGAAAATCGGCTCTGGAAGAGTTTATTATTCATCTAACATGACATTGAAAGCTATTCCAAATGAATTTAAGAAGTTCCCACTTGCCACGTGGGAAAACTTGTTTTTTTGCGACTTCATGACGTCGCAAGTTAGGACATAGGCCAAAACGTCAATTTCGATGAAAATTGGCTCTAAAAGAGTTTATATTTCATCTAACATGACATTAAAAGCTATTCCAAATGAATTTGAGAAGGTCCCACTTGCCACGTGGGAAAACGTGTTTTTTTGCGACGTCATGACTTCGCAAATTAGGACATAGGCCAAAACGTCAATTTTTATGAAAATCGGCTCTGGAAGAGTTTATTATTCATCTAACATGACATTAAAAGCTATTCCAAATGAATTTGAGAAGGTCCCACTTGCCACGTGGGAAAACGTGTTTTTTTGCGACGTCATGACTTCGCAAATTAGGACATAGGCCAAAACGTCAATTTTTATGAAAATCGGCTCTGAAAGAGTTTATTATTCATCTAACATGACATTGAAAGCTATTCCAAATGATTTCGAGAAGTTCCCACTTGCCACGTGGGAAAACGTGTTTTTTTGCGACTTCATGACGTCGCAAGTTAGGACATAGGCCAAAACGTCAATTTCGATGAAAATTGGCTCTAAAAGAGTTTATATTTCATCTAACATGACATTAAAAGCTATTCCAAATGAATTTGAGAAGGTCCCACTTGCCACGTGGGAAAACGTGTTTTTTTGCGACGTCATGACTTCGCAAATTAGGACATAGGCCAAAACGTCAATTTTTATGAAAATCGGCTCTGGAAGAGTTTATTATTCATCTAACATGACATTAAAAGCTATTCCAAATGAATTTGAGAAGGTCCCACTTGCCACGTGGGAAAACGTGTTTTTTTGCGACGTCATGACTTCGCAAATTAGGACATAGGCCAAAACGTCAATTTTCATGAAAATCGGCTCTGAAAGAGTTTATTATTCATCTAACATGACATTGAAAGCTATTCCAAATGATTTCGAGAAGTTCCCACTTGCCACGTGGGAAAACTTGTTTTTTTGCGACGTCATGACGTCGCAAATTAGGACATAGGCCAAAACGTCAAATTTAATGAAAATCGGCTCTGAAAGAGTTTATTATTCATTTAAATTGACATTGAAAGCTATCCCAAATGATTTTGAGAAGTTCCCACTTGCCACGTGGGAAAACGTGTTTTTTTTGCGACGTCATGACGTGTGCAAATTAGGACATAGGCCAAAACGTCAAATTTAATGAAAATCGGCTCTGAAAGAGTTTATTATTCATCTAACATGACATTGAAAGCTATCCCAAATGATTTTGAGGAGTTCCCACTTGCCACGTGGGAAAACGTGTTTTTTTGCGACGTCATGACGTCGCAAATTAGGACATAGGCCAAAACGTCAAATTAAATGAGAATCGGCTCTGAAAGAGTTCATTATTCATCTAACATGACATTGAAAGCTATCCCAAATGATTTTGAAATGTTCCAACTTGCCACGTGGGAAAACGTGTTTTTTTGCGACGTCATGACGTCGCAAGTTAGGACATGGGCCAAAACGTCGAATTTAATGAAAATCGGCTCTCAAAGAGTTTATTATTCATCTAACATGACATTGAAAGCTAGTCCAAATGAATTTAAGAAGTTCCCACTTGCCACGTGGGAAAACGTGTTTTTTTGCGACGTCATGACTTCGCAAATTAGGACATAGGCCAAAACCTCAATTTTTATGAAAATCAGCTCTGGAAGAGTTTATTATTCATCTAACATGACATTGAAAGCTATTCCAAATGAATTTGAGAAGGTCCCACTTGCCACGTGGGAAAACGTGTTTTTTTTGCGACGTCATGACGTCGCAAATTAGGACATAGGTCTAAAGTCAATTTTTATGAAAATCGGCAGTTTATTATTCATCTAACATGACATTGAAAGCTATTCCAAATGATTTTGAGATGTTCCAACTTGCCACGTGGGAAAACGTGTTTTTTTGTGACGTCATGACGTCGCAAGTTAGGCATAGGCCAAAACGTCAATTTCGATGAAAATTGGCTCTAAAAGAGTTTATATTTCATCTAACATGACATTAAAAGCTATTCCAAATGAATTTGAGAAGGTTCCGAATACATTCGAATACGTTAGAGTTCGTTCCGAATACATTCGAATACGTTAGAATACGTTCCGAATACATTCGAATACGTTAGAATACATTCCGAATATATTCGAATACGTTAGAGTTCGTTCCGAATACTTTCGAATACGTTAGAATACATTCCGAATGCATTCGAATACGTTAGAATACATTCCGAATACATTCGAATACGTTAGAATACGTTCCGAATACATTCGAATACGTTAGAGTTCGTTCCGAATACATTCGAATACGTTAGAGTTCGTTCCGAATACATTCGAATACGTTAGAATACGTTCCGAATACATTCGAATACGTTAGAGTTCGTTCCGAATACATTCGAATACGTTAGAATACGTTCCGAATATATTCGAATACGTTAGAATACATTCCGAATATTTTCGAATACGTTAGAGTTCGTTCCGAATACTTTCGAATACGTTAGAATACATTCCGAATACTTTCGAATACGTTAGAGTTCGTTCCGAATACTTTCGAATACGTTAGAGTTCGTTCCGAATACATTCGAATACGTTAGAGTTCGTTCCGAATACATTCGAATACGTTAGAGTTGGTTCCGAATACATTCGAATACGTTAGAATACATTCCGAATATTTTCGAATACGTTGGAGTTCGTTCCGAATACATTCGAATACGTTAGAATACATTCCGAATACATTCGAATACGTTAGAGTTCGTTCCGAATACATTCGAATACGTTAGAATACGTTCCGAATACATTCGAATACGTTAGAGTTCGTTCCGAATACATTCGAATACGTTAGAATACGTTCCGAATATATTCGAATACGTTAGAATACATTCCGAATACTTTCGAATACGTTAGAGTTCGTTCCGAATACTTTCGAATACGTTAGAGTTCGTTCCGAATACATTCGAATACGTTAGAGTTCGTTCCGAATACATTCGAATACGTTAGAGTTGGTTCCGAATACATTCGAATACGTTAGAATACATTCCGAATATTTTCGAATACGTTGGAGTTCGTTCCGAATACATTCGAATACGTTAGAATACATTCCGAATATTTTCGAATACGTTGGAGTTCGTTCCGAATACATTCGAATACGTTAGAATACGTTCCGAATACATTCGAATACGTTAGAATACATTCCGAATACAATCGAATACGTCAGAATACGTTCCGAATACATTCGAATACGTTAGAATACATTCCGAATACATTCGAATACGTCAGAATACGTTCCGAATACATTCGAATACGTTAGAGTTCGTTCCGAATACATTCGAATACGTTAGAGTTCGTTCCGAATACATTCGAATACGTTAGAGTTCGTTCCGAATACATTCGAATACGTTAGAGTTGGTTCCGAATACATTCGAATACGTTAGAATACGTTCCGAATACATTCGAATACGTTGGAGTTCGTTCCGAATACATTCGAATACGTTAGAATACGTTCCGAATACATTCGAATACGTTAGAATACATTCCGAATACAATCGAATACGTCAGAATACGTTCCGAATACATTCGAATACGTTAGAATACATTCCGAATACATTCGAATACGTTAGAGTTCGTTCCGAATGCATTCGAATACGTTAGAATACATTCCGAATACATTCGAATACGTTAGAGTTCGTTCCGAATACATTCGAATACGTTAGAATACATTCCGAATACATTCGAATACGTTAGAATACGTTCCGAATACATTCGAATACGTTAGAATACATTCCGAATGCATTCGAATACGTTAGAATACATTCCGAATGCATTCGAATACGTTAGAGTTCGTTCCGAATACATTCGAATACGTTAGAGTTCGTTCCGAATACATTCGAATACGTTAGAATACGTTCCGAATACATTCGAATACGTTAGAATACATTCCGAATATATTCGAATACGTTAGAGTTCGTTCCGAATACTTTCGAATACGTTAGAATACATTCCGAATGCATTCGAATACGTTAGAATACATTCCGATTACATTCGAATACGTTAGAATACGTTCCGAATACATTCGAATACGTTAGAGTTCGTTCCGAATACATTCGAATACGTTAGAATACGTTCCGAATGCATTCGAATACGTTAGAATACGTTCCGAATACATTCGAATACGTTAGAATACGTTCCGAATACATTCGAATACGTTAGAATACGTTCCGAATACGTTCGAATACGTTAGAGTTCGTTCCGAATACATTCGAATACGTTAGAACACGTTCCGAATACATTCGAATACGTTAGAATACGTTCCGAATACATTCGAATACGTTAGAATACATTCCGAATGCATTCGAATACGTTAGAGTTCGTTCCGAATACATTCGAATACGTTAGAGTTCGTTCCGAATACATTCGAATACGTTAGAATACGTTCCGAATACATTCGAATACGTTAGAATACATTCCGAATATATTCGAATACGTTAGAGTTCGTTCCGAATACTTTCGAATACGTTAGAATACATTCCGAATGCATTCGAATACGTTAGAATACATTCCGAATGCATTCGAATACGTTAGAATACGTTCCGAATACATTCGAATACGTTAGAGTTCGTTCCGAATACATTCGAATACGTTAGAATACATTCCGAATATATTCGAATACGTTAGAATACGTTCCGAATACATTCGAATACGTTAGAATACGTTCCCAATACATTCGAATACGTTAGAATACATTCCGAATGCATTCGAATACGTTAGAATACGTTCCCAATACATTCGAATACGTTAGAATACATTCCGAATGCATTCGAATACGTTAGAGTTCGTTCCGAATACATTCGAATACGTTAGAATACGTTCCGAATACATTCGAATACGTTAGAATACGTTCCGAATACATTCGAATACGTTAGAATACGTTCCGAATACATTCGAATACGTTAGAATACGTTCCCAATACATTCGAATACGTTAGAATACGTTCCGAATACATTCGAATATGTTAGAATACATTCCGAATACAATCGAATACGTTAGAATACGTTCCGAATACATTCGAATATGTTAGAATACATTCCGAATGCATTCGAATACGTTAGAGTTCGTTCCGAATACATTCGAATACGTTAGAATACGTTCCGAATACATTCGAATACGTTAGAATACGTTCCGAATACATTCGAATACGTTAGAATACGTTCCGAATACATTCGAATACGTTAGAATACATTCCGAATGCATTCGAATACGTTAGAGTTCGTTCCGAATACATTCGAATACGTTAGAATACATTCCGAATGCATTCGAATACGTTAGAATACGTTCCGAATACATTCGAATACGTTAGAATACGTTCCCAATACATTCGAATACGTTAGAGTTCGTTCCGAATACATTCGAATACGTTAGAATACATTCCGAATACATTCGAATACGTTAGAATACGTTCCGAATACATTCGAATACGTTAGAGTTCGTTCCGAATACATTCGAATACGTTAGAATACGTTCCGAATACATTCGAATACGTTAGAATACGTTCCGAATACATTCGAATACGTTAGAATACGTTCCGAATGCATTCGAATACGTTAGAATACGTTCCGAATACATTCGAATACGTTAGAATACGTTCCGAATACATTCGAATACGTTAGAATACGTTCCGAATACGTTCGAATACGTTAGAGTTCGTTCCGAATACATTCGAATACGTTAGAACACGTTCCGAATACATTCGAATACGTTAGAATACGTTCCGAATACATTCGAATACGTTAGAATACGTTTCGAATACATTCGAATACGTTAGAATACATTCCGAATGCATTCGAATACGTTAGAGTTCGTTCCGAATACATTCGAATACGTTAGAGTTCGTTCCGAATGCATTCGAATACGTTAGAATACATTCCGAATACATTCGAATACGTTAGAGTTCGTTCCGAATACATTCGAATACGTTAGAATACATTCCGAATACATTCGAATACGTTAGAATACGTTCCGAATACATTCGAATACGTTAGAATACATTCCGAATACAATCGAATACGTCAGAATACGTTCCGAATACATTCGAATACGTTAGAATACATTCCGAATACATTCGAATACGTTAGAGTTCGTTCCGAATGCATTCGAATACGTTAGAATACATTCCGAATACATTCGAATACGTTAGAGTTCGTTCCGAATACATTCGAATACGTTAGAATACATTCCGAATACATTCGAATACGTTAGAATACGTTCCGAATACATTCGAATACGTTAGAATACATTCCGAATGCATTCGAATACGTTAGAATACATTCCGAATGCATTCGAATACGTTAGAGTTCGTTCCGAATACATTCGAATACGTTAGAGTTCGTTCCGAATACATTCGAATACGTTAGAATACGTTCCGAATACATTCGAATACGTTAGAATACATTCCGAATATATTCGAATACGTTAGAGTTCGTTCCGAATACTTTCGAATACGTTAGAATACATTCCGAATGCATTCGAATACGTTAGAATACATTCCGAATACATTCGAATACGTTAGAATACGTTCCGAATACATTCGAATACGTTAGAGTTCGTTCCGAATACATTCGAATACGTTAGAATACGTTCCGAATGCATTCGAATACGTTAGAATACGTTCCGAATACATTCGAATACGTTAGAATACGTTCCGAATACATTCGAATACGTTAGAATACGTTCCGAATACGTTCGAATACGTTAGAGTTCGTTCCGAATACATTCGAATACGTTAGAACACGTTCCGAATACATTCGAATACGTTAGAATACGTTCCGAATACATTCGAATACGTTAGAATACATTCCGAATGCATTCGAATACGTTAGAGTTCGTTCCGAATACATTCGAATACGTTAGAGTTCGTTCCGAATACATTCGAATACGTTAGAATACGTTCCGAATACATTCGAATACGTTAGAATACATTCCGAATATATTCGAATACGTTAGAGTTCGTTCCGAATACTTTCGAATACGTTAGAATACATTCCGAATGCATTCGAATACGTTAGAATACATTCCGAATGCATTCGAATACGTTAGAATACGTTCCGAATACATTCGAATACGTTAGAGTTCGTTCCGAATACATTCGAATACGTTAGAATACATTCCGAATATATTCGAATACCTTAGAATACGTTCCGAATACATTCGAATACGTTAGAATACGTTCCCAATACATTCGAATACGTTAGAATACATTCCGAATGCATTCGAATACGTTAGAATACGTTCCCAATACATTCGAATACGTTAGAATACATTCCGAATGCATTCGAATACGTTAGAGTTCGTTCCGAATACATTCGAATACGTTAGAATACGTTCCGAATACATTCGAATACGTTAGAATACGTTCCGAATACATTCGAATACGTTAGAATACGTTCCGAATACATTCGAATACGTTAGAATACGTTCCCAATACATTCGAATACGTTAGAATACGTTCCGAATACATTCGAATATGTTAGAATACATTCCGAATACAATCGAATACGTTAGAATACGTTCCGAATACATTCGAATATGTTAGAATACATTCCGAATGCATTCGAATACGTTAGAGTTCGTTCCGAATACATTCGAATACGTTAGAATACGTTCCGAATACATTCGAATACGTTAGAATACGTTCCGAATACATTCGAATACGTTAGAATACGTTCCGAATACATTCGAATACGTTAGAATACATTCCGAATGCATTCGAATACGTTAGAGTTCGTTCCGAATACATTCGAATACGTTAGAATACATTCCGAATGCATTCGAATACGTTAGAATACGTTCCGAATACATTCGAATACGTTAGAATACGTTCCCAATACATTCGAATACGTTAGAGTTCGTTCCGAATACATTCGAATACGTTAGAATACATTCCGAATACATTCGAATACGTTAGAATACGTTCCGAATACATTCGAATACGTTAGAGTTCGTTCCGAATACATTCGAATACGTTAGAATACGTTCCGAATACATTCGAATACGTTAGAATACGTTCCGAATACATTCGAATACGTTAGAATACGTTCCGAATGCATTCGAATACGTTAGAATACGTTCCGAATACATTCGAATACGTTAGAATACGTTCCGAATACATTCGAATACGTTAGAATACGTTCCGAATACGTTCGAATACGTTAGAGTTCGTTCCGAATACATTCGAATACGTTAGAACACGTTCCGAATACATTCGAATACGTTAGAATACGTTCCGAATACATTCGAATACGTTAGAATACGTTTCGAATACATTCGAATACGTTAGAATACATTCCGAATGCATTCGAATACGTTAGAGTTCGTTCCGAATACATTCGAATACGTTAGAATACGTTCCGAATACATTCGAATACGTTAGAATACGTTCCGAATACATTCGAATACGTTAGAATACGTTCCGAATACATTCGAATACGTTAGAATACGTTCCCAATACATTCGAATACGTTAGAATACATTCCGAATGCATTCGAATACGTTAGAATACGTTCCGAATACATTCGAATACGTTAGAGTTCGTTCCGAATACATTCGAATACGTTAGAATACATTCCGAATATATTCGAATACGTTAGAATACGTTCCGAATACATTCGAATACGTTAGAATACGTTCCCAATACATTCGAATACGTTAGAATACATTCCGAATGCATTCGAATACGTTAGAATACGTTCCCAATACATTCGAATACGTTAGAATACATTCCGAATGCATTCGAATACGTTAGAGTTCGTTCCGAATACATTCGAATACGTTAGAATACGTTCCGAATACATTCGAATACGTTAGAATACGTTCCGAATACATTCGAATACGTTAGAATACGTTCCGAATACATTCGAATACGTTAGAATACGTTCCCAATACATTCGAATACGTTAGAATACATTCCGAATGCATTCGAATACGTTAGAATACGTTCCGAATACATTCGAATACGTTAGAGTTCGTTCCGAATACATTCGAATACGTTAGAATACATTCCGAATACATTCGAATACGTTAGAGTTCGTTCCGAATATATTCGAATACGTTAGAATACGTTCCGAATACATTCGAATACGTTAGAGTTCGTTCCGAATACATTCGAATACGTTAGAATACGTTCCGAATACATTCGAATACGTTAGAATACATTCCGAATATATTCGAATACGTTAGAGTTCGTTCCGAATACTTTCGAATACGTTAGAATACATTCCGAATGCATTCGAATACGTTAGAGTTCGTTCCGAATACATTCGAATACGTTAGAATACGTTCCGAATACATTCGAATACGTTAGAATACGTTCCGAATACATTCGAATACGTTAGAATACGTTCCGAATACATTCGAATACGTTAGAATACGTTCCCAATACATTCGAATACGTTAGAATACATTCCGAATGCATTCGAATACGTTAGAATACGTTCCGAATACATTCGAATACGTTAGAGTTCGTTCCGAATACATTCGAATACGTTAGAATACATTCCGAATACATTCGAATACGTTAGAGTTCGTTCCGAATATATTCGAATACGTTAGAATACGTTCCGAATACATTCGAATACGTTAGAGTTCGTTCCGAATACATTCGAATACGTTAGAATACGTTCCGAATACATTCGAATACGTTAGAATACATTCCGAATATATTCGAATACGTTAGAGTTCGTTCCGAATACTTTCGAATACGTTAGAATACATTCCGAATGCATTCGAATACGTTAGAATACATTCCGAATACATTCGAATACGTTAGAATACGTTCCGAATACATTCGAATACGTTAGAGTTCGTTCCGAATACATTCGAATACGTTAGAGTTCGTTCCGAATACATTCGAATACGTTAGAATACGTTCCGAATACATTCGAATACGTTAGAATACATTCCGAATACTTTCGAATACGTTAGAGTTCGTTCCGAATACATTCGAATACGTTAGAATACGTTCCGAATACATTCGAATACGTTAGAGTTCGTTCCGAATACATTCGAATACGTTAGAATACATTCCGAATACATTCGAATACGTTAGAGTTCGTTCCGAATACATTCGAATACGTTAGAATACGTTCCGAATACATTCGAATACGTTAGAGTTCGTTCCGAATATATTCGAATACGTTAGAGTTCGTTCCGAATACATTCGAATACGTTAGAGTTCGTTCCGAATACATTCGAATACGTTAGAGTTCGTTCCGAATACATTCGAATACGTTAGAGATCGTTCCGAATACATTCGAATACGTTAGAATACGTTCCGAATACATTCGAATACGTTAGAATACGTTCCGAATACATTCGAATACGTTAGAGTTCGTTCCGAATACATTCGAATACGTTAGAATACGTTCCGAATACATTCGAATACGTTAGAGTTCGTTCCGAATACATTCGAATACGTTAGAATACGTTCCGAATACATTCGAATACGTTAGAGTTCGTTCCGAATACATTCGAATACGTTAGAATACATTCCGAATACATTCGAATACGTTAGAGTTCGTTCCGAATATATTCGAATACGTTAGAATACGTTCCGAATACATTCGAATACGTTAGAGTTCGTTCCGAATACATTCGAATACGTTAGAATACGTTCCGAATACATTCGAATACGTTAGAATACATTCCGAATATATTCGAATACGTTAGAGTTCGTTCCGAATACTTTCGAATACGTTAGAATACATTCCGAATGCATTCGAATACGTTAGAATACATTCCGAATACATTCGAATACGTTAGAGTTCGTTCCGAATACATTCGAATACGTTAGAGTGCGTTCCGAATACATTCGAATACGTTAGAATACATTCCGAATACATTCGAATACGTTAGAGTTCGTTCCGAATACATTCGAATACGTTAGAGTTCGTTCCGAATACATTCGAATACGTTAGAATACGTGCCGAATACATTCGAATACGTTAGAATACGTTCCGAATACATTCGAATACGTTAGAGTTCGTTCCGAATACATTCGAATACGTTAGAATACGTTCCGAATACATTCGAATACGTTAGAGTTCGTTCCGAATATATTCGAATACGTTAGAGTTCGTTCCGAATACATTCGAATACGTTAGAATACATTCCGAATATATTCGAATACGTTAGAATACGTTCCGAATACATTCGAATACGTTAGAGTTCGTTCCGAATACTTTCGAATACGTTAGAGTTCGTTCCGAATACATTCGAATACGTTAGAGTTCGTTCCGAATACATTCGAATACGTTAGAGTTCGTTCCGAATACATTCGAATACGTTAGAATACGTTCCGAATACATTCGAATACGTTAGAATACGTTCCGAATACATTCGAATACGTTAGAATACGTTCCGAATACATTCGAATACGTTAGAATACGTTCCGAATAATTCGAATACGTTAGAGTTCGTTCCGAATACTTTCGAATACGTTAGAGTTCGTTCCGAATACATTCGAATACGTTAGAGTTCGTTCCGAATACATTCGAATACGTTAGAATACGTTCCGAATACATTCGAATACGTTAGAGTTCGTTCCGAATACATTCGAATACGTTAGAATACATTCCGAATATATTCGAATACGTTAGAATACGTTCCGAATACATTCGAATACGTTAGAGTTCGTTCCGAATACATTCGAATACGTTAGAATACGTTCAGAATACATTCGAATACGTTAGAATACGTTCCGAATATATTCGAATACGTTAGAATACGTTCCGAATATATTCGAATACGTTAGAATACGTTCCGAACACATTCGAATACGTTAGAGTTCGTTCCGAATACATTCGAATACGTTAGAATACATTCCGAATATATTCGAATACGTTAGAGTTCGTTCCGAATACATTCGAATACGTTAGAATACGTTCCGAATACATTCGAATACGTTAGAGTTCGTTCCGAATATATTCGAATACGTTAGAATACGTTCCGAATACATTCGAATACGTTAGAGTTCGTTCCGAATACATTCGAATACGTAAGAATACATTCCGAATATATTTGAATACGTTAGAACTCTGAACTCCCTGGGACTGGGACGTCGTAGCAGTCGACCGTCCGGGACGCGATGTTTACGCGTCCCAGACGGTTTGACTGCTACGGTCCCAGACGGTTAGTCAGGATCAGCCGGGCCAGCGCGGCCCCCGACCATTCCGAAATTTAATTGATTAATAATATTACTGATTCACTCCGAAACAACCGCATTTATTTGGTAGTATATTTTCTATTCATGTTTCATTCATATTTATATACATTAATCCTGCTATTCATAAAGCGAAAAATTCTACGCGAAATTGTGGACGATAGTAAGATTTAAGTTACTATAACTTAAATCTCAATGCTAATTCTTGTTGAAAAAAAATACACTTTTTTCAAATGAATATGCACAAGCTTGTTTTCTCTTCAACACCTAATCGAAGTGAGCACTTCTTTCGTGTGTCAGAGCGGCTTTTAACCTAGCTCGAATGAACTAAATTGACTGAGTTGCGCAGAGTGGCACCTCTAGCACGTACGTATCTAATTCTGGCCGGACCGCTGATTACTTCACGAGTGGCAATCCAGCTATCATTGCGAGTGCAACGACGTCTGCTACGTTGAGTAATTTGACCCGTACGTCGTCTGCTACCAAGCTAAAATGCGGGTTTTTTTTGCGTGACTGCTACGACGTCCCAGTCCCAGGGAGTTCAGAGAATACGTTCCGAACACATTCGAATACGTTAGAGTTCGTTCCGAATACATTCGAATACGTTAGAATACATTCCGAATATATTCGAATACGTTAGAATACGTTCCGAATACATTCGAATACGTTAGAATACGTTCCGAATACATTCGAATACGTTAGAGTTCGTTCCGAATATAGTCGAATACGTTAGAATACGTTCCGAATACATTCGAATACGTTAGAGTTCGTTCCGAATACATTCGAATACGTTAGAATACATTCCGAATATATTCGAATACGTTAGAATACGTTCCGAATACATTCGAATACGTTAGAATACGTTCCGAATACATTCGAATACGTTAGAGTTCGTTCCGAATATATTCGAATACGTTAGAGTTCGTTCCGAATACATTCGAATACGTTAGAGTTCGTTCCGAATACATTCGAATACGTTAGAATACGTTCCGAATACATTCGAATACGTTAGAGTTCGTTCCGAATACATTCGAATACGTTAGAATACATTCCGAATACATTCGAATACGTTAGAATACGTTCCGAATATATTTGAATACGTTAGAATACATTCCGAATATATTCGAATACGTTAGAATACGTTCCGAATACATTCGAATACGTTAGAGTTCGTTCCGAATACATTCGAATACGTTAGAGTTCGTTCCGAATACATTCGAATACGTTAGAGTTCGTTCCGAATACATTCGAATACGTTAGAATACGTTCCGAATACATTCGAATACGTTAGAGTTCGTTCCGAATACATTCGAATACGTTAGAATACATTCCGAATACATTCGAATACGTTAGAGTTCGTTCCGAATACTTTCGAATACGTTAGAGTTCGTTACGAATACATTCGAATACGTTAGAGTTCGTTCCGAATACATTCGAATACGTTAGAGTTCGTTCCGAATACATTCGAATACGTTAGAATTCGTTCCGAATACATTCGAATACGTTAGAATACGTTCCGAATACATTCGAATACGTTAGAATACGTTCCGAATACATTCGAATACGTTAGAGTTCGTTCCGAATACTTTCGAATACGTTAGAGTTCGTTCCGAATACATTCGAATACGTTAGAGTTCGTTCCGAATACTTTCGAATACGTTAGAGTTCGTTCCGAATACATTCGAATACGTTAGAGTTCGTTCCGAATACATTCGAATACGTTAGAATACGTTCCGAATACATTCGAATACGTTAGAGTTCGTTCCGAATACATTCGAATACGTTAGAATACATTCCGAATACATTCGAATACGTTAGAGTTCGTTCCGAATACATTCGAATACGTTAGAATACATTCCGAATACATTCGAATACGTTAGAGTTCGTTCCGAATACTTTCGAATACGTTAGAGTTCGTTACGAATACATTCGAATACGTTAGAGTTCGTTCCGAATACATTCGAATACGTTAGAGTTCGTTCCGAATACATTCGAATACGTTAGAATTCGTTCCGAATACATTCGAATACGTTAGAATACGTTCCGAATACATTCGAATACGTTAGAATACGTTCCGAATACATTCGAATACGTTAGAGTTCGTTCCGAATACTTTCGAATACGTTAGAGTTCGTTCCGAATACATTCGAATACGTTAGAATACGTTCCGAATACATTCGAATACGTTAGAGTTCGTTCCGAATACATTCGAATACGTTAGAATACATTCCGAATACATTCGAATACGTTAGAATTCGTTCCGAATACATTCGAATACGTTAGAGTTCGTTCCGAATACATTCGAATACGTTAGAATACGTTCCGAATACATTCGAATACGTTAGAGTTCGTTCCGAATACTTTCGAATACGTTAGAGTTCGTTCCGAATACATTCGAATACGTTAGAATACGTTCCGAATACATTCGAATACGTTAGAGTTCGTTCCGAATACATTCGAATACGTTAGAATACATTCCGAATACATTCGAATACGTTAGAGTTCGTTCCGAATACTTTCGAATACGTTAGAGTTCGTTCCGAATACATTCGAATACGTTAGAGTTCGTTCCGAATACATTCGAATACGTTAGAATACGTTCCGAATACATTCGAATACGTTAGAATACGTTCCGAATACATTCGAATACGTTAGAATACGTTCCGAATACATTCGAATACGTTAGAGTTCGTTCCGAATACTTTCGAATACGTTAGAGTTCGTTCCGAATACATTCGAATACGTTAGAATACGTTCCGAATACATTCGAATACGTTAGAGTTCGTTCCGAATACATTCGAATACGTTAGAATACGTTCCGAATACATTCGAATACGTTAGAGTTCGTTCCGAATACATTCGAATACGTTAGAATACATTCCGAATACATTCGAATACGTTAGAGTTCGTTCCGAATACATTCGAATACGTTAGAATACGTTCCGAATACATTCGAATACGTTAGAATACATTCCGAATACATTCGAATACGTTAGAGTTCGTTCCGAATACATTCGAATACGTTAGAATACGTTCCGAATACATTCGAATACGTTAGAGTTCGTTCCGAATACATTCGAATACGTTAGAGTTCGTTCCGAATACATTCGAATACGTTAGAATACGTTCCGAATACATTCGAATACGTTAGAATACGTTCCGAATACATTCGAATACGTTAGAATACATTCCGAATATATTCGAATACGTTAGAGTTCGTTCCGAATACATTCGAATACGTTAGAATACGTTCCGAATACATTCGAATACGTTAGAGTTCGTTCCGAATATATTCGAATACGTTAGAATACGTTCCGAATACATTCGAATACGTTAGAGTTCGTTCCGAATACATTCGAATACGTAAGAATACATTCCGAATATATTTGAATACGTTAGAACTCTGAACTCCCTGGGACTGGGACGTCGTAGCAGTCGACCGTCCGGGACGCGATGTTTACGCGTCCCAGACGGTTTGACTGCTACGGTCCCAGACGGTTAGTCAGGATCAGCCGGGCCAGCGCGGCCCCAGACCATTCCGAAATTTAATTGATTAATAATATTACTGATTCACTCCGAAACAACCGCATTTATTTGGTAGTATATTTTCTATTCATGTTTCATTCATATTTATATACATTAATCCTGCTATTCATAAAGCGAAAAATTCTACGCGAAATTGTGGACGATAGTAAGATTTAAGTTACTATAACTTAAATCTCAATGCTAATTCTTGTTGAAAAAAAATACACTTTTTTCAAATGAATATGCACAAGCTTGTTTTCTCTTCAACACCTAATCGAAGTGAGCACTTCTTTCGTGTGTCAGAGCGGCTTTTAACCTAGCTCGAATGAACTAAATTGACTGAGTTGCGCAGAGTGGCACCTCTAGCACGTACGTATCTAATTCTGGCCGGACCGCTGATTACTTCACGAGTGGCAATCCAGCTATCATTGCGAGTGCAACGACGTCTGCTACGTTGAGTAATTTGACCCGTACGTCGTCTGCTACCAAGCTAAAATGCGGGTTTTTTTTGCGTGACTGCTACGACGTCCCAGTCCCAGGGAGTTCAGAGAATACGTTCCGAACACATTCGAATACGTTAGAGTTCGTTCCGAATACATTCGAATACGTTAGAATACATTCCGAATATATTCGAATACGTTAGAATACGTTCCGAATACATTCGAATACGTTAGAATACGTTCCGAATACATTCGAATACGTTAGAGTTCGTTCCGAATATAGTCGAATACGTTAGAATACGTTCCGAATACATTCGAATACGTTAGAGTTCGTTCCGAATACATTCGAATACGTTAGAATACATTCCGAATATATTCGAATACGTTAGAATACGTTCCGAATACATTCGAATACGTTAGAATACGTTCCGAATACATTCGAATACGTTAGAGTTCGTTCCGAATATATTCGAATACGTTAGAGTTCGTTCCGAATACATTCGAATACGTTAGAGTTCGTTCCGAATACATTCGAATACGTTAGAATACGTTCCGAATACATTCGAATACGTTAGAGTTCGTTCCGAATACATTCGAATACGTTAGAATACATTCCGAATACATTCGAATACGTTAGAATACGTTCCGAATATATTTGAATACGTTAGAATACATTCCGAATATATTCGAATACGTTAGAATACGTTCCGAATACATTCGAATACGTTAGAGTTCGTTCCGAATACATTCGAATACGTTAGAGTTCGTTCCGAATACATTCGAATACGTTAGAGTTCGTTCCGAATACATTCGAATACGTTAGAATACGTTCCGAATACATTCGAATACGTTAGAGTTCGTTCCGAATACATTCGAATACGTTAGAATACATTCCGAATACATTCGAATACGTTAGAGTTCGTTCCGAATACTTTCGAATACGTTAGAGTTCGTTACGAATACATTCGAATACGTTAGAGTTCGTTCCGAATACATTCGAATACGTTAGAGTTCGTTCCGAATACTTTCGAATACGTTAGAGTTCGTTCCGAATACATTCGAATACGTTAGAGTTCGTTCCGAATGCATTCGAATACGTTAGAATACATTCCGAATACATTCGAATACGTTAGAATACGTTCCGAATACATTCGAATACGTTAGAATACGTTCCGAATACATTCGAATACGTTAGAATACGTTCCGAATACATTCGAATACGTTAGAATACGTTCCGAATACATTCGAATACGTTAGAGTTCGTTCCGAATACTTTCGAATACGTTAGAGTTCGTTCCGAATACATTCGAATACGTTAGAGTTCGTTCCGAATACATTCGAATACGTTAGAGTTCGTTCCGAATACATTCGAATACGTTAGAGTTCGTTCCGAATACATTCGAATACGTTAGAATACATTCCGAATACATTCGAATACGTTAGAGTTCGTTCCGAATACTTTCGAATACGTTAGAGTTCGTTACGAATACATTCGAATACGTTAGAATACATTCCGAATACATTCGAATACGTTAGAGTTCGTTCCGAATACATTCGAATACGTTAGAGTTCGTTCCGAATACATTCGAATACGTTAGAGTTCGTTCCGAATACATTCGAATACGTTAGAATACGTTCCGAATACATTCGAATACGTTAGAATACGTTCCGAATACATTCGAATACGTTAGAATACGTTCCGAATACATTCGAATACGTTAGAATACGTTCCGAATACATTCGAATACGTTAGAGTTCGTTCCGAATACTTTCGAATACGTTAGAGTTCGTTCCGAATACATTCGAATACGTTAGAGTTCGTTCCGAATACATTCGAATACGTTAGAATACGTTCCGAATACATTCGAATACGTTAGAGTTCGTTCCGAATACTTTCGAATACGTTAGAGTTCGTTCCGAATACTTTCGAATACGTTAGAGTTCGTTCCGAATACATTCGAATACGTTAGAGTTCGTTCCGAATACATTCGAATACGTTAGAATACGTTCCGAATACATTCGAATACGTTAGAGTTCGTTCCGAATACATTCGAATACGTTAGAATACATTCCGAATACATTCGAATACGTTAGAGTTCGTTCCGAATACTTTCGAATACGTTAGAGTTCGTTACGAATACATTCGAATACGTTAGAATACGTTCCGAATACATTCGAATACGTTAGAGTTCGTTCCGAATACTTTCGAATACGTTAGAGTTCGTTCCGAATACATTCGAATACGTTAGAATACATTCCGAATACATTCGAATACGTTAGAGTTCGTTCCGAATACATTCGAATACGTTAGAATACGTTCCGAATACATTCGAATACGTTAGAATACGTTCCGAATACATTCGAATACGTTAGAATACGTTCCGAATACATTCGAATACGTTAGAATACGTTCCGAATACATTCGAATACGTTAGAGTTCGTTCCGAATACTTTCGAATACGTTAGAGTTCGTTCCGAATACATTCGAATACGTTAGAGTTCGTTCCGAATACATTCGAATACGTTAGAATACGTTCCGAATACATTCGAATACGTTAGAGTTCGTTCCGAATACATTCGAATACGTTAGAATACGTTCCGAATATATTCGAATACGTTAGAATACGTTCCGAATACATTCGAATACGTTAGAGTTCGTTCCGAATACATTCGAATACGTTAGAGTTCGTTCAGAATACATTCGAATACGTTAGAATACGTTCAGAATATATTCGAATACGTTAGAATACGTTCCGAATATATTCGAATACGTTAGAATACGTTCCGAACACATTCGAATACGTTAGAGTTCGTTCCGAATACATTCGAATACGTTAGAATACATTCCGATCATATTCGAATACGTTAGAATACGTTCCGAATACATTCAAATACGCTAGAATACGTTCCGAATACATTCGAATACGTTAGAGTTCGTTCCGAATATATTCGAATACGTTAGAATACGTTCCGAATACATTCGAATACGTTAGAGTTCGTTCCGAATACATTCGAATACGTTAGAGTTCGTTCCGAATACATTCGAATACGTTAAAATACATTCCGAATATATTCGAATACGTTAGAATACGTTCCGAATACATTCGAATACGTTAGAGTTCGTTCCGAATACATTCGAATACGTTAGAGTTCGTTCCGAATACATTCGAATACGTTAGAGTTCGTTCCGAATACATTCGAATACGTTAGAATACGTTCCGAATACATTCGAATACGTTAGAGTTCGTTCCGAATACATTCGAATACGTTAGAATACATTCCGAATACATTCGAATACGTTAGAGTTCGTTCCGAATACTTTCGAATACGTTAGAGTTCGTTCCGAATACATTCGAATACGTTAGAGTTCGTTCCGAATACATTCGAATACGTTAGAATACGTTCCGAATACATTCGAATACGTTAGAATACGTTCCGAATACATTCGAATACGTTAGAATACGTTCCGAATACATTCGAATACGTTAGAATACGTTCCAAATACATTCGAATACGTTAGAGTTCGTTCCGAATACTTTCGAATACGTTAGAGTTCGTTCCGAATACATTCGAATACGTTAGAGTTCGTTCCGAATACATTCGAATACGTTAGAATACGTTCCGAATACATTCGAATACGTTAGAGTTCGTTCCGAATACATTCGAATACGTTAGAATACATTCCGAATATATTCGAATACGTTAGAATACGTTCCAAATACATTCGAATACGTTAGAGTTCGTTCCGAATACTTTCGAATACGTTAGAGTTCGTTCCGAATACATTCGAATACGTTAGAATACGTTCCGAATACATTCGAATACGTTAGAATACGTTCCGAATACATTCGAATACGTTAGAATACATCCCGAATACATTCGAATACGTTAGAGTTCGTTCCGAATACATTCGAATACGTTAGAATACGTTCCGAATACATTCGAATACGTTAGAATACGTTCCGAATACATTCGAATACGTTAGAGTTCGTTCCGAATATATTCGAATACGTTAGAGTTCGTTCCGAATACATTCGAATACGTTAGAATACGTTCCGAATACATTCGAATACGTTAGAATACGTTCCGAATACATTCGAATACGTTAGAGTTCGTTCCGAATATATTCGAATACGTTAGAGTTCGTTCCGAATACATTCGAATACGTTAGAATACGTTCCGAATGCATTCGAATACGTTAGAATACATTCCGAATACATTCGAATACGTTAGAATACATTCCGAATACATTCGAATACGTTAGAGTTCGTTCCGAATACATTCGAATACGTTAGAGTTCGTTTCGAATACATTCGAATACGTTAGAGTTCGTTCCGAATATATTCGAATACGTTAGAGTTCGTTCCGAATACATTCGAATACGTTAGAATACATCCCGAATACATTCGAATACGTTAGAGTTCGTTCCGAATACATTCGAATACGTTAGAATACGTTCCGAATACATTCGAATACGTTAGAATACGTTCCGAATACTTTCGAATACGTTAGAATACGTTCCGAATACATTCGAATACGTTAGAGTTCGTTCCGAATACATTCGAATACGTTAGAATACGTTCCGAATACATTCGAATACGTTAGAATACGTTCCGAATACATTCGAATACGTTAGAGTTCGTTCCGAATATATTCGAATACGTTAGAGTTCGTTCCGAATACATTCGAATACGTTAGAGTTCGTTCCGAATATATTCGAATACGTTAGAGTTCGTTCCGAATACATTCGAATACGTTAGAATACATCCCGAATACATTCGAATACGTTAGAGTTCGTTCCGAATACATTCGAATACGTTAGAATACGTTCCGAATACATTCGAATACGTTAGAATACGTTCCGAATACTTTCGAATACGTTAGAATACATCCCGAATACATTCAAATACGTTAGAGTTCGTTCCGAATACATTCGAATACGTTAGAATACGTTCCGAATACATTCGAATACGTTAGAATACGTTCCGAATACTTTCGAATACGTTAGAATACGTTCCGAATACATTCGAATACGTTAGAGTTCGTTCCGAATATATTCGAATACGTTAGAGTTCGTTCCGAATACATTCGAATACGTTAGAGTTCGTTCCGAATACATTCGAATACGTTAGAGTTCGTTCCGAATATATTCGAATACGTTAGAGTTCGTTCCGAATACATTCGAATACGTTAGAATACATCCCGAATACATTCGAATACGTTAGAGTTCGTTCCGAATACATTCGAATACGTTAGGATACGTTCCGAATACATTCGAATACGTTAGAATACGTTCCGAATACTTTCGAATACGTTAGAATACGTTCCGAATACATTCGAATACGTTAGAATACGTTCCGAATACATTCGAATACGTTAGAATACGTTCCGAATACATTCGAATACGTTAGAATACGTTCCGAATACATTCGAATACGTTAGAATACGTTCCGAATACATTCGAATACGTTAGAATACGTTCCGAATACATTCGAATACGTTAGAATACGTTCCGAATACATTCGAATACGTTAGAGTTCGTTCCGAATATATTCGAATACGTTAGAGTTCGTTCCGAATACATTCGAATACGTTAGAGTTCGTTCCGAATATATTCGAATACGTTCGAGTTCGTTCCGAATACATTCGAATACGTTAGAATACATTCCGAATACATTCGAATACGTTAGAATACATTCCGAATACATTCGAATACGTTAGAATACATTCCGAATACATTCGAATACGTTAGAGTTCGTTCCGAATACATTCGAATACGTTAGAATACGTTCCGAATACATTCGAATACGTTAGAGTTCGTTCCGAATATATTCGAATACGTTAGAGTTCGTTCCGAATACATTCGAATACGTTCGAGTTCGTTCCGAATACATTCGAATACGTTAGAATACATTCCGAATACATTCGAATACGTTAGAATACATTCCGAATACATTCGAATACGTTAGAATACATTCCGAATACATTCGAATACGTTAGAGTTCGTTCCGAATACATTCGAATACGTTAGAATACGTTCCGAATACATTCGAATACGTTAGAGTTCGTTCCGAATATATTCGAATACGTTAGAGTTCGTTCCGAATACATTCGAATACGTTAGAGTTCGTTCCGAATATATTCGAATACGTTAGAGTTCGTTCCGAATACATTCGAATACGTTAGAATACATTCCGAATACATTCGAATACGTTAGAGTTCGTTCCGAATACATTCGAATACGTTAGAATACATTCCGAATACATTCGAATACGTTAGAATACGTTCCGAATACATTCGAATACGTTAGAATACGTTCCGAATACTTTCGAATACGTTAGAATACGTTCCGAATACATTCGAATACGTTAGAATACGCTCCGAATACATTCGAATACGTTAGAATACGTTCCGAATACATTCGAATACGTTAGAATACGTTCCGAATACATTCGAATACGTTAGAATACGTTCCGAATACATTCGAATACGTTAGAATACGCTCCGAATACATTCGAATACGTTAGAATACGTTCCGAATACATTCGAATACGTTAGAATACGTTCCGAATACATTCGAATACGTTAGAGTTCGTTCCGAATACTTTCGAATACGTTAGAATACGTTCCGAATACATTCGAATACGTTAGAGTTCGTTCCGAATACATTCGAATACGTTAGAATACATTCCGAATATATTCGAATACGTTAGAATACGTTCCGAATACATTCGAATATGTTAGAATACGTTCCGAATACATTCGAATACGTTAGAGTTCGTTCCGAATATATTCGAATACGTTAGAGTTCGTTCCGAATACATTAGAATACGTTAGAGTTCGTTCCGAATATATTCGAATACGTTAGAGTTCGTTCCGAATACATTCGAATACGTTAGAATACATTCCGAATACATTCGAATACGTTAGAGTTCGTTCCGAATACATGCGAATACGTTAGAATACGTTCCGAATACATTCGAATACGTTAGAATAAGTTCCGAATACTTTCGAATACGTTAGAATACGTTCCGAATACATTCGAATACGTTAGAATACGTTCCGAATACATTCGAATACGTTAGAATACGTTCCGAATACATTCGAATACGTTAGAATACGTTCCGAATACATTCGAATACGTTAGAATACATTCCGAATACATTCGAATACGTTAGAATACATTCCGAATACTTTCGAATACGTTAGAGTTCGTTCCGAATACATTCGAATACGTTAGAATACATTCCGAATACATTCGAATACGTTAGAATACGTTCCGAATACATTCGAATACGTTAGAATACATTCCGAATACATTCGAATACGTTAGAGTTTGTTCCGAATACATTCGAATACGTTAGAATACGTTCCGAATACATTCGAATACGTTAGAGTTCGTTCCGAATACATTCGAATACGTTAGAATACGTTCCGAATACATTCGAATACGTTAGAGTTCGTTCCGAATACATTCGAATACGTTAGAATACGTTCCGAATACATTCGAATACGTTAGAGTTCGTTCCGAATACTTTCGAATACGTTAGAGTTCGTTCCGAATACATTCGAATACGTTAGAGTTCGTTCCGAATACATTCGAATACGTTAGAATACGTTCCTAATACATTCGAATACGTTAGAATACGTTCCGAATATATTCGAATACGTTAAAATACATTCCGAATACATTCGAATACGTTAGAATACATTCCGAATATATTTGAATACGTTAGAATACATTCCGAATACTTTCGAATACGTTAGAGTTCGTTCCGAATACATTCGAATACGTTAGAATACATTCCGAATACATTCGAATACGTTAGAATACATTCCGAATATATTCGAATACGTTAGAATACATTCCGAATACATTCGAATACGTTAGAATACATTCCGAATATATTCGAATACGTTAGAATACATTCCGAATACTTTCGAATACGTTAGAGTTCGTTCCGAATACATTCGAATACGTTAGAATACGTTCCGAATACATTCGAATACGTTAGAATACGTTCCGAATACATTCGAATACGTTAGAATACGTTCCGAATACATTCGAATACGTTAGAATACATTCCGAACACATTCGAATACGTTAGAGTTTGTTCCGAATACATTCGAATACGTTAGAATACGTTCCGAATACATTCGAATACGTTAGAATACGTTCCGAATACATTCGAATACGTTAGAATACATTCCGAATACATTCGAATACGTTAGAGTTTGTTCCGAACACATTCGAATACGTTAGAATACGTTCCGAATACATTCGAATACGTTAGAATACGTTCCGAATACTTTCGAATACGTTAGAATACGTTCCGAATATATTCGAATACGTTAGAATACATTCCGAATACATTCGAATACGTTAGAATACATTCCGAATATATTCGAATACGTTAGAATACATTCCGAATACTTTCGAATACGTTAGAGTTCGTTCCGAATACATTCGAATACGTTAGAATACATTCCGAATACATTCGAATACGTTAGAATACATTCCGAATATATTCGAATACGTTAGAATACATTCCGAATACTTTCGAATACGTTAGAGTTCGTTCCGAATACATTCGAATACGTTAGAATACGTTCCGAATACATTCGAATACGTTAGAATACGTTCCGAATACATTCGAATACGTTAGAATACATTCCGAATACATTCGAATACGTTAGAATACGTTCCGAATACATTCGAATACGTTAGAATACGTTCCGAATACATTCGAATACGTTAGAATACGTTCCGAATACTTTCGAATACGTTAGAATACGTTCCGAATATATTCGAATACGTTAGAATACATTCCGAATACATTCGAATACGTTAGAGTTTGTTCCGAATACATTCGAATACGTTAGAATACGTTCCGAATACATTCGAATACGTTAGAATACGTTCCGAATACTTTCGAATACGTTAGAATACGTTCCGAATACATTCGAATACGTTAGAATACGTTCCGAATACATTCGAATACGTTAGAATACGTTCCGAATACATTCGAATACGTTAGAATACGTTCCGAATACATTCGAATACGTTAGAATACATTCCAAATACTTTCGAATACGTTAGAATACGTTCCGAATACATTCGAATACGTTAGAATACGTTCCGAATACATTCGAATACGTTAGAATACGTTCCCAATACATTCGAATACGTTAGAATACATTCGAATACGTTAGAATACGTTCCGAATACATTCGAATACGTTAGAGTTCGTTCCGAATACATTCGAATACGTTAGAATACATTCCGAATACATTCGAATACGTTAGAGTTCGTTCCGAATACATTCGAATACGTTAGAATACGTTCCGAATACATTCGAATACGTTAGAATACGTTCCGAATATATTCGAATACGTTAGAATACATTCCGAATACATTCGAATACGTTAGAATACATTCCGAATATATTCGAATACGTTAGAATACATTCCGAATACTTTCGAATACGTTAGAGTTCGTTCCGAATACATTCGAATACGTTAGAATACATTCCGAATACATTCGAATACGTTAGAATACATTCCGAATATATTCGAATACGTTAGAATACATTCCGAATACATTCGAATACGTTAGAATACATTCCGAATATATTCGAATACGTTAGAATACATTCCGAATACTTTCGAATACGTTAGAGTTTGTTCCGAATACATTCGAATACGTTAGAATACGTTCCGAATACATTCGAATACGTTAGAATACGTTCCGAATACATTCGAATACGTTAGAATACGTTCCGAATACATTCGAATACGTTAGAATACATTCCGAATACATTCGAATACGTTAGAATACGTTCCGAATACATTCGAATACGTTAGAATACGTTCCGAATACATTCGAATACGTTAGAATACGTTCCCAATACATTCGAATACGTTAGAATACGTTCCGAATACATTCGAATACGTTAGAATACGTTCCGAATACATTCGAATACGTTAGAATACATTCCGAATACATTCGAATACGTTAGAATACGTTCCGAATACATTCGAATACGTTAGAATACGTTCCGAATACATTCGAATACGTTAGAATACATTCCGAATACATTCGAATACGTTAGAATACGTTCCGAATACATTCGAATACGTTAGAATACGTTCCGAATACATTCGAATACGTTAGAATACGTTCCCAATACATTCGAATACGTTAGAATACATTCGAATACGTTAGAATACGTTCCGAATACATTCGAATACGTTAGAGTTCGTTCCGAATACATTCGAATACGTTAGAATACATTCCGAATACATTCGAATACGTTAGAGTTCGTTCCGAATACATTCGAATACGTTAGAATACGTTCCGAATACATTCGAATACGTTAGAATACGTTCCGAATATATTCGAATACGTTAGAATACATTCCGAATACATTCGAATACGTTAGAATACATTCCGAATATATTCGAATACGTTAGAATACATTCCGAATACTTTCGAATACGTTAGAGTTCGTTCCGAATACATTCGAATACGTTAGAATACATTCCGAATACATTCGAATACGTTAGAATACATTCCGAATATATTCGAATACGTTAGAATACATTCCGAATACATTCGAATACGTTAGAATACATTCCGAATATATTCGAATACGTTAGAATACATTCCGAATACTTTCGAATACGTTAGAGTTTGTTCCGAATACATTCGAATACGTTAGAATACGTTCCGAATACATTCGAATACGTTAGAATACGTTCCGAATACATTCGAATACGTTAGAATACGTTCCGAATACATTCGAATACGTTAGAATACATTCCGAATACATTCGAATACGTTAGAGTTTGTTCCGAATACATTCGAATACGTTAGAATACGTTCCGAATACATTCGAATACGTTAGAATACGTTCCGAATACATTCGAATACGTTAGAATACATTCCGAATACTTTCGAATACGTTAGAGTTCGTTCCGAATACATTCGAATACGTTAGAGTTCGTTCCGAATACATTCGAATACGTTAGAATACGTTCCGAATACATTCGAATACGTTAGAATACGTTCCGAATACATTCGAATACGTTAGAATACGTTCCGAATACATTCGAATACGTTAGAGTTCGTTCCGAATACATTCGAATACGTTAGAGTTCGTTCCGAATACTTTCGAATACGTTAGAGTTCGTTCCGAATACATTCGAATACGTTAGAGTTCGTTAAGAATACATTCGAATACGTTAGAATACGTTCCGAATACATTCGAATACGTTAGAGTTCGTTCCGAATACATTCGAATACGTTAGAATACATTCCGAATATAGTCGAATACGTTAGAATACGTTCCGAATACATTCGAATACGTTAGAGTTCGTTCCGAATACATTCGAATACGTTAGAATACGTTCAGAATACATTCGAATACGTTAGAATACGTTCCGAATATATTCGAATACGTTAGAATACGTTCCGAATATATTCGAATACGTTAGAATACGTTCCGAACACATTCGAATACGTTAGAGTTCGTTCCGAATACATTCGAATACGTTAGAATACATTCCGAATATATTCGAATACGTTAGAATACGTTCCGAATACATTCAAATACGTTAGAATACGTTCCGAATACATTCGAATACGTTAGAGTTCGTTCCGAATATATTCGAATACGTTAGAATACGTTCCGAATACATTCGAATACGTTAGAGTTCGTTCCGAATACATTCGAATACGTTAGAATACATTCCGAATATATTCGAATACGTTAGAATACGTTCCGAATACATTCGAATACGTTAGAATACGTTCCGAATACATTCGAATACGTTAGAGTTCGTTCCGAATATATTCGAATACGTTAGAGTTCGTTCCGAATACATTCGAATACGTTAGAATACGTTCCGAATACATTCGAATACGTTAGAGTTCGTTCCGAATATATTCGAATACGTTAGAGTTCGTTCCGAATACATTCGAATACGTTAGAGTTCGTTCCGAATACATTCGAATACGTTAGAATACGTTCCGAATACATTCGAATACGTTAGAGTTCGTTCCGAATACATTCGAATACGTTAGAATACATTCCGAATATATTCGAATACGTTAGAATACGTTCCGAATACATTCGAATACGTTAGAGTTCGTTCCGAATACATTCGAATACGTTAGAATACGTTCCGAATACATTCGAATACGTTAGAGTTCGTTCCGAATATATTCGAATACGTTAGAGTTCGTTCCGAATACATTCGAATACGTTAGAGTTCGTTCCGAATACATTCGAATACGTTAGAATACGTTCCGAATACATTCGAATACGTTAGAGTTCGTTCCGAATACATTCGAATACGTTAGAATACATTCCGAATATATTCGAATACGTTAGAATACGTTCCGAATACATTCGAATACGTTAGAGTTCGTTCCGAATATATTCGAATACGTTAGAGTTCGTTCCGAATACATTCGAATACGTTAGAATACGTTCCGAATACATTCGAATACGTTAGAGTTCGTTCCGAATATATTCGAATACGTTAGAGTTCGTTCCGAATACATTCGAATACGTTAGAGTTCGTTCCGAATACATTCGAATACGTTAGAATACGTTCCGAATACATTCGAATACGTTAGAATACGTTCCGAATACATTCGAATACGTTAGAGTTCGTTCCGAATATATTCGAATACGTTAGAGTTCGTTCCGAATACATTCGAATACGTTAGAATACGTTCCGAATACATTCGAATACGTTAGAGTTCGTTCCGAATATATTCGAATACGTTAGAGTTCGTTCCGAATACATTCGAATACGTTAGAGTTCGTTCCGAATACATTCGAATACGTTAGAATACGTTCCGAATACATTCGAATACGTTAGAGTTCGTTCCGAATACATTCGAATACGTTAGAATACATTCCGAATATATTCGAATACGTTAGAATACGTTCCGAATACATTCGAATACGTTAGAGTTTGTTCCGAATACATTCGAATACGTTAGAGTTCGTTCCGAATACATTCGAATACGTTAGAGTTCGTTCCGAATACATTCGAATACGTTAGAATACGTTCCGAATACATTCGAATACGTTAGAGTTCGTTCCGAATACATTCGAATACGTTAGAATACATTCCGAATACATTCGAATACGTTAGAATACGTTCCGAATACATTCGAATACGTTAGAATACGTTCCGAATACATTCGAATACGTTAGAATACGTTCCGAATACATTCGAATACGTTAGAATACGTTCCGAATACATTCGAATACGTTAGAGTTCGTTCCGAACACATTCGAATACGTTAGAGTTCGTTCCGAATACTTTCGAATACGTTAGAGTTCGTTCCGAATACATTCGAATACGTTAGAGTTCGTTCCGAATACATTCGAATACGTTAGAATACGTTCCGAATACATTCGAATACGTTAGAATACGTTCCGAATACATTCGAATACGTTAGAATACGTTCCGAATACATTCGAATACGTTAGAATACGTTCCGAATACATTCGAATACGTTAGAGTTCGTTCCGAATATATTCGAATACGTTAGAGTTCGTTCCGAATACATTCGAATACGTTAGAGTTCGTTCCGAATACATTCGAATACGTTAGAATACGTTCCGAATACATTCGAATACGTTAGAGTTCGTTCCGAATACATTCGAATACGTTAGAATACATTCCGAATATATTCGAATACGTTAGAATACGTTCCGAATACATTCGAATACGTTAGAGTTCGTTCCGAATACATTCGAATACGTTAGAATACGTTCTGAATACATTAGAATACGTTAGAATACGTTCCGAATATATTCGAATACGTTAGAATACGTTCCGAATATATTCGAATACGTTAGAATACGTTCCGAATATATTCGAATACGTTAGAATACGTTCCGAACACATTCGAATACGTTAGAGTTCGTTCCGAATACATTCGAATACGTTAGAATACATTCCGAATATATTCGAATACGTTAGAATACGTTCCGAATACATTCAAATACGTTAGAATACGTTCCGAATACATTCGAATACGTTAGAGTTCGTTCCGAATATATTCGAATACGTTAGAATACGTTCCGAATACATTCGAATACGTTAGAGTTCGTTCCGAATACATTCGAATACGTTAGAATACATTCCGAATATATTCGAATACGTTAGAATACGTTCCGAATACATTCGAATACGTTAGAATACGTTCCGAATACATTCGAATACGTTAGAGTTCGTTCCGAATATATTCGAATACGTTAGAGTTCGTTCCGAATACATTCGAATACGTTAGAGTTCGTTCCGAATATATTCGAATACGTTAGAGTTCGTTCCGAATACATTCGAATACGTTAGAGTTCGTTCCGAATACATTCGAATACGTTAGAATACGTTCCGAATACATTCGAATACGTTAGAGTTCGTTCCGAATACATTCGAATACGTTAGAATACATTCCGAATATATTCGAATACGTTAGAATACGTTCCGAATACATTCGAATACGTTAGAGTTCGTTCCGAATACAAATACGTTAGAGTTCGTTCCGAATACATTCGAATACGTTAGAGTTCGTTCCGAATACATTCGAATACGTTAGAATACGTTCCGAACACATTCGAATACGTTAGAGTTCGTTCCGAATACATTCGAATACGTTAGAATACATTCCGAATACATTCGAATACGTTAGAGTTCGTTCCGAATACTTTCGAATACGTTAGAGTTTGTTCTGAATACATTCGAATACGTTAGAGTTCGTTCCGAATACATTCGAATACGTTAGAATACGTTCCGAATACATTCGAATACGTTAGAATACGTTCCGAATACATTCGAATACGTTAGAATACGTTCCGAATACATTCGAATACGTTAGAATACGTTCCGAATACATTCGAATACGTTAGAGTTCGTTCCGAATACATTCGAATACGTTAGAATACGTTCCGAATACATTCGAATACGTTAGAATACGTTCCGAATACATTCGAATACGTTAGAGTTCGTTCCGAATACATTCGAATACGTTAGAATACATTCCGAATATATTCGAATACGTTAGAATACGTTCCGAATACATTCGAATACGTTAGAGTTCGTTCCGAATACATTCGAATACGTTAGAGTTCGTTCTGAATACATTCGAATACGTTAGAGTTCGTTCCGAATACATTCGAATACGTTAGAATACGTTCCGAATACATTCGAATACGTTAGAATACGTTCCGAATACATTCGAATACGTTAGAATACGTTCCGAATACATTCGAATACGTTAGAATACGTTCCGAATACATTCGAATACGTTAGAGTTCGTTCCGAATACTTTCGAATACGTTAGAGTTCGTTCCGAATACATTCGAATACGTTAGAGTTCGTTCCGAATACATTCGAATACGTTAGAATACGTTCCGAATACATTCGAATACGTTAGAGTTCGTTCCGAATACATTCGAATACGTTAGAATACATTCCGAATATATTCGAATACGTTAGAATACGTTCCGAATACATTCGAATACGTTAGAGTTCGTTCCGAATACATTCGAATACGTTAGAATACGTTCCGAATACATTCGAATACGTTAGAATACGTTCCGAATATATTCGAATACGTTAGAATACGTTCCGAATATATTCGAATACGTTAGAATACGTTCCGAACACATTCGAATACGTTAGAGTTCGTTCCGAATACATTCGAATACGTTAGAATACATTCCGAATATATTCGAATACGTTAGAATACGTTCCGAATACATTCGAATACGTTAGAATACGTTCCGAATACATTCGAATACGTTAGAGTTCGTTCCGAATATATTCGAATACGTTAGAATACGTTCCGAATACATTCGAATACGTTAGAGTTCGTTCCGAATACATTCGAATACGTTAGAATACATTCCGAATATATTCGAATACGTTAGAATACGTTCCGAATACATTCGAATACGTTAGAATACGTTCCGAATACATTCGAATACGTTAGAGTTCGTTCCGAATATATTCGAATACGTTAGAGTTCGTTCCGAATACATTCGAATACGTTAGAGTTCGTTCCGAATATATTCGAATACGTTAGAGTTCGTTCCGAATACATTCGAATACGTTAGAATACATCCCGAATACATTCGAATACGTTAGAGTTCGTTCCGAATACATTCGAATACGTTAGAATACGTTCCGAATACATTCGAATACGTTAGAATACGTTCCGAATACTTTCGAATACGTTAGAATACGTTCCGAATACATTCGAATACGTTAGAATACGTTCCGAATCCGAATACATTTGAATACGTTAGAATACGTTCCGAATACATTCGAATACGTTAGAATACGTTCCGAATACATTCGAATACGTTAGAATACGTTCCGAATACATTCGAATACGTTAGAATACGTTCCGAATACATTCGAATACGTTAGAATACGTTCCGAATACATTCGAATATGTTAGAGTTCGTTCCGAATATATTCGAATACGTTAGAGTTCGTTCCGAATACATTCGAATACGTTAGAGTTCGTTCCGAATACATTCGAATACGTTAGAATACATTCCGAATACATTCGAATACGTTAGAGTTCGTTCCGAATACATTCGAATACGTTAGAATACGTTCCGAATACATTCGAATACGTTAGAGTTCGTTCCGAATACATTCGAATACGTTAGAATACGTTCCGAATACATTCGAATATGTTAGAGTTCGTTCCGAATATATTCGAATACGTTAGAGTTCGTTCCGAATACATTCGAATACGTTAGAATACATTCCGAATACATTCGAATACGTTAGAGTTCGTTCCGAATACATTCGAATACGTTAGAATACGTTCCGAATACATTCGAATACGTTAGAGTTCGTTCCGAATACATTCGAATACGTTAGAATACATTCCGAATACATTCGAATACGTTAGAGTTCGTTCCGAATACTTTCGAATACGTTAGAGTTCGTTCTGAATACATTCGAATACGTTAGAGTTCGTTCCGAATACATTCGAATACGTTAGAATACGTTCCGAATACATTCGAATACGTTAGAATACGTTCCGAATACATTCGAATACGTTAGAATACGTTCCGAATACATTCGAATACGTTAGAATACGTTCCGAATACATTCGAATACGTTAGAGTTCGTTCCGAATACTTTCGAATACGTTAGAGTTCGTTCCGAATACATTCGAATACGTTAGAGTTCGTTCCGAATACATTCGAATACGTTGGAATACGTTCCGAATACATTCGAATACGTTAGAGTTCGTTCCGAATACATTCGAATACGTTAGAATACATTCCGAATATATTCGAATACGTTAGAATACGTTCCGAATACATTCGAATACGTTAGAGTTCGTTCCGAATACATTCGAATACGTTAGAATACGTTCCGAATACATTAGAATACGTTAGAATACGTTCCGAATATATTCGAATACGTTAGAATACGTTCCGAATATATTCGAATACGTTAGAATACGTTCCGAACACATTCGAATACGTTAGAGTTCGTTCCGAATACATTCGAATACGTTAGAATACATTCCGAATATATTCGAATACGTTAGAATACGTTCCGAATACATTCGAATACGTTAGAATACGTTCCGAATACATTCGAATACGTTAGAGTTCGTTCCGAATATATTCGAATACGTTAGAATACGTTCCGAATACATTCGAATACGTTAGAGTTCGTTCCGAATACATTCGAATACGTTAGAATACATTCCGAATATATTCGAATACGTTAGAATACGTTCCGAATACATTCGAATACGTTAGAATACGTTCCGAATACATTCGAATACGTTAGAGTTCGTTCCGAATATATTCGAATACGTTAGAGTTCGTTCCGAATACATTCGAATACGTTAGAGTTCGTTCCGAATATATTCGAATACGTTAGAATACGTTCCGAATACATTCGAATACGTTAGAATACGTTCCGAATACATTCGAATACGTTAGAATACGTTCCGAATACATTCGAATACGTTAGAATACATTCCGAATACATTCGAATACGTTAGAATACATTCCGAATACTTTCGAATACGTTAGAGTTTGTTCCGAATACATTCGAATACGTTAGAATACATTCCGAATACATTCGAATACGTTAGAATACATTCCGAATACTTTCGAATACGTTAGAGTTCGTTCCGAATATATTCGAATACGTTAGAGTTCGTTCCGAATACATTCGAATACGTTAGAGTTCGTTCCGAATACATTCGAATACGTTAGAATACGTTCCGAATACATTCGAATACGTTAGAGTTCGTTCCGAATACATTCGAATACGTTAGAATACATTCCGAATATATTCGAATACGTTAGAATACGTTCCGAATACATTCGAATACGTTAGAGTTCGTTCCGAATACAAATACGTTAGAGTTCGTTCCGAATACATTCGAATACGTTAGAGTTCGTTCCGAATACATTCGAATACGTTAGAATACGTTCCGAACACATTCGAATACGTTAGAGTTCGTTCCGAATACTTTCGAATACGTTAGAATACATTCCGAATACATTCGAATACGTTAGAGTTCGTTCCGAATACTTTCGAATACGTTAGAGTTCGTTCTGAATACATTCGAATACGTTAGAGTTCGTTCCGAATACATTCGAATACGTTAGAATACGTTCCGAATACATTCGAATACGTTAGAATACGTTCCGAATACATTCGAATACGTTAGAATACGTTCCGAATACATTCGAATACGTTAGATTACGTTCCGAATACATTCGAATACGTTAGAGTTCGTTCCGAATACTTTCGAATACGTTAGAGTTCGTTCCGAATACATTCGAATACGTTAGAGTTCGTTCCGAATACATTCGAATACGTTAGAATACGTTCCGAATACATTCGAATACGTTAGAGTTCGTTCCGAATACATTCGAATACGTTAGAATACATTCCGAATATATTCGAATACGTTAGAATACGTTCCGAATACATTCGAATACGTTAGAGTTCGTTCCGAATACATTCGAATACGTTAGAATACATTCCGAATACTTTCGAATACGTTAGAGTTCGTTCTGAATACATTCGAATACGTTAGAGTTCGTTCCGAATACATTCGAATACGTTAGAATACGTTCCGAATACATTCGAATACGTTAGAATACGTTCCGAATACATTCGAATACGTTAGAATACGTTCCGAATACATTCGAATACGTTAGAATACGTTCCGAATACATTCGAATACGTTAGAGTTCGTTCCGAATACTTTCGAATACGTTAGAGTTCGTTCCGAATACATTCGAATACGTTAGAGTTCGTTCCGAATACATTCGAATACGTTAGAATACGTTCCGAATACATTCGAATACGTTAGAGTTCGTTCCGAATACATTCGAATACGTTAGAATACATTCCGAATATATTCGAATACGTTAGAATACGTTCCGAATACATTCGAATACGTTAGAGTTCGTTCCGAATACATTCGAATACGTTAGAATACGTTCCGAATACATTAGAATACGTTAGAATACGTTCCGAATTTATTCGAATACGTTAGAATACGTTCCGAATATATTCGAATACGTTAGAATACGTTCCGAACACATTCGAATACGTTAGAGTTCGTTCCGAATACATTCGAATACGTTAGAATACATTCCGAATATAATCGAATACGTTAGAATACGTTCCGAATACATTCGAATACGTTAGAATACGTTCCGAATACATTCGAATACGTTAGAGTTCGTTCCGAATATATTCGAATACGTTAGAATACGTTCCGAATACATTCGAATACGTTAGAGTTCGTTCCGAATACATTCGAATACGTTAGAATACATTCCGAATATATTCGAATACGTTAGAATACGTTCCGAATACATTCGAATACGTTAGAATACGTTCCGAATACATTCGAATACGTTAGAGTTCGTTCCGAATATATTCGAATACGTTAGAGTTCGTTTCGAATACATTCGAATACGTTAGAGTTCGTTCCGAATATATTCGAATACGTTAGAGTTCGTTCCGAATACATTCGAATACGTTAGAATACATCCCGAATACATTCGAATACGTTAGAGTTCGTTCCGAATACATTCGAATACGTTAGAATACGTTCCGAATACATTCGAATACGTTAGAATACGTTCCGAATACTTTCGAATACGTTAGAATACGTTCCGAATACATTCGAATACGTTAGAATACGTTCCGAATACATTTGAATACGTTAGAATACGTTCCGAATACATTCGAATACGTTAGAATACGTTCCGAATACATTCGAATACGTTAGAATACGTTCCGAATACATTCGAATACGTTAGAATACGTTCCGAATACATTCGAATACGTTAGAATACATTCCGAATACAATCGAATACGTTAGAATACGTTCCGAATATATTCGAATACGTTAGAGTTCGTTTCGAATACATTCGAATACGTTAGAGTTCGTTCCGAATATATTCGAATACGTTAGAGTTCGTTCCGAATACATTCGAATACGTTAGAATACATTCCGAATACATTCGAATACGTTAGAATACGTTCCGAATACTTTCGAATACGTTAGAATACGTTCCGAATACATTCGAATACGTTAGAATACGTTCCGAATACATTTGAATACGTTAGAATACGTTCCGAATACATTCGAATACGTTAGAATACGTTCCGAATACATTTGAATACGTTAGAATACGTTCCGAATACATTCGAATACGTTAGAATACGTTCCGAATACATTCGAATACGTTAGAATACGTTCCGAATACATTCGAATACGTTAGAATACGTTCCGAATACATTCGAATACGTTAGAATACATTCCGAATACATTCGAATACGTTAGAGTTCGTTCCGAATATATTCGAATACGTTAGAGTTCGTTTCGAATACATTCGAATACGTTAGAGTTCGTTCCGAATATATTCGAATACGTTAGAGTTCGTTCCGAATACATTCGAATACGTTAGAATACATTCCGAATATATTCGAATACGTTAGAATACGTTCCGAATACATTCGAATACGTTAGAGTTCGTTCCGAATACATTCGAATACGTTAGAATACGTTCCGAATACATTAGAATACGTTAGAATACGTTCCGAATATATTCGAATACGTTAGAATACGTTCCGAATATATTCGAATACGTTAGAATACGTTCCGAACACATTCGAATACGTTAGAGTTCGTTCCGAATACATTCGAATACGTTAGAATACATTCCGAATATATTCGAATACGTTAGAATACGTTCCGAATACATTCGAATACGTTAGAATACGTTCCGAATACATTCGAATACGTTAGAGTTCGTTCCGAATATATTCGAATACGTTAGAATACGTTCCGAATACATTCGAATACGTTAGAGTTCGTTCCGAATACATTCGAATACGTTAGAATACATTCCGAATATATTCGAATACGTTAGAATACGTTCCGAATACATTCGAATACGTTAGAATACGTTCCGAATACATTCGAATACGTTAGAGTTCGTTCCGAATATATTCGAATACGTTAGAGTTCGTTTCGAATACATTCGAATACGTTAGAGTTCGTTCCGAATATATTCGAATACGTTAGAGTTCGTTCCGAATACATTCGAATACGTTAGAATACATCCCGAATACATTCGAATACGTTAGAGTTCGTTCCGAATACATTCGAATACGTTAGAATACGTTCCGAATACATTCGAATACGTTAGAATACGTTCCGAATACTTTCGAATACGTTAGAATACGTTCCGAATACATTCGAATACGTTAGAATACGTTCCGAATACATTTGAATACGTTAGAATACGTTCCGAATACATTCGAATACGTTAGAATACGTTCCGAATACATTCGAATACGTTAGAATACGTTCCGAATACATTCGAATACGTTAGAGTTCGTTCCGAATATATTCGAATACGTTAGAGTTCGTTTCGAATACATTCGAATACGTTAGAGTTCGTTCCGAATATATTCGAATACGTTAGAGTTCGTTCCGAATACATTCGAATACGTTAGAATACATCCCGAATACATTCGAATACGTTAGAGTTCGTTCCGAATACATTCGAATACGTTAGAATACGTTCCGAATACATTCGAATACGTTAGAATACGTTCCGAATACTTTCGAATACGTTAGAATACGTTCCGAATACATTCGAATACGTTAGAATAAGTTCCGAATACATTTGAATACGTTAGAATACGTTCCGAATACATTCGAATACGTTAGAATACGTTCCGAATACATTCGAATACGTTAGAATACGTTCCGAATACATTCGAATACGTTAGAATACGTTCCGAATACATTCGAATACGTTAGAATACGTTCCGAATACATTCGAATACGTTAGAGTTCGTTCCGAATATATTCGAATACGTTAGAGTTCGTTCCGAATACATTCGAATACGTTAGAGTTCGTTCCGAATATATTCGAATACGTTAGAGTTCGTTCCGAATACATTCGAATACGTTAGAATACATTCCGAATACATTCGAATACGTTAGAGTTCGTTCCGAATACATTCGAATACGTTAGAATACATTCCGAATGCATTCGAATACGTTAGAATACGTTCCGAATACATTCGAATACGTTAGAGTTCGTTCCGAATACATTCGAATACGTTAGAGTTCGTTCCGAATACATTCGAATACGTTAGAATACGTTCCGAATATATTCGAATACGTTAGAGTTCGTTCCGAATGCATTCGAATACGTTAGAATACGTTCCGAATACATTCGAATACGTTAGAGTTCGTTCCGAATACATTCGAATACGTTAGAATACATTCCGAATACATTCGAATACGTTAGAGTTCGTTCCGAATACTTTCGAATACGTTAGAGTTCGTTCTGAATACATTCGAATACGTTAGAGTTCGTTCCGAATACATTCGAATACGTTAGAATACGTTCCGAATACATTCGAATACGTTAGAATACGTTCCGAATACATTCGAATACGTTAGAGTTCGTTCCGAATACATTCGAATACGTTAGAATACGTTCCGAATACATTCGAATACGTTAGAGTTCGTTCCGAATACATTCGAATACGTTAGAATACATTCCGAATATATTCGAATACGTTAGAATACGTTCCGAATACATTCGAATACGTTAGAGTTCGTTCCGAATACATTCGAATACGTTAGAATACGTTCCGAATACATTAGAATACGTTAGAATACGTTCCGAATATATTCGAATACGTTAGAATACGTTCCGAATATATTCGAATACGTTAGAATACGTTCCGAACACATTCGAATACGTTAGAGTTCGTTCCGAATACATTCGAATACGTTAGAATACATTCCGAATATATTCGAATACGTTAGAATACGTTCCGAATACATTCGAATACGTTAGAATACGTTCCGAATACATTCGAATACGTTAGAGTTCGTTCCGAATATATTCGAATACGTTAGAATACGTTCCGAATACATTCGAATACGTTAGAGTTCGTTCCGAATATATTCGAATACGTTAGAGTTCGTTCCGAATACATTCGAATACGTTAGAGTTCGTTCCGAATATATTCGAATACGTTAGAGTTCGTTCCGAATACATTCGAATACGTTAGAATACATCCCGAATACATTCGAATACGTTAGAGTTCGTTCCGAATACATTCGAATACGTTAGAATACGTTCCGAATACATTCGAATACGTTAGAATACGTTCCGAATACTTTCGAATACGTTAGAATACGTTCCGAATACATTCGAATACGTTAGAATACGTTCCGAATACATTTGAATACGTTAGAATACGTTCCGAATACATTCGAATACGTTAGAATACGTTCCGAATACATTCGAATACGTTAGAATACGTTCCGAATACATTCGAATACGTTAGAATACGTTCCGAATACATTCGAATACGTTAGAATACGTTCCGAATACATTCGAATACGTTGGAGTTCGTTCCGAATATATTCGAATACGTTAGAGTTCGTTCCGAATACATTCGAATACGTTAGAGTTCGTTCCGAATATATTCGAATACGTTAGAGTTCGTTCCGAATACATTCGAATACGTTAGAATACATTCCGAATACATTCGAATACGTTAGAGTTCGTTCCGAATACATTCGAATACGTTAGAATACGTTCCGAATACATTCGAGTACGTTAGAATACGTTCCGAATACTTTCGAATACGTTAGAATACGTTCCGAATACATTCGAATACGTTAGAATACGCTCCGAATACATTCGAATACGTTAGAATACGTTCCGAATACATTGGAATACGTTAGAATACGTTCCGAATACATTCGAATACGTTAGAATACGTTCCGAATACATTCGAATACGTTAGAATACGCTCCGAATACATTCGAATACGTTAGAATACGTTCCGAATACATTCGAATACGTTAGAATACGTTCCGAATACATTCGAATACGTTAGAGTTCGTTCCGAATACTTTCGAATACGTTAGAATACGTTCCGAATACATTCGAATACGTTAGAGTTCGTTCCGAATACATTCGAATACGTTAGAATACATTCCGAATATATTCGAATACGTTAGAATACGTTCCGAATACATTCGAATATGTTAGAATACGTTCCGAATACATTCGAATACGTTAGAGTTCGTTCCGAATATATTCGAATACGTTAGAGTTCGTTCCGAATACATTCGAATACGTTAGAGTTCGTTCCGAATATATTCGAATACGTTAGAGTTCGTTCCGAATACATTCGAATACGTTAGAATACATTCCGAATACATTCGAATACGTTAGAGTTCGTTCCGAATACATGCGAATACGTTAGAATACGTTCCGAATACATTCGAATACGTTAGAATACGTTCCGAATACTTTCGAATACGTTAGAATACGTTCCGAATACATTCGAATACGTTAGAATACGTTCCGAATACATTCGAATACGTTAGAATACGTTCCGAATACATTCGAATACGTTAGAATACGTTCCGAATACATTCGAATACGTTAGAATACATTCCGAATACATTCGAATACGTTAGAATACATTCCGAATACTTTCGAATACGTTAGAGTTCGTTCCGAATACATTCGAATACGTTAGAATACATTCCGAATACATTCGAATACGTTAGAATACATTCCGAATACTTTCGAATACGTTAGAGTTCGTTCCGAATACATTCGAATACGTTAGAATACGTTCCGAATACATTCGAATACGTTAGAATACGTTCCGAATACATTCGAATACGTTAGAATACATTCCGAATACATTCGAATACGTTAGAGTTTGTTCCGAATACATTCGAATACGTTAGAATACGTTCCGAATACATTCGAATACGTTAGAATACGTTCCGAATACTTTCGAATACGTTAGAATACGTTCCGAATATATTCGAATACGTTAGAATACGTTCCGAATACTTTCGAATACGTTAGAATACGTTCCGAATACATTCGAATACGTTAGAATACGTTCCGAATACATTCGAATACGTTAGAATACGTTCCGAATACATTCGAATACGTTAGAATACGTTCCGAATACATTCGAATACGTTAGAATACATTCCAAATACTTTCGAATAGGTTAGAATACATTCCGAATACATTCGAATACGTTAGAATACATTCCGAATACATTCGAATACGTTAGAATACATTCCGAATACATTCGAATACGTTAGAATACATTCCGAATGCATTTTCGAATACGTTAGAGTTCGTTCCGAATACTTTCGAATACGTTAGAGTTCGTTCCGAATACATTCGAATACGTTAGAATACATTCCGAATACATTCGAATACGTTAGAATACGTTCCGAATACTTTCGAATACGTTAGAGTTCGTTCCGAATACATTCGAATACGTTAGAATACGTTCCGAATACATTCGAATACGTTAGAATACGTTCCGAATACATTCGAATACGTTAGAATACATTCCGAATGCATTTTCGAATACGTTAGAGTTCGTTCCGAATACTTTCGAATACGTTAGAGTTCGTTCCGAATACATTCGAATACGTTATAATACATTCCGAATACATTCGAATACGTTAGAATACGTTCCGAATACATTCGAATACGTTAGAATACGTTCCGAATACATTCGAATACGTTAGAATACGTTCCGAATACATTCGAATACGTTAGAATACGTTCCGAATGCATTCGAATACGTTAGAATACATTCCAAATACTTTCGAATAGGTTAGAATACATTCCGAATACATTCGAATACGTTAGAATACATTCCGAATACATTCGAATACGTTAGAATACATTCCGAATACATTCGAATACGTTAGAATACATTCCGAATGCATTTTCGAATACGTTAGAGTTCGTTCCGAATACTTTCGAATACGTTAGAGTTCGTTCCGAATACATTCGAATACGTTAGAATACATTCCGAATACATTCGAATACGTTAGAGTTCGTTCCGAATACTTTCGAATACGTTAGAGTTCGTTCCGAATACATTCGAATACGTTAGAATACGTTCCGAATACATTCGAATACGTTAGAATACATTCCGAATACATTCGAATACGTTGGAGTTTGTTCCGAATACATTCGAATACGTTAGAATACGTTCCGAATACATTCGAATACGTTAGAATACGTTCCGAATACTTTCGAATACGTTAGAATACGTTCCGAATATATTCGAATACGTTAGAATACATTCCGAATACATTCGAATACGTTAGAGTTTGTTCCGAATACATTCGAATACGTTAGAATACGTTTCGAATACATTCGAATACGTTAGAATACGTTCCGAATACTTTCGAATACGTTAGAATACGTTCCGAATACATTCGAATACGTTAGAATACGTTCCGAATACATTCGAATACGTTAGAATACGTTCCGAATACATTCGAATACGTTAGAATACGTTCCGAATACATTCGAATACGTTAGAATACATTCCAAATACTTTCGAATAGGTTAGAATACATTCCGAATACATTCGAATACGTTAGAATACATTCCGAATACATTCGAATACGTTAGAATACATTCCGAATACATTCTAATACGTTAGAATACATTCCGAATGCATTTTCGAATACGTTAGAGTTCGTTCCGAATACTTTCGAATACGTTAGAGTTCGTTCCGAATACATTCGAATACGTTAGAATACATTCCGAATGCATTTTCGAATACGTTAGAGTTCGTTTCGAATACTTTCGAATACGTTAGAGTTCGTTCCGAATACATTCGAATACGTTAGAATACATTCCGAATACATTCGAATACGTTAGAGTTCGTTCCGAATACTTTCGAATACGTTAGAGTTCGTTCCGAATACATTCGAATACGTTAGAATACGTTCCGAATACATTCGAATACGTTAGAATACGTTCCGAATACATTCGAATACGTTAGAATACATTCCGAATACATTCGAATACGTTAGAGTTTGTTCCGAATACATTCGAATACGTTAGAATACGTTCCGAATACATTCGAATACGTTAGAATACGTTCCGAATACATTCGAATACGTTAGAATACGTTCCGAATACATTCGAATACGTTAGAATACATTCCGAATACATTCGAATACGTTAGAGTTTGTTCCGAATACATTCGAATACGTTAGAATACGTTCCGAATACATTCGAATACGTTAGAATACATTCCGAATGCATTTTCGAATACGTTAGAGTTCGTTCCGAATACTTTCGAATACGTTAGAGTTCGTTCCGAATACATTCGAATACGTTAGAATACATTCCGAATACATTCGAATACGTTAGAGTTCGTTCCGAATACTTTCGAATACGTTAGAGTTCGTTCCGAATACATTCGAATACGTTAGAATACGTTCCGAATACATTCGAATACGTTAGAATACGTTCCGAATACATTCGAATACGTTAGAATACATTCCGAATACATTCGAATACGTTAGAGTTTGTTCCGAATACATTCGAATACGTTAGAATACGTTCCGAATACATTCGAATACGTTAGAATACGTTCCGAATATTTTCGAATACGTTAGAATACGTTCCGAATATATTCGAATACGTTAGAATACATTCCGAATACATTCGAATACGTTAGAGTTTGTTCCGAATACATTCGAATACGTTAGAATACGTTCCGAATACATTCGAATACGTTAGAATACGTTCCGAATACTTTCGAATACGTTAGAATACGTTCCGAATACATTCGAATACGTTAGAATACGTTAGAATACATTCGAATACGTTAGAATACGTTCCGAATACATTCGAATACGTTAGAATACATTCCGAATGCAGTCGAATACGTTAGAGTTCGTTCCGAATACATTCGAATACGTTAGAATACGTTCCGAATACATTCGAATACGTTAGAATACATTCCAAATACATTCGAATACGTTAGAATACGTTCCGAATACATTCGAATACGTTAGAATACGTTCCGAATACTTTCGAATACGTTAGAGTTCGTTCCGAATACATTCGAATACGTTAGAATACATTCCGAATGCATTTTCGAATACGTTAGAGTTCGTTCCGAATACTTTCGAATACGTTAGAGTTCGTTCCGAATGCATTCGAATACGTTAGAGTTCGTTCCGAATACATTCGAATACGTTAGAATACGTTCCGAATACATTCGAATACGTTAGAATACATTCCGAATACATTCGAATACGTTAGAGTTCGTTCCGAATACATTCTAATACGTTAGAATACGTTCCGAAAACATTCGAATACGTTAGAATACATTCCGAATACTTTCGAATACGTTAGAATACATTCCGAATACTTTCGAATAGGTTAGAATACATTCCGAATACATTCGACTACGTTAGAATACATTCCGAATGCATTCGAATACGTTAGAGTTCGTTCCAAATGCATTCGAATACGTTAGAATACATTCCGAATACATTCGAATACGTTAGAGTTCGTTCCGAATACATTCGAATACGTTAGAATACATTCCGAATACATTCGAATACGTTAGAATACGTTCCGAATACATTCGAATACGTTAGAATACGTTCCGAATACATTCGAATACGTTAGAATACGTTCCGAATACATTCGAATACGTTAGAATACGTTCCGAATACATTCGAATACGTTAGAATACGTTCCGAATACATTCGAATACGTTAGAGTTTGTTCCGAATACATTCGAATACGTTAGAATACATTCCGAATGCATTCGAATACGTTAGAATACGTTCCGAATACATTCGAATACGTTAGAGTTCGTTCCGAATACATTCGAATACGTTAGAATACGTTCCGAATACATTTGAATACGTTAGAGTTCGTTCCGAATACATTCGAATACGTTAGAATACGTTCCGAATACATTCGAATACGTTAGAGTTCGTTCCGAATACATTCGAATACGTTAGAATACGTTCCGAATACATTCGAATACGTTAGAGTTCGTTCCGAATACAATCGAATACGTTAGAATACGTTCCGAATACATTCGAATACGTTAGAATACGTTCCGAATACATTCGAATACGTTAGAATACATTCCGAATACATTCGAATACGTTAGAATACGTTCCGAATACATTCGAATACGTTAGAATACGTTCCGAATACATTCGAATACGTTAGAATACATTCCGAATGCATTCGAATACGTTAGAATACGTTCCGAATACATTCGAATACGTTAGAATACATTCCGAATGCATTCGAATACGTTAGAGTTCGTTCCGAATACATTCGAATACGTTAGAATACATTCCGAATGCATTCGAATACGTTAGAGTTCGTTCCGAATACATTCGAATACGTTAGAATACGTTCCGAATACATTCGAATACGTTAGAATACGTTCCGAATACATTCGAATACGTTAGAATACGTTCCGAATACATTCGAATACGTTAGAATACATTCCGAATGCATTCGAATACGTTAGATTACGTTCCGAATACATTCGAATACGTTAGAGTTCGTTCCGAATACAATCGAATACGTTAGAATACGTTCCGAATACATTCGAATACGTTAGAATACGTTCCGAATACATTCGAATACGTTAGAATACGTTCCGAATACATTCGAATACGTTAGAGTTCGTTCCGAATACATTCGAATACGTTAGAATACATTCCGAATGCATTCGAATACGTTAGAGTTCGTTCCGAATACATTCGAATACGTTAGAATACGTTCCGAATACATTCGAATACGTTAGAATACGTTCCGAATACATTCGAATACGTTAGAATACGTTCCGAATACATTCGAATACGTTAGAATACATTCCGAATGCATTCGAATACGTTAGAATACGTTCCGAATACATTCGAATACGTTAGAATACATTCCGAATGCATTCGAATACGTTAGAGTTCGTTCCGAATACATTCGAATACGTTAGAATACATTCCGAATGCATTCGAATACGTTAGAGTTCGTTCCGAATACATTCGAATACGTTAGAATACGTTCCGAATACATTCGAATACGTTAGAATACGTTCCGAATACATTCGAATACGTTAGAATACGTTCCGAATACATTCGAATACGTTAGAATACATTCCGAATGCATTCGAATACGTTAGATTACGTTCCGAATACATTCGAATACGTTAGAATACATTCCGAATGCACTCGAATACGTTAGAGTTCGTTCCGAATACATTCGAATACGTTAGAATACGTTCCGAATACATTCGAATACGTTAGAATACGTTCCGAATACGTTAGAATACGTTAGAGTTCGTTCCGAATACATTCGAATACGTTAGAATACATTCCGAATACATTCGAATACGTTAGAATACATTCCGAATGCATTCGAATACGTTGGACTCAGAGACCTCTCCGCCCATGGCATGCCTGAAAAGTTCGGCATGCCATGGGCGAAATCTTTCAAACGCGCCCAAACGTCAAACGTGCACGGCGTTTACTAGACTTTTTGCGTTGTTAGACGAACGCGTTGGAAATGCGGCGTCATATTTTTTTCTTCGAACTTTTTGTTCATATTAATATTTTAGTTGGTTTCTGCCTTTGTTTTCCGTATGATTTGGTTTTCAACGTTTCAGTACCGTGATAAATCTAAAGGGGAGTGGAAGTGATACGAATATCGTATAATTATTTGGTTTCTAGCTAAATTTTCCAAGTTTGAGAATTAAAAGAGCCATAGTTTCTTGAATTATTTGTTTGTTCAGATTTAGGCAAATCCAAGGCCGTTCAATCTCGGGTAAAAATGTATTTTTTGTATGTGCAGGCAAACAACAACGCGTGGTTGTCCCATCTCTTATGAATTACAGCTGTTTTAACAGTTTACAGCTGTTTTATATAGCTATCTACATCTAATATGGGGTTCTTTCTTCAAAGTATTCTCATTTTTACATTGGTTGACACTACATATGTAACGACATAATAACTAATGTTTCATTCTCTTATATATTTTTGGTTTTTGCTATAGTGTGATTTAAATGTTACATTTTAGGTCATCGCCAGGCTGCGAGGGAAACTACCAGCTATAATGGTCACTCAATGGATTCCACAGAAGGTGGTCTAGAGATTCTATAGGAATGGGAGGTAGGGCTTTCTTTCTTTAGCAATTTTGAAGGTATCTCTGATCTCTCGTTTTGCTAGTTTTTGTTTCTAGATTTTATAGAAAGTACATGTATCTCTCATTATTGGCCATTGTATCTTTCAGAAATAACTGTCTTCAAAATATGTCAGACCCCTGTTTTCCTAATGGTTCGAGAAAGGGCTTTTTTGTCAGGAGAGAAATTTGGCCTTTTTGGTACAAAACAAAACCATGAACATCTTAAAACGAACTCTTTTTCTGCCCAATAGTCACACCTTACCTCATAAGAGGTTCGTATTTGATAGTTTGATTTGATTGTTTTCTCAGTTCATAATTAGTTAACGTAAGGGCTTCAGAATGTGAGGCGACATTAAGTTTTCACTTTTTCAGCAAAGTACGACTATTGTTAGAATAATGGTAACGGTATTTTATAGTTTCCACGATAAGAGAATCTGATAATTCAATTTATCACCTGCAATAAAAGTTAAAATTTCCGGTATTGAAGGTCAGCCCCCCCCCCTTCGTTAAAGTTTGACCCCTCACCATTGAAGCTCTACCTCCCGGCCCCCCGCCGACCCATGTGGGGGGTAAATAGTAAATGCCAAAGTTGATTTTGACCCCCGCCCCTCTCCTAGATTTTTAGGTTTTAGCTTGGGTGGGGGTGGGGGGTTGAAGTGCTACGGGGGGGGGGGATACTTAAATTTTCCCCACTAACGAGATAGTTTGTTCCCACTCAAACGTTTGAGGTTTAAGTTTATCTTGGTTCCAGACTTCCACAATTCCTCGTGATATCGGTCTGGCTGGTGCTCGGTGCTGGTGGCGAATATGTTAGAGAAACCATAAGTTCGGTTCGTTCACTTTGATATTATACTGATATTATATTCTCTAAACAATAATTTTGAATGCTACTTTCAATTGGGGTCATAGATGCGATACGATATGCCGGTTATTTCATAGGAAGTCGGAAGATCCTTAATTTTTCCTATAACTGGGGCAGAAGCGCAGAGGTGACCTATAATTCTTTTAAATGTTCTGAGTTGATTGTGTAATCACCTATGGGGACTTTAACAACTCACTTTTCTATTTCGTTAAACTATTTTTTATTATAGTTTAGATTTTGAGTTGTTCTCTTTCCTTCATATTCAGTACCCCGTCTGTGTACACAAACAGAAAAGTGGTTGTCACATGTATGGTCTGGTCAAATGAGTTTTCTTCTGTGGTTCTTATCAATGTTATTATTATCAAGGATTTTCTGTTTCAGGAGCTCTGAGTCAACGTTATTTCGGTGTCATCCTTGAAATGGGTCCCACCCCACGTCTCACCACATTCGTCCTTCTGGGAATATTGAAGTAGGTCACATTGAAGCACATTTCAATTTTACCGTTTTTATTACATACGTTAGGCATCTTCGAGTTAGAACTTCTGTACCATTAGGTGTTTATCTGGTCCAACTAAAAAGACAGCCGGTGTATTGGGGTAATGGGGAATAGCTTTCTCAATTGACTGAAATCTCTTCATTGAACTAACTTACCCGTTACAAATTGAGATGTACAAATCTGAGTAAGTAACAGATGACCCATTCTTCTGGTTTTCGGTAACATTTTTGGGATTTGTATCTTGTATGGTGTACTGAGAGCTAGACAGCTTGGATATCAGTGAGCCATTTTTATTAGGTTTGTTTAGCAACTGAGGTGGACTACCAATGAGGCTTTGAGAATTAGAATCGTCATGTTTCTAGGTCATATTGCCAGTGTGACAATGAAGCTGCTTCATCTTCGGGTATCGGGTTTGTTTACTCCTGTGAGAATGGATTTCATCCTCATGCACGTTGGTCGACGGATTTTATAGGAGGTAGGCTTTTATTTGCTACGTGTTGACTACGATTACGCGACAAATCCCCCCCCCCGCGTCGCGGTCGGACAATTCCCCCCTCTCTCGGACAACTCCCCCCTCAACCTATTTTACACTAGTCACTAGTTATGGTCATTTTTCGAAGTTAACTTATCTTATTCAAGAAGATATAGTTTATAATAGCTCTATAAGATGATTAGCATTCGTGGACCTAGTGTAGTCATTATTATTAGCCGAAAAATGACATGAAACAGTATTTAACCAAAGTCCACGGAATAACGTAAGTTTTTAACCTCAACTCAAAGATAAAAGTGAAGTTTTCGGAGTTTTCGCGTTGAAAATCTTCATATACATGCTTACTTACAGGGTAAGTCAGCATGTAATGAAATTCAAAGCATGTTCGATTAACAGCCAGATTCTTAGAGGAAAATTAGAGGGGGGAGTTGTCCGCGCAGAGGGGGGAATTGTCCGACCGCAACGCGGCGGGGGGGGATTTGTCCGTAAACCGTTGACTACCGATGGCCATTTGCGCTCTCTAACTAGTCTATGTGTCAGCTTTTTTAATTGATTATTGGTATGTTTCAGTTAGGTCGTTAGGTGGAGATAGTGCCGCGGGGAGGGGGGAGTTGTTAGGCTGTTAGGTGAGAGCGATTCTACCTTTGCACCCTAACTCAGATGTAAATTGGAGAGGGGGTTTCACCCACCAGTAAGGGGGGGGGGACTATACTTCTCTACTTCAAAAATAAGTCCGTTTCTGATTTTATATTAGTGAAATGTCATGATGTTCATCAAAAAATACCAAGTTTCTGATTCTGCCCGACTATTCGGACGACTGTGGTTGCGTTTGGGAAAGCTCCTCTAAGACACCTTACCGTTGGAAGGCTAGTTAGATGCTTATGGCTTTTCTGTACCACATTTAAGTTCTAGACAACCTGCGCTTACTTTAGAACTTTGGGTTAACCAGTTAACCTTATTCCAACTTGTCGCTTCAACTTCAACTTTGAAACTAGGTGGCTAGTTTCGCTACGATTGTAACCTGACTGCAGAACACTATACAGCAACAGCAACAACTGGTCTACTTATCATTTAATAACAAAAGTTACCATTCCATTCTTGTATATAATCGTTTTCCTTGCTTTTGTAGGTATGTGGTTTTTGTAGATTTATCACTTTCAGGTCAGTCACCCACCCCTGACGATTGCTGGTGGGAAAACTGATGGTTGGTGCTCATTTCGACGCATGGATTCCGTAGAAGGTGAGATTGTGGCTGCATTTTGCTTTATGAAAGCAGTTTATACTTCGCTTAGAGGCGTAGCGCGTAGAGCTCTCAGTTGACTACTTGAGTCGTGAAAGAAAGTCGTGCACAATTGTGGTAAAACCATTGTGGTTGCGAGAGGCTGGGCCTATTGTACGTTTAAAAGCTTATTTCGAGAGAGGTTTCACAGTTTCACTGCAAAAGTTGAATACACATCTCAAATTACAACAAATAAATATCCGGCCGTATTGAAATAGGGAGAGTAGGTCAATGCGGTTAATGGTGGGCAGACGGCTGTGTTTGTAGTTTGGTCTACGTGTCGTCAGTTTGTATTCCCTATATCTAATGTGTATGTAGATCAGACAGCTTCTATATTCCACGTACGACGTATCTAATTGCAAGCGCTGACCACGTTGCACTAACTTATCTTTGTAGTCTGTCGGAACCTGAAACTATTTCGAAGGCGAAAAACGTATACCTTTCGATAGCATTTACGTAAGATTCAAGTGGATTTGTATTGGTTTGGTTGTTGTGTTCAACTTCAGAAACAGTAAGAAAAAATGTAATTCTTTTTGGGAATGGGAAGATAACCTATTTCTTTATCGAAACTCAGTAGAATGGTTCAGTTTCAACATCTGTAAATTCACAAACTCATGCGAATTCTACTAAGAAGCAAACTACAAACACCACGGGGAAGCGTATTCGTTCATCAGGGGCTTCATCTGGATAACCAAACTACGAAACAGATTGAGTTCAGTTTTTTCCAGACTTTACATTGATATTTACAGGTACACGATTTCCCTTCGGAGCTGACGAAAACGATTGTCGCCATTCTCGGCAGCCGATTTGTGCAAGGAACGGGATGTTCGATGACAACAACATTTGGATAAGAATTGAACCTGTGGTATCTTTGTTTGTTTTAATGTTGTACCAAACTTATCTCGCCCTTTTACGGAATCAGTTAATCAAAAACATCTGTGAAAATACAAATTTAGAAAGTTTATCTTAACGTAAATCGGCGAGAGCAGGTTGTTATCAGGAAAACATTATTGGTTTTTATTTATCACAGTTATTTGAGTGGATTTATGACATTTGGACGAGTAATACTCACTTGACTGCTAACTAAAACTCAATGTGCACTAAATCGCATTTTAACTAATTTAGTGGGTTGCGTAAGGCCGTAAGGGTATATATCTCGTGTTTTTCTCTTTGGTGCTTCTTGGAAAGTTCTCCAATATACGGAAAGAATCGGGAAAACACGACATTTCGGCTTATTTCGTATCGTGAAACAACTTGAGGTTATGCCTCATAGAACTAAACTTAATGATGACTAACTTTGAAGAACTTTTCACTAAAATACTCTAGTTTTGATGATACTGTATCATATTTTATGAGTACCCAAGCTTTTGATTGCACTTTATTCATCTTCACATTACCGTATCTTGATTGCAGTTAGATTCATCTCGCGAAACATATTTGCAGATTTTTATCAATTCGGTTTGCTAACTTTTTACTTGATTTGGGTTGTTTCGTATTTGTATGGTTTGTTTCATGTTGGTCATTTATTATTTATGCAAAAGTAATAAAAATTTATGTTTTGAGAATGTCTAAAAATCTTGAACAATGTCTTATCGAGTTGAATGATGATTTTATGAGATTTCAATGAAAAAAGCTATTAAGGGTCCCCAGAACAAATTTTGACCTGTTCGGCATGCCCATGGCAATTCTGTCCAGGCATTGACTAGGCATCGCCCGTCATGGTTGGGCAGATGTGCCATGGGCAAATTCTCGGCATGCCCTGGGCGGCACCCTTTCCCTGGAGTTCGTTCCGAATACAATCGAATACGTTAGAATACGTTCCGAGTACATTCGAATACGTTAGAATACGTTCCGAATACATTCGAATACGTTAGGATACATTCCGAATGCATTCGAATACGTTAGAATACATTCCGAATGCATTCGAATACGTTAGAGTTCGTTCCGAATACATTCGAATACGTTAGAATACGTTCCGAATACATTCGAATAAGTTAGAATACATTCCGAATGCATTCGAATACGTTAGAGTTCGCTCCGAATACATTCGAATACGTTAGAATACGTTCCGAATACTTTCGAATACGTTAGAATACGTTCCGAATACATTCGAATACGTTAGAATACGTTCCGAATACATTCGAATACGTTAGAATACGTTCCCAATACATTCGAATACGTTAGAATACATTCCGAATGCATTCGAATACGTTAGAGTTCGTTCCGAATACATTTGAATACGTTAGAATACGTTCCGAATACATTCGAATACGTTAGAATACATTCCGAATACAATCGAATACGTTATAATACGTTCCGAATACATTCGAATACGTTAGAATACGTTCCGAATACATTCGAATACGTTGGAGTTCGTTCCGAATACATTCGAATACGTTAGAATACGTTCCGAATACATTCGAATACGTTAGAATACATTCCGAATACAATCGAATACGTTATAATACGTTCCGAATACATTCGAATACGTTAGAATACGTTCCGAATACATTCGAATACGTTAGAATACATTCCGAATGCATTCGAATACGTTAGAATACATTCCGAATGCATTCGAATACGTTAGAATACATTCCGAATACATTCGAATACGTTGGAGTTCGTTCCGAATACATTCGAATACGTTAGAATACGTTCCGAATACATTCGAATACGTTAGAATACATTCCGAATACATTCGAATACGTTGGAGTTCGTTCCGAATACATTCGAATACGTTAGAATACGTTCCGAATACATTCGAATACGTTAGAATACATTCCGAATACAATCGAATACGTTAGAATACGTTCCGAATACATTCGAATACGTTAGAGTTCGTTCCGAATACATTCGAATACGTTAGAATACGTTCCGAATACATTCGAATACGTTAGAATACGTTCCGAATACATTCGAATACGTTAGAATACGTTCCGAATACATTCGAATACGTTAGAATACGTTCCGAATACATTCGAATACGTTAGAATACGTTCCGAATACATTCGAATACGTTAGAATACGTTCCCAATACATTCGAATACGTTAGAATACATTCCGAATGCATTCGAATACGTTAGAGTTCGTTCCGAATACATTTGAATACGTTAGAATACGTTCCGAATACATTCGAATACGTTAGAATACATTCCGAATACAATCGAATACGTTATAATACGTTCCGAATACATTCGAATACGTTAGAATACGTTCCGAATACATTCGAATACGATAGAATACATTCCGAATGCATTCGAATACGTTAGAATACATTCCGAATGCATTCGAATACGTTAGAGTTCGTTCCGAATACATTCGAATACGTTAGAATACGTTCCGAATACATTCGAATACGTTAGAATACATTCCGAATGCATTCGAATACGTTAGAGTTCGTTCCGAATACATTCGAATACGTTAGAATACGTTCCGAATACATTCGAATACGTTAGAATACGTTCCGAATACATTCGAATACGTTAGAATACGTTCCGCATACATTCGAATACGTTAGAATACGTTCCGAATACATTCGAATAAGTTAGAATACGTTCCGAATACATTCGAATACGTTAGAGTTTGTTCCGAATACATTCGAATACGTTAGAATACATTCCGAATGCATTCGAATACGTTAGAATACGTTCCGAATACATTCGAATACGTTAGAATACATTCCGAATACATTCGAATACGTTAGAGTTCGTTCCGAATACATTCGAATACGTTAGAATACATTCCGAATGCATTCGAATACGTTAGAATACGTTCCGAATACATTCGAATACGTTAGAATACGTTCCGAATACTTTCGAATACGTTAGAGTTCGTTCCGAATACATTCGAATACGTTAGAATACGTTCCGAATACATTCGAATACGTTAGAGTTCGTTCCGAATACATTCGAATACGTTAGAATACGTTCCGAATACATTCGAATACGTTAGAGTTCGTTCCGAATACATTCGAATACGTTAGAATACGTTCCGAATACATTCGAATACGTTAGAGTTCGTTCCGAATACATTCGAATACGTTAGAATACATTCCGAATGCATTCGAATACGTTGGAGTTCGTTCCGAATACATTCGAATACGTTAGAATACGTTCCGAATACATTCGAATACGTTAGAATACATTCCGAATACAATCGAATACGTTAGAATACGTTCCGAATACATTCGAATACGTTAGAATACGTTCCGAATACATTCGAATACGTTAGAATACGTTCCGAATACATTCGAATACGTTAGAATTTGTTCCGAATACATTCGAATACGTTAGAATACGTTCCGAATGCATTCGAATACGTTAGAGTTCGTTCCGAATGCATTCGAATACGTTAGAATACGTTCCGAATACATTCGAATACGTTAGAATACATTCCGAATGCATTCGAATACGTTAGAGTTCGTTCCGAATACTTTCGAATACGTTAGAATACGTTCCGAATACATTCGAATACGTTAGAGTTCGTTCCGAATACATTCGAATACGTTAGAATACGTTCCGAATACATTCGAATACGTTAGAATACGTTCCGAATACATTCGAATACGTTAGAATACGTTCCGAATACATTCGAATACGTTAGAGTTCGTTCCGAATACATTCGAATACGTTAGAATACATTCCGAATGCATTCGAATACGTTGGAGTTCGTTCCGAATACATTCGAATACGTTAGAATACGTTCCGAATACATTCGAATACGTTAGAATACATTCCGAATACAATCGAATACGTTAGAATACGTTCCGAATACATTCGAATACGTTAGAATACGTTCCGAATACATTCGAATACGTTAGAATACATTCCGAATGCATTCGAATACGTTAGAATACATTCCGAATGCATTTTCGAATACGTTAGAGTTCGTTCCGAATACTTTCGAATACGTTAGAATACGTTCCGAATACATTCGAATACGTTAGAATACGTTCCGAATACATTCGAATACGTTAGAATACATTCCGAATGCATTCGAATACGTTAGAATACATTCCGAATATATTCGAATACGTTAGAATACGTTCCGAATACATTCGAATACGTTAGAATACGTTCCGAATACATTCGAATACGTTAGAATACGTTCCGAATACATTCGAATACGTTAGAATACATTCCGAATGCATTTTCGAATACGTTAGAGTTCGTTCCGAATACTTTCGAATACGTTAGAGTTCGTTCCGAATACATTCGAATACGTTAGAATACATTCCGAATACATTCGAATACGTTAGAATACATTCCGAATACATTCGAATACGTTAGAATACATTTCGAATACATTCGAATACGTTAGAATACATTCCGAATACATTCGAATACGTTAGAATACGTTCCGAATACATTCGAATACGTTAGAATACGTTCCGAATACTTTCGAATACGTTAGAATACGTTCCGAATACATTCGAATACGTTAGAATACATTCCGAATACATTCGAATACGTTAGAATACGTTCCGAATACATTCGAATACGTTAGAATACGTTCCGAATACAATCGAATACGTTAGAATACGTTCCGAATACATTCGAATACGTTAGAATACGTTCCGAATACATTCGAATACGTTAGAATACATTCCGAATACATTCGAATACGTTAGAATACATTCCGAATACATTCGAATACGTTAGAATACATTCCGAATACATTCGAATACGTTAGAATACATTTCGAATACATTCGAATACGTTAGAATACGTTCCGAATACAATCGAATACGTTAGAATACATTCCGAATACATTCGAATACGTTAGAATACATTCCGAATACATTCGAATACGTTAGAATACATTCCGAATACATTCGAATACGTTAGAATACATTTCGAATACATTCGAATACGTTAGAATACGTTCCGAATACATTCGAATACGTTAGAATACGTTCCGAATACATTCGAATACGTTAGAATACATTCCGAATACATTCGAATACGTTAGAATACATTCCGAATACATTCGAATACGTTAGAATACATTCCGAATACATTCGAATACGTTAGAATACATTTCGAATACATTCGAATACGTTAGAATACGTTCCGAATACATTCGAATACGTTAGAATACGTTCCGAATACATTCGAATACGTTAGAATACGTTCCGAATACAATCGAATACGTTAGAATACATTCCGAATACATTCGAATACGTTAGAATACATTTCGAATACATTCGAATACGTTAGAATACATTCCGAATACATTCGAATACGTTAGAATACGTTCCGAATACATTCGAATACGTTAGAATACGTTCCGAATACTTTCGAATACGTTAGAATACGTTCCGAATACATTCGAATACGTTAGAATACATTCCGAATACATTCGAATACGTTAGAATACGTTCCGAATACATTCGAATACGTTAGAATACGTTCCGAATACAATCGAATACGTTAGAATACGTTCCGAATACATTCGAATACGTTAGAATACGTTCCGAATACATTCGAATACGTTAGAATACATTCCGAATACATTCGAATACGTTAGAATACATTCCGAATACATTCGAATACGTTAGAATACATTCCGAATACATTCGAATACGTTAGAATACATTTCGAATACATTCGAATACGTTAGAATACGTTCCGAATACATTCGAATACGTTAGAATACATTCCGAATACATTCGAATACGTTAGAATACATTCCGAATACATTCGAATACGTTAGAATACGTTCCGAATACATTCGAATACGTTAGAATACGTTCCGAATACAATCGAATACGTTAGAATACGTTCCGAATACATTCGAATACGTTAGAATACGTTCCGAATACATTCGAATACGTTAGAATACATTCCGAATACATTCGAATACGTTAGAATACATTCCGAATACATTCGAATACGTTAGAATACATTCCGAATACATTCGAATACGTTAGAATACATTTCGAATACATTCGAATACGTTAGAATACATTCCGAATACATTCGAATACGTTAGAATACGTTCCGAATACATTCGAATACGTTAGAATACGTTCCGAATACAATCGAATACGTTAGAATACGTTCCGAATACATTCGAATACGTTAGAATACGTTCCGAATACATTCGAATACGTTAGAATACATTCCGAATGCATTCGAATACGTTAGAGTTCGTTCCGAATATATTCGAATACGTTAGAATACGTTCCGAATACATTCGAATACGTTAGAATACGTTCCGAATACATTCGAATACGTTAGAGTTCGTTCCGAATACATTCGAATACGTTAGAATACATTCCGAATGCATTTTCGAATACGTTAGAGTTCGTTCCGAATACTTTCGAATACGTTAGAGTTCGTTCCGAATACATTCGAATACGTTAGAATACATTCCGAATACATTCGAATACGTTAGAATACATTCCGAATACATTCGAATACGTTAGAATACATTTCGAATACATTCGAATACGTTAGAATACATTCCGAATACATTCGAATACGTTAGAATACGTTCCGAATACATTCGAATACGTTAGAATACGTTCCGAATACTTTCGAATACGTTAGAATACGTTCCGAATACATTCGAATACGTTAGAATACATTCCGAATACTTTCGAATACGTTAGAATACATTCCAAATACTTTCGAATAGGTTAGAATACATTCCGAATACATTCGACTACGTTAGAATACATTCGAATACGTTAGAATACGTTAGAGTTCGTTCCGAATGCATTCGAATACGTTAGAATACATTCGAATACGTTAGAATACGTTCCGAATACATTCGAATACGTTAGAATACATTCCGAATGCAGTCGAATACGTTAGAGTTCGTTCCGAATACATTCGAATACGTTAGAATACGTTCCGAATACATTCGAATACGTTAGAATACATTCCGAATACATTCGAATACGTTAGAATACATTCCGAATGCATTCGAATACGTTAGAATACGTTCCGAATACATTCGAATACGTTAGAGTTCGTTCCGAATACATTAAAATACGTTAGAATACGTTCCGAATACATTCGAATACGTTAGAGTTCGTTCCGAATACATTCGAATACGTTAGAATACGTTCCGAATACATTCGAATACGTTAGAATACGTTCCGAATACATTCGAATACGTTAGAGTTCGTTCCGAATACATTCGAATACGTTAGAATACGTTCCGAATACATTCGAATACGTTAGAGTTCGTTCCGAATACATTCGAATACGTTAGAATACGTTCCGAATACATTCGAATACGTTAGAATACGTTCCGAATACAATCGAATACGTCAGAATACGTTCCGAATACATTCGAATACGTTAGAGTTCGTTCCGAATACATTCGAATACGTTAGAATACGTTCCGAATACATTCGAATACGTTAGAATACGTTCCGAATACATTCGAATACGTTAGAGTTCGTTCCGAATACATTCGAATACGTTAGAATACGTTCCGAATACATTCGAATACGTTAGAATACGTTCCGAATACATTCGAATACGTTAGAATACGTTCCGAATACTTTCGAATACGTTAGAATACGTTCCGAATACATTCGAATACGTTAGAATACGTTCCGAATACATTCGAATACGTTAGAATACGTTCCGAATACATTCGAATACGTTAGAATACGTTCCGAATACTTTCGAATACGTTAGAATACGTTCCGAATACATTCGAATACGTTATAGTTCGTTCCGAATACATTCGAATACGTTAGAATACGTTCCGAATACATTCGAATACGTTAGAATACGTTCCGAATACTTTCGAATACGTTAGAATACGTTCCGAATACATTCGAATACGTTAGAATACGTTCCGAATACATTCGAATACGTTAGAATACGTTCCGAATACATTCGAATACGTTAGAATACGTTCCGAATACTTTCGAATACGTTAGAATACGTTCCGAATACATTCGAATACGTTAGAATACGTTCCGAATACATTCGAATACGTTAGAATACGTTCCGAATACATTCGAATACGTTAGAATACGTTCCGAATACTTTCGAATACGTTAGAATACGTTCCGAATACATTCGAATACGTTAGAATACGTTCCGAATACATTCGAATACGTTAGAATACGTTCCGAATACATTCGAATACGTTAGAATACGTTCCGAATACATTCGAATACGTTAGAATACGTTCCGAATGCTTTCGAATACGTTAGAATACGTTCCGAATACATTCGAATACGTTAGAATACGTTCCGAATACATTCGAATACGTTAGAATACGTTCCGAATACATTCGAATACGTTAGAATACGTTCCGAATACATTCGAATACGTTAGAATACGTTCCGAATACATTCGAATACGTTAGAATACGTTCCGAATACTTTCGAATACGTTAGAATACGTTCCGAATACATTCGAATACGTTAGAATACGTTCCGAATACATTCGAATACGTTAGAATACGTTCCGAATACATTCGAATACGTTAGAATACGTTCCGAATACATTCGAATACGTTAGAATACGTTCCGAATACATTCGAATACGTTAGAATACGTTCCGAATACATTCGAATACGTTAGAATACGTTCCGAATACATTCGAATACGTTAGAATACGTTCCGAATACTTTCGAATACGTTAGAATACGTTCCGAATACATTCGAATACGTTAGAGTTCGTTCCGAATACATTCGAATACGTTAGAATACGTTCCGAATACATTCGAATACGTTAGAATACGTTCCGAATACATTCGAATACGTTAGAGTTCGTTCCGAATACATTCGAATACGTTAGAATACGTTCCGAATACATTCGAATACGTTAGAATACGTTCCGAATACATTCGAATACGTTAGAATACGTTCCGAATACTTTCGAATACGTTAGAATACGTTCCGAATACATTCGAATACGTTAGAATACGTTCCGAATACATTCGAATACGTTAGAATACGTTCCGAATACATTCGAATACGTTAGAATACGTTCCGAATACTTTCGAATACGTTAGAATACGTTCCGAATACATTCGAATACGTTATAGTTCGTTCCGAATACATTCGAATACGTTAGAATTCGTTCCGAATACATTCGAATACGTTAGAATACGTTCCGAATACAATCGAATACGTCAGAATACGTTCCGAATACATTCGAATACGTTAGAATACGTTCCGAATACATTCGAATACGTTAGAATACATTCCGAATGCATTCGAATACGTTAGAATACATTCCGAATGCATTCGAATACGTTAGAGTTCGTTCCGAATACATTCGAATACGTTAGAATACGTTCCGAATACATTCGAATACGTTAGAATACATTCCGAATGCATTCGAATACGTTAGAGTTCGCTCCGAATACATTCGAATACGTTAGAATACGTTCCGAATACATTCGAATACGTTAGAATACGTTCCGAATACATTCGAATACGTTAGAATACGTTCCGAATACATTCGAATACGTTAGAGTTTGTTCCGAATACATTCGAATACGTTAGAGTTCGTTCCGAATATATTCGAATACGTTAGAATACGTTCCGAATACATTCGGATACGTTAGAGTTCGTTCCGAATACATTCGAATACGTTAGAATACGTTCCGAATACATTCGAATACGTTAGAGTTCGTTCCGAATACATTCGACTACGTTAGAATACATTCCGAATACATTCGAATACGTTAGAATACATTCCGAATACATTCGAATACGTTAGAGTTCGTTCCGAATACATTCGAATACGTTATAATACGTTCCGAATACATTCGAATACGTTAGAATACGTTCCGAATACTTTCGAATACGTTAGAATACGTTCCGAATACATTCGAATACGTTAGAATACGTTCCGAATACATTCGAATACGTTAGAATACGTTCAGAATACATTCGAATACGTTAGAATACGTTCCGAATACATTCGAATACGTTAGAATACATTCCGAATGCATTCGAATACGTTAGAATACGTTCCGAATACATTCGAATACGTTAGAATACGTTCCGAATGCATTCGAATACGTTAGAGTTCGTTCCGAATACATTCGAATACGTTAGAATACGTTCCGAATACATTCGAATACGTTAGAATACGTTCCGAATACATTCGAATACGTTAGAATACGTTCCGAATACATTCGAATACGTTAGAATACATTCCGAATGCATTCGAATACGTTAGAATACATTCCGAATGCATTCGAATACGTTAGAATACATTCCGAATGCATTCGAATACGTTAGAGTTCGTTCCGAATACATTCGAATACGTTAGAGTTCGTTCCGAATACATTCGAATACGTTAGAATACGTTCCGAATACATTCAAATACGTTAGAATACATTCCGAATGCATTCGAATACGTTAGAGTTCGTTCCGAATACATTCGAATACGTTAGAATACGTTCCGAATACATTCGAATACGTTAGAATACATTCCGAATGCATTCGAATACGTTAGAATACATTCCGAATGCATTCGAATACGTTAGAGTTCGTTCCGAATACATTCGAATACGTTAGAGTTCGTTCCGAATACATTCGAATACGTTAGAATACGTTCCGAATACATTCGAATACGTTAGAATACATTCCGAATACATTCGAATACGTTAGAGTTCGTTCCGAATACATTCGAATACGTTAGAATACGTTCCGAATACATTCGAATACGTTAGAATACGTTCCGAATACATTCGAATACGTTAGAATACGTTCCGAATACATTCGAATACGTTAGAATACGTTCCGAATACATTCGAATACGTTAGAATACGTTCCGAATACATTCGAATACGTTAGAGTTCGTTCCGAAGACATTCGAATACGTTAGAATACATTCCGAATGCATTCGAATACGTTAGAATACGTTCCGAATACATTCGAATATGTTAGAGTTCGTTCCGAATATATTCGAATACGTTAGAATACGTTCCGAATACTTTCGAATACGTTAGAGTTCGTTCCGAATACATTCGAATACGTTAGAATACATTCCGAATACATTCGAATACGTTAGAATACGTTCCGAATACATTCGAATACGTTAGAATACGTTCCGAATACATTCGAATACGTTAGAATACGTTCCGAATACATTCGAATACGTTAGAATACGTTCCGAATACATTCGAATACGTTAGAATACGTTCCGAATACATTCGAATACGTTAGAATACGTTCCGAATACATTCGGATACGTTAGAGTTCGTTCCGAATACATTCGAATACGTTAGAATACGTTTCGAATACATTCGAATACGTTAGAGTTCGTTCCGAATACATTCGAATACGTTAGAATACATTCCGAATACATTCGAATACGTTAGAATACATTCCGAATACCTTCGAATACGTTAGAATACATTCCGAATGCATTCGAATACGTTGGAGTTCGTTCCGAATACATTCGAATACGTTAGAATACGTTCCGAATACATTCGAATACGTTAGAATACATTCCGAATACAATCGAATACGTTAGAGTTCGTTCCGAATACATTCGAATACGTTAGAATACATTCCGAATGCATTCGAATACGTTAGAATACATTCCGAATGCATTCGAATACGTTATAGTTCGTTCCGAATACATTCGAATACGTTAGAATACGTTCCGAATACATTCGAATAGGTTAGAATACATTCCGAATGCATTCGAATACGTTAGAGTTCGCTCCGAATACATTCGAATACGTTAGAATACGTTCCGAATACATTCGAATACGTTAGAATACGTTCCGAATACATTCGAATACGTTAGAATACGTTCCGAATACATTCGAATACGTTAGAGTTCGTTCCGAATACATTCGAATACGTTAGAGTTCGTTCCGAATATATTCGAATACGTTAGAATACGTTCCGAATACATTCGAATACGTTAGAGTTCGTTCCGAATACATTCGAATACGTTAGAATACATTCCGAATGCATTCGAATACGTTGGAGTTCGCTCCGAATACATTCGAATACGTTAGAATACATTCCGAATGCATTCGAATACGTTAGAATACATTCCGAATACATTCGAATACGTTAGAGTTCGTTCCGAAGACATTCGAATACGTTAGAATACATTCCGAATGCATTCGAATACGTTAGAATACGTTCCGAATACATTCGAATACGTTAGAGTTCGTTCCGAATATATTCGAATACGTTAGAATACGTTCCGAATACTTTCGAATACGTTAGAGTTCGTTCCGAATACATTCGAATACGTTAGAATACATTCCGAATACATTCGAATACGTTGGAGTTCGTTCCGAATACATTCGAATACGTTAGAATACGTTCCGAATACATTCGAATACGTTAGAGTTCGCTCCGAATACATTCGAATACGTTAGAATACGTTCCGAATACATTCGAATACGTTAGAATACGTTCCGAATACATTCGAATACGTTAGAATACGTTCCGAATACATTCGGATACGTTAGAGTTCGTTCCGAATACATTCGAATACGTTAGAATACGTTTCGAATACATTCGAATACGTTAGAGTTCGTTCCGAATACACTCGAATACGTTAGAATACATTCCGAATACATTCGAATACGTTAGAATACGTTCCGAATACCTTCGAATACGTTAGAATACATTCCGAATGCATTCGAATACGTTGGAGTTCGTTCCGAATACATTCGAATACGTTAGAATACGTTCCGAATACATTCGAATACGTTAGAATACATTCCGAATACAATCGAATACGTTAGAATACATTCCGAATACATTCGAATACGTTAGAATACGTTCCGAATACCTTCGAATACGTTAGAATACATTCCGAATGCATTCGAATACGTTGGAGTTCGCTCCGAATACATTCGAATACGTTAGAATACATTCCGAATGCATTCGAATACGTTAGAATACATTCCGAATGCATTCGAATACGTTATAGTTCGTTCCGAATACATTCGAATACGTTAGAATACGTTCCGAATACATTCGAATAGGTTAGAATACATTCCGAATGCATTCGAATACGTTAGAATACGTTCCGAATACATTCGAATACGTTAGAATACGTTCCGAATACATTCGATGACGTTAGAGTTCGTTCCGAATATATTCGAATACGTTAGAATACATTCCGAATATATTCGAATACGTTAGAATACGTTCCGAATACATTCGAATACGTTAGAGTTCGTTCCGAATACATTCGAATACGTTAGAATACATTCCGAATGCATTCGAATACGTTGGAGTTCGCTCCGAATACATTCGAATACGTTAGAATACGTTCCGAATACATTCGAATACGTTAGAATACGTTCCGAATACATTCGAATACGTTAGAATACGTTCCGAATACATTCGGATACGTTAGAGTTCGTTCCGAATACATTCGAATACGTTAGAATACGTTTCGAATACATTCGAATACGTTAGAGTTCGTTCCGAATACATTCGAATACGTTAGAATACATTCCGAATGCATTCGAATACGTTGGAGTTCGTTCCGAATACATTCGAATACGTTAGAATACATTCCGAATGCATTCGAATACGTTGGAGTTCGTTCCGAATACATTCGAATACGTTAGAATACATTCCGAATGCATTCGAATACGTTGGAGTTCGTTCCGAATACATTCGAATACGTTAGAATACATTCCGAATACATTCGAATACGTTAGAATACGTTCCGAATACCTTCGAATACGTTAGAATACATTCCGAATGCATTCGAATACGTTGGAGTTCGTTCCGAATACATTCGAATACGTTAGAATACGTTCCGAATACATTCGAATACGTTAGAATACATTCCGAATACAATCGAATACGTTAGAATACGTTCCGAATACATTCGAATACGTTAGAATACGTTCCGAATACATTCGAATACGTTAGAATACATTCCGAATGCATTCGAATACGTTAGAATACATTCCGAATGCATTCGAATACGTTATAGTTCGTTCCGAATACATTCGAATACGTTAGAATACGTTCCGAATACATTCGAATAGGTTAGAATACATTCCGAATGCATTCGAATACGTTAGAATACGTTCCGAATACATTCGAATACGTTAGAATACGTTCCGAATACATTCGAATACGTTAGAGTTCGTTCCGAATATATTCGAATACGTTAGAATACGTTCCGAATATATTCGAATACGTTAGAATACGTTCCGAATACATTCGAATACGTTAGAGTTCGTTCCGAATACATTCGAATACGTTAGAATACATTCCGAATGCATTCGAATACGTTGGAGTTCGCTCCGAATACATTCGAATACGTTAGAATACGTTCCGAATACATTCGAATACGTTAGAATACGTTCCGAATACATTCGAATACGTTAGAATACGTTCCGAATACATTCGGATACGTTAGAGTTCGTTCCGAATACATTCGAATACGTTAGAATACGTTTCGAATACATTCGAATACGTTAGAGTTCGTTCCGAATACATTCGAATACGTTAGAATACATTCCGAATGCATTCGAATACGTTGGAGTTCGTTCCGAATACATTCGAATACGTTAGAATACATTCCGAATGCATTCGAATACGTTGGAGTTCGTTCCGAATACATTCGAATACGTTAGAATACATTCCGAATGCATTCGAATACGTTGGAGTTCGTTCCGAATACATTCGAATACGTTAGAGTTCGTTCCGAATACATTTGAATACGTTAGAGTTCGCTCCGAATACATTCGAATACGTTAGAATACGTTCCGAATACATTCGAATACGTTAGAATACGTTCCGAATACATTCGAATACGTTAGAATACGTTCCGAATACATTCGGATACGTTAGAGTTCGTTCCGAATACATTCGAATACGTTAGAATACGTTTCGAATACATTCGAATACGTTAGAGTTCGTTCCGAATACATTCGAATACGTTAGAATACATTCCGAATGCATTCGAATACGTTGGAGTTCGTTCCGAATACATTCGAATACGTTAGAATACATTCCGAATGCATTCGAATAGGTTGGAGTTCGTTCCGAATACATTCGAATACGTTAGAATACGTTCCGAATACATTCGAATACGTTAGAATACATTCCGAATACAATCGAATACGTTAGAATACGTTCCGAATACATTCGAATACGTTAGAATACATTCCGAATACATTCGAATACGTTAGAATACATTCCGAATACATTCGAATACGTTGGAGTTCGTTCCGAATACATTCGGATACGTTAGAATACATTCCGAATACAATCGAATACGTTAGAATACGTTCCGAATACATTCGAATACGTTAGAGTTCGTTCCGAATACATTCGAATACGTTAGAATACATTCCGAATGCATTCGAATACGTTGGAGTTCGCTCCGAATACATTCGAATACGTTAGAATACATTCCGAATGCATTCGAATACGTTAGAATACATTCCGAATACATTCGAATACGTTAGAGTTCGTTCCGAAGACATTCGAATACGTTAGAATACATTCCGAATGCATTCGAATACGTTAGAATACGTTCCGAATACATTCGAATACGTTAGAGTTCGTTCCGAATATATTCGAATACGTTAGAATACGTTCCGAATACTTTCGAATACGTTAGAGTTCGTTCCGAATACATTCGAATACGTTATAATACATTCCGAATACATTCGAATACGTTGGAGTTCGTTCCGAATACATTCGAATACGTTAGAATACGTTCCGAATACATTCGAATACGTTAGAGTTCGCTCCGAATACATTCGAATACGTTAGAATACGTTCCGAATACATTCGAATACGTTAGAATACGTTCCGAATACATTCGAATACGTTAGAATACGTTCCAAATACATTCGGATACGTTAGAGTTCGTTCCGAATACATTCGAATACGTTAGAATACGTTTCGAATACATTCGAATACGTTAGAGTTCGTTCCAAATACATTCGAATACGTTAGAATACATTCCGAATACATTCGAATACGTTAGAATACGTTCCGAATACCTTCGAATACGTTAGAATACATTCCGAATGCATTCGAATACGTTGGAGTTCGTTCCGAATACATTCGAATACGTTAGAATACGTTCCGAATACATTCGAATACGTTAGAATACATTCCGAATACAATCGAATACGTTAGAATACGTTCCGAATACATTCGAATACGTTAGGATACGTTCCGAATACATTCGAATACGTTAGAATACATTCCGAATGCATTCGAATACGTTAGAATACATTCCGAATGCATTCGAATACGTTATAGTTCGTTCCGAATACATTCGAATACGTTAGAATACGTTCCGAATACATTCGAATAGGTTAGAATACATTCCGAATGCATTCGAATACGTTAGAATACGTTCCGAATACATTCGAATACGTTAGAATACGTTCCGAATACATTCGAATACGTTAGAGTTCGTTCCGAATATATTCGAATACGTTAGAATACGTTCCGAATATATTCGAATACGTTAGAATACGTTCCGAATACATTCGAATACGTTAGAGTTCGTTCCGAATACATTCGAATACGTTAGAATACATTCCGAATGCATTCGAATACGTTGGAGTTCGCTCCGAATACATTCGAATACGGTAGAATACGTTCCGAATACATTCGAATACGTTAGAATACGTTCCGAATACATTCGAATACGTTAGAATACGTTCCGAATACATTCGGATACGTTAGAATACGTTTCGAATACATTCGAATACGTTAGAATACGTTTCGAATACATTCGAATACGTTAGAGTTCGTTCCGAATACATTCGAATACGTTAGAATACATTCCGAATGCATTCGAATACGTTGGAGTTCGTTCCGAATACATTCGAATACGTTAGAATACGTTTCGAATACATTCGAATACGTTAGAGTTCGTTCCGAATACATTCGAATACGTTAGAATACATTCCGAATGCATTCGAATACGTTGGAGTTCGTTCCGAATACATTCGAATACGTTAGAATACGTTCCGAATACATTCGAATACGTTAGAATACGTTCCGAATACATTCGAATACGTTAGAATACGTTCCGAATACATTCGGATACGTTAGAGTTCGTTCCGAATACATTCGAATACGTTAGAATACGTTCCGAATACATTCGAATACGTTAGAATACGTTCCGAATACATTCGAATACGTTAGAGTTCGTTCCGAATACATTCGAATACGTTAGAATACATTCCGAATGCATTCGAATACGTTGGAGTTCGTTCCGAATACATTCGAATACGTTAGAATACATTCCGAATGCATTCGAATACGTTGGAGTTCGTTCCGAATACATTCGAATACGTTGGAGTTCGTTCCGAATACATTCGAATACGTTAGAATACATTCCGAATGCATTCGAATACGTTGGAGTTCGTTCCGAATACATTCGAATACGTTGGAGTTCGTTCCGAATACATTCGAATACGTTAGAATACATTCCGAATGCATTCGAATACGTTGGAGTTCGTTCCGAATACATTCGAATACGTTAGAGTTCGTTCCGAATACATTCGAATACGTTAGAGTTCGCTCCGAATACATTCGAATACGTTAGAATACGTTCCGAATACATTCGAATACGTTAGAATACGTTCCGAATACATTCGAATACGTTAGAATACGTTCCGAATACATTCGGATACGTTAGAGTTCGTTCCGAATACATTCGAATACGTTAGAATACGTTTCGAATACATTCGAATACGTTAGAGTTCGTTCCGAATACATTCGAATACGTTAGAATACATTCCGAAGGCATTCGAATACGTTGGAGTTCGTTCCGAATACATTCGAATACGTTAGAATACATTCCGAATGCATTCGAATACGTTGGAGTTCGTTCCGAATACATTCGAATACGTTAGAATACGTTCCGAATACATTCGAATACGTTAGAATACATTCCGAATACAATCGAATACGTTAGAATACGTTCCGAATACATTCGAATACGTTAGAATACATTCCGAATACATTCGAATACGTTAGAATACATTCCGAATACATTCGAATACGTTGGAGTTCGTTCCGAATACATTCGGATACGTTAGAATACATTCCGAATACATTCAAATACGTTAGAGTTCGTTCCGATTACATTCGAATACGTTAGAATACGTTCCGAATACATTCGGATACGTTAGAGTTCGTTCCGAATACATTCGAATACGTTAGAATACGTTCCGAATACATTCGAATACGTTATAATACGTTCCGAATACATTCGAATACGTTAGAATACATTCCGAATACATTCGGATACGTTAGAGTTCGTTCCGAATACATTCGGATACGTTAGAATACATTCCGAATACATTCGAATACGTTAGAGTTCGTTCCGAATGCATTCGAATACGTTGGAGTTCGTTCCGAATACATTCGGATACGTTAGAGTTCGTTCCGAATACATTCGAATACGTTAGAATACGTTCCGAATACATTCAAATACGTTAGAATACGTTCCGAATACATTCGAATACGTTAGAATACGTTCCGAATACATTCGAATACGTTATAATACGTTCCGAATACATTCGAATACGTTAGAATACATTCCGAATACATTCGGATACGTTAGAGTTCGTTCCGAATACATTCGAATACGTTAGAATACATTCCGAATGCATTCGAATACGTTAGAATACGTTCCGAATACATTCGAATACGTTAGAGTTCGTTCCGAATATATTCGAATACGTTAGAATACGTTCCGAATACATTCGAATACGTTAGAATACGTTCCGAATACATTCGAATACGTTAGAATACGTTCCGAATACATTCGAATACGTTAGAATACGTTCCGAATACATTCGAATACGTTAGAGTTCGTTCCGAATACATTCGAATACGTTAGAATACGTTCCGAATACATTCGAATACGTTAGAGTTCGTTCCGAATACATTCGAATACGTTAGAATACATTCCGAATGCATTCGAATACGTTAGAATACGTTCCGAATACATTCGAATACGTTAGAGTTCGTTCCGAATATATTCGAATACGTTAGAATACATTCCGAATACTTTCGAATACGTTAGAGTTCGTTCCGAATACATTCGAATACGTTAGAATACATTCCGAATACATTCGAATACGTTGGAGTTCGTTCCGAATACATTCGAATACGTTAGAATACGTTCCGAATACATTCGAATACGTTAGAATACATTCCGAATACAATCGAATACGTTAGAATACGTTCCGAATACATTCGAATACGTTAGAGTTCGTTCCGAATACATTCGAATACGTTAGAATACATTCCGAATGCATTCGAATACGTTGGAGTTCGTTCCGAATACATTCGAATACGTTAGAATACGTTCCGAATACATTCGAATACGTTAGAATACATTCCGAATACAATCGAATACGTTAGAATACATTCCGAATACATTCGAATACGTTAGAGTACGTTCCGAATACATTCGAATACGTTAGAATACATTCCGAATGCATTCGAATACGTTGGAGTTCGTTCCGAATACATTCGAATACGTTAGAATACGTTCCGAATACATTCGAATACGTTAGAATACATTCCGAATACAATCGAATTCGTTAGAATACGTTCCGAATACATTCGAATACGTTAGAATACGTTCCGAATACATTCGAATACGTTAGAATACATTCCGAATGCATTCGAATACGTTAGAGTTCGTTCCGAATACAGTCGAATACGTTAGAATACATTCCGAATGCATTCGAATACGTTAGAGTTCGTTCCGAATACATTCGAATACGTTAGAATACATTCCGAATGCATTCGAATACGTTAGAATACGTTCCGAATACATTCGAATACGTTAGAGTTCGTTCCGAATATATTCGAATACGTTAGAATACATTCCGAATACTTTCGAATACGTTAGAGTTCGTTCCGAATACATTCGAATACGTTAGAATACATTCCGAATACATTCGAATACGTTGGAGTTCGTTCCGAATACATTCGAATACGTTAGAATACGTTCCGAATACATTCGAATACGTTAGAATACATTCCGAATACAATCGAATACGTTAGAATACGTTCCGAATACATTCGAATACGTTAGAGTTCGTTCCGAATACATTCGAATACGTTAGAATACATTCCGAATGCATTCGAATACGTTGGAGTTCGTTCCGAATACATTCGAATACGTTAGAATACGTTCCGAATACATTCGAATACGTTAGAATACATTCCGAATACAATCGAATACGTTAGAATACATTCCGAATACATTCGAATACGTTAGAATACGTTCCGAATACATTCGAATACGTTAGAATACATTCCGAATGCATTCGAATACGTTGGAGTTCGTTCCGAATACATTCGAATACGTTAGAATACGTTCCGAATACATTCGAATACGTTAGAATACATTCCGAATACAATCGAATTCGTTAGAATACGTTCCGAATACATTCGAATACGTTAGAATACGTTCCGAATACATTCGAATACGTTAGAATACATTCCGAATGCATTCGAATACGTTAGAGTTCGTTCCGAATACATTCGAATACGTTAGAATACATTCCGAATGCATTCGAATACGTTAGAGTTCGTTCCGAATACATTCGAATACGTTAGAATACGTTCCGAATACATTCGAATAGGTTAGAATACATTCCGAATGCATTCGAATACGTTAGAATACATTCCGAATGCATTCGAATACGTTGGAGTTCGTTCCGAATACATTCGAATACGTTAGAATACGTTCCGAATACATTCGAATACGTTAGAGTTCGTTCCGAATACATTCGAATACGTTAGAATACATTCCGAATACATTCGAATACGTTCCGAATACATTCGAATACGTTAGAGTTCGTTCCGAATACATTAGAATACGTTAGAATACGTTCCGAATACATTCGAATACGTTAGAATACATTCCGAATACTTTCGAATAGGTTAGAATACATTCCGAATACATTCGAATACGTTAGAATACATTCCGAATACATTCGAATACGTTAGAGTTCGTTCCGAATACATTCGAATACGTTAGAATACATTCCGAATGCATTCGAATACGTTAGAGTTCGCTCCGAATACATTCGAATACGTTAGAGTTCGTTCCGAATACATTCGAATACGTTAGAATACATTCCGAATGCATTCGAATACGTTAGAGTTCGCTCCGAATACATTCGAATACGTTAGAATACGTTCCGAATACATTCGAATACGTTAGAATACATTCCGAATGCATTCGAATACGTTAGAATACGTTCCGAATACATTCGAATACGTTTGAATACATTCCGAATACAATCGAATACGTTAGAATACGTTCCGAATACATTCGAATACGTTAGAGTTCGTTCCGAATACATTCGAATACGTTAATACATTCCGAATGCATTCGAATACGTTGGAGTTCGTTCCGAATACATTCGAATACGTTAGAATACGTTCCGAATACATTCGAATACGTTAGAATACATTCCGAATACAATCGAATACGTTAGAATACATTCCGAATACATTCGAATACGTTATAATACGTTCCGAATACATTCGAATACGTTAGAATACATTCCGAATGCATTCGAATACGTTGGAGTTCGTTCCGAATACATTCGAATACGTTAGAATACGTTCCGAATACATTCGAATACGTTAGAATACATTCCGAATACAATCGAATTCGTTAGAATACGTTCCGAATACATTCGAATACGTTAGAATACGTTCCGAATACATTCGAATACGTTAGAATACATTCCGAATGCATTCGAATACGTTAGAGTTCGTTCCGAATACATTCGAATACGTTAGAATACATTCCGAATGCATTCGAATACGTTAGAGTTCGTTCCGAATACATTCGAATACGTTAGAATACGTTCCGAATACATTCGAATAGGTTAGAATACATTCCGAATGCATTCGAATACGTTAGAATACATTCCGAATGCATTCGAATACGTTGGAGTTCGTTCCGAATACATTCGAATACGTTAGAATACGTTCCGAATACATTCGAATACGTTAGAATACATTCCGAATACTTTCGAATAGGTTAGAATACATTCCGAATACATTCGAATACGTTAGAATACATTCCGAATACATTCGAATACGTTAGAGTTCGTTCCGAATACATTCGAATACGTTAGAATACATTCCGAATGCATTCGAATACGTTAGAGTTCGCTCCGAATACATTCGAATACGTTAGAATACGTTCCGAATACATTCGAATACGTTAGAATACATTCCGAATGCATTCGAATACGTTAGAGTTCGTTCCGAATACATTCGAATACGTTAGAATACGTTCCGAATACATTCGAATACGTTAGAATACGTTCCGAATACATTCGAATACGTTAGAATACGTTCCGAATACATTCGAATACGTTAGAATACATTCCGAATGCATTCGAATACGTTAGAATACGTTCCGAATACATTCGAATACGTTAGAGTTCGTTCCGAATATATTCGAATACGTTAGAATACATTCCGAATACTTTCGAATACGTTAGAGTTCGTTCCGAATACATTCGAATACGTTAGAATACATTCCGAATACATTCGAATACGTTGGAGTTCGTTCCGAATACATTCGAATACGTTAGAATACGTTCCGAATACATTCGAATACGTTAGAATACATTCCGAATACAATCGAATACGGTAGAATACGTTCCGAATACATTCGAATACGTTAGAGTTTGTTCCGAATACATTCGAATACGTTAGAATACATTCCGAATGCATTCGAATACGTTGGAGTTCGTTCCGAATACATTCGAATACGTTAGAATACGTTCCGAATACATTCGAATACGTTAGAATACATTCCGAATACAATCGAATACGTTAGAGTTTGTTCCGAATACATTCGAATACGTTAGAATACGTTCCGAATACATTCGAATACGTTAGAATACGTTCCGAATACATTCGAATACGTTAGAATACGTTCCGAATACATTCGAATACGTTAGAATACGTTCCGAATACATTCGAATACGTTAGAATACGTTCCGAATACATTCGAATACGTTAGAATACATTCCGAATACATTCGAATACGTTAGAATACATTCCGAATGCATTCGAATACGTTGGAGTTCGTTCCGAATACATTCGAATACGTTAGAATACGTTCCGAATACATTCGAATACGTTAGAATACATTCCGAATACAATCGAATTCGTTAGAATACGTTCCGAATACATTCGAATACGTTAGAATACGTTCCGAATACATTCGAATACGTTAGAATACATTCCGAATGCATTCGAATACGTTAGAGTTCGTTCCGAATACATTCGAATACGTTAGAATACATTCCGAATGCATTCGAATACGTTAGAGTTCGTTCCGAATACATTCGAATACGTTAGAATACGTTCCGAATACATTCGAATAGGTTAGAATACATTCCGAATGCATTCGAATACGTTAGAATACATTCCGAATGCATTCGAATACGTTGGAGTTCGTTCCGAATACATTCGAATACGTTAGAATACGTTCCGAATACATTCGAATACGTTAGAGTTCGTTCCGAATACATTCGAATACGTTAGAATACATTCCGAATACATTCGAATACGTTCCGAATACATTCGAATACGTTAGAGTTCGTTCCGAATACATTAGAATACGTTAGAATACGTTCCGAATACATTCGAATACGTTAGAATACATTCCGAATACTTTCGAATAGGTTAGAATACATTCCGAATACATTCGAATACGTTAGAATACATTCCGAATACATTCGAATACGTTAGAGTTCGTTCCGAATACATTCGAATACGTTAGAATACATTCCGAATGCATTCGAATACGTTAGAGTTCGCTCCGAATACATTCGAATACGTTAGAGTTCGTTCCGAATACATTCGAATACGTTAGAATACATTCCGAATGCATTCGAATACGTTAGAGTTCGCTCCGAATACATTCGAATACGTTAGAATACGTTCCGAATACATTCGAATACGTTAGAATACATTCCGAATGCATTCGAATACGTTAGAATACGTTCCGAATACATTCGAATACGTTTGAATACATTCCGAATACAATCGAATACGTTAGAATACGTTCCGAATACATTCGAATACGTTAGAGTTCGTTCCGAATACATTCGAATACGTTAGAATACATTCCGAATGCATTCGAATACGTTGGAGTTCGTTCCGAATACATTCGAATACGTTAGAATACGTTCCGAATACATTCGAATACGTTAGAATACATTCCGAATACAATCGAATACGTTAGAATACATTCCGAATACATTCGAATACGTTATAATACGTTCCGAATACATTCGAATACGTTAGAATACATTCCGAATGCATTCGAATACGTTGGAGTTCGTTCCGAATACATTCGAATACGTTAGAATACGTTCCGAATACATTCGAATACGTTAGAATACATTCCGAATACAATCGAATTCGTTAGAATACGTTCCGAATACATTCGAATACGTTAGAATACGTTCCGAATACATTCGAATACGTTAGAATACATTCCGAATGCATTCGAATACGTTAGAGTTCGTTCCGAATACATTCGAATACGTTAGAATACATTCCGAATGCATTCGAATACGTTAGAGTTCGTTCCGAATACATTCGAATACGTTAGAATACGTTCCGAATACATTCGAATAGGTTAGAATACATTCCGAATGCATTCGAATACGTTAGAATACATTCCGAATGCATTCGAATACGTTGGAGTTCGTTCCGAATACATTCGAATACGTTAGAATACGTTCCGAATACATTCGAATACGTTAGAGTTCGTTCCGAATACATTCGAATACGTTAGAATACATTCCGAATACATTCGAATACGTTAGAGTTCGTTCCGAATACATTAGAATACGTTAGAATACGTTCCGAATACATTCGAATACGTTAGAATACATTCCGAATACTTTCGAATAGGTTAGAATACATTCCGAATACATTCGAATACGTTAGAATACATTCCGAATGCATTCGAATACGTTGGAGTTCGTTCCGAATACATTCGAATACGTTAGAATACGTTCCGAATACATTCGAATACGTTAGAATACATTCCGAATACAATCGAATTCGTTAGAATACGTTCCGAATACATTCGAATACGTTAGAATACGTTCCGAATACATTCGAATACGTTAGAATACATTCCGAATGCATTCGAATACGTTAGAGTTCGTTCCGAATACATTCGAATACGTTAGAATACATTCCGAATGCATTCGAATACGTTAGAGTTCGTTCCGAATACATTCGAATACGTTAGAATACGTTCCGAATACATTCGAATACGTTAGAATACATTCCGAATGCATTCGAATACGTTAGAGTTCGTTCCGAATACATTCGAATACGTTAGAATACATTCCGAATGCATTCGAATACGTTAGAGTTCGTTCCGAATACATTCGAATACGTTAGAATACGTTCCGAATACATTCGAATAGGTTAGAATACATTCCGAATGCATTCGAATACGTTAGAATACATTCCGAATGCATTCGAATACGTTGGAGTTCGTTCCGAATACATTCGAATACGTTAGAATACGTTCCGAATACATTCGAATACGTTAGAGTTCGTTCCGAATACATTCGAATACGTTAGAATACATTCCGAATACATTCGAATACGTTCCGAATACATTCGAATACGTTAGAGTTCGTTCCGAATACATTAGAATACGTTAGAATACGTTCCGAATACATTCGAATACGTTAGAATACATTCCGAATACTTTCGAATAGGTTAGAATACATTCCGAATACATTCGAATACGTTAGAATACATTCCGAATACATTCGAATACGTTAGAGTTCGTTCCGAATACATTCGAATACGTTAGAATACATTCCGAATGCATTCGAATACGTTAGAGTTCGCTCCGAATACATTCGAATACGTTAGAGTTCGTTCCGAATACATTCGAATACGTTAGAATACATTCCGAATGCATTCGAATACGTTAGAGTTCGCTCCGAATACATTCGAATACGTTAGAATACGTTCCGAATACATTCGAATACGTTAGAATACATTCCGAATGCATTCGAATACGTCAGAATACGTTCCGAATACATTCGAATACGTTTGAATACATTCCGAATACAATCGAATACGTTAGAATACGTTCCGAATACATTCGAATACGTTAGAGTTCGTTCCGAATACATTCGAATACGTTAGAATACATTCCGAATGCATTCGAATACGTTGGAGTTCGTTCCGAATACATTCGAATACGTTAGAATACGTTCCGAATACATTCGAATACGTTAGAATACATTCCGAATACAATCGAATACGTTAGAATACATTCCGAATACATTCGAATACGTTATAATACGTTCCGAATACATTCGAATACGTTAGAATACATTCCGAATGCATTCGAATACGTTGGAGTTCGTTCCGAATACATTCGAATACGTTAGAATACGTTCCGAATACATTCGAATACGTTAGAATACATTCCGAATACAATCGAATTCGTTAGAATACGTTCCGAATACATTCGAATACGTTAGAATACGTTCCGAATACATTCGAATACGTTAGAATACATTCCGAATGCATTCGAATACGTTAGAGTTCGTTCCGAATACATTCGAATACGTTAGAATACATTCCGAATGCATTCGAATACGTTAGAGTTCGTTCCGAATACATTCGAATACGTTAGAATACGTTCCGAATACATTCGAATAGGTTAGAATACATTCCGAATGCATTCGAATACGTTAGAATACATTCCGAATGCATTCGAATACGTTGGAGTTCGTTCCGAATACATTCGAATACGTTAGAATACGTTCCGAATACATTCGAATACGTTAGAGTTCGTTCCGAATACATTCGAATACGTTAGAATACATTCCGAATACATTCGAATACGTTAGAGTTCGTTCCGAATACATTAGAATACGTTAGAATACGTTCCGAATACATTCGAATACGTTAGAATACATTCCGAATACTTTCGAATAGGTTAGAATACATTCCGAATACATTCGAATACGTTAGAATACATTCCGAATACATTCGAATACGTTAGAGTTCGTTCCGAATACATTCGAATACGTTAGAATACATTCCGAATGCATTCGAATACGTTAGAGTTCGCTCCGAATACATTCGAATACGTTAGAGTTCGTTCCGAATACATTCGAATACGTTAGAATACATTCCGAATACATTCGAATACGTTAGAGTTCGTTCCGAATGCATTCGAATACGTTAGAATACGTTCCGAATACATTCGAATACGTTAGAATACATTCCGAATACATTCGAATACGTTAGAATACATTCCGAATACATTCGAATACGTTAGAATACGTTCCGAATACATTCGAATACGTTAGAGTTCGTTCCGAATGCATTCGAATACGTTAGAATACATTCCGAATACATTCGAATACGTTAGAGTTCGTTCCGAATGCATTCGAATACGTTAGAATACGTTCCGAATACATTCGAATACGTTAGAATACATTCCGAATGCATTCGAATACGTTAGAGTTCGTTCCGAATACATTCGAATACGTTAGAATACGTTCCGAATACATTCGAATACGTTAGAATACATTCCGAATACTTTCGAATAGGTTAGAATACATTCCGAATACATTCGAATACGTTAGAATACATTCCGAATACATTCGAATACGTTAGAGTTCGTTCCGAATACATTCGAATACGTTAGAATACATTCCGAATGCATTCGAATACGTTAGAGTTCGCTCCGAATACATTCGAATACGTTAGAGTTCGTTCCGAATACATTCGAATACGTTAGAATACATTCCGAATACATTCGAATACGTTAGAGTTCGTTCCGAATACTTTCGAATAGGTTAGAATACATTCCGAATACATTCGAATACGTTAGAATACATTCCGAATACATTCGAATACGTTAGAATACATTCCGAATACATTCGAATACGTTAGAATACATTCCGAATACATTCGAATACGTTAGAGTTCGTTCCGAATACATTCGAATACGTTAGAGTTCGTTCCGAATGCATTCGAATACGTTAGAATACATTCCGAATACATTCGAATACGTTAGAGTTCGTTCCGAATGCATTCGAATACGTTAGAATACGTTCCGAATACATTCGAATACGTTAGAATACATTCCGAATGCATTCGAATACGTTAGAGTTCGTTCCGAATACATTAGAATACGTTAGAATACGTTCCGAATACATTCGAATACGTTAGAATACATTCCGAATACATTCGAATACGTTAGAGTTCGTTCCGAATGCATTCGAATACGTTAGAATACGTTCCGAATACATTCGAATACGTTAGAATACATTCCGAATGCATTCGAATACGTTAGAATACATTCCGAATGCATTCGAATACGTTAGAGTTCGCTCCGAATACATTCGAATACGTTAGAGTTCGTTCCGAATACATTCGAATACGTTAGAATACATTCCGAATACATTCGAATACGTTAGAGTTCGTTCCGAATACTTTCGAATAGGTTAGAATACATTCCGAATACATTCGAATACGTTAGAATACATTCCGAATACATTCGAATACGTTAGAATACATTCCGAATACATTCGAATACGTTAGAATACGTTCCGAATACATTCGAATACGTTAGAGTTCGTTCCGAATGCATTCGAATACGTTAGAATACATTCCGAATACATTCGAATACGTTAGAGTTCGTTCCGAATGCATTCGAATACGTTAGAATACGTTCCGAATACATTCGAATACGTTAGAATACATTCCGAATGCATTCGAATACGTTAGAGTTCGTTCCGAATACATTCGAATACGTTAGAATACGTTCCGAATACATTCGAATACGTTAGAATACATTCCGAATACAATCGAATACGTTAGAGTTTGTTCCGAATACATTCGAATACGTTAGAATACGTTCCGAATACATTCGAATACGTTAGAATACGTTCCGAATACATTCGAATACGTTAGAATACGTTCCGAATACATTCGAATACGTTAGAATACGTTCCGAATACATTCGAATACGTTAGAATACGTTCCGAATACATTCGAATACGTTAGAATACATTCCGAATACATTCGAATACGTTAGAATACATTCCGAATGCATTCGAATACGTTGGAGTTCGTTCCGAATACATTGTTAGAATACGTTCCGAATACATTCGAATACGTTAGAATACATTCCGAATACAATCGAATTCGTTAGAATACGTTCCGAATACATTCGAATACGTTAGAATACGTTCCGAATACATTCGAATACGTTAGAATACATTCCGAATACATTCGAATACGTTAGAGTTCGTTCCGAATACATTCGAATACGTTAGAATACATTCCGAATGCATTCGAATACGTTAGAGTTCGTTCCGAATACATTCGAATACGTTAGAATACGTTCCGAATACATTCGAATACGTTAGAATACATTCCGAATGCATTCGAATACGTTAGAGTTCGTTCCGAATACATTCGAATACGTTAGAATACGTTCCGAATACATTCGAATAGGTTAGAATACATTCCGAATGCATTCGAATACGTTAGAATACATTCCGAATGCATTCGAATACGTTGGAGTTCGTTCCGAATACATTCGAATACGTTAGAATACGTTCCGAATGCATTCGAATACGTTAGAGTTCGTTCCGAATACATTCGAATACGTTAGAGTTCGTTCCGAATACATTCGAATACGTTAGAATACATTCCGAATGCATTCGAATACGTTAGAGTTCGTTCCGAATACATTCGAATACGTTAGAGTTCGTTCCGAATACATTCGAATACGTTAGAATACATTCCGAATGCATTCGAATACGTTAGAGTTCGTTCCGAATACATTCGAATACGTTAGAATACGTTCCGAATACATTCGAATAGGTTAGAATACATTCCGAATGCATTCGAATACGTTAGAATACATTCCGAATGCATTCGAATACGTTGGAGTTCGTTCCGAATACATTCGAATACGTTAGAATACGTTCCGAATACATTCGAATACGTTAGAGTTCGTTCCGAATACATTCGAATACGTTAGAATACATTCCGAATACATTCGAATACGTTCCGAATACATTCGAATACGTTAGAATACATTCCGAATACTTTCGAATAGGTTAGAATACATTCCGAATACATTCGAATACGTTAGAATACATTCCGAATACATTCGAATACGTTAGAGTTCGTTCCGAATACATTCGAATACGTTAGAATACATTCCGAATGCATTCGAATACGTTAGAGTTCGCTCCGAATACATTCGAATACGTTAGAGTTCGTTCCGAATACATTCGAATACGTTAGAATACATTCCGAATGCATTCGAATACGATAGAGTTCGCTCCGAATACATTCGAATACGTTAGAATACGTTCCGAATACATTCGAATACGTTAGAATACATTCCGAATGCATTCGAATACGTTAGAATACGTTCCGAATACATTCGAATACGTTTGAATACATTCCGAATACAATCGAATACGTTAGAATACGTTCCGAATACATTCGAATACGTTAGAGTTCGTTCCGAATACATTCGAATACGTTAGAATACATTCCGAATGCATTCGAATACGTTGGAGTTCGTTCCGAATACATTCGAATACGTTAGAATACGTTCCGAATACATTCGAATACGTTAGAATACATTCCGAATACAATCGAATACGTTAGAATACATTCCGAATACATTCGAATACGTTATAATACGTTCCGAATACATTCGAATACGTTAGAATACATTCCGAATGCATTCGAATACGTTGGAGTTCGTTCCGAATACATTCGAATACGTTAGAATACGTTCCGAATACATTCGAATACGTTAGAATACATTCCGAATACAATCGAATTCGTTAGAATACGTTCCGAATACATTCGAATACGTTAGAATACGTTCCGAATACATTCGAATACGTTAGAATACATTCCGAATGCATTCGAATACGTTAGAGTTCGTTCCGAATACATTCGAATACGTTAGAATACATTCCGAATGCATTCGAATACGTTAGAGTTCGTTCCGAATACATTCGAATACGTTAGAATACGTTCCGAATACATTCGAATAGGTTAGAATACATTCCGAATGCATTCGAATACGTTAGAATACATTCCGAATGCATTCGAATACGTTGGAGTTCGTTCCGAATACATTCGAATACGTTAGAATACGTTCCGAATACATTCGAATACGTTAGAGTTCGTTCCGAATACATTCGAATACGTTAGAATACATTCCGAATACATTCGAATACGTTAGAGTTCGTTCCGAATACATTAGAATACGTTAGAATACGTTCCGAATACGTTCGAATACGTTAGAATACATTCCGAATACTTTCGAATAGGTTAGAATACATTCCGAATACATTCGAATACGTTAGAATACATTCCGAATACATTCGAATACGTTAGAGTTCGTTCCGAATACATTCGAATACGTTAGAATACATTCCGAATGCATTCGAATACGTTAGAGTTCGCTCCGAATACATTCGAATACGTTAGAATACGTTCCGAATACATTCGAATACGTTAGAATACATTCCGAATGCATTCGAATACGTTAGAGTTCGTTCCGAATACATTCGAATACGTTAGAATACGTTCCGAATACATTCGAATACGTTAGAATACATTCCGAATACATTCGAATACGTTGGAGTTCGTTCCGAATACATTCGAATACGTTAGAATACGTTCCGAATACATTCGAATACGTTAGAATACATTCCGAATACAATCGAATACGGTAGAATACGTTCCGAATACATTCGAATACGTTAGAGTTTGTTCCGAATACATTCGAATACGTTAGAATACATTCCGAATGCATTCGAATACGTTGGAGTTCGTTCCGAATACATTCGAATACGTTAGAATACGTTCCGAATACATTCGAATACGTTAGAATACATTCCGAATACAATCGAATACGTTAGAGTTTGTTCCGAATACATTCGAATACGTTAGAATACGTTCCGAATACATTCGAATACGTTAGAATACGTTCCGAATACATTCGAATACGTTAGAATACGTTCCGAATACATTCGAATACGTTAGAATACGTTCCGAATACATTCGAATACGTTAGAATACATTCCGAATGCATTCGAATACGTTGGAGTTCGTTCCGAATACATTCGAATACGTTAGAATACGTTCCGAATACATTCGAATACGTTAGAATACATTCCGAATACAATCGAATTCGTTAGAATACGTTCCGAATACATTCGAATACGTTAGAATACGTTCCGAATACATTCGAATACGTTAGAATACATTCCGAATGCATTCGAATACGTTAGAGTTCGTTCCGAATACATTCGAATACGTTAGAATACATTCCGAATGCATTCGAATACGTTAGAGTTCGTTCCGAATACATTCGAATACGTTAGAATACGTTCCGAATACATTCGAATAGGTTAGAATACATTCCGAATGCATTCGAATACGTTAGAGTTCGCTCCGAATACATTCGAATACGTTAGAATACGTTCCGAATACATTCGAATACGTTAGAATACGTTCCGAATACATTCGAATACGTTAGAATACATTCCGAATACATTCGAATACGTTAGAATACATTCCGAATACATTCGAATACGTTAGAGTTCGTTCCGAATACATTAGAATACGTTAGAATACGTTCCGAATACATTCGAATACGTTAGAATACATTCCGAATACATTCGAATACGTTAGAATACGTTCCGAATACATTCGAATACGTTAGAATACATTCCGAATGCATTCGAATACGTTAGAGTTTGTTCCGAATACATTCGAATACGTTAGAATACGTTCCGAATACATTCGAATACGTTAGAATACGTTCCGAATACATTCGAATACGTTAGAATACGTTCCGAATACATTCGAATACGTTAGAATACATTCCGAATGCATTCGAATACGTTAGAATACGTTCCGAATACATTCGAATACGTTAGAGTTCGTTCCGAATATATTCGAATACGTTAGAATACATTCCGAATACTTTCGAATACGTTAGAGTTCGTTCCGAATACATTCGAATACGTTAGAATACATTCCGAATACATTCGAATACGTTGGAGTTCGTTCCGAATACATTCGAATACGTTAGAATACGTTCCGAATACATTCGAATACGTTAGAATACATTCCGAATACAATCGAATACGGTAGAATACGTTCCGAATACATTCGAATACGTTAGAGTTTGTTCCGAATACATTCGAATACGTTAGAATACATTCCGAATGCATTCGAATACGTTGGAGTTCGTTCCGAATACATTCGAATACGTTAGAATACGTTCCGAATACATTCGAATACGTTAGAATACATTCCGAATACAATCGAATACGTTAGAGTTTGTTCCGAATACATTCGAATACGTTAGAATACGTTCCGAATACATTCGAATACGTTAGAATACGTTCCGAATACATTCGAATACGTTAGAATACGTTCCGAATACATTCGAATACGTTAGAATACGTTCCGAATACATTCGAATACGTTAGAATACATTCCGAATGCATTCGAATACGTTAGAGTTCGTTCCGAATACATTCGAATACGTTAGAATACATTCCGAATGCATTCGAATACGTTAGAGTTCGTTCCGAATACATTCGAATACGTTAGAATACGTTCCGAATACATTCGAATAGGTTAGAATACATTCCGAATGCATTCGAATACGTTAGAGTTCGCTCCGAATACATTCGAATACGTTAGAATACGTTCCGAATACATTCGAATACGTTAGAATACGTTCCGAATACATTCGAATACGTTAGAATACATTCCGAATACATTCGAATACGTTAGAATACATTCCGAATACATTCGAATACGTTAGAGTTCGTTCCGAATACATTCGAATACGTTAGAATACGTTCCGAATACATTCGAATACGTTAGAATACGTTCCGAATACATTCGAATACGTTAGAATACGTTCCGAATACATTCGAATACGTTAGAATACATTCCGAATGCATTCGAATACGTTAGAATACGTTCCGAATACATTCGAATACGTTAGAGTTCGTTCCGAATATATTCGAATACGTTAGAATACATTCCGAATACTTTCGAATACGTTAGAGTTCGTTCCGAATACATTCGAATACGTTAGAATACATTCCGAATACATTCGAATACGTTGGAGTTCGTTCCGAATACATTCGAATACGTTAGAATACGTTCCGAATACATTCGAATACGTTAGAATACATTCCGAATACAATCGAATACGGTAGAATACGTTCCGAATACATTCGAATACGTTAGAGTTTGTTCCGAATACATTCGAATACGTTAGAATACATTCCGAATGCATTCGAATACGTTGGAGTTCGTTCCGAATACATTCGAATACGTTAGAATACGTTCCGAATACATTCGAATACGTTAGAATACATTCCGAATACAATCGAATACGTTAGAGTTTGTTCCGAATACATTCGAATACGTTAGAATACGTTCCGAATACATTCGAATACGTTAGAATACGTTCCGAATACATTCGAATACGTTAGAATACGTTCCGAATACATTCGAATACGTTAGAATACGTTCCGAATACATTCGAATACGTTAGAATACATTCCGAATGCATTCGAATACGTTGGAGTTCGTTCCGAATACATTCGAATACGTTAGAATACGTTCCGAATACATTCGAATACGTTAGAATACATTCCGAATACAATCGAATTCGTTAGAATACGTTCCGAATACATTCGAATACGTTAGAATACGTTCCGAATACATTCGAATACGTTAGAATACATTCCGAATGCATTCGAATACGTTAGAGTTCGTTCCGAATACATTCGAATACGTTAGAATACATTCCGAATGCATTCGAATACGTTAGAGTTCGTTCCGAATACATTCGAATACGTTAGAATACGTTCCGAATACATTCGAATAGGTTAGAATACATTCCGAATGCATTCGAATACGTTAGAGTTCGCTCCGAATACATTCGAATACGTTAGAATACGTTCCGAATACATTCGAATACGTTAGAATACGTTCCGAATACATTCGAATACGTTAGAATACATTCCGAATACATTCGAATACGTTAGAATACATTCCGAATACATTCGAATACGTTAGAGTTCGTTCCGAATACATTAGAATACGTTAGAATACGTTCCGAATACATTCGAATACGTTAGAATACATTCCGAATACTTTCGAATAGGTTAGAATACATTCCGAATACATTCGAATACGTTAGAATACATTCCGAATACATTCGAATACGTTAGAGTTCGTTCCGAATACATTCGAATACGTTAGAATACGTTCCGAATACATTCGAATACGTTAGAATACGTTCCGAATACATTCGAATACGTTAGAATACATTCCGAATGCATTCGAATACGTTAGAATACATTCCGAATGCATTCGAATACGTTAGAGTTCGTTCCGAATACATTCGAATACGTTAGAATACATTCCGAATACGTTAGAATACGTTCCGAATACATTCGAATACGTTAGAATACGTTCCGAATACTTTCGAATACGTTAGAGTTCGTTCCGAATGCATTCGAATACGTTAGAATTCGTTCCGAATACATTCGAATACGTTAGAATACATTCCGAATACGTTAGAATACGTTCCGAATACATTCGACTACGTTAGAATACATTTCGAATACATTCGAATACGTTAGAGTTCGTTCCGAATGCATTCGAATACGTTAGAATACATTCCGAATACATTCGAATACGTTAGAGTTCGTTCCGAATACATTCGAATACGTTAGAATACGTTCCGAATACATTCGAATACGTTAGAATACGTTCCGAATACATTCGAATACGTTAGAATACGTTCCGAATACATTCGAATACGTTAGAATACATTCCGAATACATTCGAATACGTTAGAGTTCGTTCCGAACACATTCGAATACGTTAGAATACATTCCGAATACATTCGAATACGTTAGAGTTCGTTCCGAATACATTCGAATACGTTAGAATACGTTCCGAATACATTCGAATACGTTAGAATACGTTCCGAATACATTCGAATACGTTAGAATACATTCCGAATGCATTCGAATACGTTAGAATACATTCCGAATGTATTCGAATACGTTAGAGTTCGTTCCGAATACATTCGAATACGTTAGAATACATTCCGAATACGTTAGAATACGTTCCGAATACATTCGAATACGTTAGAATACGTTCCGAATACTTTCGAATACGTTAGAGTTCGTTCCGAATACATTCGAATACGTTAGAATACGTTCCGAATACATTCGAATACGTTAGAATACATTCCGAATACATTCGAATACGTTAGAATACGTTCCGAATACATTCGAATACGTTAGAATACATTCCGAATGCATTCGAATACGTTAGAATACGTTCCGAATACATTCGAATACGTTAGAATACGTTCCCAATACATTCGAATACGTTAGAATACATTCCGAATGCATTCGAATACGTTAGAGTTCGTTCCGAATACATTCGAATACGTTAGAATACGTTCCGAATACATTCGAGTACGTTAGAATACATTCCGAATACAATCGAATACGTTAGAATACGTTCCGAATACATTCGAATACGTTAGAATACGTTCCGAATACATTCGAATACGTTAGAATACATTCCGAATGCATTCGAATACGTTAGAATACATTCCGAATGCATTCGAATACGTTAGAGTTCGTTCCGAATACATTCGAATACGTTAGAATACGTTCCGAATACATTCGAATACGTTAGAATACGTTCCGAATACTTTCGAATACGTTAGAATACGTTCCGAATACATTCGAATACGTTAGAATACGTTCCGAATACATTCGAATACGTTAGAATACGTTCCGAATACATTCGAATACGTTAGAATACGTTCCGAATACATTCAAATACGTTAGAATACGTTCCGAATACATTCGAATACGTTAGAATACGTTCCGAATACTTTCGAATACGTTAGAATACGTTCCGAATACATTCGAATACGTTAGAATACGTTCCGAATACATTCGAATACGTTAGAATACGTTCCGAATACATTCGAATACGTTAGAATACGTTCCGAATACATTCGAATACGTTAGAATACATTCCGAATACATTCGAATACGTTAGAATACGTTCCGAATACATTCGAATACGTTAGAATACGTTCCGAATACATTCGAATACGTTAGAATACGTTCCGAATACATTCGAATACGTTAGAATACGTTCCGAATACATTCGAATACGTTAGAATACGTTCCGAATACATTCGAATACGTTAGAATACGTTCCGAATACATTCGAATACGTTAGAATACGTTCCGAATACATTCGAATACGTTAGAATACGTTCCGAATACATTCGAATACGTTAGAATACGTTCCGAATACATTCGAATACGTTAGAATACGTTCCGAATACTTTCGAATACGTTAGAATACGTTCCGAATACATTCGAATACGTTAGAATACGTTCCGAATACATTCGAATACGTTAGAATACGTTCCGAATACATTCGAATACGTTAGAATACGTTCCGAATACATTCGAATACGTTAGAATACGTTCCGAATACATTCGACTACGTTAGAATACATTTCGAATACATTCGAATACGTTAGAATACGTTCCGAATACTTTCGAATACGTTAGAATACGTTCCGAATACATTCGAATACGTTAGAATACGTTCCGAATACATTCGAATACGTTAGAATACGTTCCGAATACATTCGAATACGTTAGAATACGTTCCGAATACATTCGAATACGTTAGAATACGTTCCGAATACATTCGAATACGTTAGAATACGTTCCGAATACATTCGAATACGTTAGAATACGTTCCGAATACATTCGAATACGTTAGAATACGTTCCGAATACTTTCGAATACGTTAGAATACGTTCCGAATACATTCGAATACGTTAGAATACGTTCCGAATACATTCGAATACGTTAGAATACGTTCCGAATACATTCGAATACGTTAGAATACATTCCGAATACATTCGAATACGTTAGAATACGTTCCGAATACATTCGAATACGTTAGAATACGTTCCGAATACATTCGAATACGTTAGAATACGTTCCGAATACATTCGAATACGTTAGAATACGTTCCGAATACATTCGAATACGTTAGAATACGTTCCGAATACATTCGAATACGTTAGAATACGTTCCGAATACATTCGAATACGTTAGAATACGTTCCGAATACATTCGAATACGTTAGAATACGTTCCGAATACATTCGAATACGTTAGAATACGTTCCGAATACATTCGAATACGTTAGAATACATTCCGAATACATTCGAATACGTTAGAATACATTCCGAATACATTCGAATACGTTAGAATACATTCCGAATACATTCGAATACGTTAGAATACATTCCGAATACATTCGAATACGTTAGAATACGTTCCGAATACGTTAGAATACGTTAGAATACATTCCGAATGCATTCGACTACGTTAGAATACGTTCCGAATACATTCGAATACGTTAGAATACATTCCGAATACATTCGAATACGTTAGAATACGTTCCGAATACATTCGAATACGTTAGAATACATTCCGAATACATTCGAATACGTTAGAATACATTCCGAATACATTCGAATACGTTAGAATACATTCCGAATACATTCGAATACGTTAGAATACATTCCGAATACATTCGAATACGTTAGAATACATTCCGAATACATTCGAATACGTTAGAATACATTCCGAATACATTCGAATACGTTAGAATACGTTCCGAATACATTCGAATACGTTAGAATACATTCCGAATACATTCGAATACGTTAGAATACATTCCGAATACATTCGAATACGTTAGAATACATTCCGAATACATTCGAATACGTTAGAATACGTTCCGAATACATTCGAATACGTTAGAATACATTCCGAATACATTCGAATACGTTAGAATACATTCCGAATACATTCGAATACGTTAGAATACATTCCGAATACATTCGAATACGTTAGAATACATTCCGAATACATTCGAATACGTTAGAATACGTTCCGAATACATTCGAATACGTTAGAATACGTTCCGAATACATTCGAATACGTTAGAATACATTCCGAATACATTCGAATACGTTAGAATACATTCCGAATACATTCGAATACGTTAGAATACATTCCGAATACATTCGAATACGTTAGAATACATTCCGAATACATTCGAATACGTTAGAATACATTCCGAATGCATTCGACTACGTTAGAATACGTTCCGAATACATTCGAATACGTTAGAATTCGTTCCGAATGCATTCGAATACGTTAGAATACATTCCGAATACATTCGAATACGTTAGAATACATTCCGAATACATTCGAATACGTTAGAATACGTTCCGAATACGTTAGAATACGTTAGAATACATTCCGAATGCATTCGACTACGTTAGAATACGTTCCGAATACATTCGAATACGTTAGAATACATTCCGAATACATTCGAATACGTTAGAATACATTCCGAATGCATTCGACTACGTTAGAATACGTTCCGAATACATTCGAATACGTTAGAATTCGTTCCGAATGCATTCGAATACGTTATAATACGTTCCGAATACATTCGAATACGTTAGAATACGTTCCGAATACATTCGAATACGTTAGAATACATTCCGAATACATTCGAATACGTTAGAATACATTCCGAATGCATTCGACTACGTTAGAATACGTTCCGAATACATTCGAATACGTTAGAATTCGTTCCGAATGCATTCGAATACGTTAGAATACATTCCGAATACATTCGAATACGTTAGAATACATTCCGAATACGTTAGAATACGTTCCGAATACATTCGAATACGTTAGAATACGTTCCGAATACATTCGAATACGTTAGAATACATTCCGAATGCATTCGAATACGTTAGAATACATTCCGAATACATTCGAATACGTTAGAATACGTTCCGAATACATTCGAATACGTTAGAGTTCGTTCCGAATGCATTCGAATACGTTAGAATACGTTCCGAATACATTCGAATACGTTAGAATACATTCCGAATGCATTCGAATACGTTAGAATACATTCCGAATACATTCGAATACGTTAGAATACGTTCCGAATACATTCGAATACGTTAGAATACATTCCGAATGCATTCGAATACGTTAGAGTTCGTTCCGAATACATTCGAATACGTTAGAATACATTCCGAATGCATTCGAATACGTTAGAGTTCGTTCCGAATACATTCGAATACGTTAGAATACGTTCCGAATACATTCGAATACGTTAGAATACGTTCCGAATACATTCGAATACGTTAGAATACATTCCGAATACATTCGAATACGTTAGAGTTCGTTCCGAATACATTCGAATGCGTTAGAATACGTTCCGAATACATTCGAATACGTTAGAATACGTTCCGAATACATTCGAATACGTTAGAATACGTTCCGAATACATTCGAATACGTTAGAATACATTCCGAATACATTCGAATACGTTAGAGTTCGTTCCGAATACATTCGAATACGTTAGAGTTCGTTCCGAATGCATTCGAATACGTTAGAATACGTTCCGAATACATTCGAATACGTTAGAATACGTTCCGAATACATTCGAATACGTTAGAGTTCGTTCCGAATGCATTCGAATACGTTAGAATACGTTCCGAATACATTCGAATACGTTAGAATACGTTCCGAATACATTCGAATACGTTAGAATACATTCCGAATGCATTCGAATACGTTAGAGTTCGTTCCGAATACATTCGAATACGTTAGAATACATTCCGAATGCATTCGAATACGTTAGAGTTCGTTCCGAATACATTCGAATACGTTAGAATACGTTCCGAATACATTCGAATACGTTAGAATACGTTCCGAATACATTCGAATACGTTAGAATACATTCCGAATGCATTCGAATACGTTAGAGTTCGTTCCGAATACATTCGAATGCGTTAGAATACGTTCCGAATACATTCGAATACGTTAGAATACGTTCCGAATACATTCGAATACGTTAGAATACATTCCGAATACATTCGAATACGTTAGAATACGTTCCGAATACATTCGAATACGTTAGAATACATTCCGAATGCATTCGAATACGTTAGAGTTCGTTCCGAATGCATTCGAATACGTTAGAGTTCGTTCCGAATACATTCGAATGCGTTAGAATACGTTCCGAATACATTCGAATACGTTAGAGTTCGTTCCGAATACATTCGAATACGTTAGAATACGTTCCGAATGCATTCGAATACGTTAGAATTCGTTCCGAATGCATTCGAATACGTTAGAATACATTCCGAATGCATTCGAATACGTTAGAGTTCGTTCCGAATACATTCGAATGCGTTAGAATACGTTCCGAATGCATTCGAATACGTTAGAATACGTTCCGAATACATTCGAATACGTTAGAATACGTTCCGAATACATTCGAATACGTTAGAATTCGTTCCGAATGCATTCGAATACGTTAGAATACATTCCGAATACATTCGAATACGTTAGAATTCGTTCCGAATGCATTCGAATACGTTAGAATACATTCCGAATACATTCGAATACGTTAGAATTCGTTCCGAATACATTCGAATACGTTAGAATACGTTCCGAATACATTCGAATACGTTAGAATTCGTTCCGAATACATTCGAATACGTTAGAGTTTGTTCCGAATACATTCCGAATACGTTAGAATACGTTCCGAATACATTCGAATACGTTAGAATACGTTCCGAATACATTCGAATACGTTAGAGTTTGTTCCGAATACATTCCGAATACGTTAGAATACGTTCCGAATACATTCGAATACGTTAGAATACGTTCCGAATACATTCGAATACGTTAGAATACATTCCGAATACATTCGAATACGTTAGAGTTTGTTCCGAATACATTCCGAATACGTTAGAATACGTTCCGAATACATTCGAATACGTTAGAATACGTTCCGAATACATTCGAATACGTTAGAATTCGTTCCGAATGCATTCGAATACGTTAGAATACATTCCGAATACATTCGAATACGTTAGAATACATTCCGAATACATTCGAATACGTTAGAGTTTGTTCCGAATACATTCCGAATACGTTAGAATACGTTCCGAATACATTCGAATACGTTAGAATACGTTCCGAATACATTCGAATACGTTAGAATACATTCCGAATGCATTCGAATACGTTAGAATACATTCCGAATGCATTCGAATACGTTAGAATACATTCCGAATACATTCGAATACGTTAGAATACGTTCCGAATACATTCGAATACGTTAGAATACGTTCCGAATACATTCGAATACGTTAGAATACATTCCGAATGCATTCGAATACGTTAGAATACATTCCGAATACATTCGAATACGTTAGAATACGTTCCGAATACATTCGAATACGTTAGAGTTCGTTCCGAATGCATTCGAATACGTTAGAATACATTCCGAATACATTCGAATACGTTAGAGTTTGTTCCGAATACATTCGAATACGTTAGAATACGTTCCGAATACATTCGAATACGTTAGAATACGTTCCGAATACATTCGAATACGTTAGAATACGTTCCGAATACATTCGAATACGTTAGAATACATTCCGAATGCATTCGAATACGTTAGAGTTCGTTCCGAATACATTCGAATACGTTAGAATACATTCCGAATACGTTAGAATACGTTCCGAATACATTCAAATACGTTAGAATACGTTCCGAATACTTTCGAATACGTTAGAGTTCGTTCCGAATACATTCGAATACGTTAGAATACATTCCGAATACGTTAGAATACGTTCCGAATACATTCGACTACGTTAGAATACATTCCGAATACATTCGAATACGTTAGAGTTCGCTCCGAATACATTCGAATACGTTAGAATACGTTCCGAATACATTCGAATACGTTAGAATACGTTCCGAATACATTCGAATACGTTAGAGTTCGTTCCGAATACATTCGAATACGTTAGAATACATTCCGAATACATTCGAATACGTTAGAGTTCGTTCCGAATACATTAGAATACGTTAGAATACGTTCCGAATACATTCGACTACGTTAGAATACATTCCGAATACATTCGAATACGTTAGAGTTCGCTCCGAATACATTCGAATACGTTAGAATACGTTCCGAATACATTCGAATACGTTAGAACACGTTCCGAATACATTCGAATACGTTAGAGTTCGTTCCGAATACATTCGAATACGTTAGAATACGTTCCGAATACATTCGAATACGTTAGAATACATTCCGAATACAATCGAATACGTTAGAATACGTTCCGAATACATTCGAATACGTTAGAGTTCGTTCCGAATACATTCGAATACGTTAGAATACATTCCGAATGCATTCGAATACGTTGGAGTTCGTTCCGAATACATTCGAATACGTTAGAATACGTTCCGAATACATTCGAATACGTTAGAATACATTCCGAATGCATTCGAATACGTTGGAGTTCGTTCCGAATACATTCGAATACGTTAGAATACGTTCCGAATACATTCGAATACGTTAGAATACATTCCGAATACATTCGAATACGTTAGAATACGTTCCGAATACATTCGAATACGTTAGAATACATTCCGAATGCATTCGAATACGTTGGAGTTCGTTCCGAATACATTCGAATACGTTAGAATACGTTCCGAATACATTCGAATACGTTAGAATACATTCCGAATACAATCGAATTCGTTAGAATACGTTCCGAATACATTCGAATACGTTAGAATACGTTCCGAATACATTCGAATACGTTAGAATACATTCCGAATGCATTCGAATACGTTAGAGTTCGTTCCGAATACATTCGAATACGTTAGAATACATTCCGAATACATTCGAATACGTTAGAATACATTCCGAATGCATTCGAATACGTTGGAGTTCGTTCCGAATACATTCGAATACGTTAGAATACGTTCCGAATACATTCGAATACGTTAGAATACATTCCGAATACATTCGAATACGTTAGAATACGTTCCGAATACATTCGAATACGTTAGAATACATTCCGAATGCATTCGAATACGTTGGAGTTCGTTCCGAATACATTCGAATACGTTAGAATACGTTCCGAATACATTCGAATACGTTAGAATACATTCCAAATACAATCGAATTCGTTAGAATACGTTCCGAATACATTCGAATACGTTAGAATACGTTCCGAATACATTCGAATACGTTAGAATACATTCCGAATGCATTCGAATACGTTAGAGTTCGTTCCGAATACATTCGAATACGTTAGAATACATTCCGAATGCATTCGAATACGTTAGAGTTCGTTCCGAATACATTCGAATACGTTAGAATACGTTCCGAATACATTCGAATACGTTAGAATACATTCCGAATGCATTCGAATACGTTGGAGTTCGTTCCGAATACATTCGAATACGTTAGAATACGTTCCGAATACATTCGAATACGTTAGAATACATTCCGAATACAATCGAATTCGTTAGAATACGTTCCGAATACATTCGAATACGTTAGAATACGTTCCGAATACATTCGAATCCGTTAGAATACATTCCGAATGCATTCGAATACGTTAGAGTTCGTTCCGAATACATTCGAATACGTTAGAATACATTCCGAATGCATTCGAATACGTTAGAGTTCGTTCCGAATACATTCGAATACGTTAGAATACGTTCCGAATACATTCGAATAGGTTAGAATACATTCCGAATGCATTCGAATACGTTAGAGTTTGCTCCGAATACATTCGAATACGTTAGAATACGTTCCGAATACATTCGAATACGTTAGAATACGTTCCGAATACATTCGAATACGTTAGAGTTCGTTCCGAATACATTCGAATACGTTAGAATACATTCCGAATACATTCGAATACGTTAGAGTTCGTTCCGAATACATTAGAATACGTTAGAATACGTTCCGAATACATTCGAATACGTTAGAATACGTTCCGAATACATTCGAATACGTTAGAATACGTTCCGAATACATTCGAATACGTTAGAATACATTCCGAATACTTTCGAATAGGTTAGAATACATTCCGAATACATTCGAATACGTTAGAATACATTCCGAATACATTCGAATACGTTAGAGTTCGTTCCGAATACATTCGAATACGTTAGAATACGTTCCGAATACATTCGAATACGCTAGAATACGTTCCGAATACATTCGAATACGTTAGAATACATTCCGAATGTATTCGAATACGTTAGAATACATTCCGAATGCATTCGAATACGTTAGAGTTCGTTCCGAATACATTCGAATACGTTAGAATACATTCCGAATACTTTCGAATACGTTAGAGTTCGTTCCGAATGCATTCGAATACGTTAGAATTCGTTCCGAATACATTCGAATACGTTAGAATACATTCCGAATACGTTAGAATACGTTCCGAATACATTCGACTACGTTAGAATACATTTCGAATACATTCGAATACGTTAGAATACATTCCGAATGCATTCGAATACGTTAGAATACATTCCGAATACATTCGAATACGTTAGAATTCGTTCCGAATACATTCGAATACGTTAGAATACATTCCGAATACGTTAGAATACGTTCCGAATACATTCGACTACGTTAGAATACATTTCGAATACATTCGAATACGTTAGAATACATTCCGAATGCATTCGAATACGTTAGAATACATTTCGAATACATTCGAATACGTTAGAATACATTCCGAATGCATTCGAATACGTTAGAATACGTTCCGAATACATTCGACTACGTTAGAATACGTTCCGAATACATTCGACTACGTTAGAATACATTTCGAATACATTCGAATACGTTAGAATACATTCCGAATGCATTCGAATACGTTAGAATTCGTTCCGAATACATTCGAATACGTTAGAATACATTCCGAATACGTTAGAATACGTTCCGAATACATTCGACTACGTTAGAATACATTTCGAATACATTCGAATACGTTAGAATACATTCCGAATGCATTCGAATACGTTAGAATACATTCCGAATGTATTCGAATACGTTAGAATACGTTCCGAATACATTCCGAATACGTTAGAATACGTTCCGAATACATTCGAATACGTTAGAATACGTTCCGAATACTTTCGAATACGTTAGAGTTCGTTCCGAATGCATTCGAATACGTTAGAATTCGTTCCGAATACATTCGAATACGTTAGAATACATTCCGAATACGTTAGAATACGTTCCGAATACATTCGACTACGTTAGAATACATTTCGAATACATTCGAATACGTTAGAGTTCGTTCCGAATGCATTCGAATACGTTAGAATACATTCCGAATACATTCGAATACGTTAGAGTTCGTTCCGAATACATTCGAATACGTTAGAATACATTCCGAATACATTCGAATACGTTAGAATACATTCCGAATACATTCGAATACGTTAGAGTTCGTTCCGAATACATTCGAATACGTTAGAATACATTCCGAATACATTCGAATACGTTAGAGTTCGTTCCGAATACATTCGAATACGTTAGAATACGTTCCGAATACATTCGAATACGTTAGAATACGTTCCGAATACATTCGAATACGTTAGAATACATTCCGAATGCATTCGAATACGTTAGAATACATTCCGAATGCATTCGAATACGTTAGAGTTCGTTCCGAATACATTCGAATACGTTAGAATACATTCCGAATACGTTAGAATACGTTCCGAATACATTCGAATACGTTAGAATACGTTCCGAATACTTTCGAATACGTTAGAGTTCGTTCCGAATACATTCGAATACGTTAGAATACGTTCCGAATACATTCGAATACGTTAGAATACATTCCGAATACATTCGAATACGTTAGAATACGTTCCGAATACATTCGAATACGTTAGAATACATTCCGAATGCATTCGAATACGTTAGAGTTCGTTCCGAATACATTCGAATACGTTAGAATACGTTCCGAATACATTCGAGTACGTTAGAATACATTCCGAATACAATCGAATACGTTAGAATACGTTCCGAATACATTCGAATACGTTAGAATACGTTCCGAATACATTCGAATACGTTAGAATACATTCCGAATGCATTCGAATACGTTAGAATACATTCCGAATGCATTCGAATACGTTAGAGTTCGTTCCGAATACATTCGAATACGTTAGAATACGTTCCGAATACATTCGAATACGTTAGAATACGTTCCGAATACTTTCGAATACGTTAGAATACGTTCCGAATACTTTCGAATACGTTAGAATACGTTCCGAATACATTTGAATACGTTAGAATACGTTCCGAATACATTCGAATACGTTAGAATACGTTCCGAATACATTCGAATACGTTAGAATACGTTCCGAATACATTCGAATACGTTAGAATACATTCCGAATGTATTCGAATACGTTAGAATACATTCCGAATGCATTCGAATACGTTAGAGTTCGTTCCGAATACATTCGAATACGTTAGAATTCGTTCCGAATACATTCGAATACGTTAGAATACATTCCGAATGTATTCGAATACGTTAGAATACATTCCGAATACTTTCGAATACGTTAGAGTTCGTTCCGAATACGTTAGAATACGTTAGAATTCGTTCCGAATACATTCGAATACGTCAGAGTTCGTTCCGAATGTATTCGAATACGTTAGAATACATTCCGAATGCATTCGAATACGTTAGAGTTCGTTCCGAATACATTCGAATACGTTAGAATTCGTTCCGAATACATTCGAATACGTTAGAATACATTCCGAATGTATTCGAATACGTTAGAATACATTCCGAATACATTCGAATACGTTAGAATACATTCCGAATACGTTAGAATACGTTAGAATTCGTTCCGAATACATTCGAATACGTTAGAGTTCGTTCCGAATACATTCGAATACGTTAGAGTTCGTTCCGAATACATTCGAATACGTTAGAATTCGTTCCGAATACATTCGAATACGTTAGAGTTCGTTCCGAATACATTCGAATACGTTAGAATACATTCCGAATACATTCGAATACGTTAGAATTCGTTCCGAATACATTCGAATACGTTAGAGTTCGTTCCGAATACATTCGAATACGTTAGAATACATTCCGAATACATTCGAATACGTTAGAATACATTCCGAATACATTCGAATACGTTAGAATTCGTTCCGAATACATTCGAATACGTTAGAGTTCGTTCCGAATACATTCGAATACGTTAGAATTCGTTCCGAATACATTCGAATACGTTAGAGTTCGTTCCGAATACATTCGAATACGTTAGAGTTCGTTCCGAATACATTCGAATACGTTAGAGTTCGTTCCGAATACATTCGAATACGTTAGAATACATTCCGAATGCATTCGAATACGTTAGAGTTCGTTCCGAATACATTCGAATACGTTAGAATTCGTTCCGAATACATTCGAATACGTTAGAGTTCGTTCCGAATACATTCGAATACGTTAGAATACATTCCGAATGCATTCGAATACGTTAGAGTTCGTTCCGAATACATTCGAATACGTTAGAGTTCGTTCCGAATACATTCGAATACGTTAGAATTCGTTCCGAATACATTCGAATACGTTAGAATACATTCCGAATGTATTCGAATACGTTAGAATACATTCCGAATGTATTCGAATACGTTAGAATACATTCCGAATACATTCGAATACGTTAGAATTCGTTCCGAATACATTCGAATACGTTAGAATACATTCCGAATACGTTAGAATACGTTAGAATACATTCCGAATACATTCGACTACGTTAGAATACATTTCGAATACATTCGAATACGTTAGAGTTCGTTCCGAATGCATTCGAATACGTTAGAATACATTCCGAATACATTCGAATACGTTAGAGTTCGTTCCGAATACATTCGAATACGTTAGAATACATTCCGAATACATTCGAATACGTTAGAATACATTCCGAATACATTCGAATACGTTAGAGTTCGTTCCGAATACATTCGAATACGTTAGAATACATTCCGAATACATTCGAATACGTTAGAGTTCGTTCCGAATACATTCGAATACGTTAGAATACGTTCCGAATACATTCGACTACGTTAGAATACATTTCGAATACATTCGAATACGTTAGAGTTCGTTCCGAATGCATTCGAATACGTTAGAATACATTCCGAATACATTCGAATACGTTAGAGTTCGTTCCGAATACATTCGAATACGTTAGAATACATTCCGAATACATTCGAATACGTTAGAATACATTCCGAATACATTCGAATACGTTAGAGTTCGTTCCGAATACATTCGAATACGTTAGAATACATTCCGAATACATTCGAATACGTTAGAGTTCGTTCCGAATACATTCGAATACGTTAGAATACGTTCCGAATACATTCGAATACGTTAGAATACGTTCCGAATACATTCGAATACGTTAGAATACATTCCGAATGCATTCGAATACGTTAGAATACATTCCGAATGCATTCGAATACGTTAGAGTTCGTTCCGAATACATTCGAATACGTTAGAATACATTCCGAATACGTTAGAATACGTTCCGAATACATTCGAATACGTTAGAATACGTTCCGAATACTTTCGAATACGTTAGAGTTCGTTCCGAATACATTCGAATACGTTAGAATACGTTCCGAATACATTCGAATACGTTAGAATACATTCCGAATACATTCGAATACGTTAGAATACGTTCCGAATACATTCGAATACGTTAGAATACATTCCGAATGTATTCGAATACGTTAGAGTTCGTTCCGAATACATTCGAATACGTTAGAATTCGTTCCGAATACATTCGAATACGTTAGAATACATTCCGAATACATTCGAATACGTTAGAATACATTCCGAATGTATTCGAATACGTTAGAATACATTCCGAATGCATTCGAATACGTTAGAGTTCGTTCCGAATACATTCGAATACGTTAGAATTCGTTCCGAATACATTCGAATACGTTAGAATACATTCCGAATACTTTCGAATACGTTAGAGTTCGTTCCGAATACATTCGAATACGTTAGAATACATTCCGAATACATTCGAATACGTTAGAGTTCGTTCCGAATACATTCGAATACGTTAGAATACGTTCCGAATACATTCGAATACGTTAGAATACGTTCCGAATACATTCGAATACGTTAGAATACGTTCCGAATACATTCGAATACGTTAGAATACATTCCGAATGCATTCGAATACGTTAGAATACATTCCGAATGCATTCGAATACGTTAGAGTTCGTTCCGAATACATTCGAATACGTTAGAATACATTCCGAATACGTTAGAATACGTTCCGAATACATTCGAATACGTTAGAATACGTTCCGAATACTTTCGAATACGTTAGAGTTCGTTCCGAATACATTCGAATACGTTAGAGTTCGTTCCGAATACATTCGAATACGTTAGAATACATTCCGAATACGTTAGAATACGTTCCGAATGTATTCGAATACGTTAGAATACATTCCGAATACTTTCGAATACGTTAGAGTTCGTTCCGAATACATTCGAATACGTTAGAATACATTCCGAATACATTCGAATACGTTAGAGTTCGTTCCGAATACATTCGAATACGTTAGAATACGTTCCGAATACATTCGAATACGTTAGAATACGTTCCGAATACATTCGAATACGTTAGAATACATTCCGAATGCATTCGAATACGTTAGAATACATTCCGAATGCATTCGAATACGTTAGAGTTCGTTCCGAATACATTCGAATACGTTAGAATACATTCCGAATACGTTAGAATACGTTCCGAATACATTCGAATACGTTAGAATACGTTCCGAATACTTTCGAATACGTTAGAGTTCGTTCCGAATACATTCGAATACGTTAGAATACGTTCCGAATACATTCGAATACGTTAGAATACATTCCGAATACATTCGAATACGTTAGAATACGTTCCGAATACATTCGAATACGTTAGAATACATTCCGAATGTATTCGAATACGTTAGAATACATTCCGAATGCATTCGAATACGTTAGAGTTCGTTCCGAATACATTCGAATACGTTAGAATTCGTTCCGAATACATTCGAATACGTTAGAATACATTCCGAATGTATTCGAATACGTTAGAATACATTCCGAATACTTTCGAATACGTTAGAGTTCGTTCCGAATGCATTCGAATACGTTAGAATTCGTTCCGAATACATTCGAATACGTTAGAATACATTCCGAATACGTTAGAATACGTTCCGAATACATTCGACTACGTTAGAATACATTTCGAATACATTCGAATACGTTAGAGTTCGTTCCGAATGCATTCGAATACGTTAGAATACATTCCGAATACATTCGAATACGTTAGAGTTCGTTCCGAATACATTCGAATACGTTAGAATACATTCCGAATACATTCGAATACGTTAGAATACATTCCGAATACATTCGAATACGTTAGAGTTCGTTCCGAATACATTCGAATACGTTAGAATACATTCCGAATACATTCGAATACGTTAGAGTTCGTTCCGAATACATTCGAATACGTTAGAATACGTTCCGAATACATTCGACTACGTTAGAATACATTTCGAATACATTCGAATACGTTAGAGTTCGTTCCGAATGCATTCGAATACGTTAGAATACATTCCGAATACATTCGAATACGTTAGAGTTCGTTCCGAATACATTCGAATACGTTAGAATACATTCCGAATACATTCGAATACGTTAGAATACATTCCGAATACATTCGAATACGTTAGAGTTCGTTCCGAATACATTCGAATACGTTAGAATACATTCCGAATACATTCGAATACGTTAGAGTTCGTTCCGAATACATTCGAATACGTTAGAATACGTTCCGAATACATTCGAATACGTTAGAATACGTTCCGAATACATTCGAATACGTTAGAATACATTCCGAATGCATTCGAATACGTTAGAATACATTCCGAATGCATTCGAATACGTTAGAGTTCGTTCCGAATACATTCGAATACGTTAGAATACATTCCGAATACGTTAGAATACGTTCCGAATACATTCGAATACGTTAGAACACGTTCCGAATACTTTCGAATACGTTAGAGTTCGTTCCGAATACATTCGAATACGTTAGAATACGTTCCGAATACATTCGAATACGTTAGAATACATTCCGAATACATTCGAATACGTTAGAATACGTTCCGAATACATTCGAATACGTTAGAATACATTCCGAATGCATTCGAATACGTTAGAGTTCGTTCCGAATACATTCGAATACGTTAGAATACGTTCCGAATACATTCGAGTACGTTAGAATACATTCCGAATACAATCGAATACGTTAGAATACGTTCCGAATACATTCGAATACGTTAGAATACGTTCCGAATACATTCGAATACGTTAGAATACATTCCGAATGCATTCGAATACGTTAGAATACATTCCGAATGCATTCGAATACGTTAGAGTTCGTTCCGAATACATTCGAATACGTTAGAATACGTTCCGAATACATTCGAATACGTTAGAATACGTTCCGAATACTTTCGAATACGTTAGAATACGTTCCGAATACTTTCGAATACGTTAGAATACGTTCCGAATACATTTGAATACGTTAGAATACGTTCCGAATACATTCGAATACGTTAGAATACGTTCCGAATACATTCGAATACGTTAGAATACGTTCCGAATACATTCGAATACGTTAGAATACATTCCGAATGTATTCGAATACGTTAGAATACATTCCGAATGCATTCGAATACGTTAGAGTTCGTTCCGAATACATTCGAATACGTTAGAATACATTCCGAATACGTTAGAATACGTTCCGAATACATTCGAATACGTTAGAATACGTTCCGAATACTTTCGAATACGTTAGAGTTCGTTCCGAATACATTCGAATACGTTAGAATACATTCCGAATACATTCGAATACGTTAGAGTTCGTTCCGAATACATTCGACTACGTTAGAGTTCGTTCCGAATACATTCGAATACGTTAGAATACATTCCGAATACATTCGAATACGTTAGAATACGTTCCGAATACATTCGAATACGTTAGAGTTCGTTCCGAATACATTCGAATACGTTAGAATTCGTTCCGAATACATTCGAATACGTTAGAATACATTCCGAATACATTCGAATACGTTAGAGTTCGTTCCGAATACATTCGACTACGTTAGAATACATTTCGAATACATTCGAATACGTTAGAGTTCGTTCCGAATGCATTCGAATACGTTAGAATACATTCCGAATACATTCGAATACGTTAGAGTTCGTTCCGAATACATTCGAATACGTTAGAATACATTCCGAATACATTCGAATACGTTAGAATACATTCCGAATACATTCGAATACGTTAGAGTTCGTTCCGAATACATTCGAATACGTTAGAATACATTCCGAATACGTTAGAATACGTTCCGAATACATTCGAATACGTTAGAATACGTTCCGAATACTTTCGAATACGTTGGAGTTCGTTCCGAATACATTCGAATACGTTAGAATACGTTCCGAATACATTCGAATACGTTAGAATACATTCCGAATACATTCGAATACGTTAGAATACGTTCCGAATACATTCGAATACGTTAGAATACATTCCGAATGCATTCGAATACGTTGGAGTTCGTTCCGAATACATTCGAATACGTTAGAATACGTTCCGAATACATTCGAATACGTTAGAGTTCGTTCCGAATACATTCGAATACGTTAGAATACATTCCGAATGCATTCGAATACGTTGGAGTTCGTTCCGAATACATTCGAATACGTTAGAATACGTTCCGAATACATTCGAATACGTTAGAATACATTCCGAATACAATCGAATTCGTTAGAATACGTTCCGAATACATTCGAATACGTTAGAATACATTCCAAATACAATCGAATTCGTTAGAATACGTTCCGAATACATTCGAATACGTTAGAATACGTTCCGAATACATTCGAATACGTTAGAATACATTCCGAATACATTCGAATACGTTAGAATACGTTCCGAATACATTCGAATACGTTAGAATACATTCCGAATGCATTCGAATACGTTGGAGTTCGTTCCGAATACATTCGAATACGTTAGAATACGTTCCGAATACATTCGAATACGTTAGAATACATTCCGAATACAATCGAATTCGTTAGAATACGTTCCGAATACATTCGAATACGTTAGAATACATTCCGAATGTATTCGAATACGTTAGAATACATTCCGAATACATTCGAATACGTTAGAGTTCGTTCCGAATGCATTCGAATACGTTAGAATACATTCCGAATACATTCGAATACGTTAGAGTTCGTTCCGAATACATTCGAATACGTTAGAATACATTCCGAATACATTCGAATACGTTAGAATACATTCCGAATACATTCGAATACGTTAGAGTTCGTTCCGAATACATTCGAATACGTTAGAATACATTCCGAATACATTCGAATACGTTAGAGTTCGTTCCGAATACATTCGAATACGTTAGAATACGTTCCGAATACATTCGAATACGTTAGAATACGTTCCGAATACATTCGAATACGTTAGAATACATTCCGAATGCATTCGAATACGTTAGAATACATTCCGAATGCATTCGAATACGTTAGAGTTCGTTCCGAATACATTCGAATACGTTAGAATACATTCCGAATACGTTAGAATACGTTCCGAATACATTCGAATACGTTAGAATACGTTCCGAATACTTTCGAATACGTTAGAGTTCGTTCCGAATACATTCGAATACGTTAGAATACGTTCCGAATACATTCGAATACGTTAGAATACATTCCGAATACATTCGAATACGTTAGAATACGTTCCGAATACATTCGAATACGTTAGAATACATTCCGAATGCATTCGAATACGTTAGAGTTCGTTCCGAATACATTCGAATACGTTAGAATACGTTCCGAATACATTCGAGTACGTTAAAATACATTCCGAATATATTCGAATACGTTAGAGTTCGTTCCGAATGCATTCGAATACGTTAGAATACATTCCGAATACATTCGAATACGTTAGAATACGTTCCGAATACATTCGACTACGTTAGAATACATTCCGAATACATTCGAATACGTTAGAGTTCGCTCCGAATACATTCGAATACGTTAGAATACGTTCCGAATACATTCGAATACGTTAGAACACGTTCCGAATACATTCGAATACGTTAGAGTTCGTTCCGAATACATTCGAATACGTTAGAATACGTTCCGAATACATTCGAATACGTTAGAATACATTCCGAATACAATCGAATACGTTAGAATACGTTCCGAATACATTCGAATACGTTAGAGTTCGTTCCGAATACATTCGAATACGTTAGAATACATTCCGAATGCATTCGAATACGTTGGAGTTCGTTCCGAATACATTCGAATACGTTAGAATACGTTCCGAATACATTCGAATACGTTAGAATACATTCCGAATGCATTCGAATACGTTGGAGTTCGTTCCGAATACATTCGAATACGTTAGAATACGTTCCGAATACATTCGAATACGTTAGAATACATTCCGAATACATTCGAATACGTTAGAATACGTTCCGAATACATTCGAATACGTTAGAATACATTCCGAATGCATTCGAATACGTTGGAGTTCGTTCCGAATACATTCGAATACGTTAGAATACGTTCCGAATACATTCGAATACGTTAGAATACATTCCGAATACAATCGAATTCGTTAGAATACGTTCCGAATACATTCGAATACGTTAGAATACGTTCCGAATACATTCGAATACGTTAGAATACATTCCGAATGCATTCGAATACGTTAGAGTTCGTTCCGAATACATTCGAATACGTTAGAATACATTCCGAATACATTCGAATACGCTAGAATACATTCCGAATGCATTCGAATACGTTGGAGTTCGTTCCGAATACATTCGAATACGTTAGAATACGTTCCGAATACATTCGAATACGTTAGAATACATTCCGAATACATTCGAATACGTTAGAATACGTTCCGAATACATTCGAATACGTTAGAATACATTCCGAATGCATTCGAATACGTTGGAGTTCGTTCCGAATACATTCGAATACGTTAGAATACGTTCCGAATACATTCGAATACGTTAGAATACATTCCAAATACAATCGAATTCGTTAGAATACGTTCCGAATACATTCGAATACGTTAGAATACGTTCCGAATACATTCGAATACGTTAGAATACATTCCGAATGCATTCGAATACGTTAGAGTTCGTTCCGAATACATTCGAATACGTTAGAATACATTCCGAATGCATTCGAATACGTTGGAGTTCGTTCCGAATACATTCGAATACGTTAGAATACGTTCCGAATACATTCGAATACGTTAGAATACATTCCGAATACAATCGAATTGGTTAGAATACGTTCCGAATACATTCGAATACGTTAGAATACATTCCAAATACAATCGAATTCGTTAGAATACGTTCCGAATACATTCGAATACGTTAGAATACGTTCCGAATACATTCGAATACGTTAGAATACATTCCGAATACATTCGAATACGTTAGAATACGTTCCGAATACATTCGAATACGTTAGAATACATTCCGAATGCATTCGAATACGTTGGAGTTCGTTCCGAATACATTCGAATACGTTAGAATACGTTCCGAATACATTCGAATACGTTAGAATACATTCCGAATACAATCGAATTCGTTAGAATACGTTCCGAATACATTCGAATACGTTAGAATACGTTCCGAATACATTCGAATCCGTTAGAATACATTCCGAATGCATTCGAATACGTTAGAGTTCGTTCCGAATACATTCGAATACGTTAGAATACGTTCCGAATACATTCGAATACGTTAGAATACATTCCGAATGTATTCGAATACGTTAGAATACATTCCGAATGCATTCGAATACGTTAGAGTTCGTTCCGAATACATTCGAATACGTTAGAATACATTCCGAATACGTTAGAATACGTTCCGAATACATTCGAATACGTTAGAATACGTTCCGAATACTTTCGAATACGTTAGAGTTCGTTCCGAATGCATTCGAATACGTTAGAATACGTTCCGAATACATTCGAATACGTTAGAATTCGTTCCGAATGCATTCGAATACGTTAGAATACGTTCCGAATACATTCGAATACGTTAGAGTTCGTTCCGAATACATTCGAATACGTTAGAATACATTCCGAATACATTCGAATACGTTAGAGTTCGTTCCGAATACATGCGAATACGTTAGAATACGTTCCGAATACTTTCGAATACGTTAGAGTTCGTTCCGAATGCATTCGAATACGTTAGAATACGTTCCGAATACATTCGAATACGTTAGAATTCGTTCCGAATGCATTCGAATACGTTAGAATACGTTCCGAATACATTCGAATACGTTAGAGTTCGTTCCGAATACATTCGAATACGTTAGAATTCGTTCCGAATACATTCGAATACGTTAGAATACGTTCCGAATACATTCGAATACGTTAGAATACGTTCCGAATACATTCGAATACGTTAGAATACGTTCCGAATACATTCGAATACGTTAGAATACATTCCGAATGCATTCGAATACGTTAGAATACATTCCGAATGCATTCGAATACGTTAGAATACGTTCCGAATACATTCGAATACGTTAGAATTCGTTCCGAATGCATTCGAATACGTTAGAATACGTTCCGAATACATTCGAATACGTTAGAATACGTTCCGAATACATTCGAATACGTTAGAATACGTTCCGAATACATTCGAATACGTTAGAATTCGTTCCGAATACATTCGAATACGTTAGAATTCGTTCCGAATGCATTCGAATACGTTAGAATACGTTCCGAATACATTCGAATACGTTAGAATACATTCCGAATGCATTCGAATACGTTAGAATACATTCCGAATACATTCGAATACGTTAGAGTTCGTTCCGAATACATGCGAATACGTTAGAATACGTTCCGAATACATTCGAATACGTTAGAATACATTCCGAATACATTCGAATACGTTAGAGTTCGTTCCGAATACATTCGAATACGTTAGAGTTCGTTCCGAATACATTCGAATACGTTAGAATACGTTCCCAATACATTCGAATACGTTAGAATACATTCCGAATACATTCGAATACGTTAGAATACATTCCGAATACATTCGAATACGTTAGAATACATTCCGAATACATTCGAATACGTTAGAATACATTCCGAATACATTCGAATACGTTAGAATACATTCCGAATGCATTCGAATACGTTAGAATACATTCCGAATACATTCGAATACGTTAGAGTTCGTTCCGAATACATGCGAATACGTTAGAATACGTTCCGAATACATTCGAATACGTTAGAATACATTCCGAATGCATTCGAATACGTTAGAGTTCGTTCCGAATACATGCGAATACGTTAGAATACGTTCCGAATACATTCGAATACGTTAGAATACGTTCCGAATACATTCGAATACGTTAGAATTCGTTCCGAATACATTCGAATACGTTAGAATACGTTCCGAATACATTCGAATACGTTAGAATACATTCCGAATACATTCGAATACGTTAAAATACATTCCGAATACATTCGAATACGTTAGAATACGTTCCGAATACATTCGAATACGTTAGAATACGTTCCGAATACATTCGAATACGTTAGAATACATTCCGAATGCATTCGAATACGTTAGAATACATTCCGAATACATTCGAATACGTTAGAGTTCGTTCCGAATACATGCGAATACGTTAGAATACGTTCCGAATACATTCGAATACGTTAGAATACATTCCGAATGCATTCGAATACGTTAGAGTTCGTTCCGAATACATGCGAATACGTTAGAATACGTTCCGAATACATTCGAATACGTTAGAATACGTTCCGAATACATTCGAATACGTTAGAATTCGTTCCGAATACATTCGAATACGTTAGAATACGTTCCGAATACATTCGAATACGTTAGAATACATTCCGAATACATTCGAATACGTTAGAATACATTCCGAATACATTCGAATACGTTAGAATACGTTCCGAATACATTCGAATACGTTAGAATTCGTTCCGAATACATTCGAATACGTTAGAATACATTCCGAATACATTCGAATACGTTAGAATACATTCCGAATACATTCGAATACGTTAGAGTTCGTTCCGAATACATGCGAATACGTTAGAATACGTTCCGAATACATTCGAATACGTTAGAATACGTTCCGAATACATTCGAATACGTTAGAATTCGTTCCGAATACATTCGAATACGTTAGAATACGTTCCGAATACATTCGAATACGTTAGAATACATTCCGAATACATTCGAATACGTTAGAGTTCGTTCCGAATACATTCGAATACGTTAGAATACGTTCCGAATACTTTCGAATACGTTAGAATACATTCCGAATGCATTCGAATACGTTAGAATACATTCCGAATACATTCGAATACGTTAGAGTTCGTTCCGAATACATGCGAATACGTTAGAATTCGTTCCGAATACATTCGAATACGTTAGAATACATTCCGAATGCATTCGAATACGTTAGAATACATTCCGAATACATTCGAATACGTTAGAGTTCGTTCCGAATACATGCGAATACGTTAGAATACGTTCCGAATACATTCGAATACGTTAGAATACATTCCGAATGCATTCGAATACGTTAGAATACATTCCGAATACATTCGAATACGTTAGAGTTCGTTCCGAATACATGCGAATACGTTAGAATACGTTCCGAATACATTCGAATACGTTAGAATACATTCCGAATACATTCGAATACGTTAGAGTTCGTTCCGAATACATGCGAATACGTTAGAATACGTTCCGAATGCATTCGAATACGTTAGAATTCGTTCCGAATACATTCGAATACGTTAGAATACATTCCGAATGCATTCGAATACGTTAGAATACATTCCGAATACATTCGAATACGTTAGAGTTCGTTCCGAATACATGCGAATACGTTAGAATACGTTCCGAATACATTCGAATACGTTAGAATACATTCCGAATACATTCGAATACGTTAGAATTCGTTCCGAATACATTCGAATACGTTAGAATACATTCCGAATGCATTCGAATACGTTAGAATACATTCCGAATACATTCGAATACGTTAGAATTCGTTCCGAATACATTCGAATACGTTAGAATACATTCCGAATGCATTCGAATACGTTAGAATACATTCCGAATACATTCGAATACGTTAGAGTTCGTTCCGAATACATTCGAATACGTTAGAGTTCGTTCCGAATACATTCGAATACGTTAGAATACGTTCCCAATACATTCGAATACGTTAGAATACATTCCGAATACATTCGAATACGTTAGAATACATTCCGAATACATTCGAATACGTTAGAATACATTCCGAATACATTCGAATACGTTAGAGTTCGTTCCGAATGCATTCGAATACGTTAGAATACATTCCGAATACATTCGAATACGTTAGAGTTCGTTCCGAATACATTCGAATACGTTAGAATACGTTCCGAATACTTTCGAATACGTTAGAATACATTCCGAATACATTCGAATACGTTAGAGTTCGTTCCGAATACATTCGAATACGTTAGAATACGTTCCGAATACTTTCGAATACGTTAGAATACATTCCGAATACATTCGAATACGTTAGAATACATTCCGAATACATTCGAATACGTTAGAGTTCGTTCCGAATACATTCGAATACGTTAGAATACATTCCGAATACATTCGAATACGTTAGAGTTCGTTCCGAATACATTAGAATACGTTAGAATACGTTCCGAATACATTCGAATACGTTAGAGTACGTTCCGAATACATTCGAATACGTTAGAATACATTCCGAATGCATTCGAATACGTTAGAATACATTCCGAATGCATTCGAATACGTTAGAGTTCGTTCCGAATACATTCGAATACGTTAGAGTTCGTTCCGAATACATTCGAATACGTTAGAGTTCGTTCCGAATACATTCGAATACGTTAGAATACGTTCCGAATACATTCGAATACGTTAGAATACGTTCCGAATACATTCGAATACGTTAGAGTTCGTTCCGAATATATTCGAATACGTTAGAGTTCGTTCCGAATACATTCGAATACGTTAGAATACATTCCGAATACATTCCGAATACGTTAGAATACGTTCCGAATACATTCGAATACGTTAGAATACGTTCCGAATACTTTCGAATACGTTAGAATACGTTCCGAATACATTCGAATACGTTAGAATACGTTCCGAATACTTTCGAATACGTTAGAGTTCGTTCCGAATACATTCGAATACGTTAGAATACGTTCCGAATACATTCGAATACGTTAGAATACATTCCGAATACATTCGAATACGTTAGAATACGTTCCGAATACATTCGAATACGTTAGAGTTCGTTCCGAATACATTCGAATACGTTAGAATACGTTCCGAATACATTCGAATACGTTAGAGTTCGTTCCGAATACATTCGAATACGTTAGAATACATTCCGAATACTTTCGAATACGTTAGAATACGTTCCGAATACATTTGAATACGTTAGAATACGTTCCGAATACATTCGAATACGTTAGAATACGTTCCCAATACATTCGAATACGTTAGAATACATTCCGAATGCATTCGAATACGTTAGAGTTCGTTCCGAATACATTCGAATACGTTAGAATACGTTCCGAATACATTCGAGTACGTTAGAATACATTCCGAATACAATCGAATACGTTAGAATACGTTCCGAATACATTCGAATACGTTAGAATACGTTCCGAATACATTCGAATACGTTAGAATACGTTCCGAATACATTCGAATACGTTAGAATACATTCCGAATACATTCGAATACGTTAGAATACGTTCCGAATACATTCGAATACGTTAGAATACGTTCCGAATACATTCGAATACGTTAGAATACGTTCCGAATACATTCGAATACGTTAGAGTTCGTTCCGAATACATTCGAATACGTTAGAGTACATTCCGAATACATTCGAATACGTTAGAATACATTCCGAATACATTCGACTACGTTAGAATACATTCCGAATACATTCGAATACGTTAGAGTTCGTTCCGAATGCATTCGAATACGTTAGAATACATTCCGAATACATTCGAATACGTTAGAGTTTGTTCCGAATACATTCGAATACGTTAGAATACATTCCGAATACTTTCGAATACGTTAGAATACATTCCGAATACTTTCGAATAGGTTAGAATACATTCCGAATACATTCGACTACGTTAGAATACATTCCGAATGCATTCGAATACGTTATAATACGTTCCGAATACATTCGAATACGTTAGAATACGTTCCGAATACATTCGAATACGTTAGAATACGTTCCGAATACATTCGAATACGTTAGAATACATTCCGAATGCATTCGAATACGTTAGAATACATTCCGAATGCATTCGAATACGTTAGAGTTCGTTCCGAATACATTCGAATACGTTAGAATACATTCCGAATACTTTCGAATACGTTAGAATACGTTCCGAATACATTCGAAAACGTTAGAATACGTTCCGAATACATTCGAATACGTTAGAATACGTTCCGAATACATTCGAATACGTTAGAATACATTCCGAATGCATTCGAATACGTTAGAGTTCGTTCCGAATACATTCGAATACGTTAGAATACGTTCCGAATACATTCGAATACGTTAGAATACATTCCGAATACATTCGAATACGTTAGAATACGTTCCGAATACATTCGAATACGTTAGGATACGTTCCGAATACATTCGAATACGTTAGAATACGTTCCGAATACATTCGAATACGTTAGAATACGTTCCGAATACATTCGAATACGTTAGAATACATTCCGAATGCATTCGAACACGTTAGAGTTCGTTCCGAATACATTCGAATACGTTAGAATACGTTCCGAATACATTCGAATACGTTAGAATACATTCCGAATACATTCGAATACGTTAGAATACGTTTCGAATACATTCGAATACGTTAGAATACGTTCCGAATACATTCGAATACGTTAGAATACGTTCCGAATACATTCGAATACGTTCGAATACATTCCGAATGCATTCGAATACGTTAGAATACATTCCGAATACATTCGAATACGTTAGAATACATTCCGAATGCATTCGAATACGTTAGAATACATTCCGAATGCATTCGAATACGTTAGAGTTCGTTCCGAATGCATTCGAATACGTTAGAATACATTCCGAATACATTCGAATACGCTAGAGTTCGTTCCGAATACATTCGAATACGTTAGAGTTCCTTCCGAATACATTCGAATACGTTAGAGTTCGTTCCGAATACATTCGAATACGTTAGAATACATTCCGAATGCATTCGAATACGTTAGAGTTCGTTCCGAATACATTCGAATACGTTAGAATACATTCCGAATGCATTCGAATACGTTAGAATACATTCCGAATACATTCGAATACGCTAGAGTTCGTTCCGAATACATTCGAATACGTTAGAGTTCCTTCCGAATACATTCGAATACGTTAGAATACATTCCGAATACATTCGAATACGCTAGAGTTCGTTCCGAATACATTCGAATACGTTAGAGTTCCTTCCGAATGCATTCGAATACGTTAGAATACATTCCGAATACATTCGAATACGCTAGAGTTCGTTCCGAATACATTCGAATACGTTAGAGTTCCTTCCGAATGCATTCGAATACGTTAGAATACATTCCGAATACATTCGAATACGCTAGAGTTCGTTCCGAATACATTCGAATACGTTAGAGTTCCTTCCGAATGCATTCGAATACGTTAGAATACATTCCGAATACATTCGAATACGCTAGAGTTCGTTCCGAATACATTCGAATACGTTAGAGTTCCTTCCGAATACATTCGAATACGTTAGAGTTCGTTCCGAATGCATTCGAATACGTTAGAATACATTCCGAATACATTCGAATACGTTAGAATACATTCCGAATGCATTCGAATACGTTAGAATACATTCCGAATACATTCGAATACGTTAGAATACATTCCTTATACTTTCGAATACGTTAGAATACATTCCGAATACATTCGAATACGTTAGAATACATTCCGAATACTTTCGAATACGTTAGAATACATTCCGAATGCATTCGAATACGTTAGAGTTCGTTCCGAATACATTCGAATATGTTAGAATACATTCCGAATACATTCGAATACGTTAGAATACATTCCGAATGCATTCGAATACGTTAGAGTTCGTTCCGAATACATTCGAATACGTTAGAATACATTCCGAATACATTCGAATACGTTAGAATACATTCCGAATGCATTCGAATACGTTAGAATACATTCCGAATACATTCGAATACGTTAGAATACATTCCTTATACTTTCGAATACGTTAGAATACATTCCGAATACATTATAATACGTTAGAATACATTCCGAATACTTTCGAATACGTTAGAATACATTCCGAATGCATTCGAATACGTTAGAGTTCGTTCCGAATACATTCGAATACGTTAGAATACATTCCGAATGCATTCGAATACGTTAGAATACATTCCGAATACATTCGAATACGTTAGAATACATTCCGAATGCATTCGAATACGTTAGAATACATTCCTTATACTTTCGAATACGTTAGAATACATTCCGAATACATTCGAATACGTTAGAATACATTCCGAATACTTTCGAATACGTTAGAATACATTCCGAATGCATTCGAATACGTTAGAGTTCGTTCCGAATACATTCGAATATGTTAGAATACATTCCGAATACATTCGAATACGTTAGAATACATTCCGAATACATTCGAATACGTTAGAATACATTCCGAATACATTCGAATACGTTAGAATACATTCCGAATACTTTCGAATACGTTAGAATACATTCCGAATGCATTCGAATACGTTAGAATACATTCCGAATGCATTCGAATACGTTAGAGTTCGTTCCGAATACATTCGACTACGTTAGAATACATTCCGAATACATTCGAATACGTTAGAGTTCGTTCCGAATACATTCGAATACGTTAGAGTTCGTTCCGAATACATTCGAATACGTTAGAGTTCGTTCCGAATACATTCGAATACGTTAGAGTTCGTTCCGAATACATTCGAATACGTTAGAGTTCGTTCCGAATGCATTCGAATACGTTAGAATACATTCCGAATACATTCGAATACGTTAGAATACGTTCCGAATACATTCGAATACGTTAGAGTTCGTTCCGAATACATTCGAATACGTTAGAATACATTCCGAATACATTCGAATACGTTAGAGTTCGTTCCGAATACATTCGAATACGTTAGAGTTCGTTCCGAATACATTCGAATACGTTAGAGTTCGTTCCGAATACATTCGAATACGTTAGAATACATTCCGAATACATTCGAATACGTTAGAATACATTCCGAATACATTCGAATACGTTAGAATACATTCCGAATACTTTCGAATACGTTAGAATACGTTCCGAATACATTCGAATACGTTAGAATACGTTCCGAATACATTCGAATACGTTAGAATACGTTCCGAATACATTCGAATACGTTAGAATACATTCCGAATGCATTCGAATACGTTAGAGTTCGTTCCGAATACATTCGAATACGTTAGAATACGTTCCGAATACATTCGAATACGTTAGAATACATTCCGAATACATTCGAATACGTTAGAATACGTTCCGAATACATTCGAATACGTTAGAATACGTTCCGAATACATTCGAATACGTTAGAATACGTTCCGAATACATTCGAATACGTTAGAATACGTTCCGAATACATTCGAATACGTTAGAATACATTCCGAATGCATTCGAATACGTTAGAGTTCGTTCCGAATACATTCGAATACGTTAGAATACGTTCCCAATACATTCGAATACGTTAGAATACATTCCGAATACATTCGAATACGTTAGAATACGTTTCGAATACATTCGAATACGTTAGAGTTCGTTCCGAATACATTCGAATACGTTAGAGTTCCTTCCGAATACATTCGAATACGTTAGAGTTCGTTCCGAATACATTCGAATACGTTAGAGTTCGTTCCGAATACATTCGAATACGTTAGAATACATTCCGAATGCATTCGAATACGTTAGAATACATTCCGAATGCATTCGAATACGTTAGAATACATTCCGAATACTTTCGAATACGTTAGAATACATTCCGAATACATTCGAATACGTTAGAATACATTCCGAATACTTTCGAATACGTTAGAATACATTCCGAATGCATTCGAATACGTTAGAGTTCGTTCCGAATACATTCGAATATGTTAGAATACATTCCGAATACATTCGAATACGTTAGAATACATTCCGAATACATTCGAATACGTTAGAATACATTCCGAATACATTCGAATACGTTAGAATACATTCCGAATACTTTCGAATACGTTAGAATACATTCCGAATGCATTCGAATACGTTAGAATACATTCCGAATGCATTCGAATACGTTAGAGTTCGTTCAGAATGCAGTCGAATACGTTAGAATACATTCCGAACACATTCGAATACGTTAGAGTTCGTTCCGAATACATTCGAATACGTTAGAGTTCGTTCCGAATACATTCGAATACGTTAGAGTTCGTTCCGAATACATTCGAATACGTTAGAATACATTCCGAATGCATTCGAATACGTTAGAATACATTCCGAATACATTCGAATACGTTAGAGTTCGTTCCGAATACATTCGAATACGTTAGAGTTCGTTCCGAATGCATTCGAATACGTTAGAATACATTCCGAATACATTCGAATACGTTAGAATACGTTCCGAATACATTCGAATACGTTAGAATACATTCCGAATGCATTCGAATACGTTGGAGTTCGTTCCGAATACATTCGAATACGTTAGAATACGTTCCGAATACATTCGAATACGTTAGAATACATTCCGAATACAATCGAATTCGTTAGAATACGTTCCGAATACATTCGAATACGTTAGAATACGTTCCGAATACATTCGAATACGTTAGAATACATTCCGAATGCATTCGAATACGTTAGAGTTCGTTCCGAATACATTCGAATACGTTAGAATACATTCCGAATACATTCGAATACGCTAGAATACATTCCGAATGCATTCGAATACGTTGGAGTTCGTTCCGAATACATTCGAATACGTTAGAATACGTTCCGAATACATTCGAATACGTTAGAATACATTCCGAATACATTCGAATACGTTAGAATACGTTCCGAATACATTCGAATACGTTAGAATACATTCCGAATGCATTCGAATACGTTGGAGTTCGTTCCGAATACATTCGAATACGTTAGAATACGTTCCGAATACATTCGAATACGTTAGAATACATTCCAAATACAATCGAATTCGTTAGAATACGTTCCGAATACATTCGAATACGTTAGAATACGTTCCGAATACATTCGAATACGTTAGAATACATTCCGAATGCATTCGAATACGTTAGAGTTCGTTCCGAATACATTCGAATACGTTAGAATACATTCCGAATGCATTCGAATACGTTGGAGTTCGTTCCGAATACATTCGAATACGTTAGAATACGTTCCGAATACATTCGAATACGTTAGAATACATTCCGAATACAATCGAATTGGTTAGAATACGTTCCGAATACATTCGAATACGTTAGAATACATTCCAAATACAATCGAATTCGTTAGAATACGTTCCGAATACATTCGAATACGTTAGAATACGTTCCGAATACATTCGAATACGTTAGAATACATTCCGAATACATTCGAATACGTTAGAATACGTTCCGAATACATTCGAATACGTTAGAATACATTCCGAATGCATTCGAATACGTTGGAGTTCGTTCCGAATACATTCGAATACGTTAGAATACGTTCCGAATACATTCGAATACGTTAGAATACATTCCGAATACAATCGAATTCGTTAGAATACGTTCCGAATACATTCGAATACGTTAGAATACGTTCCGAATACATTCGAATCCGTTAGAATACATTCCGAATGCATTCGAATACGTTAGAGTTCGTTCCGAATACATTCGAATACGTTAGAATACGTTCCGAATACATTCGAATACGTTAGAATACATTCCGAATGTATTCGAATACGTTAGAATACATTCCGAATGCATTCGAATACGTTAGAGTTCGTTCCGAATACATTCGAATACGTTAGAATACATTCCGAATACGTTAGAATACGTTCCGAATACATTCGAATACGTTAGAATACGTTCCGAATACTTTCGAATACGTTAGAGTTCGTTCCGAATACATTCGAATACGTTAGAGTTCGTTCCGAATACATGCGAATACGTTAGAATTCGTTCCGAATACATTCGAATACGTTAGAATACGTTCCGAATACATTCGAATACGTTAGAATACATTCCGAATGCATTCGAATACGTTAGAGTTCGTTCCGAATGCATTCGAATACGTTAGAGTTCGTTCCGAATACATTCGAATACGTTAGAATTCGTTCCGAATACATTCGAATACGTTAGAATTCGTTCCGAATACATTCGAATACGTTAGAATACATTCCGAATGCATTCGAATACGTTAGAGTTCGTTCCGAATACATTCGAATACGTTAGAGTTCGTTCCGAATACATTCGAATACGTTAGAATACATTCCGAATACATTCGAATACGTTAGAATACGTTCCGAATACATTCGAATACGTTAGAATACATTCCGAATGCATTCGAATACGTTAGAGTTCGTTCCGAATGCATTCGAATACGTTAGAGTTCGTTCCGAATACATTCGAATACGTTAGAATTCGTTCCGAATACATTCGAATACGTTAGAATACGTTCCGAATACATTCGAATACGTTAGAGTTCGTTCCGAATGCATTCGAATACGTTAGAGTTCGTTCCGAATGCATTCGAATACGTTAGAATTCGTTCCGAATGCATTCGAATACGTTAGAATACGTTCCGAATACATTCGAATACGTTAGAATACATTCCGAATACTTTCGAATACGTTAGAGTTCGTTCCGAATACATTCGAATACGTTAGAATACGTTCCGAATACTTTCGAATACGTTAGAATACATTCCGAATGCATTCGAATACGTTAGAATACATTCCGAATACATTCGAATACGTTAGAGTTCGTTCCGAATACATTCGAATACGTTAGAATTCGTTCCGAATACATTCGAATACGTTAGAATTCGTTCCGAATACATTCGAATACGTTAGAATACGTTCCGAATACATTCGAATACGTTAGAATTCGTTCCGAATGCATTCGAATACGTTAGAATACATTCCGAATGCATTCGAATACGTTAGAGTTCGTTCCGAATACTTTCGAATACGTTAGAATACATTCCGAATACATTCGAATACGTTAGAGTTCGTTCCGAATACATTCGAATACGTTAGAATTCGTTCCGAATACATTCGAATACGTTAGAATTCGTTCCGAATACATTCGAATACGTTAGAATACGTTCCGAATACATTCGAATACGTTAGAATTCGTTCCGAATGCATTCGAATACGTTAGAATACATTCCGAATGCATTCGAATACGTTAGAGTTCGTTCCGAATACTTTCGAATACGTTAGAATACATTCCGAATGCATTCGAATACGTTAGAGTTCGTTCCGAATACATTCGAATACGTTAGAATACGTTCCGAATACATTCGAATACGTTAGAATTCGTTCCGAATGCATTCGAATACGTTAGAATACATTCCGAATGCATTCGAATACGTTAGAGTTCGTTCCGAATACTTTCGAATACGTTAGAATACATTCCGAATACATTCGAATACGTTAGAGTTCGTTCCGAATACATTCGAATACGTTAGAATTCGTTCCGAATGCATTCGAATACGTTAGAATTCGTTCCGAATACATTCGAATACGTTAGAGTTCGTTCCGAATGCATTCGAATACGTTAGAATTCGTTCCGAATGCATTCGAATACGTTAGAATACGTTCCGAATACATTCGAATACGTTAGAATACGTTCCGAATGCATTCGAATACGTTAGAATTCGTTCCGAATACATTCGAATACGTTAGAGTTCGTTCCGAATGCATTCGAATACGTTAGAATTCGTTCCGAATGCATTCGAATACGTTAGAATACGTTCCGAATACATTCGAATACGTTAGAATACATTCCGAATACTTTCGAATACGTTAGAGTTCGTTCCGAATACATGCGAATACGTTAGAATTCGTTCCGAATACATTCGAATACGTTAGAGTTCGTTCCGAATGCATTCGAATACGTTAGAATTCGTTCCGAATGCATTCGAATACGTTAGAATACGTTCCGAATACATTCGAATACGTTAGAATTCGTTCCGAATGCATTCGAATACGTTAGAATTCGTTCCGAATACATTCGAATACGTTAGAGTTCGTTCCGAATGCATTCGAATACGTTAGAATTCGTTCCGAATGCATTCGAATACGTTAGAATACGTTCCGAATACATTCGAATACGTTAGAATACATTCCGAATACTTTCGAATACGTTAGAGTTCGTTCCGAATACATGCGAATACGTTAGAATTCGTTCCGAATACATTCGAATACGTTAGAATTCGTTCCGAATACATTCGAATACGTTAGAATTCGTTCCGAATGCATTCGAATACGTTAGAATACGTTCCGAATACATTCGAATACGTTAGAATACATTCCGAATACTTTCGAATACGTTAGAGTTCGTTCCGAATACATGCGAATACGTTAGAATTCGTTCCGAATACATTCGAATACGTTAGAATTCGTTCCGAATACATTCGAATACGTTAGAATTCGTTCCGAATGCATTCGAATACGTTAGAATACGTTCCGAATACATTCGAATACGTTAGAATTCGTTCCGAATGCATTCGAATACGTTAGAATACGTTCCGAATATATTCGAATACGTTAGAATACATTCCGAATACTTTCGAATACGTTAGAATACGTTCCGAATACAATCGAATTCGTTAGAATACGTTCCGAATACATTCGAATACGTTAGAATACATTCCGAATACTTTCGAATACGTTAGAGTTCGTTCCGAATACATGCGAATACGTTAGAATTCGTTCCGAATACATTCGAATACGTTAGAATTCGTTCCGAATACATTCGAATACGTTAGAATACGTTCCGAATACGTTAGAATACATTCCGAATACATTCGAATACGTTAGAATACGTTCCGAATACTTTCGAATACGTTAGAGTTCGTTCCGAATACATGCGAATACGTTAGAATTCGTTCCGAATACATTCGAATACGTTAGAATTCGTTCCGAATACATTCGAATACGTTAGAATTCGTTCCGAATGCATTCGAATACGTTAGAATACGTTCCGAATGCATTCGAATACGTTAGAATACATTCCGAATGCATTCGAATACGTTAGAATACATTCCGAATACATTCGAATACGTTAGAGTTCGTTCCGAATACATTCGAATACGTTAGAGTTCGTTCCGAATACATTCGAATACGTTAGAATACGTTCCCAATACATTCGAATACGTTAGAATACATTCCGAATACATTCGAATACGTTAGAATACATTCCGAATACATTCGAATACGTTAGAATACATTCCGAATACATTCGAATACGTTAGAATACATTCCGAATACATTCGAATACGTTAGAATACATTCCGAATGCATTCGAATACGTTAGAATACATTCCGAATACATTCGAATACGTTAGAGTTCGTTCCGAATACATGCGAATACGTTAGAATACGTTCCGAATACATTCGAATACGTTAGAATACATTCCGAATACATTCGAATACGTTAGAATTCGTTCCGAATACATTCGAATACGTTAGAATACGTTCCGAATACATTCGAATACGTTAGAATACATTCCGAATACATTCGAATACGTTAGAGTTCGTTCCGAATACATTCGAATACGTTAGAATACGTTCCGAATACTTTCGAATACGTTAGAATACATTCCGAATGCATTCGAATACGTTAGAATACATTCCGAATACATTCGAATACGTTAGAGTTCGTTCCGAATACATGCGAATACGTTAGAATTCGTTCCGAATACATTCGAATACGTTAGAATACATTCCGAATGCATTCGAATACGTTAGAATACATTCCGAATACATTCGAATACGTTAGAGTTCGTTCCGAATACATGCGAATACGTTAGAATACATTCCGAATGCATTCGAATACGTTAGAGTTCGTTCCGAATACATTCGAATACGTTAGAGTTCGTTCCGAATACATTCGAATACGTTAGAATACATTCCGAATACATTCGAATACGTTAGAATACGTTCCGAATACATTCGAATACGTTAGAATACATTCCGAATGCATTCGAATACGTTAGAGTTCGTTCCGAATGCATTCGAATACGTTAGAATACATTCCGAATGCATTCGAATACGTTAGAATACATTCCGAATACATTCGAATACGTTAGAGTTCGTTCCGAATACATGCGAATACGTTAGAATACGTTCCGAATACATTCGAATACGTTAGAATACATTCCGAATACATTCGAATACGTTAGAATTCGTTCCGAATACATTCGAATACGTTAGAATACATTCCGAATGCATTCGAATACGTTAGAATACATTCCGAATACATTCGAATACGTTAGAATTCGTTCCGAATACATTCGAATACGTTAGAATACATTCCGAATGCATTCGAATACGTTAGAATACATTCCGAATACATTCGAATACGTTAGAGTTCGTTCCGAATACATTCGAATACGTTAGAGTTCGTTCCGAATACATTCGAATACGTTAGAATACGTTCCCAATACATTCGAATACGTTAGAATACATTCCGAATACATTCGAATACGTTAGAATACATTCCGAATACATTCGAATACGTTAGAATACATTCCGAATACATTCGAATACGTTAGAGTTCGTTCCGAATGCATTCGAATACGTTAGAATACATTCCGAATACATTCGAATACGTTAGAGTTCGTTCCGAATACATTCGAATACGTTAGAATACGTTCCGAATACTTTCGAATACGTTAGAATACATTCCGAATACATTCGAATACGTTAGAGTTCGTTCCGAATACATTCGAATACGTTAGAATACGTTCCGAATACTTTCGAATACGTTAGAATACATTCCGAATACATTCGAATACGTTAGAATACATTCCGAATACATTCGAATACGTTAGAGTTCGTTCCGAATACATTCGAATACGTTAGAATACATTCCGAATACATTCGAATACGTTAGAGTTCGTTCCGAATACATTAGAATACGTTAGAATACGTTCCGAATACATTCGAATACGTTAGAGTACGTTCCGAATACATTCGAATACGTTAGAATACATTCCGAATGCATTCGAATACGTTAGAATACATTCCGAATGCATTCGAATACGTTAGAGTTCGTTCCGAATACATTCGAATACGTTAGAGTTCGTTCCGAATACATTCGAATACGTTAGAGTTCGTTCCGAATACATTCGAATACGTTAGAATACGTTCCGAATACATTCGAATACGTTAGAATACGTTCCGAATACATTCGAATACGTTAGAGTTCGTTCCGAATATATTCGAATACGTTAGAGTTCGTTCCGAATACATTCGAATACGTTAGAATACATTCCGAATACATTCCGAATACGTTAGAATACGTTCCGAATACATTCGAATACGTTAGAATACGTTCCGAATACTTTCGAATACGTTAGAATACGTTCCGAATACATTCGAATACGTTAGAATACGTTCCGAATACTTTCGAATACGTTAGAGTTCGTTCCGAATACATTCGAATACGTTAGAATACGTTCCGAATACATTCGAATACGTTAGAATACATTCCGAATACATTCGAATACGTTAGAATACGTTCCGAATACATTCGAATACGTTAGAGTTCGTTCCGAATACATTCGAATACGTTAGAATACATTCCGAATACTTTCGAATACGTTAGAATACGTTCCGAATACATTTGAATACGTTAGAATACGTTCCGAATACATTCGAATACGTTAGAATACGTTCCCAATACATTCGAATACGTTAGAATACATTCCGAATGCATTCGAATACGTTAGAGTTCGTTCCGAATACATTCGAATACGTTAGAATACGTTCCGAATACATTCGAGTACGTTAGAATACATTCCGAATACAATCGAATACGTTAGAATACGTTCCGAATACATTCGAATACGTTAGAATACGTTCCGAATACATTCGAATACGTTAGAATACGTTCCGAATACATTCGAATACGTTAGAATACATTCCGAATACATTCGAATACGTTAGAATACGTTCCGAATACATTCGAATACGTTAGAATACGTTCCGAATACATTCGAATACGTTAGAATACGTTCCGAATACATTCGAATACGTTAGAGTTCGTTCCGAATACATTCGAATACGTTAGAGTACATTCCGAATACATTCGAATACGTTAGAATACATTCCGAATACATTCGACTACGTTAGAATACATTCCGAATACATTCGAATACGTTAGAGTTCGTTCCGAATGCATTCGAATACGTTAGAATACATTCCGAATACATTCGAATACGTTAGAGTTTGTTCCGAATACATTCGAATACGTTAGAATACATTCCGAATACTTTCGAATACGTTAGAATACATTCCGAATACTTTCGAATAGGTTAGAATACATTCCGAATACATTCGACTACGTTAGAATACATTCCGAATGCATTCGAATACGTTATAATACGTTCCGAATACATTCGAATACGTTAGAATACGTTCCGAATACATTCGAATACGTTAGAATACGTTCCGAATACATTCGAATACGTTAGAATACATTCCGAATGCATTCGAATACGTTAGAATACATTCCGAATGCATTCGAATACGTTAGAGTTCGTTCCGAATACATTCGAATACGTTAGAATACATTCCGAATACTTTCGAATACGTTAGAATACGTTCCGAATACATTCGAAAACGTTAGAATACGTTCCGAATACATTCGAATACGTTAGAATACGTTCCGAATACATTCGAATACGTTAGAATACATTCCGAATGCATTCGAATACGTTAGAGTTCGTTCCGAATACATTCGAATACGTTAGAATACGTTCCGAATACATTCGAATACGTTAGAATACATTCCGAATACATTCGAATACGTTAGAATACGTTCCGAATACATTCGAATACGTTAGGATACGTTCCGAATACATTCGAATACGTTAGAATACGTTCCGAATACATTCGAATACGTTAGAATACGTTCCGAATACATTCGAATACGTTAGAATACATTCCGAATGCATTCGAACACGTTAGAGTTCGTTCCGAATACATTCGAATACGTTAGAATACGTTCCGAATACATTCGAATACGTTAGAATACATTCCGAATACATTCGAATACGTTAGAATACGTTTCGAATACATTCGAATACGTTAGAATACGTTCCGAATACATTCGAATACGTTAGAATACGTTCCGAATACATTCGAATACGTTCGAATACATTCCGAATGCATTCGAATACGTTAGAATACATTCCGAATACATTCGAATACGTTAGAATACATTCCGAATGCATTCGAATACGTTAGAATACATTCCGAATGCATTCGAATACGTTAGAGTTCGTTCCGAATGCATTCGAATACGTTAGAATACATTCCGAATACATTCGAATACGCTAGAGTTCGTTCCGAATACATTCGAATACGTTAGAGTTCCTTCCGAATACATTCGAATACGTTAGAGTTCGTTCCGAATACATTCGAATACGTTAGAATACATTCCGAATGCATTCGAATACGTTAGAGTTCGTTCCGAATACATTCGAATACGTTAGAATACATTCCGAATGCATTCGAATACGTTAGAATACATTCCGAATACATTCGAATACGCTAGAGTTCGTTCCGAATACATTCGAATACGTTAGAGTTCCTTCCGAATACATTCGAATACGTTAGAATACATTCCGAATACATTCGAATACGCTAGAGTTCGTTCCGAATACATTCGAATACGTTAGAATACATTCCGAATACATTCGAATACGTTAGAATACGTTCCGAATACATTCGAATACGTTAGGATACGTTCCGAATACATTCGAATACGTTAGAATACGTTCCGAATACATTCGAATACGTTAGAATACGTTCCGAATACATTCGAATACGTTAGAATACATTCCGAATACATTCGAATACGTTAGAATACGTTCCGAATACATTCGAATACGTTAGGATACGTTCCGAATACATTCGAATACGTTAGAATACGTTCCGAATACATTCGAATACGTTAGAATACGTTCCGAATACATTCGAATACGTTAGAATACATTCCGAATGCATTCGAACACGTTAGAGTTCGTTCCGAATACATTCGAATACGTTAGAATACGTTCCGAATACATTCGAATACGTTAGAATACATTCCGAATACATTCGAATACGTTAGAATACGTTTCGAATACATTCGAATACGTTAGAATACGTTCCGAATACATTCGAATACGTTAGAATACGTTCCGAATACATTCGAATACGTTCGAATACATTCCGAATGCATTCGAATACGTTAGAATACATTCCGAATACATTCGAATACGTTAGAATACATTCCGAATGCATTCGAATACGTTAGAATACATTCCGAATGCATTCGAATACGTTAGAGTTCGTTCCGAATGCATTCGAATACGTTAGAATACATTCCGAATACATTCGAATACGCTAGAGTTCGTTCCGAATACATTCGAATACGTTAGAGTTCCTTCCGAATACATTCGAATACGTTAGAGTTCGTTCCGAATACATTCGAATACGTTAGAATACATTCCGAATGCATTCGAATACGTTAGAGTTCGTTCCGAATACATTCGAATACGTTAGAATACATTCCGAATGCATTCGAATACGTTAGAATACATTCCGAATACATTCGAATACGCTAGAGTTCGTTCCGAATACATTCGAATACGTTAGAGTTCCTTCCGAATACATTCGAATACGTTAGAATACATTCCGAATACATTCGAATACGCTAGAGTTCGTTCCGAATACATTCGAATACGTTAGAGTTCCTTCCGAATGCATTCGAATACGTTAGAATACATTCCGAATACATTCGAATACGCTAGAGTTCGTTCCGAATACATTCGAATACGTTAGAGTTCCTTCCGAATGCATTCGAATACGTTAGAATACATTCCGAATACATTCGAATACGCTAGAGTTCGTTCCGAATACATTCGAATACGTTAGAGTTCCTTCCGAATGCATTCGAATACGTTAGAATACATTCCGAATACATTCGAATACGCTAGAGTTCGTTCCGAATACATTCGAATACGTTAGAGTTCCTTCCGAATACATTCGAATACGTTAGAGTTCGTTCCGAATGCATTCGAATACGTTAGAATACATTCCGAATACATTCGAATACGTTAGAATACATTCCGAATGCATTCGAATACGTTAGAATACATTCCGAATACATTCGAATACGTTAGAATACATTCCTTATACTTTCGAATACGTTAGAATACATTCCGAATACATTCGAATACGTTAGAATACATTCCGAATACTTTCGAATACGTTAGAATACATTCCGAATGCATTCGAATACGTTAGAGTTCGTTCCGAATACATTCGAATATGTTAGAATACATTCCGAATACATTCGAATACGTTAGAATACATTCCGAATGCATTCGAATACGTTAGAGTTCGTTCCGAATACATTCGAATACGTTAGAATACATTCCGAATACATTCGAATACGTTAGAATACATTCCGAATGCATTCGAATACGTTAGAATACATTCCGAATACATTCGAATACGTTAGAATACATTCCTTATACTTTCGAATACGTTAGAATACATTCCGAATACATTATAATACGTTAGAATACATTCCGAATACTTTCGAATACGTTAGAATACATTCCGAATGCATTCGAATACGTTAGAGTTCGTTCCGAATACATTCGAATACGTTAGAATACATTCCGAATGCATTCGAATACGTTAGAATACATTCCGAATACATTCGAATACGTTAGAATACATTCCGAATGCATTCGAATACGTTAGAATACATTCCTTATACTTTCGAATACGTTAGAATACATTCCGAATACATTCGAATACGTTAGAATACATTCCGAATACTTTCGAATACGTTAGAATACATTCCGAATGCATTCGAATACGTTAGAGTTCGTTCCGAATACATTCGAATATGTTAGAATACATTCCGAATACATTCGAATACGTTAGAATACATTCCGAATACATTCGAATACGTTAGAATACATTCCGAATACATTCGAATACGTTAGAATACATTCCGAATACTTTCGAATACGTTAGAATACATTCCGAATGCATTCGAATACGTTAGAATACATTCCGAATGCATTCGAATACGTTAGAGTTCGTTCCGAATACATTCGACTACGTTAGAATACATTCCGAATACATTCGAATACGTTAGAGTTCGTTCCGAATACATTCGAATACGTTAGAGTTCGTTCCGAATACATTCGAATACGTTAGAGTTCGTTCCGAATACATTCGAATACGTTAGAGTTCGTTCCGAATACATTCGAATACGTTAGAGTTCGTTCCGAATGCATTCGAATACGTTAGAATACATTCCGAATACATTCGAATACGTTAGAATACGTTCCGAATACATTCGAATACGTTAGAGTTCGTTCCGAATACATTCGAATACGTTAGAATACATTCCGAATACATTCGAATACGTTAGAGTTCGTTCCGAATACATTCGAATACGTTAGAGTTCGTTCCGAATACATTCGAATACGTTAGAGTTCGTTCCGAATACATTCGAATACGTTAGAATACATTCCGAATACATTCGAATACGTTAGAATACATTCCGAATACATTCGAATACGTTAGAATACATTCCGAATACTTTCGAATACGTTAGAATACGTTCCGAATACATTCGAATACGTTAGAATACGTTCCGAATACATTCGAATACGTTAGAATACGTTCCGAATACATTCGAATACGTTAGAATACATTCCGAATGCATTCGAATACGTTAGAGTTCGTTCCGAATACATTCGAATACGTTAGAATACGTTCCGAATACATTCGAATACGTTAGAATACATTCCGAATACATTCGAATACGTTAGAATACGTTCCGAATACATTCGAATACGTTAGAATACGTTCCGAATACATTCGAATACGTTAGAATACGTTCCGAATACATTCGAATACGTTAGAATACGTTCCGAATACATTCGAATACGTTAGAATACATTCCGAATGCATTCGAATACGTTAGAGTTCGTTCCGAATACATTCGAATACGTTAGAATACGTTCCCAATACATTCGAATACGTTAGAATACATTCCGAATACATTCGAATACGTTAGAATACGTTTCGAATACATTCGAATACGTTAGAGTTCGTTCCGAATACATTCGAATACGTTAGAGTTCCTTCCGAATACATTCGAATACGTTAGAGTTCGTTCCGAATACATTCGAATACGTTAGAGTTCGTTCCGAATGCATTCGAATACGTTAGAATACATTCCGAATGCATTCGAATACGTTAGAGTTCGTTCCGAATACATTCGAATACGTTAGAATACATTCCGAATGCATTCGAATACGTTAGAATACATTCCGAATACATTCGAATACGTTAGAGTTCGTTCCGAATACATTCGAATACGTTAGAATACATTCCGAATGCATTCGAATACGTTAGAATACATTCCGAATGCATTCGAATACGTTAGAATACATTCCGAATACTTTCGAATACGTTAGAATACATTCCGAATACATTCGAATACGTTAGAATACATTCCGAATACTTTCGAATACGTTAGAATACATTCCGAATGCATTCGAATACGTTAGAGTTCGTTCCGAATACATTCGAATATGTTAGAATACATTCCGAATACATTCGAATACGTTAGAATACATTCCGAATACATTCGAATACGTTAGAATACATTCCGAATACATTCGAATACGTTAGAATACATTCCGAATACTTTCGAATACGTTAGAATACATTCCGAATGCATTCGAATACGTTAGAATACATTCCGAATGCATTCGAATACGTTAGAGTTCGTTCAGAATGCAGTCGAATACGTTAGAATACATTCCGAACACATTCGAATACGTTAGAGTTCGTTCCGAATACATTCGAATACGTTAGAGTTCGTTCCGAATACATTCGAATACGTTAGAGTTCGTTCCGAATACATTCGAATACGTTAGAATACATTCCGAATGCATTCGAATACGTTAGAATACATTCCGAATACATTCGAATACGTTAGAGTTCGTTCCGAATACATTCGAATACGTTAGAGTTCGTTCCGAATGCATTCGAATACGTTAGAATACATTCCGAATACATTCGAATACGTTAGAATACATTCCGAATGCATTCGAATACGTTAGAATACATTCCGAATACATTCGAATACGTTAGAGTTCGTTCCGAATACATTCGAATACGTTAGAATACATTCCGAATGCATTCGAATACGTTAGAATACATTCCGAATGCATTCGAATACGTTAGAGTTCGTTCAGAATGCAGTCGAATACGTTAGAATACATTCCGAACACATTCGAATACGTTAGAGTTCGTTCCGAATACATTCGAATACGTTAGAGTTCGTTCCGAATACATTCGAATACGTTAGAGTTCGTTCCGAATACATTCGAATACGTTAGAATACATTCCGAATGCATTCGAATACGTTAGAATACATTCCGAATACATTCGAATACGTTAGAGTTCGTTCCGAATACATTCGAATACGTTAGAATACATTCCGAATGCATTCGAATACGTTAGAATACATTCCGAATGCATTCGAATACGTTAGAATACATTCCGAATACATTCGAATACGTTAGAGTTCGTTCCGAATACATTCGAATACGTTAGAATACATTCCGAATACATTCGAATACGTTAGAATACATTCCGAATGCATTCGAATACGTTAGAATACATTCCGAATACATTCGAATACGTTAGAGTTCGTTCCGAATACATTCGAATACGTTAGAATACATTCCGAATGCATTCGAATACGTTAGAATACATTCCGAATGCATTCGAATACGTTAGAGTTCGTTCAGAATGCAGTCGAATACGTTAGAATACATTCCGAACACATTCGAATACGTTAGAGTTCGTTCCGAATACATTCGAATACGTTAGAATACATTCCGAATACATTCGAATACGTTAGAATACATTCCGAATGCATTCGAATACGTTAGAATACATTCCGAATACATTCGAATACGTTAGAGTTCGTTCCGAATACATTCGAATACGTTAGAATACATTCCGAATACATTCGAATACGTTAGAATACATTCCGAATACATTCGAATACGTTAGAATACATTCCGAATGCATTCGAATACGTTAGAGTTCGTTCCGAATACATTCGAATACGTTAGAGTTCGTTCCGAATACATTCGAATACGTTAGAGTTCGTTCCGAATACATTCGAATACGTTAGAATACATTCCGAATGCATTCGAATACGTTAGAATACATTCCGAATACATTCGAATACGTTAGAGTTCGTTCCGAATACATTCGAATACGTTAGAATACATTCCGAATGCATTCGAATACGTTAGAATACATTCCGAATGCATTCGAATACGTTAGAATACATTCCGAATACATTCGAATACGTTAGAGTTCGTTCCGAATACATTCGAATACGTTAGAATACATTCCGAATACATTCGAATACGTTAGAATACATTCCGAATGCATTCGAATACGTTAGAATACATTCCGAATACATTCGAATACGTTAGAGTTCGTTCCGAATACATTCGAATACGTTAGAATACATTCCGAATGCATTCGAATACGTTAGAATACATTCCGAATGCATTCGAATACGTTAGAGTTCGTTCAGAATGCAGTCGAATACGTTAGAATACATTCCGAACACATTCGAATACGTTAGAGTTCGTTCCGAATGCATTCGAATACGTTAGAATACATTCCGAATACATTCGAATACGTTAGAATACATTCCGAATGCATTCGAATACGTTAGAATACATTCCGAATACATTCGAATACGTTAGAGTTCGTTCCGAATACATTCGAATACGTTAGAGTTCGTTCCGAATGCATTCGAATACGTTAGAATACATTCCGAATACATTCGAATACGTTAGAATACATTCCGAATGCATTCGAATACGTTAGAATACATTCCGAATACATTCGAATACGTTAGAGTTCGTTCCGAATACATTCGAATACGTTAGAATACATTCCGAATGCATTCGAATACGTTAGAATACATTCCGAATGCATTCGAATACGTTAGAATACATTCCGAATACATTCGAATACGTTAGAGTTCGTTCCGAATACATTCGAATACGTTAGAATACATTCCGAATACATTCGAATACGTTAGAATACATTCCGAATGCATTCGAATACGTTAGAATACATTCCGAATGCATTCGAATACGTTAGAATACATTCCGAATACATTCGAATACGTTAGAGTTCGTTCCGAATACATTCGAATACGTTAGAATACATTCCGAATACATTCGAATACGTTAGAATACATTCCGAATACATTCGAATACGTTAGAATACATTCCGAATGCATTCGAATACGTTAGAGTTCGTTCCGAATACATTCGAATACGTTAGAGTTCGTTCCGAATACATTCGAATACGTTAGAGTTCGTTCCGAATACATTCGAATACGTTAGAATACATTCCGAATGCATTCGAATACGTTAGAATACATTCCGAATACATTCGAATACGTTAGAGTTCGTTCCGAATACATTCGAATACGTTAGAATACATTCCGAATGCATTCGAATACGTTAGAATACATTCCGAATGCATTCGAATACGTTAGAATACATTCCGAATACATTCGAATACGTTAGAGTTCGTTCCGAATACATTCGAATACGTTAGAATACATTCCGAATACATTCGAATACGTTAGAATACATTCCGAATGCATTCGAATACGTTAGAATACATTCCGAATACATTCGAATACGTTAGAGTTCGTTCCGAATACATTCGAATACGTTAGAATACATTCCGAATGCATTCGAATACGTTAGAATACATTCCGAATGCATTCGAATACGTTAGAGTTCGTTCAGAATGCAGTCGAATACGTTAGAATACATTCCGAACACATTCGAATACGTTAGAGTTCGTTCCGAATGCATTCGAATACGTTAGAATACATTCCGAATACATTCGAATACGTTAGAATACATTCCGAATGCATTCGAATACGTTAGAATACATTCCGAATACATTCGAATACGTTAGAGTTCGTTCCGAATACATTCGAATACGTTAGAGTTCGTTCCGAATGCATTCGAATACGTTAGAATACATTCCGAATACATTCGAATACGTTAGAATACATTCCGAATGCATTCGAATACGTTAGAATACATTCCGAATACATTCGAATACGTTAGAGTTCGTTCCGAATACATTCGAATACGTTAGAATACATTCCGAATGCATTCGAATACGTTAGAATACATTCCGAATGCATTCGAATACGTTAGAGTTCGTTCAGAATGCAGTCGAATACGTTAGAATACATTCCGAACACATTCGAATACGTTAGAGTTCGTTCCGAATACATTCGAATACGTTAGAGTTCGTTCCGAATACATTCGAATACGTTAGAGTTCGTTCCGAATACATTCGAATACGTTAGAATACATTCCGAATGCATTCGAATACGTTAGAATACATTCCGAATACATTCGAATACGTTAGAGTTCGTTCCGAATACATTCGAATACGTTAGAATACATTCCGAATGCATTCGAATACGTTAGAATACATTCCGAATGCATTCGAATACGTTAGAATACATTCCGAATACATTCGAATACGTTAGAGTTCGTTCCGAATACATTCGAATACGTTAGAATACATTCCGAATACATTCGAATACGTTAGAATACATTCCGAATGCATTCGAATACGTTAGAATACATTCCGAATACATTCGAATACGTTAGAGTTCGTTCCGAATACATTCGAATACGTTAGAATACATTCCGAATGCATTCGAATACGTTAGAATACATTCCGAATGCATTCGAATACGTTAGAGTTCGTTCAGAATGCAGTCGAATACGTTAGAATACATTCCGAACACATTCGAATACGTTAGAGTTCGTTCCGAATACATTCGAATACGTTAGAGTTCGTTCCGAATACATTCGAATACGTTAGAGTTCGTTCCGAATACATTCGAATACGTTAGAATACATTCCGAATGCATTCGAATACGTTAGAATACATTCCGAATACATTCGAATACGTTAGAGTTCGTTCCGAATACATTCGAATACGTTAGAGTTCGTTCCGAATGCATTCGAATACGTTAGAGTTCGTTCCGAATACATTCGAATACGTTAGAGTTCGTTCCGAATACATTCGAATACGTTAGAATACATTCCGAATGCATTCGAATACGTTAGAATACATTCCGAATGCATTCGAATACGTTAGAATACATTCCGAATACTTTCGAATACGTTAGAATACATTCCGAATACATTCGAATACGTTAGAATACATTCCGAATACTTTCGAATACGTTAGAATACATTCCGAATGCATTCGAATACGTTAGAGTTCGTTCCGAATACATTCGAATATGTTAGAATACATTCCGAATACATTCGAATACGTTAGAATACATTCCGAATACATTCGAATACGTTAGAATACATTCCGAATACATTCGAATACGTTAGAATACATTCCGAATACTTTCGAATACGTTAGAATACATTCCGAATGCATTCGAATACGTTAGAATACATTCCGAATACATTCGAATACGTTAGAGTTCGTTCCGAATACATTCGAATACGTTAGAATACATTCCGAATGCATTCGAATACGTTAGAATACATTCCGAATGCATTCGAATACGTTAGAGTTCGTTCCGAATACATTCGAATACGTTAGAATACGTTCCCAATACATTCGAATACGTTAGAATACATTCCGAATACATTCGAATACGTTAGAATACATTCCGAATACATTCGAATACGTTAGAATACATTCCGAATACATTCGAATACGTTAGAATACATTCCGAATACATTCGAATACGTTAGAATACATTCCGAATACTTTCGAATACGTTAGAATACATTCCGAATGCATTCGAATACGTTAGAATACATTCCGAATACATTCGAATACGTTAGAGTTCGTTCCGAATACATTCGAATACGTTAGAATACATTCCGAATGCATTCGAATACGTTAGAATACATTCCGAATGCATTCGAATACGTTAGAATACATTCCGAATACTTTCGAATACGTTAGAATACATTCCGAATACATTCGAATACGTTAGAATACATTCCGAATACTTTCGAATACGTTAGAATACATTCCGAATGCATTCGAATACGTTAGAGTTCGTTCCGAATACATTCGAATATGTTAGAATACATTCCGAATACATTCGAATACGTTAGAATACATTCCGAATACATTCGAATACGTTAGAATACATTCCGAATACATTCGAATACGTTAGAATACATTCCGAATACTTTCGAATACGTTAGAATACATTCCGAATGCATTCGAATACGTTAGAATACATTCCGAATACATTCGAATACGTTAGAGTTCGTTCCGAATACATTCGAATACGTTAGAATACATTCCGAATGCATTCGAATACGTTAGAATACATTCCGAATACATTCGAATACGTTAGAATACATTCCGAATACTTTCGAATACGTTAGAATACATTCCGAATGCATTCGAATACGTTAGAGTTCGTTCCGAATACATTCGAATATGTTAGAATACATTCCGAATACATTCGAATACGTTAGAATACATTCCGAATACATTCGAATACGTTAGAATACATTCCGAATACATTCGAATACGTTAGAATACATTCCGAATACATTCGAATACGTTAGAATACATTCCGAATACTTTCGAATACGTTAGAATACATTCCGAATGCATTCGAATACGTTAGAATACATTCCGAATACATTCGAATACGTTAGAGTTCGTTCCGAATACATTCGAATACGTTAGAATACATTCCGAATGCATTCGAATACGTTAGAATACATTCCGAATGCATTCGAATACGTTAGAATACATTCCGAATACTTTCGAATACGTTAGAATACATTCCGAATACATTCGAATACGTTAGAATACATTCCGAATACTTTCGAATACGTTAGAATACATTCCGAATGCATTCGAATACGTTAGAGTTCGTTCCGAATACATTCGAATATGTTAGAATACATTCCGAATACATTCGAATACGTTAGAATACATTCCGAATACATTCGAATACGTTAGAATACATTCCGAATACATTCGAATACGTTAGAATACATTCCGAATACTTTCGAATACGTTAGAATACATTCCGAATGCATTCGAATACGTTAGAATACATTCCGAATACATTCGAATACGTTAGAGTTCGTTCCGAATACATTCGAATACGTTAGAATACATTCCGAATGCATTCGAATACGTTAGAATACATTCCGAATGCATTCGAATACGTTAGAGTTCGTTCCGAATACATTCGAATACGTTAGAATACGTTCCCAATACATTCGAATACGTTAGAATACATTCCGAATACATTCGAATACGTTAGAATACATTCCGAATACATTCGAATACGTTAGAATACATTCCGAATACATTCGAATACGTTAGAATACATTCCGAATACATTCGAATACGTTAGAATACATTCCGAATACTTTCGAATACGTTAGAATACATTCCGAATGCATTCGAATACGTTAGAATACATTCCGAATACATTCGAATACGTTAGAGTTCGTTCCGAATACATTCGAATACGTTAGAATACATTCCGAATGCATTCGAATACGTTAGAATACATTCCGAATGCATTCGAATACGTTAGAATACATTCCGAATACTTTCGAATACGTTAGAATACATTCCGAATACATTCGAATACGTTAGAATACATTCCGAATACTTTCGAATACGTTAGAATACATTCCGAATGCATTCGAATACGTTAGAGTTCGTTCCGAATACATTCGAATATGTTAGAATACATTCCGAATACATTCGAATACGTTAGAATACATTCCGAATACATTCGAATACGTTAGAATACATTCCGAATACATTCGAATACGTTAGAATACATTCCGAATACTTTCGAATACGTTAGAATACATTCCGAATGCATTCGAATACGTTAGAATACATTCCGAATGCATTCGAATACGTTAGAGTTCGTTCAGAATGCAGTCGAATACGTTAGAATACATTCCGAACACATTCGAATACGTTAGAGTTCGTTCCGAATACATTCGAATACGTTAGAATACGTTCCGAATACATTCGAATAGGTTAGAATACATTCCGAATGCATTCGAATACGTTAGAGTTCGTTCCGAATACATTCGAATACGTTAGAGTTCGTTCCGAATACATTCGAATACGTTAGAGTTCGTTCCGAATACATTCGAATACGTTAGAATACATTCCGAATACTTTCGAATACGTTAGAATACGTTCCGAATGCATTCGAATACGTTAGAGTTCGTTCCGAATACATTCGAATACGTTAGAGTTCGTTCCGAATACATTCGAATACGTTAGAGTTCGTTCCGAATACATTCGAATACGTTAGAGTTCGTTCCGAATGCATTCGAATACGTTAGAATACATTCCGAATACATTCGAATACGTTAGAATACATTCCGAATACATTCGAATACGTTAGAATACATTCCGAATACTTTCGAATACGTTAGAATACATTCCGAATACATTCGAATACGTTAGAATACATTCCGAATGCATTCGAATACGTTAGAATACATTCCGAATACATTCGAATACGTTAGAGTTCGTTCCGAATACATTCGAATACGTTAGAATACATTCCGAATGCATTCGAATACGTTAGAATACATTCCGAATGCATTCGAATACGTTAGAATACATTCCGAATACTTTCGAATACGTTAGAATACATTCCGAATACATTCGAATACGTTAGAATACATTCCGAATACTTTCGAATACGTTAGAATACATTCCGAATGCATTCGAATACGTTAGAGTTCGTTCCGAATACATTCGAATATGTTAGAATACATTCCGAATACATTCGAATACGTTAGAATACATTCCGAATACATTCGAATACGTTAGAATACATTCCGAATACATTCGAATACGTTAGAATACATTCCGAATGCATTCGAATACGTTAGAATACATTCCGAATGCATTCGAATACGTTAGAGTTCGTTCAGAATGCAGTCGAATACGTTAGAATACATTCCGAACACATTCGAATACGTTAGAGTTCGTTCCGAATACATTCGAATACGTTAGAGTTCGTTCCGAATACATTCGAATACGTTAGAGTTCGTTCCGAATACATTCGAATACGTTAGAGTTCGTTCCGAATACATTCGAATACGTTAGAGTTCGTTCCGAATACATTCGAATACGTTAGAATACATTCCGAATGCATTCGAATACGTTAGAGTTCGTTCCGAATGCATTCGAATACGTTAGAATACATTCCGAATACATTCGAATACGTTAGAGTTCGTTCCGAATGCATTCGAATACGTTAGAATACATTCCGAATACATTCGAATACGTTAGAGTTCGTTCCGAATACATTCGAATACGTTAGAGTTCGTTCCGAATACATTCGAATACGTTAGAATACATTCCGAATGCATTCGAATACGTTAGAGTTCGTTCCGAATACATTCGAATACGTTAGAGTTCGTTCCGAATACATTCGAATACGTTAGAGTTCGTTCCGAATACATTCGAATACGTTAGAGTTCGTTCCGAATACATTCGAATACGTTAGAATACATTCCGAATGCATTCGAATACGTTAGAGTTCGTTCCGAATGCATTCGAATACGTTAGAATACATTCCGAATACATTCGAATACGTTAGAGTTCGTTCCGAATGCATTCGAATACGTTAGAATACATTCCGAATACATTCGAATACGTTAGAGTTCGTTCCGAATACATTCGAATACGTTAGAGTTCGTTCCGAATACATTCGAATACGTTAGAGTTCGTTCCGAATACATTCGAATACGTTAGAATACATTCCGAATGCATTCGAATACGTTAGAGTTCGTTCCGAATGCATTCGAATACGTTAGAGTTCGTTCCGAATACATTCGAATACGTTAGAGTTCGTTCCGAATACATTCGAATACGTTAGAGTTCGTTCCGAATACATTCGAATACGTTAGAGTTCGTTCCGAATACATTCGAATACGTTAGAATACATTCCGAATGCATTCGAATACGTTAGAGTTCGTTCCGAATGCATTCGAATACGTTAGAATACATTCCGAATACATTCGAATACGTTAGAGTTCGTTCCGAATGCATTCGAATACGTTAGAGTTCGTTCCGAATACATTCGAATACGTTAGAGTTCGTTCCGAATGCATTCGAATACGTTAGAATACATTCCGAATACATTCGAATACGTTAGAATACATTCCGAATACATTCGAATACGTTAGAGTTCGTTCCGAATACATTCGAATACGTTAGAGTTCGTTCCGAATACATTCGAATACGTTAGAGTTCGTTCCGAATACATTCGAATACGTTAGAGTTCGTTCCGAATACATTCGAATACGTTAGAGTTCGTTCCGAATACATTCGAATACGTTAGAGTTCGTTCCGAATACATTCGAATACGTTAGAGTTCGTTCCGAATACATTCGAATACGTTAGAGTTCGTTCCGAATACATTCGAATACGTTAGAGTTCGTTCCGAATACATTCGAATACGTTAGAGTTCGTTCCGAATACATTCGAATACGTTAGAGTTCGTTCCGAATACATTCGAATACGTTAGAGTTCGTTCCGAATACATTCGAATACGTTAGAGTTCGTTCCGAATACATTCGAATACGTTAGAGTTCGTTCCGAATGCATTCGAATACGTTAGAATACATTCCGAATACATTCGAATACGTTAGAATACGTTCCGAATACATTCGAATACGTTAGAATACATTCCGAATACATTCGAATACGTTAGAGTTCGTTCCGAATACATTCGAATACGTTAGAGTTCGTTCCGAATACATTCGAATACGTTAGAGTTCGTTCCGAATACATTCGAATACGTTAGAGTTCGTTCCGAATACATTCGAATACGTTAGAGTTCGTTCCGAATGCATTCGAATACGTTAGAATACATTCCGAATACATTCGAATACGTTAGAATACGTTCCGAATACATTCGAATACGTTAGAGTTCGTTCCGAATACATTCGAATACGTTAGAATACATTCCGAATACATTCGAATACGTTAGAGTTCGTTCCGAATACATTCGAATACGTTAGAGTTCGTTCCGAATACATTCGAATACGTTAGAGTTCGTTCCGAATACATTCGAATACGTTAGAATACATTCCGAATACATTCGAATACGTTAGAATACATTCCGAATACAATCAAATACGTTAGAATACATTCCGAATACATTCGAATACGTTAGAATACATTCCGAATACATTCGAATACGTTAGAATACATTCCGAATACATTCGAATACGTTAGAATACATTCCGAATGCATTCGAATACGTTAGAGTTCGTTCCGAATACATTCGAATACGTTAGAATACGTTCCGAATACATTCGAATACGTTAGAATACATTCCGAATACATTCGAATACGTTAGAATACATTCCGAATACTTTCGAATACGTTAGAATACGTTCCGAATACATTCGAATACGTTAGAATACGTTCCGAATACATTCGAATACGTTAGAATACGTTCCGAATACATTCGAATACGTTGGAGTTCGTTTCGAATACAATCGAATTCGTTAGAATACGTTCCGAATACATTCGAATACGTTAGAATACATTCCGAATACAATCAAATACGTTAGAATACATTCCGAATACATTCGAATACGTTAGAATACATTCCGAATACATTCGAATACGTTAGAATACATTCCGAATACATTCGAATACGTTAGAATACATTCCGAATGCATTCGAATACGTTAGAGTTCGTTCCGAATACATTCGAATACGTTAGAATACGTTCCGAATACATTCGAATACGTTAGAATACATTCCGAATACATTCGAATACGTTAGAATACATTCCGAATACATTCGAATACGTTAGAATACATTCCGAATACATTCGAATACGTTAGAATACATTCCGAATGCATTCGAATACGTTAGAGTTCGTTCCGAATACATTCGAATACGTTAGAATACGTTCCGAATACATTCGAATACGTTAGAATACATTCCGAATACATTCGAATACGTTAGAATACATTCCGAATACTTTCGAATACGTTAGAATACATTCCGAATACATTCGAATACGTTAGAATACATTCCAAATACTTTCGAATACGTTAGAATACGTTCCGAATACATTCGAATACGTTAGAATACGTTCCGAATACATTCGAATACGTTAGAATACGTTCCGAATACATTCGAATACGTTGGAGTTCGTTTCGAATACAATCGAATTCGTTAGAATACGTTCCGAATACATTCGAATACGTTAGAATACATTCCGAATACATTCGAATACGTTAGAATACATTCCGAATACATTCGAATACGTTAGAATACATTCCGAATGCATTCGAATACGTTAGAGTTCGTTCCGAATACATTCGAATACGTTAGAATACGTTCCGAATACATTCGAATACGTTAGAATACATTCCGAATGCATTCGAATACGTTAGAATACATTCCGAATACATTCGAATACGTTGGAGTTCGTTTCGAATACAATCGAATTCGTTAGAATACGTTCCGAATACATTCGAATACGTTAGAATACGTTCCGAATACATTCGAATACGTTAGAATACGTTCCGAATACATTCGAATACGTTAGAATACATTCCGAATACATTCGAATACGTTAGAATACGTTCCGAATACATTCGAATACGTTAGAGTTCGTTCCGAATACATTCGAATACGTTAGAATACGTTCCGAATACATTCGAATACGTTAGAATACATTCCGAATACATTCGAATACGTTAGAATACATTCCGAATACATTCGAATACGTTAGAATACATTCCGAATACATTCGAATACGTTAGAATACATTCCGAATGCATTCGAATACGTTAGAGTTCGTTCCGAATACATTCGAATACGTTAGAATACGTTCCGAATACATTCGAATACGTTAGAATACATTCCGAATACATTCGAATACGTTAGAATACATTCCGAATACTTTCGAATACGTTAGAATACATTCCGAATACATTCGAATACGTTAGAATACATTCCAAATACTTTCGAATACGTTAGAATACGTTCCGAATACATTCGAATACGTTAGAATACGTTCCGAATACATTCGAATACGTTGGAGTTCGTTTCGAATACAATCGAATTCGTTAGAATACGTTCCGAATACATTCGAATACGTTAGAATACATTCCGAATACATTCGAATACGTTAGAATACATTCCGAATACATTCGAATACGTTAGAATACATTCCGAATGCATTCGAATACGTTAGAGTTCGTTCCGAATACATTCGAATACGTTAGAATACGTTCCGAATACATTCGAATACGTTAGAATACATTCCGAATGCATTCGAATACGTTAGAATACATTCCGAATACATTCGAATACGTTGGAGTTCGTTTCGAATACAATCGAATTCGTTAGAATACGTTCCGAATACATTCGAATACGTTAGAATACGTTCCGAATACATTCGAATACGTTAGAATACGTTCCGAATACATTCGAATACGTTAGAATACATTCCGAATACATTCGAATACGTTAGAATACGTTCCGAATACATTCGAATACGTTAGAGTTCGTTCCGAATACATTCGAATACGTTAGAGTTCGTTCCGAATACATTCGAATACGTTAGAGTTCGTTCCGAATACATTCGAATACGTTAGAATACGTTCCGAATACATTCGAATACGTTATAATACGTTCCGAATACATTCGAATACGTTAGAATACATTCCGAATACATTCGAATACGTTAGAATACGTTCCGAATACATTCGAATACGTTGGAGTTCGTTTCGAATACAATCGAATTCGTTAGAATACGTTCCGAATACATTCGAATACGTTAGAATACATTCCGAATACATTCGAATACGTTAGAATACATTCCGAATACATTCGAATACGTTAGAATACATTCCGAATGCATTCGAATACGTTAGAGTTCGTTCCGAATACATTCGAATACGTTAGAATACGTTCCGAATACATTCGAATACGTTAGAATACATTCCGAATACATTCGAATACGTTAGAATACATTCCGAATACATTCGAATACGTTAGAATACATTCCGAATACATTCGAATACGTTAGAATACATTCCGAATGCATTCGAATACGTTAGAGTTCGTTCCGAATACATTCGAATACGTTAGAATACGTTCCGAATACATTCGAATACGTTAGAATACATTCCGAATACATTCGAATACGTTAGAATACATTCCGAATACTTTCGAATACGTTAGAATACATTCCGAATACATTCGAATACGTTAGAATACATTCCGAATACTTTCGAATACGTTAGAATACGTTCCGAATACATTCGAATACGTTAGAATACGTTCCGAATACATTCGAATACGTTAGAATACGTTCCGAATACATTCGAATACGTTGGAGTTCGTTTCGAATACAATCGAATTCGTTAGAATACGTTCCGAATACATTCGAATACGTTAGAATACATTCCGAATACAATCAAATACGTTAGAATACATTCCGAATACATTCGAATACGTTAGAATACGTTCCGAATACATTCGAATACGTTAGAATACGTTCCGAATACATTCGAATACGTTAGAATACGTTCCGAATACATTCGAATACGTTAGAATACATTCCGAATGCATTCGAATACGTTAGAGTTCGTTCCGAATACATTCGAATACGTTAGAATACGTTCCCAATACATTCGAATACGTTAGAATACATTCCGAATACATTCGAATACGTTAGAATACGTTTCGAATACATTCGAATACGTTAGAATACGTTCCGAATACATTCGAATACGTTAGAATACGTTCCGAATACATTCGAATACGTTCGAATACATTCCGAATGCATTCGAATACGTTAGAATACATTCCGAATACATTCGAATACGTTAGAATACATTCCGAATGCATTCGAATACGTTAGAATACATTCCGAATACATTCGAATACGTTAGAGTTCGTTCCGAATACATTCGAATACGTTAGAATACGTTCCGAATACATTCGAATACGTTAGAATACGTTCCGAATACATTCGAATACGTTAGAATACATTCCGAATACATTCGAATACGTTAGAATACGTTCCGAATACATTCGAATACGTTAGAGTTCGTTCCGAATACATTCGAATACGTTAGAGTTCGTTCCGAATACATTCGAATACGTTAGAGTTCATTCCGAATACATTCGAATACGTTAGAATACGTTCCGAATACATTCGAATACGTTATAATACGTTCCGAATACATTCGAATACGTTAGAATACATTCCGAATACATTCGAATACGTTAGAATACATTCCGAATGCATTCGACTACGTTAGAGTTCGTTCCGAATGCATTCGAATACGTTAGAGTTCGTTCCGAATACATTCGAATACGTTAGAATACGTTCCGAATACATTCGAATACGTTATAATACGTTCCGAATACATTCGAATACGTTAGAATACATTCCGAATACATTCGAATACGTTAGAATACGTTCCGAATACATTCGAATACGTTAGAGTTCGTTCCGAATGCATTCGAATACGTTAGAATACATTCCGAATACATTCGAATACGTTAGAGTTCGTTCCGAATACATTCGAATACGTTAGAATACGTTCCGAATACATTCGAATACGTTATAATACGTTCCGAATACATTCGAATACGTTAGAATACATTCCGAATACATTCGAATACGTTAGAATACATTCCGAATGCATTCGACTACGTTAGAGTTCGTTCCGAATGCATTCGAATACGTTAGAGTTCGTTCCGAATACATTCGAATACGTTAGAATACGTTCCGAATACATTCGAATACGTTATAATACGTTCCGAATACATTCGAATACGTTAGAATACATTCCGAATACATTCGAATACGTTAGAATACGTTCCGAATACATTCGAATACGTTAGAGTTCGTTCCGAATGCATTCGAATACGTTAGAATACATTCCGAATACATTCGAATACGTTAGAGTTCGTTCCGAATACATTCGAATACGTTAGAATACGTTCCGAATACATTCGAATACGTTAGAATACGTTCCGAATACATTCGAATACGTTAGAATACGTTCCGAATACATTCGAATACGTTAGAGTTCGTTCCGAATGCATTCGAATACGTTAGAATACATTCCGAATACATTCGAATACGTTAGAGTTCGTTCCGAATACATTCGAATACGTTAGAGTTCGTTGCGAATACATTCGAATACGTTAGAGTTCGTTCCGAATGCATTCGAATACGTTAGAATACATTCCGAATACATTCGAATACGTTAGAGTTCGTTCCGAATACATTCGAATACGTTAGAATACATTCCGAATACATTCGAATACGTTAGAATACATTCCGAATACATTCGAATACGTTAGAGTTCGTTCCGAATACATTCGAATACGTTAGAGTTCGTTCCGAATGCATTCGAATACGTTAGAATACATTCCGAATACATTCGAATACGTTAGAGTTCGTTCCGAATACATTCGAATACGTTAGAGTTCGTTCCGAATGCATTCGAATACGTTAGAATACATTCCGAATACATTCGAATACGTTAGAATACATTCCGAATACATTCGAATACGTTAGAGTTCGTTCCGAATACATTCGAATACGTTAGAGTTCGTTCCGAATACATTCGAATACGTTAGAATACGTTCCGAATACATTCGAATACGTTAGAGTTCGTTCCGAATACATTCGAATACGTTAGAGTTCGTTCCGAATACATTCGAATACGTTAGAATACGTTCCGAATACATTCGAATACGTTAGAATACGTTCCGAATACATTCGAATACGTTAGAGTTCGTTCCGAATACATTCGAATACGTTAGAATACATTCCGAATACATTCGAATACGTTAGAGTTCGTTCCGAATACATTCGAATACGTTAGAGTTCGTTCCGAATACATTCGAATACGTTAGAATACGTTCCGAATACATTCGAATACGTTAGAGTTCGTTCCGAATACATTCGAATACGTTAGAATACATTCCGAATACATTCGAATACGTTAGAGTTCGTTCCGAATACATTCGAATACGTTAGAGTTCGTTCCGAATACATTCGAATACGTTAGAGTTCGTTCCGAATACATTCGAATACGTTAGAGTTCGTTCCGAATACATTCGAATACGTTAGAATACATTCCGAATGCATTCGAATACGTTAGAGTTCGTTCCGAATACATTCGAATACGTTAGAATACGTTCCGAATACATTCGAATACGTTAGAGTTCGTTCCGAATACATTCGAATACGTTAGAGTTCGTTCCGAATACATTCGAATACGTTAGAGTTCGTTCCGAATACATTCGAATACGTTAGAGTTCGTTCCGAATACATTCGAATACGTTAGAATACGTTCCGAATACATTCGAATACGTTAGAGTTCGTTCCGAATACATTCGAATACGTTAGAGTTCGTTCCGAATACATTCGAATACGTTAGAGTTCGTTCCGAATACATTCGAATACGTTAGAATACATTCCGAATGCATTCGAATACGTTAGAGTTCGTTCCGAATACATTCGAATACGTTAGAGTTCGTTCCGAATACATTCGAATACGTTAGAGTTCGTTCCGAATACATTCGAATACGTTAGAGTTCGTTCCGAATACATTCGAATACGTTAGAGTTCGTTCCGAATACATTCGAATACGTTAGAGTTCGTTCCGAATACATTCGAATACGTTAGAGTTCGTTCCGAATACATTCGAATACGTTAGAGTTCGTTCCGAATACATTCGAATACGTTAGAATACATTCCGAATGCATTCGAATACGTTAGAGTTCGTTCCGAATACATTCGAATACGTTAGAATACGTTCCGAATACATTCGAATACGTTAGAGTTCGTTCCGAATACATTCGAATACGTTAGAATACGTTCCGAATACATTCGAATACGTTAGAGTTCGTTCCGAATACATTCGAATACGTTAGAGTTCGTTCCGAATACATTCGAATACGTTAGAATACGTTCCGAATACATTCGAATACGTTAGAATACGTTCCGAATACATTCGAATACGTTAGAGTTCGTTCCGAATACATTCGAATACGTTAGAATACATTCCGAATACATTCGAATACGTTAGAGTTCGTTCCGAATACATTCGAATACGTTAGAGTTCGTTCCGAATACATTCGAATACGTTAGAATACGTTCCGAATACATTCGAATACGTTAGAGTTCGTTCCGAATACATTCGAATACGTTAGAATACATTCCGAATACATTCGAATACGTTAGAGTTCGTTCCGAATACATTCGAATACGTTAGAGTTCGTTCCGAATACATTCGAATACGTTAGAGTTCGTTCCGAATACATTCGAATACGTTAGAGTTCGTTCCGAATACATTCGAATACGTTAGAGTTCGTTCCGAATACATTCGAATACGTTAGAATACGTTCCGAATACATTCAAATACGTTAGAGTTCGTTCCGAATACATTCGAATACGTTAGAATACATTCCGAATACATTCGAATACGTTAGAATACATTCCGAATACATTCGAATACGTTAGAGTTCGTTCCGAATACATTCGAATAAGTTAGAGTTCGTTCCGAATACATTCGAATACGTTAGAGTTCGTTCCGAATACATTCGAATACGTTAGAGTTCGTTCCGAATACATTCGAATACGTTAGAATACGTTCCGAATACATTCGAATACGTTAGAGTTCGTTCCGAATACATTCGAATACGTTAGAGTTCGTTCCGAATACATTCGAATACGTTAGAATACATTCCGAATACATTCGAATACGTTAGAATACATTCCGAATACATTCGAATACGTTAGAGTTCGTTCCGAATACTTTCGAATACGTTAGAGTTCGTTCCGAATACATTCGAATACGTTAGAGTTCGTTCCGAATGCATTCGAATACGTTAGAATACATTCCGAATACATTCGAATACGTTAGAGTTCGTTCCGAATACATTCGAATACGTTAGAGTTCGTTCCGAATACATTCGAATACGTTAGAGTTCGTTCCGAATACATTCGAATACGTTAGAGTTCGTTCCGAATGCATTCGAATACGTTAGAATACATTCCGAATGCATTCGAATACGTTAGAATACGTTCCGAATACATTCGAATACGTTAGAATACGTTCCGAATACATTCGAATACGTTAGAGTACATTCCGAATACTTTCGAATACGTTAGAATACATTCCGAATGCATTCGAATACGTTAGAATACATTCCGAATACATTCGAATACGTTAGAATACATTCCGAATGCATTCGAATACGTTAGAGTACATTCCGAATACTTTCGAATACGTTAGAATACATTCCGAATACATTCGAATACGTTAGAATACATTCCGAATACTTTCGAATACGTTAGAATACATTCCGAATGCATTCGAATACGTTAGAGTTCGTTCCGAATACATTCGAATACGTTAGAATACGTTCCGAATACATTCGAATACGTTAGAGTTCGTTCCGAATACATTCGAATACGTTAGAATACATTCCGAATGCATTCGAATACGTTAGAGTACATTCCGAATACTTTCGAATACGTTAGAATACATTCCGAATACATTCGAATACGTTAGAATACATTCCGAATACTTTCGAATACGTTAGAATACATTCCGAATGCATTCGAATACGTTAGAGTTCGTTCCGAATACATTCGAATACGTTAGAATACGTTCCGAATACATTCGAATACGTTAGAATACATTCCGAATGCATTCGAATACGTTAGAATACATTCCGAATACATTCGAATACGTTAGAGTTCGTTCCGAATACATTCGAATACGTTAGAGTTCGTTCCGAATACATTCGAATACGTTAGAATACATTCCGAATGCATTCGAATACGTTAGAATACATTCCGAATACATTCGAATACGTTAGAATACATTCCGAATGCATTCGAATACGTTAGAGTACATTCCGAATACTTTCGAATACGTTAGAATACATTCCGAATACATTCGAATACGTTAGAATACATTCCGAATACTTTCGAATACGTTAGAATACATTCCGAATGCATTCGAATACGTTAGAGTTCGTTCCGAATACATTCGAATACGTTAGAATACATTCCGAATACATTCGAATACGTTAGAATACATTCCGAATACATTCGAATACGTTAGAATACATTCCGAATACATTCGAATACGTTAGAACACATTCCGAATACTTTCGAATACGTTAGAATACATTCCGAATACTTTCGAATAGGTTAGAATACATTCCGAATACATTCGACTACGTTAGAATACATTCCGAATACATTCGAATACGTTAGAATACATTCCGAATACATTCGAATACGTTAGAATACGTTCCGAATACATTCGAATACGTTAGAATACATTCCGAATGCATTCGAATACGTTAGAATACATTCCGAATACATTCGAATACGTTAGAGTTCGTTCCGAATACATTCGAATACGTTAGAATACGTTCCGAGTACATTCGAATACGTTAGAATACGTTCCGAATACATTCGAATACGTTAGAATACGTTCCGAATACATTCGAATACGTTAGAATACATTCCGAATGCATTCGAATACGTTAGAATACATTCCGAATACATTCGACTACGTTAGAATACATTCCGAATACATTCGAATACGTTAGAGTTCGTTCCGAATGCATTCGAATACGTTAGAATACATTCCGAATACATTCGACTACGTTAGAATACATTCCGAATACATTCGAATACGTTAGAGTTCGTTCCGAATGCATTCGAATACGTTAGAATACATTCCGAATACATTCGACTACGTTAGAATACATTCCGAATACATTCGAATACGTTAGAGTTCGTTGCGAATACATTCGAATACGTTAGAGTTCGTTCCGAATGCATTCGAATACGTTAGAATACATTCCGAATACATTCGAATACGTTAGAGTTCGTTCCGAATACATTCGAATACGTTAGAGTTCGTTCCGAATACATTCGAATACGTTAGAATACATTCCGAATACATTCGAATACGTTAGAATACATTCCGAATACATTCGAATACGTTAGAGTTCGTTCCGAATGCATTCGAATACGTTAGAATACATTCCGAATACATTCGAATACGTTAGAGTTCGTTCCGAATACATTCGAATACGTTAGAATACGTTCCGAGTACATTCGAATACGTTAGAATACGTTCCGAATACATTCGAATACGTTAGAATACGTTCCGAATACATTCGAATACGTTAGAATACATTCCGAATGCATTCGAATACGTTAGAATACATTCCGAATACATTCGAATACGTTAGAGTTCGTTCCGAATGCATTCGAATACGTTAGAATACATTCCGAATGCATTCGAATACGTTAGAATACATTCCGAATACATTCGAATACGTTAGAGTTCGTTCCGAATACATTCGAATACGTTAGAATACATTCCGAATACTTTCGAATACGTTAGAATACATTCCGAATACATTCGAATACGTTAGAGTTCGTTCCGAATACTTTCGAATACGTTAGAGTTCGTTGCGAATACATTCGAATACGTTAGAGTTCGTTCCGAATGCATTCGAATACGTTAGAATACATTCCGAATACATTCGAATACGTTAGAGTTCGTTCCGAATACATTCGAATACGTTAGAGTTCGTTCCGAATACATTCGAATACGTTAGAATACATTCCGAATACATTCGAATACGTTAGAATACATTCCGAATACATTCGAATACGTTAGAGTTCGTTCCGAATGCATTCGAATACGTTAGAATACATTCCGAATACATTCGAATACGTTAGAGTCGAATGTATTCGGAATGTATTCTAACCTATTCGAAAGTATTCGGAATGTATTCTAACGTATTCGAAAGTATTCGGAATGTGTTCTAACGTATTCGAATGTATTCGGAATGTATTCTAACGTATTCGAATGTATTCGGAATGTATTCTAACGTATTCGAATGTATTCGGAATGTATTCTAACGTATTCGAATGTATTCGGAACGAACTCTAACGTATTCGAATGCATTCGGAATGTATTCTAACGTATTCGAAAGTATTCGGAATGTATTCTAACGTATTCGAATGTATTCGGAATGTATTCTAACGTATTCGAAAGTATTCGGAATGTACTCTAACGTATTCGAATGCATTCGGAATGTATTCTAACGTATTCGAATGTATTCGGAATGTATTCTAACGTATTCGAATGCATTCGGAATGTATTCTAACGTATTCGAATGTATTCGGAACGAACTCTAACGTATTCGAATGTATTCGGAACGAACTCTAACGTATTCGAATGTATTCGGAATGTATTCTAACGTATTCGAATGCATTCGGAATGTATTCTAACGTATTCGAATGTATTCGGAACGTATTCTAACGTATTCGAATGTATTCGGAACGAACTCTAACGTATTCGAATGCATTCGGAATGTATTCTAACGTATTCGAAAGTATTCGGAATGTATTCTAACGTATTCGAATGTATTCGGAATGTATTCTAACGTATTCGAAAGTATTCGGAATGTACTCTAACGTATTCGAATGCATTCGGAATGTATTCTAACGTATTCGAATGTATTCGGAACGAACTCTAACGTATTCGAATGTATTCGGAACGTATTCTAACGTATTCGAATGTATTCGGAACGAACTCTAACGTATTCGAATGCATTCGGAATGTATTCTAACGTATTCGAAAGTATTCGGAATGTATTCTAACGTATTCGAATGTATTCGGAATGTATTCTAACGTATTCGAAAGTATTCGGAATGTACTCTAACGTATTCGAATGCATTCGGAATGTATTCTAACGTATTCGAATGTATTCGGAATGTATTCTAACGTATTCGAATGCATTCGGAATGTATTCTAACGTATTCGAAAGTATTCGGAATGTACTCTAACGTATTCGAATGTATTCGGAACGTATTCTAACGTATTCGAATGTATTCGGAACGTATTCTAACGTATTCGAATGCATTCGGAATGTATTCTAACGTATTCGAATGCATTCGGAACGAACTCTAACGTATTCGAATGTATTCGGAACGAACTCTAACGTATTCGAATGTATTCGGAACGAACTCTAACGTATTCGAATGTATTCGGAACGAACTCTAACGTATTCGAATGTATTCGGAATGTATTCTAACGTATTCGAATGCATTCGGAACGAACTCTAACGTATTCGAATGTATTCGGAACGAACTCTAACGTATTCGAAAGTATTCGGAACGAACTCTAACGTATTCGAATGTATTCGGAATGTATTCTAACGTATTCGAATGTATTCGGAATGTATTCTAACGTATTCGAATGTATTCGGAACGAACTCTAACGTATTCGAATGTATTCGGAACGAACTCTAACGTATTCGAATGTATTCGGAACGTATTCTAACGTATTCGAATGTATTCGGAACGAACTCTAACGTATTCGAATGTATTCGGAACGAACTCTAACGTATTCGAATGTATTCGGAACGAACTCTAACTTATTCGAATGTATTCGGAATGTATTCTAACGTATTCGAATGCATTCGGAACGAACTCTAACGTATTCGAATGTATTCGGAACGAACTCTAACGTATTCGAATGTATTCGGAACGAACTCTAACGTATTCGAATGTATTCGGAATGTATTCTAACGTATTCGAATGTATTCGGAACGTATTCTAACGTATTTGAATGTATTCGGAACGAACTCTAACGTATTCGAATGTATTCGGAACGAACTCTAACGTATTCGAATGTATTCGGAACGAACTCTAACTTATTCGAATGTATTCGGAATGTATTCTAACGTATTCGAATGCATTCGGAACGAACTCTAACGTATTCGAATGTATTCGGAACGAACTCTAACGTATTCGAATGTATTCGGAACGAACTCTAACGTATTCGAATGTATTCGGAATGTATTCTAACGTATTCGAATGTATTCGGAACGTATTCTAACGTATTCGAATGTATTCGGAACGAACTCTAACGTATTCGAATGTATTCGGAACGAACTCTAACGTATTCGAATGTATTCGGAATGTATTCTAACGTATTCGAATGCATTCGGAACGAACTCTAACGTATTCGAATGTATTCGGAACGAACTCTAACGTATTCGAATGTATTCGGAACGAACTCTAACGTATTCGAATGTATTCGGAATGTATTCTAACGTATTCGAATGTATTCGGAACGTATTCTAACGTATTCGAATGTATTCGGAACGAACTCTAACGTATTCGAATGTATTCGGAACGAACTCTAACGTATTCGAATGTATTCGGAACGAACTCTAACTTATTCGAATGTATTCGGAATGTATTCTAACGTATTCGAATGCATTCGGAACGAACTCTAACGTATTCGAATGTATTCGGAACGAACTCTAACGTATTCGAATGTATTCGGAACGAACTCTAACGTATTCGAATGTATTCGGAATGTATTCTAACGTATTCGAATGTATTCGGAACGTATTCTAACGTATTCGAATGTATTCGGAACGAACTCTAACGTATTCGAATGTATTCGGAACGAACTCTAACGTATTCGAATGTATTCGGAACGAACTCTAACTTATTCGAATGTATTCGGAATGTATTCTAACGTATTCGAATGCATTCGGAACGAACTCTAACGTATTCGAATGTATTCGGAACGAACTCTAACGTATTCGAATGTATTCGGAATGTATTCTAACGTATTCGAATGCATTCGGAACGAACTCTAACGTATTCGAATGTATTCGGAACGAACTCTAACGTATTCGAATGTATTCGGAACGAACTCTAACGTATTCGAATGTATTCGGAATGTATTCTAACGTATTCGAATGTATTCGGAACGTATTCTAACGTATTCGAATGTATTCGGAACGAACTCTAACGTATTCGAATGTATTCGGAACGAACTCTAACGTATTCGAATGTATTCGGAACGAACTCTAACTTATTCGAATGTATTCGGAATGTATTCTAACGTATTCGAATGCATTCGGAACGAACTCTAACGTATTCGAATGTATTCGGAACGAACTCTAACGTATTCGAATGTATTCGGAACGAACTCTAACGTATTCGAATGTATTCGGAATGTATTCTAACGTATTCGAATGTATTCGGAACGTATTCTAACGTATTCGAATGTATTCGGAACGAACTCTAACGTATTCGAATGTATTCGGAACGAACTCTAACGTATTCGAATGTATTCGGAACGAACTCTAACTTATTCGAATGTATTCGGAATGTATTCTAACGTATTCGAATGTATTCGGAACGAACTCTAACGTATTCGAATGTATTCGGAACGAACTCTAACGTATTCGAATGTATTCGGAACGAACTCTAACGTATTCGAATGTATTCGGAATGTATTCTAACGTATTCGAATGCATTCGGAACGAACTCTAACGTATTCGAATGTATTCGCAACGAACTCTAACGTATTCGAATGTATTCGGAATGTATTCTAACGTAGTCGAATGTATTCGGAATGTATTCTAACGTATTCGAATGCATTCGGAACGAACTCTAACGTATTCGAATGTATTCGGAATGTATTCTAACGTAGTCGAATGTATTCGGAATGTATTCTAACGTATTCGAATGCATTCGGAACGAACTCTAACGTATTCGAATGTATTCGGAATGTATTCTAACGTAGTCGAATGTATTCGGAATGTATTCTAACGTATTCGAATGCATTCGGAATGTATTCTAACGTATTCGAATGTATTCGGAACGTATTCTAACGTATTCGAATGTATTCGGAACGTATTCTAACGTATTCGAATGTACTCGGAACGTATTCTAACGTATTCGAATGTATTCGGAACGAACTCTAACGTATTCGAATGTATTCGGAATGTATTCTAACGTATTCGAATGCATTCGGAATGTATTCTAACGTATTCGAATGTATTCGGAACGTATTCTAACGTATTCGAATGTATTCGGAATGTATTCTAACGTATTCGAATGTATTCGGAATGTATTCTAACGTAGTCGAATGTATTCGGAATGTATTCTAACCTATTCGAAAGTATTCGGAATGTATTCTAACGTATTCGAAAGTATTCGGAATGTGTTCTAACGTATTCGAATGTATTCGGAATGTATTCTAACGTATTCGAATGTATTCGGAATGTATTCTAACGTATTCGAATGTATTCGGAATGTATTCTAACGTATTCGAATGTATTCGGAACGAACTCTAACGTATTCGAATGCATTCGGAATGTATTCTAACGTATTCGAAAGTATTCGGAATGTATTCTAACGTATTCGAATGTATTCGGAATGTATTCTAACGTATTCGAAAGTATTCGGAATGTACTCTAACGTATTCGAATGCATTCGGAATGTATTCTAACGTATTCGAATGTATTCGGAATGTATTCTAACGTATTCGAATGCATTCGGAATGTATTCTAACGTATTCGAATGTATTCGGAACGAACTCTAACGTATTCGAATGTATTCGGAACGAACTCTAACGTATTCGAATGTATTCGGAATGTATTCTAACGTATTCGAATGCATTCGGAATGTATTCTAACGTATTCGAATGTATTCGGAACGTATTCTAACGTATTCGAATGTATTCGGAACGAACTCTAACGTATTCGAATGCATTCGGAATGTATTCTAACGTATTCGAAAGTATTCGGAATGTATTCTAACGTATTCGAATGTATTCGGAATGTATTCTAACGTATTCGAAAGTATTCGGAATGTACTCTAACGTATTCGAATGCATTCGGAATGTATTCTAACGTATTCGAATGTATTCGGAACGAACTCTAACGTATTCGAATGTATTCGGAACGTATTCTAACGTATTCGAATGTATTCGGAACGAACTCTAACGTATTCGAATGCATTCGGAATGTATTCTAACGTATTCGAAAGTATTCGGAATGTATTCTAACGTATTCGAATGTATTCGGAATGTATTCTAACGTATTCGAAAGTATTCGGAATGTACTCTAACGTATTCGAATGCATTCGGAATGTATTCTAACGTATTCGAATGTATTCGGAATGTATTCTAACGTATTCGAATGCATTCGGAATGTATTCTAACGTATTCGAAAGTATTCGGAATGTACTCTAACGTATTCGAATGTATTCGGAACGTATTCTAACGTATTCGAATGTATTCGGAACGTATTCTAACGTATTCGAATGCATTCGGAATGTATTCTAACGTATTCGAATGCATTCGGAACGAACTCTAACGTATTCGAATGTATTCGGAACGAACTCTAACGTATTCGAATGTATTCGGAACGAACTCTAACGTATTCGAATGTATTCGGAACGAACTCTAACGTATTCGAATGTATTCGGAATGTATTCTAACGTATTCGAATGCATTCGGAACGAACTCTAACGTATTCGAATGTATTCGGAACGAACTCTAACGTATTCGAAAGTATTCGGAACGAACTCTAACGTATTCGAATGTATTCGGAATGTATTCTAACGTATTCGAATGTATTCGGAATGTATTCTAACGTATTCGAATGTATTCGGAACGAACTCTAACGTATTCGAATGTATTCGGAACGAACTCTAACGTATTCGAATGTATTCGGAACGTATTCTAACGTATTCGAATGTATTCGGAACGAACTCTAACGTATTCGAATGTATTCGGAACGAACTCTAACGTATTCGAATGTATTCGGAACGAACTCTAACTTATTCGAATGTATTCGGAACGAACTCTAACGTATTCGAATGTATTCGGAATGTATTCTAACGTATTCGAATGTATTCGGAATGTATTCTAACGTATTCGAATGTATTCGGAACGAACTCTAACGTATTTGAATGTATTCGGAACGTATTCTAACGTATTCGAATGTATTCGGAACGAACTCTAACGTATTCGAATGTATTCGGAACGAACTCTAACGTATTCGAATGTATTCGGAACGAACTCTAACGTATTCGAATGTATTCGGAACGAACTCTAACGTATTCGAATGTATTCGGAACGAACTCTAACGTATTCGAATGTATTCGGAATGTATTCTAACGTATTCGAATGTATTCGGAACGAACTCTAACGTATTCGAATGTATTCGGAACGTATTCTAACGTATTCGAATGTATTCGGAACGAACTCTAACGTATTCGAATGTATTCGGAACGAACTCTAACGTATTCGAATGTATTCGGAATGTATTCTAACGTATTCGAATGTATTCGGAACGAACTCTAACGTATTCGAATGTATTCGGAACGTATTCTAACGTATTCGAATGTATTCGGAACGTATTCTAACGTATTCGAATGTATTCGGAACGAACTCTAACGTATTCGAATGTATTCGGAACGAACTCTAACGTATTCGAATGTATTCGGAACGTATTCTAACGTATTCGAATGTATTCGGAACGAACTCTAACGTATTCGAATGTATTCGGAACGTATTCTAACGTATTCGAATGTATTCGGAACGAACTCTAACGTATTCGAATGCATTCGGAATGTATTCTAACGTATTCGAATGTATTCGGAACGAACTCTAACGTATTCGAATGTATTCGGAACGAACTCTAACGTATTCGAATGTATTCGGAACGAACTCTAACGTATTCGAATGTATTCGGAACGAACTCTAACGTATTCGAATGTATTCGGAACGAACTCTAACGTATTCGAATGTATTCGGAACGAACTCTAACGTATTCGAATGTATTCGGAACGAACTCTAACGTATTCGAATGTATTCGGAACGAACTCTAACGTATTCGAATGCATTCGGAATGTATTCTAACGTATTCGAATGTATTCGGAACGAACTCTAACGTATTCGAATGTATTCGGAACGAACTCTAACGTATTCGAATGTATTCGGAACGAACTCTAACGTATTCGAATGTATTCGGAACGTATTCTAACGTATTCGAATGTATTCGGAACGAACTCTAACGTATTCGAATGTATTCGGAACGAACTCTAACGTATTCGAATGTATTCGGAACGAACTCTAACGTATTCGAATGTATTCGGAACGAACTCTAACGTATTCGAATGTATTCGGAACGTATTCTAACGTATTCGAATGTATTCGGAACGAACTCTAACGTATTCGAATGCATTCGGAATGTATTCTAACGTATTCGAATGTATTCGGAACGAACTCTAACGTATTCGAATGTATTCGGAACGAACTCTAACGTATTCGAATGTATTCGGAACGAACTCTAACGTATTCGAATGTATTCGGAACGAACTCTAACGTATTCGAATGTATTCGGAATGTATTCTAACGTATTCGAATGTATTCGGAACGAACTCTAACGTATTCGAATGTATTCGGAACGTATTCTAACGTATTCGAATGTATTCGGAACGAACTCTAACGTATTCGAATGTATTCGGAACGAACTCTAACGTATTCGAATGTATTCGGAATGTATTCTAACGTATTCGAATGTATTCGGAACGAACTCTAACGTATTCGAATGTATTCGGAACGTATTCTAACGTATTCGAATGTATTCGGAACGTATTCTAACGTATTCGAATGTATTCGGAACGAACTCTAACGTATTCGAATGTATTCGGAACGAACTCTAACGTATTCGAATGTATTCGGAACGTATTCTAACGTATTCGAATGTATTCGGAACGAACTCTAACGTATTCGAATGTATTCGGAACGAACTCTAACGTATTCGAATGTATTCGGAATGTATTCTAACGTATTCGAATGTATTCGGAATGTATTCTAACGTATTCGAATGCATTCGGAACGAACTCTAACGTATTCGAATGTATTCGGAACGAACTCTAACGTATTCGAATGTATTCGGAATGTATTCTAACGTATTCGAATGCATTCGGAACGAACTCTAACGTATTCGAATGTATTCGGAACGAACTCTAACGTATTCGAATGTATTCGGAATGTATTCTAACGTATTCGAATGTATTCGGAATGTATTCTAACGTATTCGAATGTATTCGGAACGAACTCTAACGTATTCGAATGTATTCGGAATGTATTCTAACGTATTCGAATGCATTCGGAACGAACTCTAACGTATTCGAATGTATTCGCAACGAACTCTAACGTATTCGAATGTATTCGGAACGAACTCTAACGTATTCGAATGTATTCGGAATGTATTCTAACGTATTCGAATGCATTCGGAACGAACTCTAACGTATTCGAATGTATTCGGAACGTATTCTAACGTATTCGAATGTATTCGGAACGTATTCTAACGTATTCGAATGTATTCGGAACGTATTCTAACGTATTCGAATGTATTCGGAACGAACTCTAACGTATTCGAATGTATTCGGAATGTATTCTAACGTATTCGAATGCATTCGGAACGAACTCTAACGTATTCGAATGTATTCGGAACGTATTCTAACGTATTCGAATGTATTCGGAATGTATTCTAACGTATTCGAATGTATTCGGAACGTATTATAACGTATTCGAATGTATTCGGAACGTATTCTAACGTATTCGAATGTATTCGGAACGAACTCTAACGTATTCGAATGCATTCGGAACGAACTCTAACGTAGTCGAATGCATTCGGAATGTATTCTAACGTATTCGAATGTATTCGGAATGTATTCTAACGTATTCGAATGTATTCGGAACGTATTATAACGTATTCGAATGTATTCGGAACGTATTCTAACGTATTCGAATGTATTCGGAACGAACTCTAACGTATTCGAATGTATTCGGAACGAACTCTAACGTATTCGAATGTATTCGGAACGAACTCTAACGTATTCGAATGCATTCGGAACGAACTCTAACGTATTCGAATGTATTCGGAACGTATTCTAACGTATTCGAATGTATTCGGAACGAACTCTAACGTATTCGAATGTATTCGGAACGAACTCTAACGTATTCGAATGTATTCGGAATGTATTCTAACGTATTCGAATGCATTCGGAACGAACTCTAACGTATTCGAATGTATTCGGAACGTATTCTAACGTATTCGAATGTATTCGGAATGTATTCTAACGTATTCGAATGTATTCGGAACGTATTATAACGTATTCGAATGTATTCGGAACGTATTCTAACGTATTCGAATGTATTCGGAACGAACTCTAACGTATTCGAATGCATTCGGAACGAACTCTAACGTAGTCGAATGCATTCGGAATGTATTCTAACGTATTCGAATGTATTCGGAATGTATTCTAACGTATTCGAATGTATTCGGAACGTATTATAACGTATTCGAATGTATTCGGAACGTATTCTAACGTATTCGAATGTATTCGGAACGAACTCTAACGTATTCGAATGTATTCGGAACGAACTCTAACGTATTCGAATGTATTCGGAACGAACTCTAACGTATTCGAATGTATTCGGAACGTATTCTAACGTATTCGAATGTATTCGGAATGTATTCTAACGTATTCGAATGTATTCGGAACGTATTCTAACGTATTCGAATGTATTCGGAACGTATTCTAACGTATTCGAATGTATTCGGAACGAACTCTAACGTATTCGAATGTATTCGGAATGTATTCTAACGTATTCGAATGCATTCGGAATGTATTCTAACGTATTCGAATGTATTCGGAATGTATTCTAACGTATTCGAATGCATTCGGAATGTATTCGAACGTATTCGAATGTATTCGGAACGTATTCTAACGTATTCGAATGTATTCGGAACGTATTCTAACGTATTCGAATGTATTCGAAACGTATTCTAACGTATTCGAATGTATTCGGAATGTATTCTAACGTATTCGAATGTATTGGGAACGTATTCTAACGTATTCGAATGTATTCGGAACGAACTCTAACGTATTCGAATGCATTCGGAATGTATTCTAACGTATTCGAATGTATTCGGAACGTATTCTAACGTATTCGAATGTATTCGGAACGTATTCTAACGTATTCGAATGTATTCGGAACGTATTCTAACGTATTCGAATGTATTCGGAATGTATTCTAACGTATTTGATTGTATTCGGAATGTATTCTAACGTATTCGAATGTATTCGGAACGTATTCTAACGAATTCGATTGTATTCGAAACGAACTCCAACGTATTCGAATGTATTCGGAACGTATTCTAACGTATTCGAATGTATTCGGAACGTATTCTAACGTATTCGAATGTATTCGGAACGTATTCTAACGTATTCGAAAGTATTCGGAATGTATTCTAACGTATTCGAATGTATTCGGAATGTATTCTAACGTATTCGAAAGTATTCGGAATGTATTCTAACGTATTCGAATGTATTCGGAATGTATTCTAACGTATTCGAATGTATTCGGAACGTATTCTAACGTATTCGAATGTATTCGGAACGAACTCTAACGTATTCGAATGCATTCGGAATGTATTCTAACGTATTCGAATGTATTCGGAATGTATTCTAACGTATTCGAATGTATTCGGAATGTATTCTAACGTATTCGAATGTATTCGGAATGTATTCTAACGTATTCGAATGTATTCGGAACGTATTCTAACGTATTCGAATGTATTCGGAACGAACTCTAACGTATTCGAATGCATTCGGAATGTATTCTAACGTATTCGAATGTATTCGGAATGTATTCTAACGTATTCGAATGTATTCGGAATGTATTCTAACGTATTCGAATGTATTCGGAACGTATTCTAACGAATTCGATTGTATTCGAAACGAACTCCAACGTATTCGAATGTATTCGGAACGTATTCTAACGTATTCGAATGTATTCGGAATGTATTCTAACGTATTCGAATGTATTCGGAACGTATTATAACGTATTCGAATGTATTCGGAACGTATTCTAACCGACGTCATGACGTCGCAAAAAAACACGTTTTCCCACGTGGCAAGTTGGAACATCTCAAAATCATTTGGGATAGCTTTTAATGTCATGTTAGATTAACAATAAACTCTTTCAGAGCCGATTTTCATTAAATTTGACGTTTTGGCCCATGTCCTAATTTGCGACGTCATGACGTCGCAAAAAAACACGTTTTCCCACGTGGCAAGTGGGAGCTTCTCAAAATCATTTGGAATAGCTTTCAATGTCATGTTAGATGAATAATAAACTCTTTCAGAGCCGATTCTCATTAAATTTGACGTTTTGGCCCATGTCCTAATTTTCGACGTCATGAAGTCGCAAAATAACACGTTTTCCCACGTGACAAGTTGGAACATTTCAAAATCATTTGGGATAGCTTTCAATGTCGTTTTGGATGAATAATAAACTCTTTCTGAGCCGATTTTCGTAAATTTGACGTTTTGGCCCATGTCCTAATTTGCGACGTCATGACGTCGCAAAAAAACAAGTTTTACAACGTGGCAAGTTGGAACATCTCAAAATCATTTGGAATAGCTTTTAATGTCATGTTAGATGAACAATAAACTCTTTCAGAGCCAATTTTCATTAAAATTGACGTTTTGGCCTACGTCCTAATTTGCGACGTCATGACGTCGCAAAAAAACACGTTTTCCCACGTGGCAAGTTGGAACATCTCAAAATCATTTGGGATAGCTTTTAATGTCATGTTAGATTAACAATAAACTCTTTCAGAGCCAATTTTCATTAAAATTGACGTTTTGGCCCATGTCCTAATTTGCGACGTCATGACGTCGCAAAAAAACACGTTTTCCCACGTGGCAAGTTGGAACATTTCAAAATCATTTGGGATATCTTTCAATGTCATTTTAAATGAATAAAAACTCTTTCAGAGCAGATTTTCATTAAATTTGACGTTTTGGCCCATGTACTAATTTGCGACGTCATGACGTCGCAAAAAAACACGTTTTCCCACGTGGCAAGTGGGAGCTTCTCAAAATCATTTGGAATAGCTTTCAATGTCATGTTAGATGAATAATAAACTCTTTCAGAGCCGATTCTATTAAATTTGACGTTTTGGCCCATGTCCTAATTTGCGACGTCATGAAGTCGCAAAATAACACGTTTTCCCACGTGACAAGTTGGAACATTTCAAAATCATTTGGGATAGCTTTCAATGTCGTTTTAGATGAATAATAAACTCTTTCTGAGCCGATTTTCGTAAATTTGACGTTTTGGCCCATGTCCTAATTTGCGACGTCATGACGTCGCAAAAAACACGTTTTACAACGTGGCAAGTTGGAACATCTCAAAATCATTTGGGATAGCTTTCAATGTTGTTTTAGATGAATAATAAACTCTTACAGAGCCGATTTTCATTAAATTTGACGTTTTGGCCCATGTCCTAAGTTGCGACGTCATGAAGTCGCAAAATAACACGTTTTCCCACGTGACAAGCTGGAACATTTCAAAATCATTTGGGATAGCTTTCAATGTCATTTTAAATGAATAATAAACTCTTTCAGAGCAGATTTTACCATTAAATTTGACGTTTTTGCCCATGTACTAATTTGCGACGTCGTGACGTCGCAAAAAAAAACACGTTTTTCCACGTGGCAAGTGGGAGCTTCTCAAAATCATTTGGAATAGCTTTTAATGTCATGTTAGATGAACAATGAACTCTTTCAGAGCCAATTTTCATTAAAATTGACGTTTTGGCCTACGTCCTAATTTGCGACGTCATGACGTCGCAAAAAAACACGTTTTCCCACGTGGCAAGTTGGAACATCTCAAAATCATTTGGGATAGCTTTTAATGTCATGTTAGATTAACAATAAACTCTTTCAGAGCCGAATTTCATTAAATTTGACGTTTTGGCCCATGTCCTAATTTGCGACGTCATGACGTCGCAAAAAAACACGTTTTACAACGTGGCAAGTTGGAACATCTCAAAATCATTTGGAATAGCTTTTAATGTCATGTTAGATGAACAATAAACTCTTTCAGAGCCAATTTTCATTAAAATTGACGTTTTGGCCTACGTCCTAATTTGCGACGTCATGACGTCGCAAAAAAACACGTTTTCCCACGTGGCAAGTTGGAACATCTCAAAATCATTTGGGATAGCTTTTAATGTCATGTTAGATTAACAATAAACTCTTTCAGAGCCGAATTTCATTAAATTTGACGTTTTGGCCCATGTCCTAATTTGCGACGTCATGACGTCGCAAAAAAACACGTTTTCCCACGTGGCAAGTGGGAAATTCTCAAAATCATTTGGAATAGCTTTAAATGTCATGTTAGATGAACAATAAACTCTTTCAGAGCCAATTTTCATTAAAATTGACGTTTTGGCCCATGTCCTAATTTGCGACGTCATGACGTCGCAAAAAAAACACGTTTTCCCACGTGGCAAGTGGGAGCTTCTCAAAATCATTTGGAATAGCTTTCAATGTCATGTTAGATGAATAATAAACTCTTTCAGAGCCGATTCTCATTAAATTTGACGTTTTGGCCAATGTCCTAATTTGCGACGTCATGAAGTCGCAAAACAACACGTTTTCCCACGTGACAAGTTGGAACATTTCAAAATCATTTGGGATAGCTTTCAATGTCGTTTCAGATGAATAATAAACTCTTTCTGAGCCGATTTTCGTAAATTTGACGTTTTGGCCCATGTCCTAATTTGCGACGTCATGACGTCGCAAAAAAACACGTTTTACAACGTGGCAAGTTGGAACATCTCAAAATCATTTGGAATAGCTTTTAATGTCATGTTAGATGAACAATGAACTCTCTCAGAGCCAATTTTCATTAAAATTGACGTTTTGGCCTACGTCCTAATTTGCGACGTCATGACGTCGCAAAAAAACACGTTTTCCCACGTGGCAAGTGGGAACTTCTCAAAATCATTTGGAATAGCTTTCAATGTCATGTTAGATGAACAATAAACTCTTTCAGAGCCAATTTTCGATAAAATTGACGTTTTGGCATATGTCCTAATTTGCGACGTCATGACGTCGCAAAATAACACGTTTTCCCACGTGACAAGTTGGAACATTTCAAAATCATTTGGGATAGCTTTCAATGTTGTTTTAGATGAATAATAAACTCTTACAGAGCCGATTTTCATCAAATTTGACGTTTTGGCCCATGTCCTAATTTGCGACGTCATGACGTCGCAAAATAACACGTTTTCCCACGTGACAAGTTGGAACATTTCAAAATCATTTGGGATAGCTTTCAATGTCGTTTCAGATGAATAATAAACTCTTTCTGAGCCGATTTTCGTAAATTTGACGTTTTGGCCCATGTCCTAATTTGCGACGTCATGACGTCGCAAAAAACACGTTTTCCCACGTGGCAAGTGGGAACTTCTCGAAATCATATGGAATAGCTTTCAATGTCATGTTAGATGAATAATAAACTCTTACAGAGCCGATTTTCATCAAATTTGACGTTTTGGCCCATGTCCTAATTTGCGACGTCATGAAGTCGCAAAATAACACGTTTTCCCACGTGACAAGTTGGAACATTTCAAAATCATTTGGGATAGCTTTCAATGTCGTTTTAGATGAATAATAAACTCTTTCTGAGCCGATTTTCGTAAATTTGACGTTTTGGCCCATGTCCTAATTTGCGACGTCATGACGTCGCAAAAAAACACGTTTTACAACGTGGCAAGTTGGAACATCTCAAAATCATTTGGAATAGCTTTTAATGTCATGTTAGATGAACAATAAACTCTTTCAGAGCCAATTTTCATTAAAATTGACGTTTTGGCCTACGTCCTAATTTGCGACGTCATGACGTCGCAAAAAAACACGTTTTCCCACGTGGCAAGTTGGAACATCTCAAAATCATTTGGGATAGCTTTTAATGTCATGTTAGATTAACAATAAACTCTTTCAGAGCCGATTTTCATTAAATTTGACGTTTTGGCCCATGTCCTAATTTGCGACGTCATGACGTCGCAAAAAAACACGTTTTACAACGTGGCAAGTTGGAGCATCTCAAAATCATTTGGAATAGCTTTTAATGTCATGTTAGATGAACAATGAACTCTCTCAGAGCCAATTTTCATTAAAATTGACGTTTTGGCCTACGTCCTAATTTGCGACGTCATGACGTCGCAAAAAAACACGTTTTCCCACGTGGCAAGTGGGAACTTCTCAAAATCATTTGGAATAGCTTTCAATGTCATGTTAGATGAACAATAAACTCTTTCAGAGCCAATTTTCGATAAAATTGACGTTTTGGCATATGTCCTAATTTGCGACGTCATGACGTCGCAAAATAACACGTTTTCCCACGTGACAAGTTGGAACATTTCAAAATCATTTGGGATAGCTTTCAATGTTGTTTTAGATGAATAATAAACTCTTACAGAGCCGATTTTCATCAAATTTGACGTTTTGGCCCATGTCCTAATTTGCGACGTCATGAAGTCGCAAAATAACACGTTTTCCCACGTGACAAGTTGGAACATTTCAAAATCATTTGGGATAGCTTTCAATGTCGTTTTAGATGAATAATAAACTCTTTCTGAGCCGATTTTCGTAAATTTGACGTTTTGGCCCATGTCCTAATTTGCGACGTCATGACGTCGCAAAAAAACACGTTTTCCCACGTGGCAAGTGGGAACTTCTCGAAATCATATGGAATAGCTTTCAATGTCATGTTAGATGAATAATAAACTCTTTCAGAGCCGATTCTCATTAAATTTGACGTTTTGGCCCATGTCCTAATTTGCGACGTCATGAAGTCGCAAAATAACACGTTTTCCCACGTGACAAGTTGGAACATTTCAAAATCATTTGGGATAGCTTTCAATGTCGTTTTAGATGAATAATAAACTCTTTCTGAGCCGATTTTCGTAAATTTGACGTTTTGGCCCATGTCCTAATTTGCGACGTCATGACGTCGCAAAAAAACACGTTTTACAACGTGGCAAGTTGGAACATCTCAAAATCATTTGGAATAGCTTTTAATGTCATGTTAGATGAACAATAAACTCTTTCAGAGCCAATTTTCATTAAAATTGACGTTTTGGCCTACGTCCTAATTTGCGACGTCATGACGTCGCAAAAAAACACGTTTTCCCACGTGGCAAGTTGGAACATCTCAAAATCATTTGGGATAGCTTTTAATGTCATGTTAGATTAACAATAAACTCTTTCAGAGCCGATTTTCATTAAATTTGACGTTTTGGCCCATGTCCTAATTTGCGACGTCATGACGTCGCAAAAAAACACGTTTTCCCACGTGGCAAGTGGGAGCTTCTCAAAATCATTTGGAATAGCTTTCAATGTCATGTTAGATGAATAATAAACTCTTTCAGAGCCGATTCTCATTAAATTTGACGTTTTGGCCCATGTCCTAATTTTCGACGTCATGAAGTCGCAAAATAACACGTTTTCCCACGTGACAAGTTGGAACATTTCAAAATCATTTGGGATAGCTTTCAATGTCGTTTTGGATGAATAATAAACTCTTTCTGAGCCGATTTTCGTAAATTTGACGTTTTGGCCCATGTCCTAATTTGCGACGTCATGACGTCGCAAAAAAACACGTTTTACAACGTGGCAAGTTGGAACATCTCAAAATCATTTGGAATAGCTTTTAATGTCATGTTAGATGAACAATAAACTCTTTCAGAGCCAATTTTCATTAAAATTGACGTTTTGGCCTACGTCCTAATTTGCGACGTCATGACGTCGCAAAAAAACACGTTTTCCCACGTGGCAAGTTGGAACATCTCAAAATCATTTGGGATAGCTTTTAATGTCATGTTAGATTAACAATAAACTCTTTCAGAGCCAATTTTCATTAAAATTGACGTTTTGGCCCATGTCCTAATTTGCGACGTCATGACGTCGCAAAAAAACACGTTTTCCCACGTGGCAAGTTGGAACATTTCAAAATCATTTGGGATATCTTTCAATGTCATTTTAAATGAATAAAAACTCTTTCAGAGCAGATTTTCATTAAATTTGACGTTTTGGCCCATGTACTAATTTGCGACGTCATGACGTCGCAAAAAAACACGTTTTCCCACGTGGCAAGTGGGAGCTTCTCAAAATCATTTGGAATAGCTTTCAATGTCATGTTAGATGAATAATAAACTCTTTCAGAGCCGATTCTATTAAATTTGACGTTTTGGCCCATGTCCTAATTTGCGACGTCATGAAGTCGCAAAATAACACGTTTTCCCACGTGACAAGTTGGAACATTTCAAAATCATTTGGGATAGCTTTCAATGTCGTTTTAGATGAATAATAAACTCTTTCTGAGCCGATTTTCGTAAATTTGACGTTTTGGCCCATGTCCTAATTTGCGACGTCATGACGTCGCAAAAAACACGTTTTACAACGTGGCAAGTTGGAACATCTCAAAATCATTTGGGATAGCTTTCAATGTTGTTTTAGATGAATAATAAACTCTTACAGAGCCGATTTTCATTAAATTTGACGTTTTGGCCCATGTCCTAAGTTGCGACGTCATGAAGTCGCAAAATAACACGTTTTCCCACGTGACAAGCTGGAACATTTCAAAATCATTTGGGATAGCTTTCAATGTCATTTTAAATGAATAATAAACTCTTTCAGAGCAGATTTTACCATTAAATTTGACGTTTTTGCCCATGTACTAATTTGCGACGTCGTGACGTCGCAAAAAAAAACACGTTTTTCCACGTGGCAAGTGGGAGCTTCTCAAAATCATTTGGAATAGCTTTTAATGTCATGTTAGATGAATAATAAACTCTTTCAGAGCCGATTCTCATTAAATTTGACGTTTTGGCCCATGTCCTAATTTGCGACGTCATGAAGTCGCAAAATAACACGTTTTCCCACGTGACAAGTTGGAACATTTCAAAATCATTTGGGATAGCTTTCAATGTCGTTTTAGATGAATAATAAACTCTTTCTGAGCCGATTTTCGTAAATTTGACGTTTTGGCCCATGTCCTAATTTGCGACGTCATGACGTCGCAAAAAAACACGTTTTACAACGTGGCAAGTTGGAACATCTCAAAATCATTTGGAATAGCTTTTAATGTCATGTTAGATGAACAATAAACTCTTTCAGAGCCAATTTTCATTAAAATTGACGTTTTGGCCTATGTCCTAATTTGCGACGTCATGACGTCGCAAAAAAAACACGTTTTCCCACGTGGCAAGTGGGAACTTCTCGAAATCATATGGAATAGCTTTCAATGTCATGTTAGATGAATAATAAACTCTTTCAGAGCCGATTCTCATTAAATTTGACGTTTTGGCCCATGTCCTAACTTGCGACCTCATGACGTCGCAAATTAGGACGTAGGCCAAAACGTCAATTTTAATGAAAATTGGCTCTGAAAGAGTTTATTGTTCATCTAACATGACATTAAAAGCTATTCCAAATGATTTTGAGATGTTCCAACTTGCCACGTTGTAAAACGTGTTTTTTTGCGACGTCATGACGTCGCAAATTAGGACATGGGCCAAAACGTCAAATTTACGAAAATCGGCTCAGAAAGAGTTTATTATTCATCCAAAACGACATTGAAAGCTATCCCAAATGATTTTGAAATGTTCCAACTTGTCACGTGGGAAAACGTGTTATTTTGCGACTTCATGACGTCGAAAATTAGGACATGGGCCAAAACGTCAAATTTAATGAGAATCGGCTCTGAAAGAGTTTATTATTCATCTAACATGACATTGAAAGCTATTCCAAATGATTTTGAGAAGCTCCCACTTGCCACGTGGGAAAACGTGTTTTTTTGCGACGTCATGACGTCGCAAATTAGGACATGGGCCAAAACGTCAAATTTAATGAAAATCGGCTCTGAAAGAGTTTATTGTTAATCTAACATGACATTAAAAGCTATCCCAAATGATTTTGAGATGTTCCAACTTGCCACGTGGGAAAACGTGTTTTTTTGCGACGTCATGACGTCGCAAATTAGGACGTAGGCCAAAACGTCAATTTTAATGAAAATTGGCTCTGAAAGAGTTTATTGTTCATCTAACATGACATTAAAAGCTATTCCAAATGATTTTGAGATGTTCCAACTTGCCACGTTGTAAAACGTGTTTTTTTGCGACGTCATGACGTCGCAAATTAGGACATGGGCCAAAACGTCAAATTTACGAAAATCGGCTCAGACAGAGTTTATTATTCATCTAAAACGACATTGAAAGCTATCCCAAATGATTTTGAAATGTTCCAACTTGTCACGTGGGAAAACGTGTTATTTTGCGACTTCATGACGTCGCAAATTAGGACATGGGCCAAAACGTCAAATTTAATGAGAATCGGCTCTGAAAGAGTTTATTATTCATCTAACATGACATTGAAAGCTATTCCATATGATTTCGAGAAGTTCCCACTTGCCACGTGGGAAAACGTGTTTTTTTGCGACGTCATGACGTCGCAAATTAGGACATGGGCCAAAACGTCAAATTTACGAAAATCGGCTCAGAAAGAGTTTATTATTCATCTGAAACGACATTGAAAGCTATCCCAAATGATTTTGAAATGTTCCAACTTGTCACGTGGGAAAACGTGTTATTTTGCGACGTCATGACGTCGCAAATTAGGACATGGGCCAAAACGTCAAATTTGATGAAAATCGGCTCTGTAAGAGTTTATTATTCATCTAAAACAACATTGAAAGCTATCCCAAATGATTTTGAAATGTTCCAACTTGTCACGTGGGAAAACGTGTTATTTTGCGACGTCATGACGTCGCAAATTAGGACATATGCCAAAACGTCAATTTTATCGAAAATTGGCTCTGAAAGAGTTTATTGTTCATCTAACATGACATTGAAAGCTATTCCAAATGATTTTGAGAAGTTCCCACTTGCCACGTGGGAAAACGTGTTTTTTTGCGACGTCATGACGTCGCAAATTAGGACGTAGGCCAAAACGTCAATTTTAATGAAAATTGGCTCTGAGAGAGTTCATTGTTCATCTAACATGACATTAAAAGCTATTCCAAATGATTTTGAGATGTTCCAACTTGCCACGTTGTAAAACGTGTTTTTTTGCGACGTCATGACGTCGCAAATTAGGACATGGGCCAAAACGTCAAATTTACGAAAATCGGCTCAGAAAGAGTTTATTATTCATCTGAAACGACATTGAAAGCTATCCCAAATGATTTTGAAATGTTCCAACTTGTCACGTGGGAAAACGTGTTATTTTGCGACTTCATGACGTCGCAAATTAGGACATTGGCCAAAACGTCAAATTTAATGAGAATCGGCTCTGAAAGAGTTTATTATTCATCTAACATGACATTGAAAGCTATTCCAAATGATTTTGAGAAGCTCCCACTTGCCACGTGGGAAAACGTGTTTTTTTTGCGACGTCATGACGTCGCAAATTAGGACATGGGCCAAAACGTCAATTTTAATGAAAATTGGCTCTGAAAGAGTTTATTGTTCATCTAACATGACATTTAAAGCTATTCCAAATGATTTTGAGAATTTCCCACTTGCCACGTGGGAAAACGTGTTTTTTTGCGACGTCATGACGTCGCAAATTAGGACATGGGCCAAAACGTCAAATTTAATGAAATTCGGCTCTGAAAGAGTTTATTGTTAATCTGACATGACATTAAAAGCTATCCCAAATGATTTTGAGATGTTCCAACTTGCCACGTGGGAAAACGTGTTTTTTTGCGACGTCATGACGTCGCAAATTAGGACGTAGGCCAAAACGTCAATTTTAATGAAAATTGGCTCTGAAAGAGTTTATTGTTCATCTAACATGACATTAAAAGCTATTCCAAATGATTTTGAGATGTTCCAACTTGCCACGTTGTAAAACGTGTTTTTTTGCGACGTCATGACGTCGCAAATTAGGACATGGGCCAAAACGTCAAATTTAATGAAATTCGGCTCTGAAAGAGTTTATTGTTAATCTAACATGACATTAAAAGCTATCCCAAATGATTTTGAGATGTTCCAACTTGCCACGTGGGAAAACGTGTTTTTTTGCGACGTCATGACGTCGCAAATTAGGACGTAGGCCAAAACGTCAATTTTAATGAAAATTGGCTCTGAAAGAGTTCATTGTTCATCTAACATGACATTAAAAGCTATTCCAAATGATTTTGAGAAGCTCCCACTTGCCACGTGGAAAAACGTGTTTTTTTTGCGACGTCACGACGTCGCAAATTAGTACATGGGCAAAAACGTCAAATTTAATGGTAAAATCTGCTCTGAAAGAGTTTATTATTCATTTAAAATGACATTGAAAGCTATCCCAAATGATTTTGAAATGTTCCAGCTTGTCACGTGGGAAAACGTGTTATTTTGCGACTTCATGACGTCGCAACTTAGGACATGGGCCAAAACGTCAAATTTAATGAAAATCGGCTCTGTAAGAGTTTATTATTCATCTAAAACAACATTGAAAGCTATCCCAAATGATTTTGAGATGTTCCAACTTGCCACGTTGTAAAACGTGTTTTTTGCGACGTCATGACGTCGCAAATTAGGACATGGGCCAAAACGTCAAATTTACGAAAATCGGCTCAGAAAGAGTTTATTATTCATCTAAAACGACATTGAAAGCTATCCCAAATGATTTTGAAATGTTCCAACTTGTCACGTGGGAAAACGTGTTATTTTGCGACTTCATGACGTCGCAAATTAGGACATGGGCCAAAACGTCAAATTTAATAGAATCGGCTCTGAAAGAGTTTATTATTCATCTAACATGACATTGAAAGCTATTCCAAATGATTTTGAGAAGCTCCCACTTGCCACGTGGGAAAACGTGTTTTTTTGCGACGTCATGACGTCGCAAATTAGTACATGGGCCAAAACGTCAAATTTAATGAAAATCTGCTCTGAAAGAGTTTTTATTCATTTAAAATGACATTGAAAGATATCCCAAATGATTTTGAAATGTTCCAACTTGCCACGTGGGAAAACGTGTTTTTTTGCGACGTCATGACGTCGCAAATTAGGACATGGGCCAAAACGTCAATTTTAATGAAAATTGGCTCTGAAAGAGTTTATTGTTAATCTAACATGACATTAAAAGCTATCCCAAATGATTTTGAGATGTTCCAACTTGCCACGTGGGAAAACGTGTTTTTTTGCGACGTCATGACGTCGCAAATTAGGACGTAGGCCAAAACGTCAATTTTAATGAAAATTGGCTCTGAAAGAGTTTATTGTTCATCTAACATGACATTAAAAGCTATTCCAAATGATTTTGAGATGTTCCAACTTGCCACGTTGTAAAACTTGTTTTTTTGCGACGTCATGACGTCGCAAATTAGGACATGGGCCAAAACGTCAAATTTACGAAAATCGGCTCAGAAAGAGTTTATTATTCATCCAAAACGACATTGAAAGCTATCCCAAATGATTTTGAAATGTTCCAACTTGTCACGTGGGAAAACGTGTTATTTTGCGACTTCATGACGTCGAAAATTAGGACATGGGCCAAAACGTCAAATTTAATGAGAATCGGCTCTGAAAGAGTTTATTATTCATCTAACATGACATTGAAAGCTATTCCAAATGATTTTGAGAAGCTCCCACTTGCCACGTGGGAAAACGTGTTTTTTTGCGACGTCATGACGTCGCAAATTAGGACATGGGCCAAAACGTCAAATTTAATGAAAATCGGCTCTGAAAGAGTTTATTGTTAATCTAACATGACATTAAAAGCTATCCCAAATGATTTTGAGATGTTCCAACTTGCCACGTGGGAAAACGTGTTTTTTTGCGACGTCATGACGTCGCAAATTAGGACGTAGGCCAAAACGTCAATTTTAATGAAAATTGGCTCTGAAAGAGTTTATTGTTCATCTAACATGACATTAAAAGCTATTCCAAATGATTTTGAGATGTTCCAACTTGCCACGTTGTAAAACGTGTTTTTTTGCGACGTCATGACGTCGCAAATTAGGACATGGGCCAAAACGTCAAATTTACGAAAATCGGCTCAGAAAGAGTTTATTATTCATCTAAAACGACATTGAAAGCTATCCCAAATGATTTTGAAATGTTCCAACTTGTCACGTGGGAAAACGTGTTATTTTGCGACTTCATGACGTCGCAAATTAGGACATGGGCCAAAACGTCAAATTTAATGAGAATCGGCTCTGAAAGAGTTTATTATTCATCTAACATGACATTGAAAGCTATTCCATATGATTTCGAGAAGTTCCCACTTGCCACGTGGGAAAACGTGTTTTTTTGCGACGTCATGACGTCGCAAATTAGGACATGGGCCAAAACGTCAAATTTGATGAAAATCGGCTCTGTAAGAGTTTATTATTCATCTAAAACAACATTGAAAGCTATCCCAAATGATTTTGAAATGTTCCAACTTGTCACGTGCGAAAACGTGTTATTTTGCGACGTCATGACGTCGCAAATTAGGACATAGGCCAAAACGTCAATTTTATTGAAAATTGGCTCTGAAAGAGTTTATTGTTCATCTAACATGACATTGAAAGCTATTCCAAATGATTTTGAGAAGTTCCCACTTGCCACGTGGGAAAACGTGTTATTTTGCGACGTCATGACGTCGCAAATTAGGACGTAGGCCAAAACGTCAATTTTAATGAAAATTGGCTCTGAAAGAGTTTATTGTTCATCTAACATGACATTAAAAGCTATTCCAAATGATTTTGAGATGTTCCAACTTGCCACGTTGTAAAACGTGTTTTTTTGCGACGTCATGACGTCGCAAATTAGGACATGGGCCAAAACGTCAAATTTACGAGAATCGGCTCAGAAAGAGTTTATTATTCATCTGAAACGACATTGAAAGCTATCCCAAATGATTTTGAAATGTTCCAACTTGTCACGTGGGAAAACGTGTTATTTTGCGACGTCATGACGTCGCAAATTAGGACATGGGCCAAAACGTCAAATTTGATGAAAATCGGCTCTGAAATTGTTTATTATTCATCTAACATGACATTGAAAGCTATTCCAAATGATTTTGAAATGTTCCAACTTGTCACGTGGGAAAACGTGTTATTTTGCGACTTCATGACGTCGCAAATTAGGACATGGGCCAAAACGTCAAATTTAATGAGAATCGGCTCTGAAAGAGTTTATTGTTTATCTTAACTGACATTAAAAGCTATTCCAAATGATTTTGGAATGTTCCAACTTGCCACGTGGGAAAACGTGTTTTTTGCGACGTCATGACGTCGCAAATTAGGACATGGGCCAAAACGTCAATTTTAATGAAAATTGGCTCTGAAAGAGTTTATTGTTTATCTTACATGACATTAAAAGCTATTCCAAATGATTTTGAGAAGTTCCCACTTGCCACGTGGGAAAACGTGTTTTTTTGCGACGTCATGACGTCGCAAATTAGGACGTAGGCCAAAACGTCAATTTTAATGAAAATTGGCTCTGAAAGAGTTTATTGTTCATCTAACATGACATTAAAAGCTATTCCAAATGATTTTGAGATGTTCCAACTTGCCACGTTGTAAAACGTGTTTTTTTGCGACGTCATGACGTCGCAAATTAGGACATGGGCCAAAACGTCAAATTTACGAAAATCGGCTCAGAAAGAGTTTTTTGTTCATCTAAAACGACATTGAAAGCTATCCCGATAGATTTTGAAATGTTCCAACTTGTCACGTGGGAAAACGTGTTATTTTGCGACTTCATGACGTCGCAAATTAGGACATGGGCCAAAACGTCAAATTTAATGAGAATCGGCTCTGAAAGAGTTTATTATTCATCTAACATGACATTGAAAGCTATTCCATATGATTTCGAGAAGTTCCCACTTGCCACGTGGGAAAACGTGTTTTTTTGCGACGTCATGACGTCGCAAATTAGGACATGGGCCAAAACGTCAAATTTAATGAAAATCGGCTCTGTAAGAGTTTATTATTCATCTAAAACAACATTGAAAGCTATCCCAAATGATTTTGAAATGTTCCAACTTGTCACGTGGGAAAACGTGTTATTTTGCGACGTCATGACGTCGCAAATTAGGACATAGGCCAAAACGTCATTTTAATGAAAATTGGCTCTGAAAGAGTTTATTGTTCATCTAACATGACATTGAAAGCTATTCCAAATGATTTTGAGAAGTTCCCACTTGCCACGTGGGAAAACGTGTTTTTTGCGACGTCATGACGTCGCAAATTAGGACGTAGGCCAAAACGTCAATTTTAATGAAAATTGGCTCTGAAAGAGTTTATTGTTCATCTAACATGACACTAAAGGCTATTCCGAATGATTTTGAGATGTTCCAACTTGCCACGTTGTAAAACGTGTTTTTTTGCGACGTCATGACGTCGCAAATTAGGACATGGGCCAAAACGTCAAATTTACGAAAATCGGCTCAGAAAGAGTTTATTATTCATCTAAAACGACATTGAAAGCTATCCCAAATGATTTTGAAATGTTCCAACTTGTCACGTGGGAAAACGTGTTATTTTGCGACTTCATGACGTCGCAAATTAGGACATGGGCCAAAACGTCAAATTTAATGAGAATCGGCTCTGAAAGAGTTTATTATTCATCTAACATGACATTGAAAGCTATTCCAAATGATTTTGAGAAGCTCCCACTTGCCACGTGGGAAAACGTGTTTTTTTGCGACGTCATGACGTCGCAAATTAGGACATGGGCCAAAACGTCAAATTTAATGAAAATCGGCTCTGAAAGAGTTTATTGTTAATCTAACATGACATTTAAAGCTATCCCAAATGATTTTGAGATGTTCCAACTTGCCACGTGGGAAAACGTGTTTTTTTGCGACGTCATGACGTCGCAAGTTAGGACGTAGGCCAAAACGTCAAATTTACGAATAGCCTTTTTGGAATAGCTTTCAATGTCATGTTAGATGAATAATAAACTCTTTCAGAGCCGATTCTCATTAAATTTGACGTTTTGGCCCATGTCCTAATTTGCGACGTCATGAAGTCGCAAAATAACACGTTTTCCCACGTGACAAGTTGGAACATTTCAAAATCATTTGGGATAGCTTTCAATGTCGTTTTAGATGAATAATAAACTCTTTCTGAGCCGATTTTCGTAAATTTGACGTTTTGGCCCATGTCCTAATTTGCGACGTCATGACGTCGCAAAAAAACACGTTTTACAACGTGGCAAGTTGGAACATCTCAAAATCATTTGGAATAGCTTTTAATGTCATGTTAGATGAACAATAAACTCTTTCAGAGCCAATTTTCATTAAAATTGACGTTTTGGCCTACGTCCTAATTTGCGACGTCATGACGTCGCAAAAAACACGTTTTCCCACGTGGCAAGTTGGAACATCTCAAAATCATTTGGGATAGCTTTTAATGTCATGTTAGGTTAACAATAAACTCTTTCAGAGTCGATTTTCATTAAATTTGACGTTTTGGCCCATGTCCTAACTTGCGACCTCATGACGTCGCAAAAAAAACACGTTTTCCCACGTGGCAAGTTGGAACATCTCAAAATCATTTGGGATAGCTTTTAATGTCATGTCAGTTTAACAATAAACTCTTTCAGAGACAATTTTCAATAAAATTGACGTTTTGGCCCATGTACTAATTTGCGACGTCATGACGTCGCAAAAAAACACGTTTTCCCACGTGGCAAGTGGGAGCTTCTCAAAATCATTTGGAATAGCTTTCAATGTCATGTTAGATGAATAATAAACTCTTTCAGAGCCGATTCTCATTAAATTTGACGTTTTGGCCCATGTCCTAATTTGCGACGTCATGAAGTCGCAAAATAACACGTTTTCCCACGTGACAAGTTGGAACATTTCAAAATCATTTGGGATAGCTTTCAATGTCGTTTTAGATGAATAATAAACTCTTTCTGAGCCGATTTTCGTAAATTTGACGTTTTGGCCCATGTCCTAATTTGCGACGTCATGACGTCGCAAAAAAACACGTTTTACAACGTGGCAAGTTGGAACATCTCAAAATCATTTGGAATAGCTTTTAATGTCATGTTAGATGAACAATAAACTCTTTCAGAGCCAATTTTCATTAAAATTGACGTTTTGGCCTACGTCCTAATTTGCGACGTCATGACGTCGCAAAAAACACGTTTTCCCACGTGGCAAGTTGGAACATCTCAAAATCATTTGGGATAGCTTTTAATGTCATGTTAGGTTAACAATAAACTCTTTCAGAGTCGATTTTCATTAAATTTGACGTTTTGGCCCATGTCCTAACTTGCGACGTCATGACGTCGCAAAAAAAAAACACGTTTTCCCACGTGGCAAGTTGGAACATTTCAAAATCATTTGGGATAGCTTTCAATGTCGTTTTAGATGAATAATAAACTCTTTCAGAGCCAATTTTCATTAAAATTGACGTTTTGGCCTATGTCCTAATTTGCGACGTCATGACGTCGCAAAAAAACACGTTTTCCCACGTGGCAAGTGGGAACTTCTCAAAATCATTTGGAATAGCTTTCAATGTCATGTTAGATGAACAATAAACTCTTTCAGAGCCAATTTTCATTAAAATTGACGTTTTGGCCCATGTCCTAATTTGCGACGTCATGACGTCGCAAAATAACACGTTTTCCCACGTGACAAGTTGGAACATTTCAAAATCATTTGGGATAGCTTTCAATGTCGTTTTAGATGAATAATAAACTCTTTCTGAGCCGATTTTCGTAAATTTGACGTTTTGGCCCATGTACTAATTTGCGACGTCATGACGTCGCAAAAAAACACGTTTTCCCACGTGGCAAGTGGGAGCTTCTCAAAATCATTTGGAATAGCTTTCAATGTCATGTTAGATGAATAATAAACTCTTTCAGAGCCGATTCTATTAAATTTGACGTTTTGGCCCATGTCCTAATTTGCGACGTCATGAAGTCGCAAAATAACACGTTTTCCCACGTGACAAGTTGGAACATTTCAAAATCATTTGGGATAGCTTTCAATGTCGTTTCAGATGAATAATAAACTCTTTCTGAGCCGATTTTCGTAAATTTGACGTTTTGGCCCATGTCCTAATTTGCGACGTCATGACGTCGCAAAAAAACACGTTTTACAACGTGGCAAGTTGGAACATCTCAAAATCATTTGGAATCGCTTTCAATGTCATGTTAGATGAACAATAAACTCTTTCAGAGCCAATTTTCATTAAAATTGACGTTTTGGCCTATGTCCTAATTTGCGACGTCATGACGTCGCAAAATAACACGTTTTCCCACGTGACAAGTTGGAACATTTCAAAATCATTTGGGATAACTTTCAATGTCGTTTTAGATGAATAATAAACTCTTTCTGAGCCGATTTTCGTAAATTTGACGTTTTGGCCCATGTCCTAATTTGCGACGTCATGACGTCGCAAAAAAACACGTTTTCCCACGTGACAAGTGGGAAATTCTCAAAATCATTTGGAATAGCTTTAAATGTCATGTTAGATGAACAATAAACTCTTTCAGAGCCAATTTTTATTAAAATTGACGTTTTGGCCCATGTACTAATTTGCGACGTCATGACGTCGCAAAAAAACACGTTTTCCCACGTGGCGAGTGGGAGCTTCTCAAAATCATTTGGAATAGCTTTCAATGTCATGTTAGATGAATAATAAACTCTTTCAGAGCCGATTCTCATTAAATTTGACGTTTTGGCCCATGTCCTAATTTGCGACGTCATGAAGTCGCAAAATAACACGTTTTCCCACGTGACAAGTTGGAACATTTCAAAATCATTTGGGATAGCTTTCAGTGTCGTTTTAGATGAATAATAAACTCTTTCTGAGCCGATTTTCGTAAATTTGACGTTTTGGCCCATGTCCTAATTTGCGACGTCATGACGTCGCAAAAAAACACGTTTTACAACGTGGCAAGTTGGAACATCTCAAAATCATTTGGAATAGCTTTTAATGTCATGTTAGATGAACAATAAACTCTTTCAGAGCCAATTTTCATTAAAATTGACGTTTTGGCCTACGTCCTAATTTGCGACGTCATGACGTCGCAAAAAACACGTTTTCCCACGTGGCAAGTTGGAACATCTCAAAATCATTTGGGATAGCTTTTAATGTCATGTTAGGTTAACAATAAACTCTTTCAGAGTCGATTTTCATTAAATTTGACGTTTTGGCCCATGTCCTAACTTGCGACCTCATGACGTCGCAAAAAAAACACGTTTTCCCACGTGGCAAGTTGGAACATCTCAAAATCATTTGGGATAGCTTTTAATGTCATGTCAGTTTAACAATAAACTCTTTCAGAGACAATTTTCAATAAAATTGACGTTTTGGCCCATGTACTAATTTGCGACGTCATGACGTCGCAAAAAAACACGTTTTCCCACGTGGCAAGTGGGAGCTTCTCAAAATCATTTGGAATAGCTTTCAATGTCATGTTAGATGAATAATAAACTCTTTCAGAGCCGATTCTCATTAAATTTGACGTTTTGGCCCATGTCCTAATTTGCGACGTCATGAAGTCGCAAAATAACACGTTTTCCCACGTGACAAGTTGGAACATTTCAAAATCATTTGGGATAGCTTTCAATGTCGTTTTAGATGAATAATAAACTCTTTCTGAGCCGATTTTCGTAAATTTGACGTTTTGGCCCATGTCCTAATTTGCGACGTCATGACGTCGCAAAAAAACACGTTTTACAACGTGGCAAGTTGGAACATCTCAAAATCATTTGGAATAGCTTTTAATGTCATGTTAGATGAACAATAAACTCTTTCAGAGCCAATTTTCATTAAAATTGACGTTTTGGCCTACGTCCTAATTTGCGACGTCATGACGTCGCAAAAAACACGTTTTCCCACGTGGCAAGTTGGAACATCTCAAAATCATTTGGGATAGCTTTTAATGTCATGTTAGGTTAACAATAAACTCTTTCAGAGTCGATTTTCATTAAATTTGACGTTTTGGCCCATGTCCTAACTTGCGACGTCATGACGTCGCAAAAAAAAACACGTTTTCCCACGTGGCAAGTTGGAACATCTCAAAATCATTTGGGATAGCTTTTAATGTCATGTCAGTTTAACAATAAACTCTTTCAGAGCCAATTTTCATTAAAATTGACGTTTTGGCCTATGTCCTAATTTGCGACGTCATGACGTCGCAAAAAAACACGTTTTCCCACGTGGCAAGTGGGAACTTCTCAAAATCATTTGGAATAGCTTTCAATGTCATGTTAGATGAACAATAAACTCTTTCAGAGCCAATTTTCATTAAAATTGACGTTTTGGCCCATGTCCTAATTTGCGACGTCATGACGTCGCAAAATAACACGTTTTCCCACGTGACAAGTTGGAACATTTCAAAATCATTTGGGATAGCTTTCAATGTCGTTTTAGATGAATAATAAACTCTTTCTGAGCCGATTTTCGTAAATTTGACGTTTTGGCCCATGTACTAATTTGCGACGTCATGACGTCGCAAAAAAACACGTTTTCCCACGTGGCAAGTGGGAGCTTCTCAAAATCATTTGGAATAGCTTTCAATGTCATGTTAGATGAATAATAAACTCTTTCAGAGCCGATTCTATTAAATTTGACGTTTTGGCCCATGTCCTAATTTGCGACGTCATGAAGTCGCAAAATAACACGTTTTCCCACGTGACAAGTTGGAACATTTCAAAATCATTTGGGATAGCTTTCAATGTCGTTTTAGATGAATAATAAACTCTTTCTGAGCCGATTTTCGTAAATTTGACGTTTTTGCCCATGTCCTAATTTGCGACGTCATGACGTCGCAAAAAACACGTTTTACAACGTGGCAAGTTGGAACATCTCAAAATCATTTGGGATAGCTTTCAATGTTGTTTTAGATGAATAATAAACTCTTACAGAGCCGATTTTCATTAAATTTGACGTTTTGGCCCATGTCCTAATTTGCGACGTCATGAAGTCGCAAAATAACACGTTTTCCCACGTGACAAGTTGGAACATTTCAAAATCATTTGGAATAGCTTTCAATGTCATTTTAAATGAATAATTAACTCTTTCAGAGCAGATTTTCATTAAATTTGACGTTTTTGCCCATGTACTAATTTGCGACGTCGTGACGTCGCAAAAAAACACGTTTTTCCACGTGGCAAGTGGGAGCTTCTCAAAATCATTTGGAATAGCTTTCAATGTCATGTTAGATGAATAATAAACTCTTTCAGAGCCGATTCTCATTAAATTTGACGTTTTGGCCCATGTCCTAATTTGCGACGTCATGAAGTCGCAAAATAACACGTTTTCCCACGTGACAAGTTGGAACATTTCAAAATCATTTGGGATAGCTTTCAATGTCGTTTTAGATGAATAATAAACTCTTTCTGAGCCGATTTTCGTAAATTTGACGTTTTGGCCCATGTCCTAATTTGCGACGTCATGACGTCGCAAAAAAACACGTTTTACAACGTGGCAAGTTGGAACATCTCAAAATCATTTGGAATAGCCTTTAATGTCATGTCAGACGAACAATAAACTCTTTCAGAGCCAATTTTCATTAAAATTGACGTTTTGGCCTACGTCCTAATTTGCGACGTCATGACGTCGCAAAAAAACACGTTTTCCCACGTGGCAAGTGGGAACTTCTCGAAATCATATGGAATAGCTTTCAATGTCATGTTAGATGAATAATAAACTCTTTCAGAGCCGATTCTCATTAAATTTGACGTTTTGGCCCATGTCCTAATTTGCGACGTCATGAAGTCGCAAAATAACACGTTTTCCCACGTGACAAGTTGGAACATTTCAAAATCATTTGGGATAGCTTTCAATGTCGTTTTAGATGAATAATAAACTTATTCTGAGCCGATTTTCGTAAATTTGACGTTTTGGCCCATGTCCTAATTTGCGACGTCATGACGTCGCAAAAAAACACGTTTTACAACGTGGCAAGTTGGAACATCTCAAAATCATTTGGAATAGCTTTTAATGTCATGTTAGATGAACAATAAACTCTTTCAGAGCCAATTTTCATTAAAATTGACGTTTTGGCCTACGTCCTAACTTGCGACGTCATGACGTCGCAAAAAAACACGTTTTCCCACGTGGCAAGTTGGAACATCTCAAAATCATTTGGGATAGCTTTAAATGTCATGTTAGATTAACAATAAACTCTTTCAGAGCCGATTTTCATTAAATTTGACGTTTTGGCCCATGTCCTAATTTGCGACGTCATGACGTCGCAAAAAAACACGTTTTCCCACGTGGCAAGTGGGAGCTTCTCAAAATCATTTGGAATAGCTTTCAATGTCATGTTAGATGAATAATAAACTCTTTCAGAGCCGATTCTCATTAAATTTGACGTTTTGGCCCATGTCCTAATTTGCGACGTCATGAAGTCGCAAAATAACACGTTTTCCCACGTGACAAGTTGGAACATTTCAAAATCATTTGGGATAGCTTTCAATGTCGTTTTAGATGAATAATAAACTCTTTCTGAGCCGATTTTCGTAAATTTGACGTTTTGGCCCATGTCCTAATTTGCGACGTCATGACGTCGCAAAAAAACACGTTTTACAACGTGGCAAGTTGGAACATCTCAAAATCATTCGGAATAGCCTTTAGTGTCATGTTAGATGAACAATAAACTCTTTCAGAGCCAATTTTCATTAAAATTGACGTTTTGGCCTACGTCCTAATTTGCGACGTCATGACGTCGCAAAAAACACGTTTTCCCACGTGGCAAGTGGGAACTTCTCAAAATCATTTGGAATAGCTTTCAATGTCATGTTAGATGAACAATAAACTCTTTCAGAGCCAATTTTCATTAAAATGACGTTTTGGCCTATGTCCTAATTTGCGACGTCATGACGTCGCAAAATAACACGTTTTCCCACGTGACAAGTTGGAACATTTCAAAATCATTTGGGATAGCTTTCAATGTTGTTTTAGATGAATAATAAACTCTTACAGAGCCGATTTTCATTAAATTTGACGTTTTGGCCCATGTCCTAATTTGCGACGTCATGACGTCGCAAAAAAACACGTTTTCCCACGTGGCAAGTGGGAACTTCTCGAAATCATATGGAATAGCTTTCAATGTCATGTTAGATGAATAATAAACTCTTTCAGAGCCGATTCTCATTAAATTTGACGTTTTGGCCCATGTCCTAATTTGCGACGTCATGAAGTCGCAAAATAACACGTTTTCCCACGTGACAAGTTGGAACATTTCAAAATCTATCGGGATAGCTTTCAATGTCGTTTTAGATGAACAAAAAACTCTTTCTGAGCCGATTTTCGTAAATTTGACGTTTTGGCCCATGTCCTAATTTGCGACGTCATGACGTCGCAAAAAAACACGTTTTACAACGTGGCAAGTTGGAACATCTCAAAATCATTTGGAATAGCTTTTAATGTCATGTTAGATGAACAATAAACTCTTTCAGAGCCAATTTTCATTAAAATTGACGTTTTGGCCTACGTCCTAATTTGCGACGTCATGACGTCGCAAAAAAACACGTTTTCCCACGTGGCAAGTGGGAACTTCTCAAAATCATTTGGAATAGCTTTTAATGTCATGTAAGATAAACAATAAACTCTTTCAGAGCCAATTTTCATTAAAATTGACGTTTTGGCCCATGTCCTAATTTGCGACGTCATGACGTCGCAAAAAACACGTTTTCCCACGTGGCAAGTTGGAACATTCCAAAATCATTTGGAATAGCTTTTAATGTCATGTAAGATAAACAATAAACTCTTTCAGAGCCGATTCTCATTAAATTTGACGTTTTGGCCCATGTCCTAATTTGCGACGTCATGAAGTCGCAAAATAACACGTTTTCCCACGTGACAAGTTGGAACATTTCAAAATCATTTGGAATAGCTTTCAATGTCATTTTAGATGAATAATAAACAATTTCAGAGCAGATTTTCATTAAATTTGACGTTTTGGCCCATGTACTACTTTGCGACGTCATGACGTCGCAAAAAAACACGTTTTCCCACGTGGCAAGTGGGAGCTTCTCAAAATCATTTGGAATAGCTTTCATTGTCATGTTAGATGAATAATAAACTCTTTCCGAGCCGATTCTCATTAAATTTGACGTTTTGGCCCATGTCCTAATTTGCGACGTCATGAAGTCGCAAAATAACACGTTTTCCCACGTGACAAGTTGGAACATTTCAAAACCATTTGGGATAGCTTTCAATGTCGTTTCAGATGAATAATAAACTCTTTCTGAGCCGATTTTCGTAAATTTGACGTTTTGGCCCATGTCCTAATTTGCGACGTCATGACGTCGCAAAAAAACACGTTTTACAACGTGGCAAGTTGGAACATCTCAAAATCATTTGGAATAGCTTTCAATGTCATGTTAGATGAACAATAATAATAATGTTTATCAGTATAATAATGGACCAATATGAAATCACGAAATGTAAACTGTTCAAACTGACATTTGAGAAAACAAAAGAAAAACAGATACATGAAGAAAGTTACTAATAGCATTTGTTGTTGATGTCATTGAGGCTCAATTAGAAGACAGAGATGGAAGAGGTATCCAAGATTGATTGATGTTGAAACGGAAACCATAGCGATCAAAGTAAACGTCAGAAACAATTGGGGCCAGATGAGGGGTCAATTGATAGCACCCATGGAAACAGCTGTAACGTTCGCGCATAGAAACTCCACTCAGCTGCATATTATACAATATTTCAACATTGTCATTTACACATTTCAAAGAAGCATCATCAAGAGCATCATGGAACGATGGAGGGTCAATAACGGATGGTGTATCACACATAGGAGAAGGATCGTCAGATATTTGTGTAACTTCAACAGGAACGGTACTTTGGATAGCAGGTTGATCATCAAAATGAACGGGGGTTGTACGGGTAGATATAGAATTTGGAGATGGAAATGCGGACACACGATTGGAAACGACATTCCTAGTTTGTTCAACTAACTCCATTTCGATTGGCAGAATAGGATCGGCAGACGGTGTTGATGTTGTAGTTTGGTCGGTGACCTCAGCTCGGGCGGCGTCTCGTTTCGATTGTCTGGCGAGGAATCCGGCCTTCCGCTGTTCCGGGGTCTCGAACTTCCGAACATGAAAAATTGACATAGAAGCATCAGACTTCATAGCAGTAGAAAGGTCAATAAGACGAGGAAACGGAATACCATCTTTGATAGATACTTTGAGTGGACGAGGTAAACCATCTTGACGAGGTTTACCCAAACGGTGAAGAATTGAAATATTAGATGGAGAAACGGAGACCAAATTGAAAACTGCATTCACCTTTTTCTTTGTTAAAGTATCCTCTGGTAGGCCATAAATGGTGAGACATCGACGATCATTGAAGTGGTGAAGTTGGGATTGAATAATAGTGGGTAGAGATTGGGTCAGAGAGTCGAGTTTGTCGTTGAGAGTTTTGATTTCATCTAACATGACATTGAAAGCTATTCCAAATGATTTTGAGATGTTCCAACTTGCCACGTTGTAAAACGTGTTTTTTTGCGACGTCATGACGTCGCAAATTAGGACATGGGCCAAAACGTCAAATTTACGAAAATCGGCTCAGAAAGAGTTTATTATTCATCTGAAACGACATTGAAAGCTATCCCAAATGGTTTTGAAATGTTCCAACTTGTCACGTGGGAAAACGTGTTATTTTGCGACTTCATGACGTCGCAAATTAGGACATGGGCCAAAACGTCAAATTTAATGAGAATCGGCTCGGAAAGAGTTTATTATTCATCTAACATGACAATGAAAGCTATTCCAAATGATTTTGAGAAGCTCCCACTTGCCACGTGGGAAAACGTGTTTTTTTGCGACGTCATGACGTCGCAAAGTAGTACATGGGCCAAAACGTCAAATTTAATGAAAATCTGCTCTGAAATTGTTTATTATTCATCTAACATGACATTGAAAGCTATTCCAAATGATTTTGAAATGTTCCAACTTGTCACGTGGGAAAACGTGTTATTTTGCGACTTCATGACGTCGCAAATTAGGACATGGGCCAAAACGTCAAATTTAATGAGAATCGGCTCTGAAAGAGTTTATTGTTTATCTTACATGACATTAAAAGCTATTCCAAATGATTTTGGAATGTTCCAACTTGCCACGTGGGAAAACGTGTTTTTTGCGACGTCATGACGTCGCAAATTAGGACATGGGCCAAAACGTCAATTTTAATGAAAATTGGCTCTGAAAGAGTTTATTGTTTATCTTACATGACATTAAAAGCTATTCCAAATGATTTTGAGAAGTTCCCACTTGCCACGTGGGAAAACGTGTTTTTTTGCGACGTCATGACGTCGCAAATTAGGACGTAGGCCAAAACGTCAATTTTAATGAAAATTGGCTCTGAAAGAGTTTATTGTTCATCTAACATGACATTAAAAGCTATTCCAAATGATTTTGAGATGTTCCAACTTGCCACGTTGTAAAACGTGTTTTTTTGCGACGTCATGACGTCGCAAATTAGGACATGGGCCAAAACGTCAAATTTACGAAAATCGGCTCAGAAAGAGTTTTTTGTTCATCTAAAACGACATTGAAAGCTATCCCGATAGATTTTGAAATGTTCCAACTTGTCACGTGGGAAAACGTGTTATTTTGCGACTTCATGACGTCGCAAATTAGGACATGGGCCAAAACGTCAAATTTAATGAGAATCGGCTCTGAAAGAGTTTATTATTCATCTAACATGACATTGAAAGCTATTCCATATGATTTCGAGAAGTTCCCACTTGCCACGTGGGAAAACGTGTTTTTTTGCGACGTCATGACGTCGCAAATTAGGACATGGGCCAAAACGTCAAATTTAATGAAAATCGGCTCTGTAAGAGTTTATTATTCATCTAAAACAACATTGAAAGCTATCCCAAATGATTTTGAAATGTTCCAACTTGTCACGTGGGAAAACGTGTTATTTTGCGACGTCATGACGTCGCAAATTAGGACATAGGCCAAAACGTCATTTTAATGAAAATTGGCTCTGAAAGAGTTTATTGTTCATCTAACATGACATTGAAAGCTATTCCAAATGATTTTGAGAAGTTCCCACTTGCCACGTGGGAAAACGTGTTTTTTGCGACGTCATGACGTCGCAAATTAGGACGTAGGCCAAAACGTCAATTTTAATGAAAATTGGCTCTGAAAGAGTTTATTGTTCATCTAACATGACACTAAAGGCTATTCCGAATGATTTTGAGATGTTCCAACTTGCCACGTTGTAAAACGTGTTTTTTTGCGACGTCATGACGTCGCAAATTAGGACATGGGCCAAAACGTCAAATTTACGAAAATCGGCTCAGAAAGAGTTTATTATTCATCTAAAACGACATTGAAAGCTATCCCAAATGATTTTGAAATGTTCCAACTTGTCACGTGGGAAAACGTGTTATTTTGCGACTTCATGACGTCGCAAATTAGGACATGGGCCAAAACGTCAAATTTAATGAGAATCGGCTCTGAAAGAGTTTATTATTCATCTAACATGACATTGAAAGCTATTCCAAATGATTTTGAGAAGCTCCCACTTGCCACGTGGGAAAACGTGTTTTTTTGCGACGTCATGACGTCGCAAATTAGGACATGGGCCAAAACGTCAAATTTAATGAAAATCGGCTCTGAAAGAGTTTATTGTTAATCTAACATGACATTTAAAGCTATCCCAAATGATTTTGAGATGTTCCAACTTGCCACGTGGGAAAACGTGTTTTTTTGCGACGTCATGACGTCGCAAGTTAGGACGTAGGCCAAAACGTCAATTTTAATGAAAATTGGCTCTGAAAGAGTTTATTGTTCATCTAACATGACATTAAAAGCTATTCCAAATGATTTTGAGATGTTCCAACTTGCCACGTTGTAAAACGTGTTTTTTTGCGACGTCATGACGTCGCAAATTAGGACATGGGCCAAAACGTCAAATTTACGAAAATCGGCTCAGAATAAGTTTATTATTCATCTAAAACGACATTGAAAGCTATCCCAAATGATTTTGAAATGTTCCAACTTGTCACGTGGGAAAACGTGTTATTTTGCGACTTCATGACGTCGCAAATTAGGACATGGGCCAAAACGTCAAATTTAATGAGAATCGGCTCTGAAAGAGTTTATTATTCATCTAACATGACATTGAAAGCTATTCCATATGATTTCGAGAAGTTCCCACTTGCCACGTGGGAAAACGTGTTTTTTTGCGACGTCATGACGTCGCAAATTAGGACGTAGGCCAAAACGTCAATTTTAATGAAAATTGGCTCTGAAAGAGTTTATTGTTCGTCTGACATGACATTAAAGGCTATTCCAAATGATTTTGAGATGTTCCAACTTGCCACGTTGTAAAACGTGTTTTTTTGCGACGTCATGACGTCGCAAATTAGGACATGGGCCAAAACGTCAAATTTACGAAAATCGGCTCAGAAAGAGTTTATTATTCATCTAAAACGACATTGAAAGCTATCCCAAATGATTTTGAAATGTTCCAACTTGTCACGTGGGAAAACGTGTTATTTTGCGACTTCATGACGTCGCAAATTAGGACATGGGCCAAAACGTCAAATTTAATGAGAATCGGCTCTGAAAGAGTTTATTATTCATCTAACATGACATTGAAAGCTATTCCAAATGATTTTGAGAAGCTCCCACTTGCCACGTGGAAAAACGTGTTTTTTTGCGACGTCACGACGTCGCAAATTAGTACATGGGCAAAAACGTCAAATTTAATGAAAATCTGCTCTGAAAGAGTTAATTATTCATTTAAAATGACATTGAAAGCTATTCCAAATGATTTTGAAATGTTCCAACTTGTCACGTGGGAAAACGTGTTATTTTGCGACTTCATGACGTCGCAAATTAGGACATGGGCCAAAACGTCAAATTTAATGAAAATCGGCTCTGTAAGAGTTTATTATTCATCTAAAACAACATTGAAAGCTATCCCAAATGATTTTGAGATGTTCCAACTTGCCACGTTGTAAAACGTGTTTTTTGCGACGTCATGACGTCGCAAATTAGGACATGGGCAAAAACGTCAAATTTACGAAAATCGGCTCAGAAAGAGTTTATTATTCATCTAAAACGACATTGAAAGCTATCCCAAATGATTTTGAAATGTTCCAACTTGTCACGTGGGAAAACGTGTTATTTTGCGACTTCATGACGTCGCAAATTAGGACATGGGCCAAAACGTCAAATTTAATAGAATCGGCTCTGAAAGAGTTTATTATTCATCTAACATGACATTGAAAGCTATTCCAAATGATTTTGAGAAGCTCCCACTTGCCACGTGGGAAAACGTGTTTTTTTGCGACGTCATGACGTCGCAAATTAGTACATGGGCCAAAACGTCAAATTTACGAAAATCGGCTCAGAAAGAGTTTATTATTCATCTAAAACGACATTGAAAGCTATCCCAAATGATTTTGAAATGTTCCAACTTGTCACGTGGGAAAACGTGTTATTTTGCGACGTCATGACGTCGCAAATTAGGACATGGGCCAAAACGTCAATTTTAATGAAAATTGGCTCTGAAAGAGTTTATTGTTCATCTAACATGACATTGAAAGCTATTCCAAATGATTTTGAGAAGTTCCCACTTGCCACGTGGGAAAACGTGTTTTTTTGCGACGTCATGACGTCGCAAATTAGGACATAGGCCAAAACGTCAATTTTAATGAAAATTGGCTCTGAAAGAGTTTATTGTTAAACTGACATGACATTAAAAGCTATCCCAAATGATTTTGAGATGTTCCAACTTGCCACGTGGGAAAACGTGTTTTTTTTGCGACGTCATGACGTCGCAAGTTAGGACATGGGCCAAAACGTCAAATTTAATGAAAATCGACTCTGAAAGAGTTTATTGTTAACCTAACATGACATTAAAAGCTATCCCAAATGATTTTGAGATGTTCCAACTTGCCACGTGGGAAAACGTGTTTTTTGCGACGTCATGACGTCGCAAATTAGGACGTAGGCCAAAACGTCAATTTTAATGAAAATTGGCTCTGAAAGAGTTTATTGTTCATCTAACATGACATTAAAAGCTATTCCAAATGATTTTGAGATGTTCCAACTTGCCACGTTGTAAAACGTGTTTTTTTGCGACGTCATGACGTCGCAAATTAGGACATGGGCCAAAACGTCAAATTTACGAAAATCGGCTCAGAAAGAGTTTATTATTCATCTAAAACGACATTGAAAGCTATCCCAAATGATTTTGAAATGTTCCAACTTGTCACGTGGGAAAACGTGTTATTTTGCGACTTCATGACGTCGCAAATTAGGACATGGGCCAAAACGTCAAATTTAATGAGAATCGGCTCTGAAAGAGTTTATTATTCATCTAACATGACATTGAAAGCTATTCCAAATGATTTTGAGAAGCTCCCACTTGCCACGTGGGAAAACGTGTTTTTTTGCGACGTCATGACGTCGCAAATTAGTACATGGGCCAAAACGTCAATTTTATTGAAAATTGTCTCTGAAAGAGTTTATTGTTAAACTGACATGACATTAAAAGCTATCCCAAATGATTTTGAGATGTTCCAACTTGCCACGTGGGAAAACGTGTTTTTTTTGCGACGTCATGACGTCGCAAGTTAGGACATGGGCCAAAACGTCAAATTTAATGAAAATCGACTCTGAAAGAGTTTATTGTTAACCTAACATGACATTAAAAGCTATCCCAAATGATTTTGAGATGTTCCAACTTGCCACGTGGGAAAACGTGTTTTTTGCGACGTCATGACGTCGCAAATTAGGACGTAGGCCAAAACGTCAATTTTAATGAAAATTGGCTCTGAAAGAGTTTATTGTTCATCTAACATGACATTAAAAGCTATTCCAAATGATTTTGAGATGTTCCAACTTGCCACGTTGTAAAACGTGTTTTTTTGCGACGTCATGACGTCGCAAATTAGGACATGGGCCAAAACGTCAAATTTACGAAAATCGGCTCAGAAAGAGTTTATTATTCATCTAAAACGACATTGAAAGCTATCCCAAATGATTTTGAAATGTTCCAACTTGTCACGTGGGAAAACGTGTTATTTTGCGACTTCATGACGTCGCAAATTAGGACATGGGCCAAAACGTCAAATTTAATGAGAATCGGCTCTGAAAGAGTTTATTATTCATCTAACATGACATTGAAAGCTATTCCAAATGATTTTGAGAAGCTCCCACTTGCCACGTGGGAAAACGTGTTTTTTTGCGACGTCATGACGTCGCAAATTAGTACATGGGCCAAAACGTCAATTTTATTGAAAATTGTCTCTGAAAGAGTTTATTGTTAAACTGACATGACATTAAAAGCTATCCCAAATGATTTTGAGATGTTCCAACTTGCCACGTGGGAAAACGTGTTTTTTTTGCGACGTCATGAGGTCGCAAGTTAGGACATGGGCCAAAACGTCAAATTTAATGAAAATCGACTCTGAAAGAGTTTATTGTTAACCTAACATGACATTAAAAGCTATCCCAAATGATTTTGAGATGTTCCAACTTGCCACGTGGGAAAACGTGTTTTTTGCGACGTCATGACGTCGCAAATTAGGACGTAGGCCAAAACGTCAATTTTAATGAAAATTGGCTCTGAAAGAGTTTATTGTTCATCTAACATGACATTAAAAGCTATTCCAAATGATTTTGAGATGTTCCAACTTGCCACGTTGTAAAACGTGTTTTTTTGCGACGTCATGACGTCGCAAATTAGGACATGGGCCAAAACGTCAAATTTACGAAAATCGGCTCAGAAAGAGTTTATTATTCATCTAAAACGACATTGAAAGCTATCCCAAATGATTTTGAAATGTTCCAACTTGTCACGTGGGAAAACGTGTTATTTTGCGACTTCATGACGTCGCAAATTAGGACATGGGCCAAAACGTCAAATTTAATGAGAATCGGCTCTGAAAGAGTTTATTATTCATCTAACATGACATTGAAAGCTATTCCAAATGATTTTGAGAAGCTCCCACTCGCCACGTGGGAAAACGTGTTTTTTTGCGACGTCATGACGTCGCAAATTAGTACATGGGCCAAAACGTCAATTTTAATAAAAATTGGCTCTGAAAGAGTTTATTGTTCATCTAACATGACATTTAAAGCTATTCCAAATGATTTTGAGAATTTCCCACTTGTCACGTGGGAAAACGTGTTTTTTTGCGACGTCATGACGTCGCAAATTAGGACATGGGCCAAAACGTCAAATTTACGAAAATCGGCTCAGAAAGAGTTTATTATTCATCTAAAACGACATTGAAAGTTATCCCAAATGATTTTGAAATGTTCCAACTTGTCACGTGGGAAAACGTGTTATTTTGCGACGTCATGACGTCGCAAATTAGGACATAGGCCAAAACGTCAATTTTAATGAAAATTGGCTCTGAAAGAGTTTATTGTTCATCTAACATGACATTGAAAGCGATTCCAAATGATTTTGAGATGTTCCAACTTGCCACGTTGTAAAACGTGTTTTTTTGCGACGTCATGACGTCGCAAATTAGGACATGGGCCAAAACGTCAAATTTACGAAAATCGGCTCAGAAAGAGTTTATTATTCATCTGAAACGACATTGAAAGCTATCCCAAATGATTTTGAAATGTTCCAACTTGTCACGTGGGAAAACGTGTTATTTTGCGACTTCATGACGTCGCAAATTAGGACATGGGCCAAAACGTCAAATTTAATAGAATCGGCTCTGAAAGAGTTTATTATTCATCTAACATGACATTGAAAGCTATTCCAAATGATTTTGAGAAGCTCCCACTTGCCACGTGGGAAAACGTGTTTTTTTGCGACGTCATGACGTCGCAAATTAGTACATGGGCCAAAACGTCAAATTTACGAAAATCGGCTCAGAAAGAGTTTATTATTCATCTAAAACGACATTGAAAGCTATCCCAAATGATTTTGAAATGTTCCAACTTGTCACGTGGGAAAACGTGTTATTTTGCGACGTCATGACGTCGCAAATTAGGACATGGGCCAAAACGTCAATTTTAATGAAAATTGGCTCTGAAAGAGTTTATTGTTCATCTAACATGACATTGAAAGCTATTCCAAATGATTTTGAGAAGTTCCCACTTGCCACGTGGGAAAACGTGTTTTTTTGCGACGTCATGACGTCGCAAATTAGGACATAGGCCAAAACGTCAATTTTAATGAAAATTGGCTCTGAAAGAGTTTATTATTCATCTAAAACGACATTGAAAGCTATCCCAAATGATTTTGAAATGTTCCAACTTGCCACGTGGGAAAACGTGTTTTTTTTTTGCGACGTCATGACGTCGCAAGTTAGGACATGGGCCAAAACGTCAAATTTAATGAAAATCGACTCTGAAAGAGTTTATTGTTAACCTAACATGACATTAAAAGCTATCCCAAATGATTTTGAGATGTTCCAACTTGCCACGTGGGAAAACGTGTTTTTTGCGACGTCATGACGTCGCAAATTAGGACGTAGGCCAAAACGTCAATTTTAATGAAAATTGGCTCTGAAAGAGTTTATTGTTCATCTAACATGACATTAAAAGCTATTCCAAATGATTTTGAGATGTTCCAACTTGCCACGTTGTAAAACGTGTTTTTTTGCGACGTCATGACGTCGCAAATTAGGACATGGGCCAAAACGTCAAATTTACGAAAATCGGCTCAGAAAGAGTTTATTATTCATCTAAAACGACATTGAAAGCTATCCCAAATGATTTTGAAATGTTCCAACTTGTCACGTGGGAAAACGTGTTATTTTGCGACTTCATGACGTCGCAAATTAGGACATGGGCCAAAACGTCAAATTTAATGAGAATCGGCTCTGAAAGAGTTTATTATTCATCTAACATGACATTGAAAGCTATTCCAAATGATTTTGAGAAGCTCCCACTTGCCACGTGGGAAAACGTGTTTTTTTGCGACGTCATGACGTCGCAAATTAGTACATGGGCCAAAACGTCAATTTTATTGAAAATTGTCTCTGAAAGAGTTTATTGTTAAACTGACATGACATTAAAAGCTATCCCAAATGATTTTGAGATGTTCCAACTTGCCACGTGGGAAAACGTGTTTTTTTTGCGACGTCATGAGGTCGCAAGTTAGGACATGGGCCAAAACGTCAAATTTAATGAAAATCGACTCTGAAAGAGTTTATTGTTAACCTAACATGACATTAAAAGCTATCCCAAATGATTTTGAGATGTTCCAACTTGCCACGTGGGAAAACGTGTTTTTTGCGACGTCATGACGTCGCAAATTAGGACGTAGGCCAAAACGTCAATTTTAATGAAAATTGGCTCTGAAAGAGTTTATTGTTCATCTAACATGACATTAAAAGCTATTCCAAATGATTTTGAGATGTTCCAACTTGCCACGTTGTAAAACGTGTTTTTTTGCGACGTCATGACGTCGCAAATTAGGACATGGGCCAAAACGTCAAATTTACGAAAATCGGCTCAGAAAGAGTTTATTATTCATCTAAAACGACATTGAAAGCTATCCCAAATGATTTTGAAATGTTCCAACTTGTCACGTGGGAAAACGTGTTATTTTGCGACTTCATGACGTCGCAAATTAGGACATGGGCCAAAACGTCAAATTTAATGAGAATCGGCTCTGAAAGAGTTTATTATTCATCTAACATGACATTGAAAGCTATTCCAAATGATTTTGAGAAGCTCCCACTCGCCACGTGGGAAAACGTGTTTTTTTGCGACGTCATGACGTCGCAAATTAGTACATGGGCCAAAACGTCAATTTTAATAAAAATTGGCTCTGAAAGAGTTTATTGTTCATCTAACATGACATTTAAAGCTATTCCAAATGATTTTGAGAATTTTCCACTTGTCACGTGGGAAAACGTGTTTTTTTGCGACGTCATGACGTCGCAAATTAGGACATGGGCCAAAACGTCAAATTTACGAAAATCGGCTCAGAAAGAGTTTATTATTCATCTAAAACGACATTGAAAGTTATCCCAAATGATTTTGAAATGTTCCAACTTGTCACGTGGGAAAACGTGTTATTTTGCGACGTCATGACGTCGCAAATTAGGACATAGGCCAAAACGTCAATTTTAATGAAAATTGGCTCTGAAAGAGTTTATTGTTCATCTAACATGACATTGAAAGCGATTCCAAATGATTTTGAGATGTTCCAACTTGCCACGTTGTAAAACGTGTTTTTTTGCGACGTCATGACGTCGCAAATTAGGACATGGGCCAAAACGTCAAATTTACGAAAATCGGCTCAGAAAGAGTTTATTATTCATCTGAAACGACATTGAAAGCTATCCCAAATGGTTTTGAAATGTTCCAACTTGTCACGTGGGAAAACGTGTTATTTTGCGACTTCATGACGTCGCAAATTAGGACATGGGCCAAAACGTCAAATTTAATGAGAATCGGCTCTGAAAGAGTTTATTATTCATCTAACATGACATTGAAAGCTATTCCAAACGATTTTGAGAAGCTCCCACTTGCCACGTGGGAAAACGTGTTTTTTTGCGACGTCATGACGTCGCAAATTAGTACATGGGCCAAAACGTCAAATTTAATGAAAATCTGCTCTGAAAGAGTTTATTATTCATCTAACGTGACATTGAAAGCTATTCCAAATGATTTTGAAATGTTCCAACTTGTCACGTGGGAAAACGTGTTATTTTGCGACTTCATGACGTCGCAAATTAGGACATGGGCCAAAACGTCAAATTTAATGAGAATCGGCTCTGAAAGAGTTTATTATTCATCTAACATGACATTGAAAGCTATTCCAAATGATTTTGAGAAGCTCCCACTTGCCACGTGGGAAAACGTGTTTTTTTGCGACGTCATGACGTCGCAAATTAGTACATGGGCCAAAACGTCAAATTTAATGAAAATCTGCTCTGAAAGAGTTTATTATTCATTTAAAATGACATTGAAAGCTATCCCAAATGATTTTGGAATGTTCCAACTTGCCACGTGGGAAAACGTGTTTTTTTGCGACGTCATGACGTCGCAAATTAGGACGTAGGCCAAAACGTCAAATTTAATGAAAATTGGCTCTGAAAGAGTTTATTGTTTATCTTACATGACATTAAAAGCTATTCCAAATGATTTTGAGAAGTTCCCACTTGCCACGTGGGAAAACGTGTTTTTTTGCGACGTCATGACGTCGCAAATTAGGACGTAGGCCAAAACGTCAATTTTAATGAAAATTGGTTCTGAAAGAGTTTATTGTTCATCTAACATGACATTAAAAGCTATTCCAAATGATTTTGAGATGTTCCAACTTGCCACGTTGTAAAACGTGTTTTTTGCGACGTCATGACGTCGCAAATTAGGACATGGGCCAAAACGTCAAATTTACGAAAATCGGCTCAGAAAGAGTTTTTTGTTCATCTAAAACGACATTGAAAGCTATCCCAATAGATTTTGAAATGTTCCAACTTGTCACGTGGGAAAACGTGTTATTTTGCGACTTCATGACGTCGCAAATTAGGACATGGGCCAAAACGTCAAATTTAATGAGAATCGGCTCTGAAAGAGTTTATTATTCATCTAACATGACATTGAAAGCTATTCCATATGATTTCGAGAAGTTCCCACTTGCCACGTGGGAAAACGTGTTTTTTTGCGACGTCATGACGTCGCAAATTAGGACATGGGCCAAAACGTCAAATTTAATGAAAATCGGCTCTGTAAGAGTTTATTATTCATCTAAAACAACATTGAAAGCTATCCCAAATGATTTTGAAATGTTCCAACTTGTCACGTGGGAAAACGTGTTATTTTGCGACGTCATGACGTCGCAAATTAGGACATAGGCCAAAACGTCAATTTTAATGAAAATTGGCTCTGAAAGAGTTTATTGTTCATCTAACATGACATTAAAAGCTATTCCGAATGATTTTGAGATGTTCCAACTTGCCACGTTGTAAAACGTGTTTTTTTTGCGACGTCATGACGTCGCAAATTAGGACATGGGCCAAAACGTCAATTTTAATGAAAATTGGCTCTGAAAGAGTTTATTGTTCATCTAACATGACATTAAAAGCTATTCCGAATGATTTTGAGATGTTCCAACTTGCCACGTTGTAAAACGTGTTTTTTTGCGACGTCATGACGTCGCAAATTAGGACATGGGCCAAAACGTCAAATTTACGAAAATCGGCTCAGAAAGAGTTTATTATTCATCTAAAACGACATTGAAAGCTATCCCAAATGATTTTGAAATGTTCCAACTTGTCACGTGGGAAAACGTGTTATTTTGCGACTTCATGACGTCGCAAATTAGGACATGGGCCAAAACGTCAAATTTAATGAGAATCGGCTCTGAAAGAGTTTATTATTCATCTAACATGACATTGAAAACTATTCCAAATGATTTTGAGAAGCTCCCACTTGCCACGTGGGAAAACGTGTTTTTTTGCGACGTCATGACGTCGCAAATTAGGACATGGGCCAAAACGTCAAATTTGATGAAAATCGGCTCTGTAAGAGTTTATTGTTAATCTAACATGACATTTAATGTTCCAACTTGCCACGTGGGAAAACGTGTTTTTTTGCGACGTCATGACGTCGCAAGTTAGGACGTAGGCCAAAACGTCAATTTTGATGAAAATTGGCTCTGAAAGAGTTTATTGTTCATCTAACATGACATTAAAAGCTATTCCAAATGATTTTGAGATGTTCCAACTTGCCACGTTGTAAAACGTGTTTTTTTGCGACGTCATGACGTCGCAAATTAGGACATGGGCCAAAACGTCAAATTTACGAAAATCGGCTCAGAAAGAGTTTATTATTCATCTAAAACGACATTGAAAGTTATCCCAAATGATTTTGAAATGTTCCAACTTGTCACGTGGGAAAACGTGTTATTTTGCGACTTCATGACGTCGCAAATTAGGACATGGGCCAAAACGTCAAATTTAATGAGAATCGGCTCTGAAAGAGTTTATTATTCATCTAACATGACATTGAAAGCTATTCCATATGATTTCGAGAAGTTCCCACTTGCCACGTGGGAAAACGTGTTTTTTTTGCGACGTCATGACGTCGCAAATTAGGACATAGGCCAAAACGTCAATTTTAATGAAAATTGGCTCTGAAAGAGTTTATTGTTCATCTAACATGACATTAAAAGCTATTCCAAATGATTTTGAGATGTTCCAACTTGCCACGTTGTAAAACGTGTTTTTTTGCGACGTCATGACGTCGCAAATTAGGACATGGGCCAAAACGTCAAATTTACGAAAATCGGCTCAGAAAGAGTTTATTATTCATCTAAAACGACATTGAAAGCTATCCCAAATGATTTTGAAATGTTCCAACTTGTCACGTGGGAAAACGTGTTATTTTGCGACTTCATGACGTCGCAAATTAGGACATGGGCCAAAACGTCAAATTTAATGAGAATCGGCTCTGAAAGAGTTTATTATTCATCTAACATGACATTAAAAGCTATTCCAAATGATTTTGAGAAGCTCCCACTTGCCACGTGGAAAAACGTGTTTTTTTTTGCGACGTCACGACGTCGCAAATTAGTACATGGGCAAAAACGTCAAATTTAATGGTAAAATCTGCTCTGAAAGAGTTTATTATTCATTTAAAATGACATTGAAAGCTATCCCAAATGATTTTGAAATGTTCCAGCTTGTCACGTGGGAAAACGTGTTATTTTGCGACTTCATGACGTCGCAACTTAGGACATGGGCCAAAACGTCAAATTTAATGAAAATCGGCTCTGTAAGAGTTTATTATTCATCTAAAACAACATTGAAAGCTATCCCAAATGATTTTGAGATGTTCCAACTTGCCACGTTGTAAAACGTGTTTTTTGCGACGTCATGACGTCGCAAATTAGGACATGGGCCAAAACGTCAAATTTACGAAAATCGGCTCAGAAAGAGTTTATTATTCATCTAAAACGACATTGAAAGCTATCCCAAATGATTTTGAAATGTTCCAACTTGTCACGTGGGAAAACGTGTTATTTTGCGACTTCATGACGTCGCAAATTAGGACATGGGCCAAAACGTCAAATTTAATAGAATCGGCTCTGAAAGAGTTTATTATTCATCTAACATGACATTGAAAGCTATTCCAAATGATTTTGAGAAGCTCCCACTTGCCACGTGGGAAAACGTGTTTTTTTGCGACGTCATGACGTCGCAAATTAGTACATGGGCCAAAACGTCAAATTTAATGAAAATCTGCTCTGAAAGAGTTTTTATTCATTTAAAATGACATTGAAAGATATCCCAAATGATTTTGAAATGTTCCAACTTGCCACGTGGGAAAACGTGTTTTTTTGCGACGTCATGACGTCGCAAATTAGGACATGGGCCAAAACGTCAATTTTAATGAAAATTGGCTCTGAAAGAGTTTATTGTTAATCTAACATGACATTAAAAGCTATCCCAAATGATTTTGAGATGTTCCAACTTGCCACGTGGGAAAACGTGTTTTTTTTCGACGTCATGACGTCGCAAATTAGGACGTAGGCCAAAACGTCAATTTTAATGAAAATTGGCTCTGAAAGAGTTTATTGTTCATCTAACATGACATTAAAAGCTATTCCAAATGATTTTGAGATGTTCCAACTTGCCACGTTGTAAAACGTGTTTTTTTGCGACGTCATGACGTCGCAAATTAGGACATGGGCCAAAACGTCAAATTTACGAAAATCGGCTCAGAAAGAGTTTATTATTCATCTAAAACGACATTGAAAGCTATCCCAAATGATTTTGAAATGTTCCAACTTGTCACGTGGGAAAACGTGTTATTTTGCGACTTCATGACGTCGCAAATTAGGACATGGGCCAAAACGTCAAATTTAATGAGAATCGGCTCTGAAAGAGTTTATTATTCATCTAACATGACATTAAAAGCTATTCCAAATGATTTTGAGAAGCTCCCACTTGCCACGTGGAAAAACGTGTTTTTTTTTGCGACGTCACGACGTCGCAAATTAGTACATGGGCAAAAACGTCAAATTTAATGGTAAAATCTGCTCTGAAAGAGTTTATTATTCATTTAAAATGACATTGAAAGCTATCCCAAATGATTTTGAAATGTTCCAGCTTGTCACGTGGGAAAACGTGTTATTTTGCGACTTCATGACGTCGCAACTTAGGACATGGGCCAAAACGTCAAATTTAATGAAAATCGGCTCTGTAAGAGTTTATTATTCATCTAAAACAACATTGAAAGCTATCCCAAATGATTTTGAGATGTTCCAACTTGCCACGTTGTAAAACGTGTTTTTTGCGACGTCATGACGTCGCAAATTAGGACATGGGCCAAAACGTCAAATTTACGAAAATCGGCTCAGAAAGAGTTTATTATTCATCTAAAACGACATTGAAAGCTATCCCAAATGATTTTGAAATGTTCCAACTTGTCACGTGGGAAAACGTGTTATTTTGCGACTTCATGACGTCGCAAATTAGGACATGGGCCAAAACGTCAAATTTAATAGAATCGGCTCTGAAAGAGTTTATTATTCATCTAACATGACATTGAAAGCTATTCCAAATGATTTTGAGAAGCTCCCACTTGCCACGTGGGAAAACGTGTTTTTTTGCGACGTCATGACGTCGCAAATTAGTACATGGGCCAAAACGTCAAATTTAATGAAAATCTGCTCTGAAAGAGTTTTTATTCATTTAAAATGACATTGAAAGATATCCCAAATGATTTTGAAATGTTCCAACTTGCCACGTGGGAAAACGTGTTTTTTTGCGACGTCATGACGTCGCAAATTAGGACATGGGCCAAAACGTCAATTTTAATGAAAATTGGCTCTGAAAGAGTTTATTGTTAATCTAACATGACATTAAAAGCTATCCCAAATGATTTTGAGATGTTCCAACTTGCCACGTGGGAAAACGTGTTTTTTTGCGACGTCATGACGTCGCAAATTAGGACGTAGGCCAAAACGTCAATTTTAATGAAAATTGGCTCTGAAAGAGTTTATTGTTCATCTAACATGACATTAAAAGCTATTCCAAATGATTTTGAGATGTTCCAACTTGCCACGTTGTAAAACGTGTTTTTTTGCGACGTCATGACGTCGCAAATTAGGACATGGGCCAAAACGTCAAATTTACGAAAATCGGCTCAGAAAGAGTTTATTATTCATCCAAAACGACATTGAAAGCTATCCCAAATGATTTTGAAATGTTCCAACTTGTCACGTGGGAAAACGTGTTATTTTGCGACTTCATGACGTCGAAAATTAGGACATGGGCCAAAACGTCAAATTTAATGAGAATCGGCTCTGAAAGAGTTTATTATTCATCTAACATGACATTGAAAGCTATTCCAAATGATTTTGAGAAGCTCCCACTTGCCACGTGGGAAAACGTGTTTTTTTGCGACGTCATGACGTCGCAAATTAGGACATGGGCCAAAACGTCAAATTTAATGAAAATCGGCTCTGAAAGAGTTTATTGTTAATCTAACATGACATTAAAAGCTATCCCAAATGATTTTGAGATGTTCCAACTTGCCACGTGGGAAAACGTGTTTTTTTGCGACGTCATGACGTCGCAAATTAGGACGTAGGCCAAAACGTCAATTTTAATGAAAATTGGCTCTGAAAGAGTTTATTGTTCATCTAACATGACATTAAAAGCTATTCCAAATGATTTTGAGATGTTCCAACTTGCCACGTTGTAAAACGTGTTTTTTTGCGACGTCATGACGTCGCAAATTAGGACATGGGCCAAAACGTCAAATTTACGAAAATCGGCTCAGAAAGAGTTTATTATTCATCTAAAACGACATTGAAAGCTATCCCAAATGATTTTGAAATGTTCCAACTTGTCACGTGGGAAAACGTGTTATTTTGCGACTTCATGACGTCGCAAATTAGGACATGGGCCAAAACGTCAAATTTAATGAGAATCGGCTCTGAAAGAGTTTATTATTCATCTAACATGACATTGAAAGCTATTCCATATGATTTCGAGAAGTTCCCACTTGCCACGTGGGAAAACGTGTTTTTTTGCGACGTCATGACGTCGCAAATTAGGACATGGGCCAAAACGTCAAATTTACGAAAATCGGCTCAGAAAGAGTTTATTATTCATCTGAAACGACATTGAAAGCTATCCCAAATGATTTTGAAATGTTCCAACTTGTCACGTGGGAAAACGTGTTATTTTGCGACGTCATGACGTCGCAAATTAGGACATGGGCCAAAACGTCAAATTTGATGAAAATCGGCTCTGTAAGAGTTTATTATTCATCTAAAACAACATTGAAAGCTATCCCAAATGATTTTGAAATGTTCCAACTTGTCACGTGGGAAAACGTGTTATTTTGCGACGTCATGACGTCGCAAATTAGGACATATGCCAAAACGTCAATTTTATCGAAAATTGGCTCTGAAAGAGTTTATTGTTCATCTAACATGACATTGAAAGCTATTCCAAATGATTTTGAGAAGTTCCCACTTGCCACGTGGGAAAACGTGTTTTTTTGCGACGTCATGACGTCGCAAATTAGGACGTAGGCCAAAACGTCAATTTTAATGAAAATTGGCTCTGAGAGAGTTCATTGTTCATCTAACATGACATTAAAAGCTATTCCAAATGATTTTGAGATGTTCCAACTTGCCACGTTGTAAAACGTGTTTTTTTGCGACGTCATGACGTCGCAAATTAGGACATGGGCCAAAACGTCAAATTTACGAAAATCGGCTCAGAAAGAGTTTATTATTCATCTGAAACGACATTGAAAGCTATCCCAAATGATTTTGAAATGTTCCAACTTGTCACGTGGGAAAACGTGTTATTTTGCGACTTCATGACGTCGCAAATTAGGACATTGGCCAAAACGTCAAATTTAATGAGAATCGGCTCTGAAAGAGTTTATTATTCATCTAACATGACATTGAAAGCTATTCCAAATGATTTTGAGAAGCTCCCACTTGCCACGTGGGAAAACGTGTTTTTTTTGCGACGTCATGACGTCGCAAATTAGGACATGGGCCAAAACGTCAATTTTAATGAAAATTGGCTCTGAAAGAGTTTATTGTTCATCTAACATGACATTTAAAGCTATTCCAAATGATTTTGAGAATTTCCCACTTGCCACGTGGGAAAACGTGTTTTTTTGCGACGTCATGACGTCGCAAATTAGGACATGGGCCAAAACGTCAAATTTAATGAAATTCGGCTCTGAAAGAGTTTATTGTTAATCTAACATGACATTAAAAGCTATCCCAAATGATTTTGAGATGTTCCAACTTGCCACGTGGGAAAACGTGTTTTTTTGCGACGTCATGACGTCGCAAATTAGGACGTAGGCCAAAACGTCAATTTTAATGAAAATTGGCTCTGAAAGAGTTTATTGTTCATCTAACATGACATTAAAAGCTATTCCAAATGATTTTGAGATGTTCCAACTTGCCACGTTGTAAAACGTGTTTTTTTGCGACGTCATGACGTCGCAAATTAGGACATGGGCCAAAACGTCAAATTTAATGAAATTCGGCTCTGAAAGAGTTTATTGTTAATCTAACATGACATTAAAAGCTATCCCAAATGATTTTGAGATGTTCCAACTTGCCACGTGGGAAAACGTGTTTTTTTGCGACGTCATGACGTCGCAAATTAGGACGTAGGCCAAAACGTCAATTTTAATGAAAATTGGCTCTGAAAGAGTTCATTGTTCATCTAACATGACATTAAAAGCTATTCCAAATGATTTTGAGAAGCTCCCACTTGCCACGTGGAAAAACGTGTTTTTTTTTGCGACGTCACGACGTCGCAAATTAGTACATGGGCAAAAACGTCAAATTTAATGGTAAAATCTGCTCTGAAAGAGTTTATTATTCATTTAAAATGACATTGAAAGCTATCCCAAATGATTTTGAAATGTTCCAGCTTGTCACGTGGGAAAACGTGTTATTTTGCGACTTCATGACGTCGCAACTTAGGACATGGGCCAAAACGTCAAATTTAATGAAAATCGGCTCTGTAAGAGTTTATTATTCATCTAAAACAACATTGAAAGCTATCCCAAATGATTTTGAGATGTTCCAACTTGCCACGTTGTAAAACGTGTTTTTTGCGACGTCATGACGTCGCAAATTAGGACATGGGCCAAAACGTCAAATTTACGAAAATCGGCTCAGAAAGAGTTTATTATTCATCTAAAACGACATTGAAAGCTATCCCAAATGATTTTGAAATGTTCCAACTTGTCACGTGGGAAAACGTGTTATTTTGCGACTTCATGACGTCGCAAATTAGGACATGGGCCAAAACGTCAAATTTAATAGAATCGGCTCTGAAAGAGTTTATTATTCATCTAACATGACATTGAAAGCTATTCCAAATGATTTTGAGAAGCTCCCACTTGCCACGTGGGAAAACGTGTTTTTTTGCGACGTCATGACGTCGCAAATTAGTACATGGGCCAAAACGTCAAATTTAATGAAAATCTGCTCTGAAAGAGTTTTTATTCATTTAAAATGACATTGAAAGATATCCCAAATGATTTTGAAATGTTCCAACTTGCCACGTGGGAAAACGTGTTTTTTTGCGACGTCATGACGTCGCAAATTAGGACATGGGCCAAAACGTCAATTTTAATGAAAATTGGCTCTGAAAGAGTTTATTGTTAATCTAACATGACATTAAAAGCTATCCCAAATGATTTTGAGATGTTCCAACTTGCCACGTGGGAAAACGTGTTTTTTTGCGACGTCATGACGTCGCAAATTAGGACGTAGGCCAAAACGTCAATTTTAATGAAAATTGGCTCTGAAAGAGTTTATTGTTCATCTAACATGACATTAAAAGCTATTCCAAATGATTTTGAGATGTTCCAACTTGCCACGTTGTAAAACTTGTTTTTTTGCGACGTCATGACGTCGCAAATTAGGACATGGGCCAAAACGTCAAATTTACGAAAATCGGCTCAGAAAGAGTTTATTATTCATCCAAAACGACATTGAAAGCTATCCCAAATGATTTTGAAATGTTCCAACTTGTCACGTGGGAAAACGTGTTATTTTGCGACTTCATGACGTCGAAAATTAGGACATGGGCCAAAACGTCAAATTTAATGAGAATCGGCTCTGAAAGAGTTTATTATTCATCTAACATGACATTGAAAGCTATTCCAAATGATTTTGAGAAGCTCCCACTTGCCACGTGGGAAAACGTGTTTTTTTGCGACGTCATGACGTCGCAAATTAGGACATGGGCCAAAACGTCAAATTTAATGAAAATCGGCTCTGAAAGAGTTTATTGTTAATCTAACATGACATTAAAAGCTATCCCAAATGATTTTGAGATGTTCCAACTTGCCACGTGGGAAAACGTGTTTTTTTGCGACGTCATGACGTCGCAAATTAGGACGTAGGCCAAAACGTCAATTTTAATGAAAATTGGCTCTGAAAGAGTTTATTGTTCATCTAACATGACATTAAAAGCTATTCCAAATGATTTTGAGATGTTCCAACTTGCCACGTTGTAAAACGTGTTTTTTTGCGACGTCATGACGTCGCAAATTAGGACATGGGCCAAAACGTCAAATTTACGAAAATCGGCTCAGAAAGAGTTTATTATTCATCTAAAACGACATTGAAAGCTATCCCAAATGATTTTGAAATGTTCCAACTTGTCACGTGGGAAAACGTGTTATTTTGCGACTTCATGACGTCGCAAATTAGGACATGGGCCAAAACGTCAAATTTAATGAGAATCGGCTCTGAAAGAGTTTATTATTCATCTAACATGACATTGAAAGCTATTCCATATGATTTCGAGAAGTTCCCACTTGCCACGTGGGAAAACGTGTTTTTTTGCGACGTCATGACGTCGCAAATTAGGACATGGGCCAAAACGTCAAATTTGATGAAAATCGGCTCTGTAAGAGTTTATTATTCATCTAAAACAACATTGAAAGCTATCCCAAATGATTTTGAAATGTTCCAACTTGTCACGTGCGAAAACGTGTTATTTTGCGACGTCATGACGTCGCAAATTAGGACATAGGCCAAAACGTCAATTTTATTGAAAATTGGCTCTGAAAGAGTTTATTGTTCATCTAACATGACATTGAAAGCTATTCCAAATGATTTTGAGAAGTTCCCACTTGCCACGTGGGAAAACGTGTTATTTTGCGACGTCATGACGTCGCAAATTAGGACGTAGGCCAAAACGTCAATTTTAATGAAAATTGGCTCTGAAAGAGTTTATTGTTCATCTAACATGACATTAAAAGCTATTCCAAATGATTTTGAGATGTTCCAACTTGCCACGTTGTAAAACGTGTTTTTTTGCGACGTCATGACGTCGCAAATTAGGACATGGGCCAAAACGTCAAATTTACGAAAATCGGCTCAGAAAGAGTTTATTATTCATCTGAAACGACATTGAAAGCTATCCCAAATGATTTTGAAATGTTCCAACTTGTCACGTGGGAAAACGTGTTATTTTGCGACGTCATGACGTCGCAAATTAGGACATGGGCCAAAACGTCAAATTTGATGAAAATCGGCTCTGTAAGAGTTTATTATTCATCTAAAACAACATTGAAAGCTATCCCAAATGATTTTGAAATGTTCCAACTTGTCACGTGGGAAAACGTGTTATTTTGCGACGTCATGACGTCGCAAATTAGGACATATGCCAAAACGTCAATTTTATCGAAAATTGGCTCTGAAAGAGTTTATTGTTCATCTAACATGACATTGAAAGCTATTCCAAATGATTTTGAGAAGTTCCCACTTGCCACGTGGGAAAACGTGTTTTTTTGCGACGTCATGACGTCGCAAATTAGGACGTAGGCCAAAACGTCAATTTTAATGAAAATTGGCTCTGAGAGAGTTCATTGTTCATCTAACATGACATTAAAAGCTATTCCAAATGATTTTGAGATGTTCCAACTTGCCACGTTGTAAAACGTGTTTTTTTGCGACGTCATGACGTCGCAAATTAGGACATGGGCCAAAACGTCAAATTTACGAAAATCGGCTCAGAAAGAGTTTATTATTCATCTGAAACGACATTGAAAGCTATCCCAAATGATTTTGAAATGTTCCAACTTGTCACGTGGGAAAACATGTTATTTTGCGACTTCATGACGTCGCAAATTAGGACATGGGCCAAAACGTCAAATTTAATGAGAATCGGCTCTGAAAGAGTTTATTATTCATCTAACATGACATTGAAAGCTATTCCAAATGATTTTGAGAAGCTCCCACTTGCCACGTGGGAAAACGTGTTTTTTTTGCGACGTCATGACGTCGCAAATTAGGACATGGGCCAAAACGTCAATTTTAATGAAAATTGGCTCTGAAAGAGTTTATTGTTCATCTAACATGACATTTAAAGCTATTCCAAATGATTTTGAGAATTTCCCACTTGCCACGTGGGAAAACGTGTTTTTTTGCGACGTCATGACGTCGCAAATTAGGACATGGGCCAAAACGTCAAATTTAATGAAATTCGGCTCTGAAAGAGTTTATTGTTAATCTAACATGACATTAAAAGCTATCCCAAATGATTTTGAGATGTTCCAACTTGCCACGTGGGAAAACGTGTTTTTTTGCGACGTCATGACGTCGCAAATTAGGACGTAGGCCAAAACGTCAATTTTAATGAAAATTGGCTCTGAAAGAGTTTATTGTTCATCTAACATGACATTAAAAGCTATTCCAAATGATTTTGAGATGTTCCAACTTGCCACGTTGTAAAACGTGTTTTTTTGCGACGTCATGACGTCGCAAATTAGGACATGGGCCAAAACGTCAAATTTACGAAAATCGGCTCAGAAAGAGTTTATTATTCATCTAAAACGACATTGAAAGCTATCCCAAATGATTTTGAAATGTTCCAACTTGTCACGTGGGAAAACGTGTTATTTTGCGACTTCATGACGTCGCAAATTAGGACATGGGCCAAAACGTCAAATTTAATGAGAATCGGCTCTGAAAGAGTTTATTATTCATCTAACATGACATTGAAAGCTATTCCAAATGATTTTGAGAAGCTCCCACTTGCCACGTGGGAAAACGTGTTTTTTTTGCGACGTCATGACGTCGCAAATTAGTACATGGGCCAAAACGTCAAATTTAATGAAAATCTGCTCTGAAAGAGTTTATTATTCATTTAAAATGACATTGAAAGCTATCCCAAATGATTTTGAAATGTTCCAGCTTGCCACGTGGGAAAACGTGTTTTTTTGCGACGTCATGACGTCGCAAATTAGGACGTAGGCCAAAACGTCAATTTTAATGAAAATTGGCTCTGAAAGAGTTTATTGTTCATCTAACATGACATTAAAAGCTATTCCAAATGATTTTGAGATGTTCCAACTTGCCACGTTGTAATACGTGTTTTTTTTTGCTACGTCATGACGTCGCAAATTAGGACATGGGCCAAAACGTCAAATTTACGAAAATCGGCTCAGAAAGAGTTTATTCTTCATCTGAAACGACATTGAAAGCTATCCCAAATGATTTTGAAATGTTCCAACTTGTCACGTGGGAAAACGTGTTATTTTGCGACTTCATGACGTCGCAAATTAGGACATGGGCCAAAACGTCAAATTTAATGAGAATCGGCTCTGAAAGAGTTTATTATTCATCTAACATGACATTGAAAGCTATTCCAAATGATTTTGAGAAGCTCCCACTTGCCACGTGGGAAAACGTGTTTTTTTTGCGACGTCATGACGTCGCAAATTAGTACATGGGCCAAAACGTCAAATTTAATGAAAATCTGCTCTGAAAGAGTTTATTATTCATTTAAAATGACATTGAAAGCTATCCCAAATGATTTTGAAATGTTCCAGCTTGCCACGTGGGAAAACGTGTTTTTTTGCGACGTCATGACGTCGCAAATTAGGACGTAGGCCAAAACGTCAATTTTAATGAAAATTGGCTCTGAAAGAGTTTATTGTTCATCTAACATGACATTAAAAGCTATTCCAAATGATTTTGAGATGTTCCAACTTGCCACGTTGTAATACGTGTTTTTTTTGCTACGTCATGACGTCGCAAATTAGGACATGGGCCAAAACGTCAAATTTACGAAAATCGGCTCAGAAAGAGTTTATTCTTCATCTGAAACGACATTGAAAGCTATCCCAAATGATTTTGAAATGTTCCAACTTGTCACGTGGGAAAACGTGTTATTTTGCGACTTCATGACGTCGCAAATTAGGACATGGGCCAAAACGTCAAATTTAATGAGAATCGGCTCTGAAAGAGTTTATTATTCATCTAACATGACATTGAAAGCTATTCCAAATGATTTTGAGAAGCTCCCACTTGCCACGTGGGAAAACGTGTTCTTTTTGCGACGTCATGACGTCGCAAATTAGGACATGGGCCAAAACGTCAATTTTAATGAAAATTGGCTCTGAAAGAGTTTATTGTTCATTTAACATGACATTTAAAGCTATTCCAAATGATTTTGAGAAGTTCCCACTTGCCACGTGGGAAAACGTGTTTTTTTGCGACGTCATGACGTCGCAAATTAGGACGTAGGCCAAAACGTCAATTTTAATGAAAATTGGCTCTGAAAGAGTTTATTGTTCATCTAACATGACATTAAAAGCTATTCCAAATGATTTTGAGATGTTCCAACTTGCCACGTTGTAAAACGTGTTTTTTTGCGACGTCATGACGTCGAAAATTAGGACATGGGCCAAAACGTCAAATTTAATGAGAATCGGCTCTGAAAGAGTTTATTATTCATCTAACATGACATTGAAAGCTATCCCAAATGATTTTGAAATGTTCCAACTTGTCACGTGGGAAAACGTGTTATTTTGCGACTTCATGACGTCGCAAATTAGGACATGGGCCAAAACGTCAAATTTAATGAGAATCGGCTCTGAAAGAGTTTATTATTCATCTAACATGACATTGAAAGCTATTCCAAATGATTTTGAGAAGCTCCCACTTGCCACGTGGGAAAACGTGTTCTTTTTGCGACGTCATGACGTCGCAAATTAGGACATGGGCCAAAACGTCAATTTTAATGAAAATTGGCTCTGAAAGAGTTTATTGTTCATCTAACATGACATTTAAAGCTATTCCAAATGATTTTGAGAAGTTCCCACTTGCCACGTGGGAAAACGTGTTTTTTTGCGACGTCATGACGTCGCAAATTAGGACGTAGGCCGAAACGTCAATTTTAATGAAAATTGGCTCTGAAAGAGTTTATTGTTCATCTAACATGACATTAAAAGCTATTCCAAATGATTTTGAGATGTTCCAACTTGCCACGTTGTAAAACGTGTTTTTTTGCGACGTCATGACGTCGCAAATTAGGACATGGGCCAAAACGTCAAATTTACGAAAATCGGCTCAGAAAGAGTTTATTATTCATCTGAAACGACATTGAAAGCTATCCCAAATGATTTTGAAATGTTCCAACTTGTCACGTGGGAAAACGTGTTATTTTGCGACGTCATGACGTCGCAAATTAGGACATGGGCCAAAACGTCAAATTTGATGAAAATCGGCTCTGTAAGAGTTTATTATTCATCTAAAACAACATTGAAAGCTATCCCAAATGATTTTGAAATGTTCCAACTTGTCACGTGGGAAAACGTGTTATTTTGCGACGTCATGACGTCGCAAATTAGGACATAGGCCAAAACGTCAATTTTATTGAAAATTGGCTCTGAAAGAGTTTATTGTTCATCTAACATGACATTGAAAGCTATTCCAAATGATTTTGAGAAGTTCCCACTTGCCACGTGGGAAAACGTGTTTTTTTGCGACGTCATGACGTCGCAAATTAGGACGTAGGCCAAAACGTCAATTTTAATGAAAATTGGCTCTGAGAGAGTTCATTGTTCATCTAACATGACATTGAAAGCTATTCCAAATGATTTTGAGATGTTCCAACTTGCCACGTTGTAAAACGTGTTTTTTTGCGACGTCATGACGTCGCAAATTAGGACATGGGCCAAAACGTCAAATTTACGAAAATCGGCTCAGAAAGAGTTTATTATTCATCTGAAACGACATTGAAAGCTATCCCAAATGATTTTGAGATGTTCCAACTTGCCACGTGGGAAAACGTGTTTTTTGCGACGTCATGACGTCGCAAATTAGGACATGGGCCAAAACGTCAATTTTAATGAAAATTGGCTCTGAAAGAGTTTATTGTTCATCTAACATGACATTAAAAGCTATTCCAAATGATTTTGAGATGTTCCAACTTGCCACGTTGTAAAACGTGTTTTTTTGCGACGTCATGACGTCGCAAATTAGGACATGGGCCAAAACGTCAATTTTAATGAAAATTGGCTCTGAAAGAGTTTATTGTTCATCTAACATGACAGTTAAAGCTATTCCAAATGATTTTGAGAAGTTCCCACTTGCCACGTGGGAAAACGTGTTTTTTTGCGACGTCATGACGTCGCAAATTAGGACGTAGGCCAAAACGTCAATTTTAATGAAAATTGGCTCTGAAAGAGTTTATTGTTCATCTAACATGACATTAAAAGCTATTCCAAATGATTTTGAGATGTTCCAACTTGCCACGTTGTAAAACGTGTTTTTTTGCGACGTCATGACGTCGCAAATTAGGACATGGGCCAAAACGTCAAATTTACGAAAATCGGCTCAGAAAGAGTTTATTATTCATCTGAAACGACATTGAAAGCTATCCCAAATGATTTTGAAATGTTCCAACTTGTCACGTGGGAAAACGTGTTATTTTGCGACGTCATGACGTCGCAAATTAGGACATGGGCCAAAACGTCAAATTTGATGAAAATCGGCTCTGTAAGAGTTTATTATTCATCTAAAACAACATTGAAAGCTATCCCAAATGATTTTGAAATGTTCCAACTTGTCACGTGGGAAAACGTGTTATTTTGCGACGTCATGACGTCGCAAATTAGGACATAGGCCAAAACGTCAATTTTATTGAAAATTGGCTCTGAAAGAGTTTATTGTTCATCTAACATGACATTGATTGATTGATTTATTTATTTACATGCAAGCATGTGAGATACATGGAGAGAACGAAAAATGAATAAAAACCAAATGAATTTGAGCAATATGAAAACACGAATCGAAACATGGTGAACAGTAAGGTGAACATTGAATGAGCATATATATGACTACAGTACAACGATCGACATTTCAATGGGGTTTTGACTAATAAACATAGTAAGGTCAGTTACAAGTGCTTTTCCGAAAAATATTTCTTGGCCGCCGCAAGAGAATTCGGAATATTTTTGTTCTTGCTGTGTTTCAAGTATTTTGAACCGGCACGAACAGTGAAGAACTGTGCACGATGACTAGTTTTTGGTATTGGAAAGCTAATCTTCTCCTTTGTACCTCGAGTACGTGAACGATTGAACGTGAAAAAAGTCAATCGCATTTAGACCACATTGTCCAGTTATTATTTTGTGTATCATAACTAAATCAGTTGTATTTCTTCTAGATTCCAATGATATCAATTTTAATTTCCTGTTCCTAAATGAAGAGCTGGGAATAGTGCAATATTTGTAGCCACCAAGCCGGAAGAACAATTTTCTGGTGAAATTATTCTGAACTGATTCAATTTTCTTTACGAATCCTCTATCTGAATTGAACACCGTTATTCCGAACTCAACCATTGGACGAATATAGGTTTTGTACGCTTTAATCCAAATACTTTCTTTATTGGTTTTCAATACCTTGAAAAGATTGTAAGTTCTATATTTTGCTAACTGTACAATATGTCGCACATGATCTTTGAAGGAAAGACTGCTATTCAACAAGAAACCCAAATCTCTAACTTTTTCAGTGACTTGCTTCAGAACTGCTCCGTTCAATGTATAGTTTTGCTTCGGGTTGTTGTAGCCCAGATGCATAACTTGTGATTTTTCTACTGATAGTGGTAACCCCCAATCTACAGACCACTTATACATTCGATCTAAACAACTTTGCAGCTCTTTGTTAGAACCTCCAGGCATAAACGACTTATAAACTTTCGTATCGTCTGCGAAGACCTTGCATTTCACACTCGAATCTGCAAGTGTGTTAGGTAATTCGCACGTGAAAATGTTAAACAGAACAGGAGAAAGCGCACTTCCTTGTGGAACACCACTAGTTATTCTGCGATTCGAAGAAAAACTTGAGTTTACTCTGACTGCAAACGTTCGATTCGTTAAGTATTCTTTCACCCATGCTATAATCATTCTGTGAAATCCAAGTTTCTCCATTTTTAGAACTAGCAATTTATGTGAAACTCTATCGAACGCTTTAGAAAAGTCGAAATACACTACATCAACACATTCCTTCCTATCGAGGGATAAAGTCCATTCATTGAGACATTCTAACATCTGTGTTTCTACAGATTTACCCTTTCTAAAACCGTGTTGATGTGACGATATGATATCATTTTCGTTCAAGTTCGTAATCATCTCACGTTTCAAAATCTTTTCAAAAAGTCGCGCAAATATTGATGTGATGCTAACTGGTCTGTAGTTTAGAGGGTTTGACAAAGGGGGTTTCTTAGGTAGAGGAGTTACAAGAGAATGTTTCCATCGTTCCGGTACCTCCCCTCTCCACAAGCTAAGATTAAATATATATTCTAGAGGGCCACAAATTTCAACAGATAACTTTTTAATATACTTAAATGGAATTCCATCCGGTGTTTGTGAGTAGGACATTGGCCACGTACGCAAAAGTTTTTCAATTAGAATTCTATCAAACTGAATGGAATGGTCCATTTGTACAACATTGTCGACAGAAAACACAGGAACATCAATACTATCAGTAGAAAAAACGCTTTGGAATGAATCTGCGAGCAAATTTGCTCTATCCGAATCTGTAACACAAATTGTGTTGTTCGGGCCAATCATACTAGGTATACTTTTTCTCTCTTTCAAACGAGAATTCACTAACTTATAAATGGTTTTTGAATCGCCTCTCCTAATTAGTTCGTTTGCGATAGATCTATTGAACTTATTCAAAGCTTTCGTAAACTTCGCAGTACACGTCCTATATTCGTCCCATAGAGTTGGATTCGTAGAACTATGAGCCCTTTCCCATAGTTCTTCTCTATACATACTCATATTTCTCAAATAGTTCGGAAGGTTAGTGCTTTTGGCAATAACCTTGCGCATTGGAACAAACATTTCAATGGTATGATTCAGAATTGCAATGAACATTTCGTATAGCTCGTCTACAGTACTGACTGTGGAAAAGGAACCTAACCAGTCAACATTAGCTAGGTAAAATCGAATAATTTCATAGTCAGCATTCTCATAGTTTCTCTTCCAGACAAGTTCATTTGGTTTGCGTGAAATTTTCATATCAAAGAATATAGTATTGTGGTCGCTGGTGCCAATTGGAGCCTTAACGTGACAGTTTTCAATTACGTCAGCACTATTACAGAATAGTAGGTCTAGAAATTTGTCTTTCCGGCTAGGAGAGGTCACAAACTGGCTCATATCGCAAACTTCTATCATTTCAACAAAATTCTCGGCAATACTTGATAAATTTAGCCCATCTGCTACTGGCCATTTCAATTCAGGTATATTGAAATCGCCCAAACAAACAGTTGGTTGCTCACAATTTGACCAATCACTAATGCACTTGTGTAACTGAAAGGAGTGCGCTACAGAGCATGAAGGCGTACGGTAGACTACAATAAAACGAAAAGGATTATTTGACAAATAAATGTCAACTACTAAAATCTCATATGCTTTCAAAACACATTCTGAAAAAATTTCTCTAAACTTCAAGCCTGTTCTAATTACTATAGCAACTCCTCCTCCCTGCAACCTTTTCCTATTACATCTTATTGTCTGATATCTATCCAAAATCGAACCAAGAAATACTCCATTTTCACATTTACTCTTCAACCACGTCTCAGTGAATATTCCTATGTCTACATTATCTTTCACTAAAACACTTTGTAATGCGGCACTATTTTTCGTGATTGATCGAATATTCAACATTAAGCACTTGTAAGTCTGACTACTTTTCCTATGAACTACATGGGGCCGGAGAGGGACAGTCAATTTCCCGGAACCCTATTGTACGAGCCGGCTGGGCCGTTTCGCAGCCCAGTGCTTGGAATACGCGCGTGGGAGGGATCTCCGTACGCACGCGGTCCCTGGCCTCCTTGAGGAGGAAACCCGGGACCTCTCCAAGCACCGTTCTGCTGACGTTCAGCTCTCTGCCGAGCTCTCTCCTCCGATGTGAGAGATTGGCGAAGCCAAACTCCCCGGTATTGAGAGTTCTTCAGAAAGTGAGAACGCTCGCACAATACGCGCTGGTGCCGGCTGGTTGGGAGTACCACCTTGAGCAAACGAGGACGAGACCCCATTTGCCCCATGCGGTAAGTCGTAACCGGCTGACACTCAACACCTAGACTATTGATGACCTGTTTAACCTTACACATATCTTGCTCATTTCTCTCAACAGCATGAGAAGATTGAGACTCATAAATACCGGAAATGACAATTGCACGTGAACGTTCACGTTCTTCACAGGGGTCAGAACAAACAGTAGTAACGGGAACACTAACAGGGGCATTCTCGGCTGCCTTGGCCTTCAAAGCAATAATGTCACTACTCAGAGACTGATTCTCGAGACTAATTGAACTAATAATAGTTGCCTGTTCCTGGACGATGTTGACGAGATGAAGAACAATATTCTTCATGAACGGGGGCACGTCTGTTCCACGATCGAGAAGGGCAAGATCTCCCTCAATGTCCTTCATGATGTCCTTGTTGCCAGGAGAGTCGTTGACCCTGGTCCGCTTGGCCCTGATAGTAGAAGAGAAACGAGAAGGCGTATTATTTGTGAGATCCATTGACATTTAGACTTTGTAGTTTGATCACACTACGAGAGAGCACTGTTCACCTTTGCGGGCGGCTCAGACAAACAGTATTGATTTGAATCGGGGCCGCGCGATTCCAGCTGATTTCGACCACAAATACCAACAAAAGTCCAATTAAAGATGAAAACCGAGTCCTTATATACCTTCGAAGGTGGCAATATGAAGACGATAGAAAGTACCCTGCCACTGGGTTGAAAGTAGTCCGAAAGTGCGAGTTCCAAGGCAAAAAGTAGACCGAAATAGGAATGAGCACAGAGCGTTAGAAGGCGACCGCTCTCTGGTAAATTGAGGCCAGAATGATTGAAAGCTATTCCAAATGGTTTTGAGAAGTTCCCACTTGCCACGTGGGAAAACGTGTTTTTTTGCGACGTCATGACGTCGCAAATTAGGACGTAGGCCAAAACGTCAATTTTAATGAAAATTGGCTCTGAGAGAGTTCATTGTTCATCTAACATGACATTAAAAGCTATTCCAAATGATTTTGAGATGTTCCAACTTGCCACGTTGTAAAACGTGTTTTTTTGCGACGTCATGACGTCGCAAATTAGGACATGGGCCAAAACGTCAAATTTACGAAAATCGGCTCAGAAAGAGTTTATTATTCATCTGAAACGACATTGAAAGCTATCCCAAATGATTTTGAAATGTTCCAACTTGTCACGTGGGAAAACGTGTTATTTTGCGACTTCATGACGTCGCAAATTAGGACATGGGCCAAAACGTCAAATTTAATGAGAATCGGCTCTGAAAGAGTTTATTATTCATCTAACATGACATTGAAAGCTATTCCAAATGATTTTGAGAAGCTCCCACTTGCCACGTGGGAAAACGTGTTTTTTTTGCGACGTCATGACGTCGCAAATTAGGACATGGGCCAAAACGTCAATTTTAATGAAAATTGGCTCTGAAAGAGTTTATTGTTCATCTAACATGACATTTAAAGCTATTCCAAATGATTTTGAGAATTTCCCACTTGCCACGTGGGAAAACGTGTTTTTTTGCGACGTCATGACGTCGCAAATTAGGACATGGGCCAAAACGTCAAATTTAATGAAAATCGGCTCTGAAAGAGTTTATTGTTAATCTAACATGACATTAAAAGCTATCCCAAATAATTTTGAGATGTTCCAACTTGCCACGTGGGAAAACGTGTTTTTTGCGACGTCATGACGTCGCAAATTAGGACGTAGGCCAAAACGTCAATTTTAATGAAAATTGGCTCTGAAAGAGTTTATTGTTCATCTAACATGACATTAAAAGCTATTCCAAATGATTTTGAGATGTTCCAACTTGCCACGTTGTAAAACTTGTTTTTTTGCGACGTCATGACGTCGCAAATTAGGACATGGGCCAAAACGTCAAATTTACGAAAATCGGCTCAGAAAGAGTTTATTATTCATCTAAAACGACATTGAAAGCTATCCCAAATGATTTTGAAATGTTCCAACTTGTCACGTGGGAAAACGTGTTATTTTGCGACTTCATGACGTCGCAAATTAGGACATGGGCCAAAACGTCAAATTTAATGAGAATCGGCTCTGAAAGAGTTTATTATTCATCTAACATGACATTGAAAGCTATTCCAAATGATTTTGAGAAGCTCCCACTTGCCACGTGGGAAAACGTGTTTTTTTGCGACGTCATGACGTCGCAAATTAGTACATGAGCCAAAACGTCAAATTTAATGAAAATCTGCTCTGAAAGAGTTTATTATTCATTTAAAATGACATTGAAAGCTATCCCAAATGATTTTGAAATGTTCCAGCTTGCCACGTGGGAAAACGTGTTTTTTTGCGACGTCATGACGTCGCAAATTAGGACGTAGGCCAAAACGTCAATTTTAATGAAAATTGGCTCTGAAAGAGTTTATTGTTCATCTAACATGACATTAAAAGCTATTCCAAATGATTTTGAGATGTTCCAACTTGCCACGTTGTAATACGTGTTTTTTTTGCTACGTCATGACGTCGCAAATTAGGACATGGGCCAAAACGTCAAATTTACGAAAATCGGCTCAGAAAGAGTTTATTCTTCATCTGAAACGACATTGAAAGCTATCCCAAATGATTTTGAAATGTTCCAACTTGTCACGTGGGAAAACGTGTTATTTTGCGACTTCATGACGTCGCAAATTAGGACATGGGCCAAAACGTCAATTTTAATGAAAATTGGCTCTGAAAGAGTTTATTGTTCATCTAACATGACATTTAAAGCTATTCCAAATGATTTTGAGAATTTCCCACTTGCCACGTGGGAAAACGTGTTTTTTTGCGACGTCATGACGTCGCCAATTAGGACATGGGCCAAAACGTCAAATTTAATGAAAATCGGCTCTGAAAGAGTTTATTGTTAATCTAACATGACATTAAAAGCTATCCCAAATGATTTTGAGATGTTCCAACTTGCCACGTGGGAAAACGTGTTTTTTTGCGACGTCATGACGTCGCAAATTAGGACGTAGGCCAAAGCGTCAATTTTAGTGAAAATTGGCTCTGAAAGAGTTTATTGTTCATCTAACATGACATTAAAAGCTATTCCAAATGATTTTGAGATGTTCCAACTTGCCACGTTGTAAAACCTGTTTTTTTGCGACGTCATGACGTCGCAAATTAGGACATGGGCCAAAACGTCAAATTTACGAAAATCGGCTCAGAAAGAGTTTATTATTCATCTAAAACGACATTGAAAGCTATCCCAAATGATTTTGAAATGTTCCAACTTGTCACGTGGGAAAACGTGTTATTTTGCGACTTCATGACGTCGCAAATTAGGACATGGGCCAAAACGTCAAATTTAATGAGAATCGGCTCTGAAAGAGTTTATTATTCATCTAACATGACATTGAAAGCTATTCCAAATGATTTTGAGAAGCTCCCACTTGCCACGTGGGAAAACGTGTTTTTTTGCGACGTCATGACGTCGCAAATTAGTACATGGGCCAAAACGTCAAATTTAATGAAAATCTGCTCTGAAAGAGTTTATTATTCATTTAAAATGACATTGAAAGCTATCCCAAATGATTTTGAAATGTTCCAGCTTGCCACGTGGGAAAACGTGTTTTTTTGCGACGTCATGACGTCGCAAATTAGGACGTAGGCCAAAACGTCAATTTTAATGAAAATTGGCTCTGAAAGAGTTTATTGTTCATCTAACATGACATTAAAAGCTATTCCAAATGATTTTGAGATGTTCCAACTTGCCACGTTGTAATACGTGTTTTTTTTGCTACGTCATGACGTCGCAAATTAGGACATGGGCCAAAACGTCAAATTTACGAAAATCGGCTCAGAAAGAGTTTATTATTCATCTAAAACGACATTGAAAGCTATCCCAAATGATTTTGAAATGTTTCAACTTGCCACGTGGGAAAACGTGTTATTTTGCGACTTCATGACGTCGCAAATTAGGACATGGGCCAAAACGTCAAATTTAATGAGAATCGGCTCTGAAAGAGTTTATTATTCATCTAACATGACATTGAAAGCTATTCCATATGATTTCGAGAAGTTCCCACTTGCCACGTGGGAAAACGTGTTTTTTTGCGACGTCATGACGTCGCAAATTAGGACATGGGCCAAAACGTCAAATTTAATGAAAATCTGCTCTGAAAGAGTTTTTCATCTAACATGACATTGAAAGCTATTCCAAATGATTTTGAAATGTTCCAACTTGTCACGTGGGAAAACGTGTTATTTTGCGACTTCATGACGTCGCAAATTAGGACATGGGCCAAAACGTCAAATTTAATGAGAATCGGCTCTGAAAGAGTTTATTATTCATCTAACATGACATTGAAAGCTATTCCAAATGATTTTGAGAAGCTCCCACTTGCCACGTGGGAAAACGTGTTCTTTTTGCGACGTCATGACGTCGCAAATTAGGACATGGGCCAAAACGTCAATTTTAATGAAAATTGGCTCTGAAAGAGTTTATTGTTCATCTAACATGACATTTAAAGCTATTCCAAATGATTTTGAGAATTTCCCACTTGCCACGTGGGAAAACGTGTTTTTTTGCGACGTCATGACGTCGCAAATTAGGACATGGGCCAAAACGTCAAATTTAATGAAAATCGGCTCTGAAAGAGTTTATTGTTAATCGAACATGACATTAAAAGCTATCCCAAATGATTTTGAGATGTTCCAACTTGCCACGTGGGAAAACGTGTTTTTTTGCGACGTCATGACGTCGCAAATTAGGACGTAGGCCAAAGCGTCAATTTTAGTGAAAATTGGCTCTGAAAGAGTTTATTGTTCATCTAACATGACATTAAAAGCTATTCCAAATGATTTTGAGATGTTCCAACTTGCCACGTTGTAAAACGTGTTTTTTTGCGACGTCATGACGTCGCAAATTAGGACATGGGCCAAAACGTCAAATTTACGAAAATCGGCTCAGAAAGAGTTTATTATTCATCTAAAACGACATTGAAAGCTATCCCAAATGATTTTGAAATGTTCCAACTTGTCACGTGGGAAAACGTGTTATTTTGCGACTTCATGACGTCGCAAATTAGGATATGGGCCAAAACGTCAAATTTAATGAGAATCGGCTCTGAAAGAGTTTATTATTCATCTAACATGACATTGAAAGCTATTCCAAATGATTTTGAGAAGCTCCCACTTGCCACATGGGAAAACGTGTTTTTTTGCGACGTCATGACGTCGCAAATTAGTACATGGGCCAAAACGTCAAATTTAATGAAAATCTGCTCTGAAAGAGTTTATTATTCATTTAAAATGACATTGAAAGCTATCCCAAATGATTTTGAAATGTTCCAGCTTGCCACGTGGGAAAACGTGTTTTTTTGCGACGTCATGACGTCGCAAATTAGGACGTAGGCCAAAACGTCAATTTTAATGAAAATTGGCTCTGAAAGAGTTTATTGTTCATCTAACATGACATTAAAAGCTATTCCAAATGATTTTGAGATGTTCCAACTTGCCACGTTGTAATACGTGTTTTTTTTGCTACGTCATGACGTCGCAAATTAGGACATGGGCCAAAACGTCAAATTTACGAAAATCGGCTCAGAAAGAGTTTATTATTCATCTAAAACGACATTGAAAGCTATCCCAAATGATTTTGAAATGTTTCAACTTGCCACGTGGGAAAACGTGTTATTTTGCGACTTCATGACGTCGCAAATTAGGACATGGGCCAAAACGTCAAATTTAATGAGAATCGGCTCTGAAAGAGTTTATTATTCATCTAACATGACATTGAAAGCTATTCCATATGATTTCGAGAAGTTCCCACTTGCCACGTGGGAAAACGTGTTTTTTTGCGACGTCATGACGTCGCAAATTAGGACATGGGCCAAAACGTCAAATTTAATGAAAATCTGCTCTGAAAGAGTTTTTCATCTAACATGACATTGAAAGCTATTCCAAATGATTTTGAAATGTTCCAACTTGTCACGTGGGAAAACGTGTTATTTTGCGACTTCATGACGTCGCAAATTAGGACATGCGCCAAAACTTCAAATTTACGAAAATCGGCTCTGTAAGAGTTTATTATTCATCTAAAACAACATTGAAAGCTATCTCAAATGATTTTGAAATGTTCCAACTTGCCACGTGGGAAAACGTTTTTTTTGCGACGTCATGACGTCGCAAATTAGGACGTAGGCCAAAACGTCAATTTTAATGAAAATTGGCTCTGAAAGAGTTTATTGTTCATCTAACATGACATGAAAAGCTATTCCAAATGATTTTGAGATGTTCCAACTTGCCACGTTGTAAAACGTGTTTTTTTTGCGACGTCATGACGTCGCAAATTAGGACATGGGCCAAAACGTCAAATTTACGAAAATCGGCTCAGAAAAAGTTTATTATTCATCTGAAACGACATTGAAAGCTATCCCAAATGATTTTGAAATGTTCCAACTTGTCACGTGGGAAAACGTGTTATTTTGCGACTTCATGACGTCGCAAATTAGGACATGGGCCAAAACGTCAAATGTAATGATAATCGGCTCTGAAAGAGTTTATTATTCATCTAACATGACATTGAAAGCTATTCCAAATGATTTTGAGAAGCTCCCACTTGCCACGTGGGAAAACGTGTTTTTTTGCGACGTCATGACGTCGCAAATTAGTACATGGGCCAAAACGTCAAATTTAATGAAAATCTGCTCTGAAAGAGTTCATTATTCATCTAACATGACATTGAAAGCTATTCCAAATGATTTTGAAATGTTCCAACTTGTCACGTGGGAAAACGTGTTATTTTGCGACTTCATGACGTTGCAAATTAGGACATGGGCCAAAACGTCAAATTTAATGAGAATCGGCTCTGAAAGAGTTTATTATTCATCTGACATGACATTGAAAGCTATTCCATATGATTTCGAGAAGTTCCCACTTGCCACGTGGGAAAACGTGTTTTTTTGCGACGTCATGACGTCGCAAATTAGTACATGGGCCAAAACGTCAAATTTAATGAAAATCTGCTCTGAAAGAGTTTATTATTCATCTAACATGACATTGAAAGCTATTCCAAATGATTTTGAAATGTTCCAACTTGTCACGTGGGAAAACGTGTTATTTTGCGACTTCATGACGTTGCAAATTAGGACATGGGCCAAAACGTCAAATTTAATGAGAATCGGCTCTGAAAGAGTTTATTATTCATCTGACATGACATTGAAAGCTATTCCATATGATTTCGAGAAGTTCCCACTTGCCACGTGGGCAAACGTGTTTTTTTGCGACGTCATGACGTCGCAAATTAGGACATAGGCCAAAACGTCAATTTTATTGAAAATTGGCTCTGAAAGAGTTTATTGTTCATCTAACATGACATTGAAAGCTATTCCAAATGATTTTGAGAAGTTCCCACTTGCCACGTGGGAAAACGTGTTTTTTTGCGACGTCATGACGTCGCAAATTAGGACGTAGGCCAAAACGTCAATTTTAATGAAAATTGGCTCTGAAAGAGTTTATTGTTCATCTAACATGACATTAAAAGCTATTCCAAATGATTTTGAGATGTTCCAACTTGCCACGTTGTAATACGTGTTTTTTTTGCTACGTCATGACGTCGCAAATTAGGACATGGGCCAAAACGTCAAATTTACGAAAATCGGCTCAGAAAGAGTTTATTATTCATCTAAAACGACATTGAAAGCTATTCCAAATGATTTTGAGAAGCTCCCACTTGCCACGTGGGAAAACGTGTTTTTTTGCGACGTCATGACGTCGCAAATTAGTACATGGGCCAAAACGTCAAATTTAATGAAAATCTGCTCTGAAAGAGTTTATTATTCATCTAACATGACATTGAAAGCTATTCCAAATGATTTTGAAATGTTCCAACTTGTCACGTGGGAAAACGTGTTATTTTGCGACTTCATGACGTTGCAAATTAGGACATGGGCCAAAACGTCAAATTTAATGAGAATCGGCTCTGAAAGAGTTTATTATTCATCTGACATGACATTGAAAGCTATTCCATATGATTTCGAGAAGTTCCCACTTGCCACGTGGGAAAACGTGTTTTTTTGCGACGTCATGACGTCGCAAATTAGTACATGGGCCAAAACGTCAAATTTAATGAAAATCTGCTCTGAAAGAGTTTATTATTCATCTAACATGACATTGAAAGCTATTCCAAATGATTTTGAAATGTTCCAACTTGTCACGTGGGAAAACGTGTTATTTTGCGACTTCATGACGTTGCAAATTAGGACATGGGCCAAAACGTCAAATTTAATGAGAATCGGCTCTGAAAGAGTTTATTATTCATCTGACATGACATTGAAAGCTATTCCATATGATTTCGAGAAGTTCCCACTTGCCACGTGGGCAAACGTGTTTTTTTGCGACGTCATGACGTCGCAAATTAGGACATAGGCCAAAACGTCAATTTTATTGAAAATTGGCTCTGAAAGAGTTTATTGTTCATCTAACATGACATTGAAAGCTATTCCAAATGATTTTGAGAAGTTCCCACTTGCCACGTGGGAAAACGTGTTTTTTTGCGACGTCATGACGTCGCAAATTAGGACGTAGGCCAAAACGTCAATTTTAATGAAAATTGGCTCTGAAAGAGTTTATTGTTCATCTAACATGACATTAAAAGCTATTCCAAATGATTTTGAGATGTTCCAACTTGCCACGTTGTAATACGTGTTTTTTTTGCTACGTCATGACGTCGCAAATTAGGACATGGGCCAAAACGTCAAATTTACGAAAATCGGCTCAGAAAGAGTTTATTATTCATCTAAAACGACATTGAAAGCTATTCCAAATGATTTTGAGAAGCTCCCACTTGCCACGTGGGAAAACGTGTTTTTTTGCGACGTCATGACGTCGCAAATTAGTACATGGGCCAAAACGTCAAATTTAATGAAAATCTGCTCTGAAAGAGTTTATTATTCATCTAACATGACATTGAAAGCTATTCCAAATGATTTTGAAATGTTCCAACTTGTCACGTGGGAAAACGTGTTATTTTGCGACTTCATGACGTTGCAAATTAGGACATGGGCCAAAACGTCAAATTTAATGAGAATCGGCTCTGAAAGAGTTTATTATTCATCTGACATGACATTGAAAGCTATTCCATATGATTTCGAGAAGTTCCCACTTGCCACGTGGGAAAACGTGTTTTTTTGCGACGTCATGACGTCGCAAATTAGTACATGGGCCAAAACGTCAAATTTAATGAAAATCTGCTCTGAAAGAGTTTATTATTCATCTAACATGACATTGAAAGCTATTCCAAATGATTTTGAAATGTTCCAACTTGTCACGTGGGAAAACGTGTTATTTTGCGACTTCATGACGTTGCAAATTAGGACATGGGCCAAAACGTCAAATTTAATGAGAATCGGCTCTGAAAGAGTTTATTATTCATCTGACATGACATTGAAAGCTATTCCATATGATTTCGAGAAGTTCCCACTTGCCACGTGGGCAAACGTGTTTTTTTGCGACGTCATGACGTCGCAAATTAGGACATAGGCCAAAACGTCAATTTTATTGAAAATTGGCTCTGAAAGAGTTTATTGTTCATCTAACATGACATTGAAAGCTATTCCAAATGATTTTGAGAAGTTCCCACTTGCCACGTGGGAAAACGTGTTTTTTTGCGACGTCATGACGTCGCAAATTAGGACGTAGGCCAAAACGTCAATTTTAATGAAAATTGGCTCTGAAAGAGTTTATTGTTCATCTAACATGACATTAAAAGCTATTCCAAATGATTTTGAGATGTTCCAACTTGCCACGTTGTAATACGTGTTTTTTTTTGCTACGTCATGACGTCGCAAATTAGGACATGGGCCAAAACGTCAAATTTACGAAAATCGGCTCAGAAAGAGTTTATTATTCATCTAAAACGACATTGAAAGCTATCCCAAATGATTTTGAAATGTTTCAACTTGTCACGTGGGAAAACGTGTTATTTTGCGACTTCATGACGTCGCAAATTAGGACATGGGCCAAAACGTCAAATTTAATGAGAATCGGCTCTGAAAGAGTTTATTATTCATCTAACATGACATTGAAAGCTATTCCATATGATTTCGAGAAGTTCCCACTTGCCACGTGGGAAAACGTGTTTTTTTTGCGACGTCATGACGTCGCAAATTAGGACATGGGCCAAAACGTCAAATTTAATGAAAATCTGCTCTGAAAGAGTTTTTCATCTAACATGACATTGAAAGCTATTCCAAATGATTTTGAAATGTTCCAACTTGTCACGTGGGAAAACGTGTTATTTTGCGACTTCATGACGTCGCAAATTAGGACATGCGCCAAAACTTCAAATTTACGAAAATCGGCTCTGTAAGAGTTTATTATTCATCTAAAACAACATTGAAAGCTATCCCAAATGATTTTGAAATGTTCCAACTTGTCACGTGGGAAAACGTGTTATTTTGCGACGTCATGACGTCGCAAATTAGGACATAGGCCAAAACGTCAATTTTATTGAAAATTGACTCTGAAAGAGTTTATTGTTTATCTAACATGACATTGAAAGCTATTCCAAATGATTTTGAGATGTTCCAACTTGCCACGTTGTAATACGTGTTTTTTTTGCTACGTCATGACGTCGCAAATTAGGACATGGGCCAAAACGTCAAATTTACGAAAATCGGCTCAGAAAGAGTTTATTATTCATCTAAAACGACATTGAAAGCTATCCCAAATGATTTTGAAATGTTTCAACTTGTCACGTGGGAAAACGTGTTATTTTGCGACTTCATGACGTCGCAAATTAGGACATGGGCCAAAACGTCAAATTTAATGAGAATCGGCTCTGAAAGAGTTTATTATTCATCTAACATGACATTGAAAGCTATTCCATATGATTTCGAGAAGTTCCCACTTGCCACGTGGGAAAACGTGTTTTTTTTTGCGACGTCATGACGTCGCAAATTAGGACATGGGCCAAAACGTCAAATTTAATGAAAATCTGCTCTGAAAGAGTTTTTCATCTAACATGACATTGAAAGATATTCCAAATGATTTTGAAATGTTCCAACTTGTCACGTGGGAAAACGTGTTATTTTGCGACTTCATGACGTCGCAAATTAGGACATGCGCCAAAACTTCAAATTTACGAAAATCGGCTCTGTAAGAGTTTATTATTCATCTAAAACAACATTGAAAGCTATCCCAAATGATTTTGAAATGTTCCAACTTGTCACGTGGGAAAACGTGTTATTTTGCGACGTCATGACGTCGCAAATTAGGACATAGGCCAAAACGTCAATTTTATTGAAAATTGACTCTGAAAGAGTTTATTGTTTATCTAACATGACATTGAAAGCTATTCCAAATGATTTTGAGAAGTTCCCTTTTGCCACGTGGGAAAACGTGTTTTTTTGCGACGTCATGACGTCGCAAATTAGGACGTAGGCCAAAACGTCAATTTTAATGAAAATTGGCTCTGAAAGAGTTTATTGTTCATCTAACATGACATGAAAAGCTATTCCAAATGATTTTGAGATGTTCCAACTTGCCACGTGCGAAAACGTGTTTTTTTGCGACGTCATGACGTCGCAAATTAGGACATGGGCCAAAACGTCAAATTTACGAAAATCGGCTCAGAAAAAGTTTATTATTCATCTGAAACGACATTGAAAGCTATCCCAAATGATTTTGAAATGTTCCAACTTGTCACGTGGGAAAACGTGTTATTTTGCGACTTCATGACGTCGCAAATTAGGACATGGGCCAAAACGTCAAATTTAATGAGAATCGGCTCTGAAAGAGTTTATTATTCATCTAACATGACATTGAAAGCTATTCCAAATGATTTTGAGAAGCTCCCACTTGCCACGTGGGAAAACGTGTTTTTTTGCGACGTCATGACGTCGCAAATTAGTACATGGGCCAAAACGTCAAATTTAATGAAAATCTGCTCTGAAAGAGTTTATTATTCATCTAACATGACATTGAAAGCTATTCCAAATGATTTTGAAATGTTCCAACTTGTCACGTGGGAAAACGTGTTATTTTGCGACTTCATGACGTCGCAAATTAGGACATGGGCCAAAACGTCAAATTTAATGAGAATCGGCTCTGAAAGAGTTTATTATTCATCTAACATGACATTGAAAGCTATTCCAAATGATTTTGAGAAGCTCCCACTTGCCACGTGGGAAAACGTGTTTTTTTGCGACGTCATGACGTCGCAAATTAGTACATGGGCCAAAACGTCAAATTTAATGAAAATCTGCTCTGAAAGAGTTTATTATTCATCTAACATGACATTGAAAGCTATTCCAAATGATTTTGAAATGTTCCAACTTGTCACGTGGGAAAACGTGTTATTTTGCGACTTCATGACGTCGCAAATTAGGACATGGGCCAAAACGTCAAATTTAATGAGAATCGGCTCTGAAAAAGTTTATTATTCATCTAACATGACATTGAAAGCTATTCCATATGATTTCGAGAAGTTCCCACTTGCCACGTGGGAAAACGTGTTTTTTTGCGACGTCATGACGTCGCAAATTAGGACATGGGCCAAAACGTCAAATTTAATGAAAATCTGCTCTGAAAGAGTTATTCATCTAACATGACATTGAAAGCTATTCCAAATGATTTTGAAATGTTCCAACTTGTCACGTGGGAAAACGTGTTATTTTGCGACTTCATGACGTCGCAAATTAGGACATGCGCCAAAACTTCAAATTTATGAAAATCGGCTCTGTAAGAGTTTATTATTCATCTAAAACAACATTGAAAGCTATCCCAAATGATTTTGAAATGTTTCAACTTGTCACGTGGGAAAACGTGTTATTTTGCGACGTCATGACGTCGCAAATTAGGACATAGGCCAAAACGTCAATTTTATTGAAAATTGACTCTGAAAGAGTTTATTGTTTATCTAACATGACATTGAAAGCTATTCCAAATGATTTTGAGAAGTTCCCTTTTGCCACGTGGGAAAACGTGTTTTTTTGCGACGTCATGACGTCGCAAATTAGGACGTAGGCCAAAACGTCAATTTTAATGAAAATTGGCTCTGAAAGAGTTTATTGTTCATCTAACATGACATGAAAAGCTATTCCAAATGATTTTGAGATGTTCCAACTTGCCACGTTGTAAAACGTGTTTTTTTTGCGACGTCATGACGTCGCAAATTAGGACATGGGCCAAAACGTCAAATTTACGAAAATCGGCTCAGAAAAAGTTTATTATTCATCTGAAACGACATTGAAAGCTATCCCAAATGATTTTGAAATGTTCCAACTTGTCACGTGGGAAAACGTGTTATTTTGCGACTTCATGACGTCGCAAATTAGGACATGGGCCAAAACGTCAAATTTAATGAGAATCGGCTCTGAAAGAGTTTATTATTCATCTAACATGACATTGAAAGCTATTCCAAATGATTTTGAGAAGCTCCCACTTGCCACGTGGGAAAACGTGTTTTTTTGCGACGTCATGACGTCGCAAATTAGTACATGGGCCAAAACGTCAAATTTAATGAAAATCTGCTCTGAAAGAGTTTATTATTCATCTAACATGACATTGAAAGCTATTCCAAATGATTTTGAAATGTTCCAACTTGTCACGTGGGAAAACGTGTTATTTTGCGACTTCATGACGTCGCAAATTAGGACATGGGCCAAAACGTCAAATTTAATGAGAATCGGCTCTGAAAAAGTTTATTATTCATCTAACATGACATTGAAAGCTATTCCATATGATTTCGAGAAGTTCCCACTTGCCACGTGGGAAAACGTGTTTTTTTGCGACGTCATGACGTCGCAAATTAGGACATAGGCCAAAACGTCAATTTTATGAAAAATTGGCTCTGAAAGAGTTTATTGTTCATCTAACATGACATTGAAAGCTATTCCAAATGATTTTGAGAAGTTCCCACTTGCCACGTGGGAAAACGTGTTTTTTTGCGACGTCATGACGTCGCAAATTAGGACGTAGGCCAAAACGTCAATTTTAATGAAAATTGGCTATGAAAGAGTTTATTGTTCATCTAACATGACATTAAAAGCTATTCCAAATGATTTTGAGATGTTCCAACTTGCCACGTTGTAAAACGTGTTTTTTGCGACGTCATGACGTCGCAAATTAGGACATGGGCCAAAACGTCAAATTTACGAAAATCGGCTCAGAAAGAGTTTATTATTCATCTAAAACAACATTGAAAGCTATCCCAAATGATTTTGAAATGTTCCAACTTGTCACGTGGGAAAACGTGTTATTTTGCGACGTCATGACGTCGCAATTTAGGACATAGGCCAAAACGTCAATTTTATTGAAAATTGGCTCTGAAAGTGTTTATTGTTTATCTAACATGACATTGAAAGCTATTCCAAATGATTTTGAGAAGTTCCCACTTGCCACGTGGGAAAACGTGTTTTTTTGCGACGTCATGACGTCGCAAATTAGGACGTAGGCCAAAACGTCAATTTTAATGAAAATTGGCTCTGAAAGAGTTTATTGTTCATCTAACATGACATGAAAAGCTATTCCAAATGATTTTGAGATGTTCCAACTTGCCACGTTGTAAAACGTGTTTTTTTGCGACGTCATGACGTCGCAAATTAGGACATGGGCCAAAACGTCAAATTTACGAAAATCGGCTCAGAAAAAGTTTATTATTCATCTGAAACGACATTGAAAGCTATCCCAAATGATTTTGAAATGTTCCAACTTGTCACGTGGGAAAACGTGTTATTTTGCGACTTCATGACGTCGCAAATTAGGACATGGGCCAAAACGTCAAATTTAATGAGAATCGGCTCTGAAAGAGTTTATTATTCATCTAACATGACATTGAAAGCTATTCCATATGATTTCGAGAAGTTCCCACTTGCCACGTGGGAAAACGTGTTTTTTTGCGACGTCATGAGTAGTGTATGTCACCCCCGTGGGACATGTCACCCAGTTGGGACATCCCCCGGCGGCGCGCTAGCGCCGCAATGTCTCCGCACAGTGACACCCTGGTGTCACCCAGATGTGACACTTATTGATTTTCGAAATACTGACTTCTCGAATTTCGAAATATTGATTTTTTGAAATATTGAACTTTCGAAATATTGACTTCTCGAATTTCGAAATATTGATTTTTCGAAATATTGAATTTTCGAAATATTGACTTTTCGAAAAAAAAAACCGATTCCCACGAAATTCGCAATATTGATTTCGCAACTCGTTTCGTAATAGCTATTCATTCGCAGCGTGCCAGCCATGATAAACACTTGGGAAGACTTCCACTCATATTTTCTACACTCTTGTTTCGAAGATTATAAAGAAATTGAAACCGCTTCAGACGTGCAAATTGAATGTTTGCGGGCTGTAATTCACAGTCTCTTGCGTGTGAACCACTTTTTTCTATGTAAGCCGGATGATGAAATTGTGAAATCAATCAGACCGCAATTGGTAAGAATTGCGAATACCCGTCAACCAGATCGCGCGAGAGATCTATTGTGCCGATTGACACAGCAGCAAGTTAGGTCAATTCTAATTCCCGCAATACTTGCGATTCATTCAGACGATTGCGAACTTACATATCAAGTTTGAGACTCATTCCCTCCTGTGTAACCGTGGAAGTATGTACGAAAACCTAATCCAGGAAATGCCAGCGAAAAAGACCAGCAACGTGAAGAAGTATTCGGCAGCTGGAACACTGATCGGTACCATTCTCATATGCATGTTTTTACTTTCGCAAAACATCATTGATGGAAATCAGCCAGGACCCATGCCCTTTCGAAACTCGAAGCCTGCAATATCACCATCATTTGATCCTACCTTTGTTTTGAAAAATTATACTATTACACCTGAACTCGAAGTTTCGAAACAGTTGAAATGCTATCGTTTAAACAATATGAGATGCTCTCCCTCTGAAATGATGCTGTATGATACGAATAATACTCTACTTTGTGGTGTCGAATTTCTTTGTAAACATGTCTAAGTATTTTCGTATTTCGTAATTGTATTTTCGTCGTATTTAATTGTATTTTGTACATAAGATTTCGTAATAAAATTTATTCAATACTTGTATGCATGAATGGAAATATAAAAAGGTTGACGGAGATCAATATCGTATACGAAAGGGTGAAGTTGTTGTTGAAGAGATCGGATCATCGTTCGCGAGTAGAGTTCGAGTGGCGTTTCCACAAGGTTTTCCAGATCAGGGTGAGAGAAACAGATCGACAGGTGTGGGTCACCATCACACCTATAAGATGTGAGCAGGAGTTGAGCGAATTGGTCTATTACATGGGAAATTCCTCTATCAAGAGGCATTTGGAAATTACGAAAGTTTCGAAAATAAATATTATCATACACAGTAGTAATCATGTATGGAGTGGTATATGTTCGAGTATTACAATCACCAATAGAAGTGTAACACTCCAAGAAATCAAGAGAGAAATTGTCAGAGCGACCGATCAGCATGATGAAAATAGTTACGAATGATTTTAATCCATTTTGCTGGTATCTATCGACTGAACCTCGGCGGGCGTGACGTCATTATATATATACATGGAAACCGAAAAGTCCTGATCCAGCGAAATATTACGATTGGACGTCATCATTTTTTCTATCATGTTCACAATAGCAGCCCCATTCAAAACTTTAAAAGTTCTAGAGGGCAGAAAGAACCCCTTATCCTCTCTGAAACCCGAATGTTCCAGATTCAGACAAAACTTTGTATTTTCTAAATCACAATTATGCCTTTTCAGGGTATCGCTAATGAACTTGTTGAATCCTCGTTCAACTACTACATCAGGAGTTAGACCCACCTCAGTATTCAGACGAATTTTATCTACCTCCACGGTGATAATCTTCTTTCCAACGCGGACTTTCTCTTCCGAAGTAGAGTAGAAGAATGACGGCATTTCCTCCTCAGCGTCACTGTCATACTCAACGGCAATTTTTTCTAGGGCAGAGGACATGGTAGGCACACGTGTCTATACGTATATTGAATGAGACTATTCGAAATTAGACAGCGGTCAGCCGCAATTCACAGGGCATTCGAAATTAGCCGTCAGCCAATTACAGAGCATATTGATTTTTCGAAATATTGAATTTTCGAAATATTGACTTTTCGAAAAAAAAAAAAACCGATTCCCACGAAATTCGCAATATTGATTTCGCAACTCGTTTCGTAATAGCTATTCATTCGCAGCGTGCCAGCCATGATAAACACTTGGGAAGACTTCCACTCATATTTTCTACACTCTTGTTTCGAAGATTATAAAGAAATTGAAACCGCTTCAGACGTGCAAATTGAATGTTTGCGGGCTGTAATTCACAGTCTCTTGCGTGTGAACCACTTTTTTCTATGTAAGCCGGATGATGAAATTGTGAAATCAATCAGACCGCAATTGGTAAGAATTGCGAATACCCGTTAACCAGATCGCGCGAGAGATCTATTGTGCCGATTGACACAGCAGCAAGTTAGGTCAATTCTAATTCCCGCAATACTTGCGATTCATTCAGACGATTGCGAACTTACATATCAAGTTTGAGACTCATTCCCTCCTGTGTAACCGTGGAAGTATGTACGAAAACCTAATCCAGGAAATGCCAGCGAAAAAGACCAGCAACGTGAAGAAGAATTCGGCAGCTGGAACACTGATCGGTACCATTCTCATATGCATGTTTTTACTTTCGCAAAACATCATTGATGGAAATCAGCCAGGACCCATGCCCTTTCGAAACTCGAAGCCAGCAATATCACCATCATTTGATCCTACCTTTGTTTTGAAAAATTATACTATTACACCTGAACTCGAAGTTTCGAAACAGTTGAAATGCTATCGTTTAAACAATATGAGATGCTCTCCCTCTGAAATGATGCTGTATGATACGAATAATACTCTACTTTGTGGTGTCGAATTTCTTTGTAAACATGTCTAAGTATTTTCGTATTTCGTAATTGTATTTTCGTCGTATTTAATTTCGTAATTGTATTTTCGTCGTATTTAATACAATTAAATACGACGAAAGTACATAAGATTTCGTAATAAAATTTATTCAATACTTGTATGCATGAATGGAAATATAAAAAGGTTGACGGAGATCAATATCGTATACGAAAGGGTGAAGTTGTTGTTGAAGAGATCGGATCATCGTTCGCGAGTAGAGTTCGAGTGGCGTTTCCACAAGGTTTTCCAGATCAGGGTGAGAGAAACAGATCGACAGGTGTGGGTCACCATCACACCTATAAGATGTGAGCAGAAGTTGAGCGAATTGGTCTATTACATGGGAAATTCCTCTATCAAGAGGCATTTGGAAATTACGAAAGTTTCGAAAATAAATATTATCATACACAGTAGTAATCATGTATGGAGTGGTATATGTTCGAGTATTACAATCACCAATAGAAGTGTAACACTCCAAGAAATCAAGAGAGAAATTGTCAGAGCGACCGATCAGCATGATGAAAATAGTTACGAATGATTTTAATCCATTTTGCTGGTATCTATCGACTGAACCTCGGCGGGCGTGACGTCATTATATATATACATGGAAACCGAAAAGTCCTGATCCAGCGAAATATTACGATTGGACGTCATCATTTTTTCTATCATGTTCACAATAGCAGCCCCATTCAAAACTTTAAAAGTTCTAGAGGGCAGAAAGAACCCCTTATCCTCTCTGAAACCCGAATGTTCCAGATTCAGACAAAACTTTGTATTTTCTAAATCACAATTATGCCTTTTCAGGGTATCGCTAATGAACTTGTTGAATCCTCGTTCAACTACTACATCAGGAGTTAGACCCACCTCAGTATTCAGACGAATTTTATCTACCTCCACGGTGATAATCTTCTTTCCAACGCGGACTTTCTCTTCCGAAGTAGAGTAGAAGAATGACGGCATTTCCTCCTCAGCGTCACTGTCATACTCAACGGCAATTTTTTCTAGGGCAGAGGACATGGTAGGCACACGTGTCTATACGTATATTGAATGAGACTATTCGAAATTAGACAGCGGTCAGCCGCAATTCACAGGGCATTCGAAATTAGCCGTCAGCCAATTACACAAAGAAATTGTTGAATTCAAAGTTCACCGTCGAAAATAGTAAAGGGAGAGCGAATATTACTCATGAAACATGCATGAGGGATGGAAAATACGTTCCAATAATGGTCTTATTTGTCGAAACACCTGGCAGCGTGTCTTCGCGTTAGCCCCGCCCCCTAATACACAGCAGAAATTTCGGCCCGAAACACCGCCCGCCGGAGCCATTGCAAAGCAGTATGTACTACATATAAACTCTCAAATTGTGGAATCAAGCAGTGTAAATACCGCATATAGATATTTCCTCGAAAACGAGCTCACACTGAGCCGTGATGCTAAAAACAATACTCTAAGTGTAGCGGGATATGCGAGCGATGACAAATACGACGATCATCACCAGGCAGGACACATAGCGAGAGCCAAATTGACTGAAGATGGAAAATCCTGCGAGGTTGCATGCAGACTTCCTTTAGACTTGGCTTCCCAAAACAAACTTCTTCTAAACTTCCTTGACGTTCGCTTAACTGTTTATACAAACTCGTCTGAATTTCTATTAGAGGATTTGGACGGTTCTAATACTCCCAAGTTTAGGATTGAGGACGCCTTTGTTCTTCTAAATGAATACGATCTTGCTGATGGATACATGAACTCGGTAGAAAAATCTCTAATGCAAAACCCTATCCAGTACCCACTCAATTCTGTGCAAATGCGGTCCGTTTATATTGCCGAAGGAAGGATGGACTCTCCTCACTTTGTAGCTTTTTCCACACACTGTCCGAAAAGGGTTACAATTGCACTTGTTGGTTCTGAGGCATTCAATGGTAATTACAAGAAATCTCCTTTCAATTTCAAGCACTTCAATTTATCCAATCTGGCCGTAGAAATTTCGGGTATAACTTACCCTGGACGTCCCTGGAATCTGGATTTCAAAAATGATATTTACGCTCAGGCATACCTTTCTACTATGGAGTCTTTAGGATTTTCACGTAGCGGAGAGAATAACGATATATCTATGAAAAAGTTCAAAAATGGCTGGGCCATCTACTCCGTAGAACTTAGTCCAACAGTTCACGATCCAGATCTATTCGATCTCATCAAACAAGGAAACGTAACAGTCCGTCTTGAGTTCAAGGAGCCGGTTCCTGCAGGAGGAATATATGCTGTTGTTCTGGGGGAATTCGATTCGATTCTATCCATTGACTCTAATCGGAACCCCCACATTGATTCTATTCTGTAGTAATTGTGTATCAAATAAATAATTGTTCATTAAAAAGTTTATTCGCATTTAAAACAACATAATCTATGTTTTTATTTTGATGTGTAGTGTAAGAACCACGCTTCCAAAGCTAAAGTCAATTGGTTTTCCTTGTTCCGATAGAATTTCTATGCTGATAGTGTCCAAAGTATCATACATCACCGGTAAATACCTGACCGGAAAGAATGAGTGCCGTATTGTCTCTCCATAGTTCCCTGTCACAGGGCAACACTGTAACAAACTCGATCTAGTGTCCCCAACAATGCTAGTAGTGACAGTATCAGAATATATGTAAATCAGTGATTGCTGGTTATAATAATCAATTCGATGATCTGCATGTGTTGTTCCGTAAAATATATTCCTTGTAAAACCGAGAAAATAAGCCAAATCAGGATCTATCACCACACTTTTGACCTCGGGGTTATCTATATTCAATGTAAATCTTTTCACATTTCTATGAAAGTAGAAATTTACTCCTGTTTCACCTGTATATGGTGATTGTGCTCTTTTTACTCTATTTGAATCCTTATCTTTTTCGGTCTCTATATCATCGTTCATGTACTCTGCCTCAATGACCTCACTCGCAACAATTTCAAGGGCAGTTTCGGACAGTTGTTTTTTGCTTATCTCGCTTTTCGCGCTTCTTTTCAAACGATGGCTCACGTTTAAAAGGTTAGCGAGCTGCTCGCCGCTCTCGTAATGACCTCGAGGGAGATGAATTTGGAGGGGGCTGTGATTTTTGAATTTAATAGTATATGAACCACCATTGGCCATATTCTGCATTGATCGGGGAAATACAATTTCTGTGAGACCAATCACGTGTCGATCTTTTCGTAATTTCAAAGTCTCCGGTAGTCTAGTAGTAAACCGTGAAGAAGTATTTTTTCTATCGGAAGTGACTGATGATATAAGTGTAATGTATGAGTCGTCCATTGTGCAGCCGTGCTCTTGGGATGTAAATTTGGTAATGAAGTCATTTGAGTGTAATCACTCTTGAGAGATGGTCTTTCAATTTGAGCTTCCCTGTCAAATATGCGTGGTCGGGTCTTCTTCCTCAGGAAAATCTACTCTGGTGCGCAAAATAATCGAGAATAGGCAGGATTATTTCAAAGAACCGATCGATAGTGTATTTTGGTTTTACGGTATTCATAATGACGGTATTCCAAAAGGTGAAAATATTTTCGCGTATGAGGGAGTTCCCGATATGGAACTGATTAAAGAACAGAAAGGAAAAAGATCGATACTTGTGCTGGATGATTTGCAGTCTACCATGAATAGCAGTGCACAGAATAAGAAAATTTTAAATGATTTATTCTGTCTCTATGCACACCATTTAGGCTTGGCCCTCATTACCATGTTCCATAATGCCTTTGATGTCAGTAGAACGGCTCGGATTAATTCAAACTACATGTTTCTACTGCGTACAAATTCGGATAAACTACAAGTCAGAAATTTGATGATCCAATTATTCGGAGAGCAGTGGAAATCGGCCGTGGAGGCCTATGAAGACGCGATGTCAGAGCCTTATAACCACTTATTAATTAATAACCACATTCATTGTAATCCCAAGCACCGATTATTGACTAGTATTACCGATACCTACCCCACTGTATATGTACCGCGCTCGTAAAATACATTCTATTCCACTTCCGAAAGCTGTCGAGCACTTTCACCAAAGCTGTGAAGCACTTTCCCCAAAGCTGTCGAGCACTTTCGCCAAAGCTGTCGAGCACTTTCGCCAAAGCTGTCGAGCACTTTCAGCGTCATTTTTTACTTTTGTGCCTATGCCGAGTGGTCGTATTAAAGCTCACACAGTCTATTTAATCAAATTGAAGAAGAATAAAAAGGTTCTCGAAAAAGCATCAAGTACACAAATTGGATTTCTAGTGGAAATTGTATATAATATTCTAAATAATTCTATCGTCCGCCTATCCTCCAAAGAGCGTGATATTCTGAGTAGAAATATCTCCAGCCTAATTGAGATTTCTAAAATTCGTGACCCAGAAGTGGCCCGCAAACAGCTGGCATCACTTTCCCACGCCACACTCAAGTCACTCATACAACCAGTTCTAGCCCTATCTGAACTGTAATGCGTCTAAATCACAAGTTCAAACTAGTTCCTATAACCGAAAGTGATGAGGCGTCGAATATTTCGAGTCTTAAAGCACGGATGGAAGAAGTGCTCAAAGAGAAGAAAGTGTCGGATAATGAGAAAATATCCATTTTTGCGGATCTTTTGGCGCGTCTTCGTAACTATAATGCTGAACTTGACAGTCCACCTAGTTTCCAAATTCACACTCCTCCACGCAACGATATTGTGCCTCAACTACCAGTGAGAAGTACTAGACTTGACAAGATTGTAAAAACCGTACGTGGAAATGATGCAAATGAAATGGTGTTGGACGGGCGAACTATTCCAGGGACAAATATAAATGACATCATAAACTATGCCTTGAAAAGAGACGGAGCTCACTATCCAGCCGGCTATGAAGAATTTTATAATAGTACCAAGCATATCACTGGATTACAGAAACCAAAAACAGAACCTGTAATTGAGGTGCCTACTAGACAATCTCCTCCTCCTTCTACAAGTAATACAAGAACTTCTGCACCATCACCCGTTGTGATGAGAAAACCGCCAGGAAAAGTGGATAGTCCTAAGTCTACGACATTGGACAAGAAATATCCTCATGGATTGCCAGATGGAATAGCTAATAGTGTGAAGGGTACTCCACGTATTAGGAGACCGAATACAAAGCTTCAGTTTGGAGACGGAAGACGAAAGAAGCGGTTGAATATAAGACTATGGAAAGACTTCTAAAAGATGCCTATTTAAATCCGAAAAACCCGTCTAGTTTTTCTTCAATAAATAATATTATTCGTTCTGTGAAAGGTGCTAAAATAAAAGATGTAAAGAATTATTTAAAAAGTGTGCCCACCTATACTCTACATAAACAAGTGCGTCATCGTTTTCCACGTAGGAAAACTTTTGGATCTGGCCGTTTTTTCACGTTACAAGCAGATTTGTGTGACTATGCGGCCTATAAGAAGGAGAATGCAGGGCATACCTTTTTGCTCACCGTAATTGATGTCTATTCGCGCATGTTATATGTGAAACCATTGAAATCGAAAGCAGGTGTTGTCGTTTGCAAGGCCTTTGAAGAAATTTTTGAGGAGAACAAGTTTACCCCAATCTATATTTACACTGATCAAGGAAAGGAGTTTTATAATTCTACAGTATCCGGTATGTTTAAAGAGAAGAGTATAAGACATTTGTCCACAAATTCACCTCTCAAATGTGCCATGGTTGAAAGGGTAAATAGAACTTTGAAGACGAGACTGGAAAAATATATGTACCACAACACCACGAGGAAGTATATTGATGTTTTGCCCGACATTGTGAATGGAATTAACCACAGTTTTCATCGTAGTATAAAAATGCGCCCTGTTGATGTGACAAGTAATTTCCTAGACGAACGTGCTGGACCGAAGCCTAAAGCTGGTAAACTAGGTGTTGGTGATATGTTTCGAATAAGTACCGCCCGGAGAACGTTCCAGAAGGGGTACGAAAAAGGATGGAGTGAAGAGGAGTTTTACATTATTAAGTGTTTACCTGGCTCGCCACCTGTCTATCATTTGAAGGATGTAAATGGAGAGAAGATTGAGGGTATTTTCTATGAACATGAGGTTGTTCCCTGTAGTAACCTTGATAATGTGTACAAAGTGGAAAAGATATTGGAAAGAAGAAAGCGGAAAGGTCAGAAGGAAGTATTGGTCAAGTGGCTTGGGTATCCAGCATCTTTCAATAGCTGGGAAAAGGAATCTGATATTATTTTATTGTGATTGAATTAAATATTTTGTTATACAGTTTTTCAGTTGTACTATTACACTCTCTGCGCTCTCTCGTTTTCCCTTACTCTCTCGCCCGCGCGCCCTGTCCCAACAGGTTTCTCTCTCTCTCTGCATTCCGAACAATACAATTTGACTCTCTAGATTTTGTTTCTTTTCCCTCTACGGACTCTCGTCTTCGCGCGAAATGTCTAACTACCTATCAATCTCTTTGCGAGATACATTGAAAACAAGTGGTTTCATTATATATTTATTAGAGTAAAGGAAAAGACAATAATCAACAATCAGGCATTGATAAAGCGGGCTTGACGGTTGCGGCGCCCACATGAATCGCACATCTGAAAACTATACGTATTTCCAGTGATAGTAAAGCTCTTACGACAACAATTATCAAGAACAAACATAATAAACGGAGCATTAAATAGAATCTGGTTTTTCGAAAGTGGAGTCTGGTATTCCTTCTTTTCGTCGGAGTTTTCGAAAATAGGCTTCTTGTCCACTGGAGGAGGAGGAATAGAAAAGTTGGGAGCGAAAGTAGGAGCAACCGTCTGTTGAGTGGACATGTTTAGAATGACTGGACTGGTCAGGAGATACCCCTTTTATACAGTTAATTTCGAAACGGCTTATGAGTCATCGATGTATCCTGCGGGGGGAGGAGTGGGCGGAAGGTAGTCGGATCCATCTTCTAGTTCACTTTGTTCTTCATAGTTTGGAATAGTGAATTGAAGGGGAATGAAGGGTGGATTTTCCTCACGTTCGGACGTATCAGTATTAGTGACACGGGGGTGATCACCAACCCATTCCATTTCCTCAGCCATTCTCGAGTAATTCGAAATTATTGTGAGAAGGTCATCAGGCGTTTGACGAAACTCAGCTGTAGTAGGGGCGTGGCCAAGCTCTGTAATTGGCTGACGGCTAATTTCGAATGCCCTGTGAATTGCGGCTGACCGCTGTCTAATTTCGAATAGTCTCATTCAATATACGTATAGACACGTGTGCCTACCATGTCCTCTGCCCTAGAAAAAATTGCCGTTGAGTATGACAGTGACGCTGAGGAGGAAATGCCGTCATTCTTCTACTCTACTTCGGAAGAGAAAGTCCGCGTTGGAAAGAAGATTATCACCGTGGAGGTAGATAAAATTCGTCTGAATACTGAGGTGGGTCTAACTCCTGATGTAGTAGTTGAACGAGGATTCAACAAGTTCATTAGCGATACCCTGAAAAGGCATAATTGTGATTTAGAAAATACAAAGTTTTGTCTGAATCTGGAACATTCGGGTTTCAGAGAGGATAAGGGGTTCTTTCTGCCCTCTAGAACTTTTAAAGTTTTGAATGGGGCTGCTATTGTGAACATGATAGAAAAAATGATGACGTCCAATCGTAATATTTCGCTGGATCAGGACTTTTCGGTTTCCATGTATATATATAATGACGTCACGCCCGCCGAGGTTCAGTCGATAGATACCAGCAAAATGGACTAAAATCATTCGTAACTATTTTCATCATGCTGATCGGTCGCTCTGACAATTTCTCTCTTGATTTCTTGGAGTGTTACACTTCTATTGGTGATTGTAATACTCGAACATATACCACTCCATACATGATTACTACTGTGTATGATAATATTTATTTTCGAAACTTTCGTAATTTCCAAATGCCTCTTGATAGAGGAATTTCCCATGTAATAGACCAATTCGCTCAACTTCTGCTCACATCTTATAGGTGTGATGGTGACCCACACCTGTCGATCTGTTTCTCTCACCCTGATCTGGAAAACCTTGTGGAAACGCCACTCGAACTCTACTCGCGAACGATGATCCGATCTCTTCAACAACAACTTCACCCTTTCGTATACGATATTGATCTCCGTCAACCTTTTTATATTTCCATTCATGCATACAAGTATTGAATAAATTTTATTACGAAATCTTATGTACAAAATACAATTAAATACGACGAAAATACAATTACGAAATACGAAAATACTTAGACATGTTTACAAAGAAATTCGACACCACAAAGTAGAGTATTATTCGTATCATACAGCATCATTTCAGAGGGAGAGCATCTCATATTGTTTAAACGATAGCATTTCAACTGTTTCGAAACTTCGAGTTCAGGTGTAATAGTATAATTTTTCAAAACAAAGGTAGGATCAAATGATGGTGATATTGCAGGCTTCGAGTTTCGAAAGGGCATGGGTCCTGGCTGATTTCCATCAATGATGTTTTGCGAAAGTAAAAACATGCATATGAGAATGGTACCGATCAGTGTTCCAGCTGCCGAATACTTCTTCACGTTGCTGGTCTTTTTCGCTGGCATTTCCTGGATTAGGTTTTCGTACATACTTCCACGGTTACACAGGAGGGAATGAGTCTCAAACTTGATATGTAAGTTCGCAATCGTCTGAATGAATCGCAAGTATTGCGGGAATTAGAATTGACCTAACTTGCTGCTGTGTCAATCGGCACTATAGATCTCTCGCGCGATCTGGTTGACGGGTATTCGCAATTCTTACCAATTGCGGTCTGATTGATTTCACAATTTCATCATCCGGCTTACATAGAAAAAAGTGGTTCACACGCAAGAGACTGTGAATTACAGCCCGCAAACATTCAATTTGCACGTCTGAAGCGGTTTCAATTTCTTTATAATCTTCGAAACAAGAGTGTAGAAAATATGAGTGGAAGTCTTCCCAAGTGTTTATCATGGCTGGCACGCTGCGAATGAATAGCTATTACGAAACGAGTTGCGAAATCAATATTGCGAATTTCGTGGGAATCGGTTTTTTTTTCGAAAAGTCAATATTTCGAAAATTCAATATTTCGAAAAATCAATATTTCGAAATTCGAGAAGTCAATATTTCGAAAGTTCAATATTTCAAAAAATCAATATTTCGAAATTCGAGAAGTCAGTATTTCGAAAATCAATAAGTGTCACATCTGGGTGACACCAGGGTGTCACTGTGCGGAGACATTGCGGCGCTAGCGCGCCGCCGGGGGATGTCCCAACTGGGTGACATGTCCCACGGGGGTGACATACACTACTGTCATGACGTCGCAAATTAGGACATGGGCCAAAACGTCAAATTTGATGAAAATCGGCTCTGTAAGAGTTTATTATTCATCTAAAACAACATTGAAAGCTATCCCAAATGATTTTGAAATGTTCCAACTTGTCACGTGCGAAAACGTGTTATTTTGCGACGTCATGACGTCGCAAATTAGGACATAGGCCAAAACGTCAATTTTATTGAAAATTGGCTCTGAAAGAGTTTATTGTTCATCTAACATGACATTGAAAGCTATTCCAAATGATTTTGAGAAGTTCCCACTTGCCACGTGGGAAAACGTGTTTTTTTGCGACGTCATGACGTCGCAAATTAGGACGTAGGCCAAAACGTCAATTTTAATGAAAATTGGCTCTGAAAGAGTTTATTGTTCATCTAACATGACATTAAAAGCTATTCCAAATGATTTTGAGATGTTCCAACTTGCCACGTTGTAAAACGTGTTTTTTTGCGACGTCATGACGTCGCAAATTAGGACATGGGCCAAAACGTCAAATTTACGAAAATCGGCTCAGAAAAAGTTTATTATTCATCTGAAACGACATTGAAAGCTATCCCAAATGATTTTGAAATGTTCCAACTTGTCACGTGGGAAAACGTGTTATTTTGCGACTTCATGACGTCGCAAATTAGGACATGGGCCAAAACGTCAAATTTAATGAGAATCGGCTCTGAAAGAGTTTATTATTCATCTAACATGACATTGAAAGCTATTCCAAATTATTTTGAGAAGCTCCCACTTGCCACGTGGGAAAACGTGTTTTTTTGCGACGTCATGACGTCGCAAATTAGTACATGGGCCAAAACGTCAAATTTAATGAAAATCTGCTCTGAAAGAGTTTATTATTCATATAACATGACATTGAAAGCTATTCCAAATGATTTTGAAATGTTCCAACTTGTCACGTGGGAAAACGTGTTATTTTGCGACTTCATGACGTCGCAAATTAGGACATGGGCCAAAACGTCAAATTTAATGAGAATCGGCTCTGAAAGAGTTTATTATTCATCTAACATGACATTGAAAGCTATTCCAAATGATTTTGAGAAGCTCCCACTTGCCACGTGGGAAAACGTGTTTTTTTGCGACGTCATGACGTCGCAAATTAGTACATGGGCCAAAACGTCAAATTTAATGAAAATCTGCTCTGAAAGAGTTTATTATTCATCTAACATGACATTGAAAGCTATTCCAAATGATTTTGAAATGTTCCAACTTGTCACGTGGGAAAACGTGTTATTTTGCGACTTCATGACGTCGCAAATTAGGACATGGGCCAAAACGTCAAATTTAATGAGAATCGGCTCTGAAAGAGTTTATTATTCATCTAACATGACACTGAAAGCTATTCCATATGATTTCGAGAAGTTCCCACTTGCCACGTGGGAAAACGTGTTTTTTTGCGACGTCATGACGTCGCAAATTAGGACATAGGCCAAAACGTCAATTTTATTGAAAATTGGCTCTGAAAGAGTTTATTGTTCATCTAACATGACATTGAAAGCTATTCCAAATGATTTTGAGAAGTTCCCACTTGCCACGTGGGAAAACGTGTTTTTTTGCGACGTCATGACGTCGCAAATTAGGACGTAGGCCAAAACGTCAATTTTAATGAAAATTGGCTCTGAAAGAGTTTATTGTTCATCTAACATGACATTAAAAGCTATTCCAAATGATTTTGAGATGTTCCAACTTGCCACGTTGTAAAACGTGTTTTTTGCGACGTCATGACGTCGCAAATTAGGACATGGGCCAAAACGTCAAATTTACGAAAATCGGCTCAGAAAGAGTTTATTATTCATCTGAAACGACATTGAAAGCTATCCCAAATGATTTTGAAATGTTCCAACTTGTCACGTGGGAAAACGTGTTTTTTTGCGACGTCATGACGTCGCAAATTAGGACATAGGCCAAAACGTCAAATTTAATGAGAATCGGCTCTGAAAGAGTTTATTATTCATCTAACATGACATTGAAAGCTATTCCAAATGATTTTGAGAAGCTCCCACTTGCCACGTGGGAAAACGTGTTTTTTTGCGACGTCATGACGTCGCAAATTAGTACATGGGCCAAAACGTCAAATTTAATGAAAATCTGCTCTGAAAGAGTTTATTATTCATCTAACATGACATTGAAAGCTATTCCAAATGATTTTGAAATGTTCCAACTTGTCACGTGGGAAAACGTGTTATTTTGCGACTTCATGACGTCGCAAATTAGGACATGGGCCAAAACGTCAAATTTAATGAGAATCGGCTCTGAAAGAGTTTATTATTCATCTAACATGACATTGAAAGCTATTCCAAATGATTTTGAGAAGCTCCCACTTGCCACGTGGGAAAGCGTGTTTTTTTGCGACGTCATGACGTCGCAAATTAGTACATGGGCCAAAACGTCAAATTTAATGAAAATCTGCTCTGAAAGAGTTTATTATTCATTTAAAATGACATTGAAAGCTATCCCAAATGATTTTGGAATGTTCCAACTTGCCACGTGGGAAAACGTGTTTTTTGCGACTTTATGACGTCGCAAATTAGGACATGGGCCAAAACGTCAATTTTAATGAAAATCGGCTCAGAAAGAGTTTATTATTCATCTAAAACGACATTGAAAGCTATCCCAATAGATTTTGAAATGTTCCAACTTGTCACGTGGGAAAACGTGTTATTTTGCGACTTCATGACGTCGCAAATTAGGACATGGGCCAAAACGTCAAATTTAATGAGAATCGGCTCTGAAAGAGTTTATTATTTATCTAACATGACATTGAAAGCTATTCCAAATGATTTTGAGAAGCTCCCACTTGCCACGTGGGAAAGCGTGTTTTTTTGCGACGTCATGACGTCGCAAATTAGTACATGGGCCAAAACGTCAAATTTAATGAAAATCTGCTCTGAAAGAGTTTATTATTCATTTAAAATGACATTGAAAGCTATCCCAAATGATTTTGGAATGTTCCAACTTGCCACGTGGGAAAACGTGTTTTTTGCGACTTTATGACGTCGCAAATTAGGACATGGGCCAAAACGTCAATTTTAATGAAAATCGGCTCATAAAGAGTTTATTATTCATCTAAAACGACATTGAAAGCTATCCCAATAGATTTTGAAATGTTCCAACTTGTCACATGGGAAAACGTGTTATTTTGCGACTTCATGACGTCGCAAATTAGGACATGGGCCAAAACGTCAAATTTAATGAGAATCGGCTCTGAAAGAGTTTATTATTCATCTAACATGACATTGAAAGCTATTCCATATGATTTCGAGAAGTTCCCACTTGCCACGTGGGAAAACGTGTTTTTTTGCGACGTCATGACGTCGCAAATTAGGACATGGGCCAAAACGTCAAATTTAATGAAAATCGGCTCTGTAAGAGTTTATTATTCATTTAAAACAACATTGAAAGCTATCCCAAATGATATTGAAATGTTCCAACTTGTCACGTGGGAAAACGTGTTATTTTGCGACGTCATGACGTCGCAAATTAGGACATAGGCCAAAACGTCAATTTTAATGAAAATTGGCTCTGAAAGAGTTTATTGTTCATCTAACATGACATTAAAAGCTATTCCGAATGATTTTGAGATGTTCCAACTTGCCACGTTGTAAAACGTGTTTTTTTGCGACGTCATGACGTCGCAAATTAGGACATGGGCCAAAACGTCAAATTTACGAAAATCGGCTCAGAAAGAGTTTATTATTCATCTAAAACGACATTGAAAGCTATCCCAAATGATTTTGAAATGTTCCAACTTGTCACGTGGGAAAACGTGTTATTTTGCGACTTCATGACGTCGCAAATTAGGACATGGGCCAAAACGTCAAATTTAATGAGAATCGGCTCTGAAAGAGTTTATTATTCATTTAACATGACATTGAAAGCTATTCCAAATGATTTTGAGAAGCTCCCACTTGCCACGTGGGAAAACGTGTTTTTTTGCGACGTCATGACGTCGCAAATTAGGACATGGGCCAAAACGTCAAATTTAATGAAAATCGGCTCTGAAAGAGTTTATTGTTAATCTAACATGACATTAAAAGCTATCCCAAATGATTTTGAGATGTTCCAACTTGCCACGTGGAAAAACGTGTTTTTTTGCGACGTCATGACGTCGCAAGTTAGGACGTAGGTCAAAACGTCAATTTTAATGAAAATTGGCTCTGAAAGAGTTTATTGTTCATCTAACATGACATTAAAAGCTATTCCAAATGATTTTGAGATGTTCCAACTTGCCACGTTGTAAAACGTGTTTTTTGCGACGTCATGACGTCGCAAATTAGGACATGGGCCAAAACGTCAAATTTACGAAAATCGGCTCAGAAAGAGTTTATTATTCATCTAAAACGACATTGAAAGCTATCCCAAATGATTTTGAAATGTTCCAACTTGTCACGTGGGAAAACGTGTTATTTTGCGACTTCATGACGTCGCAAATTAGGACATGGGCCAAAACGTCAAATTTAATGAGAATCGGCTCTGAAAGAGTTTATTATTCATCTAACATGACATTGAAAGCTATTCCATATGATTTCGAGAAGTTCCCACTTGCCACGAAAACGTGTTTTTTTGCGACGTCATGACGTCGTTGCGACGTCATGACGTCGCAAATTAGGACGTAGGCCAAAACGTCAATTTTAATGAAAATTGGTTCTGAAAGAGTTTATTGTTCATCTAACATGTCATTAAAGAAGGACGATTACGTGCTCCAATCTCGGCGCGTCAGTCCTTTAAACTGCAATACATTTTTCAATTGCAGTTTAAAGGACTGACGCGCCGAGATTGGAGCACGTAATCGTCCTACTTTAAAAGCTATTCCAAATGATTTTGAGATGTTCCAACTTGCCACGTTGTGAAACGTGTTTTTTTGCGACGTCATGACGTCGCAAATTAGGACATGGGCCAAAACGTCAAATTTACGAAAATCGGCTCAGAAAGAGTTTATTATTCATCTAAAACGACATTGAAAGCTATCCCAAATGATTTTGAAATGTTCCAACTTGTCACGTGGGAAAACGTGTTATTTTGCGACGTCATGACGTCGCAAATTAGGACATAGGCCAAAACGTCAATTTTAATGAAAATTGGCTCTGAAAGAGTTTATTGTTCATCTAACATGACATTAAAAGCTATTCCGAATGATTTTGAGATGTTCCAACTTGCCACGTTGTAAAACGTGTTTTTTTGCGACGTCATGACGTCGCAAATTAGGACATGGGCCAAAACGTCAAATTTACGAAAATCGGCTCAGAAAGAGTTTATTTTTCATCTAAAACGACATTGAAAGCTATCCCAAATGATTTTGAAATGTTCCAACTTGTCACGTGGGAAAACGTGTTATTTTGCGACTTCATGACGTCGCAAATTAGGACATGGGCCAAAACGTCAAATTTAATGAAAATCGGCTCTGAAAGAGTTTATTGTTAATCTAACATGACATTGAAAGCTATTCCAAATGATTTTGAGAAGCTCCCACTTGCCACGTGGGAAAACGTGTTTTTTTGCGACGTCATGACGTCGCAAGTTAGGACGTAGGTCAAAACGTCAATTTTAATGAAAATTGGCTCTGAAAGAGTTTATTGTTCATCTAACATGACATTAAAAGCTATTCCAAATGATTTTGAGATGTTCCAACTTGCCACGTTGTAAAACGTGTTTTTTTTGCGACGTCATGACGTCGCAAATTAGGACATGGGCCAAAACGTCAAATTTACGAAAATCGGCTCAGAAAGAGTTTATTATTCATCTAAAACGACATTGAAAGCTATCCCAAATGATTTTGAAATGTTCCAACTTGTCACGTGGGAAAACGTGTTATTCTGCGACTTCATGACGTCGCAAATTAGGACATGGGCCAAAACGTCAAATTTAATGAGAATCGGCTCTGAAAGAGTTTATTATTCATCTAACATGACATTGAAAGCTATTCCATATGATTTCGAGAAGTTCCCACTTGCCACGAAAACGTGTTTTTTTGCGACGTCATGACGTCGTTGCGACGTCATGACGTCGCAAATTAGGACGTAGGCCAAAACGTCAATTTTAATGAAAATTGGCTCTGAAAGAGTTTATTGTTCATCTAACATGTCATTAAAAGCTATTCCAAATGTTTTTGAGATGTTCCAACTTGCCACGTTGTGAAACGTGTTTTTTTGCGACGTCATGACGTCGCAAATTAGGACATGGGCCAAAACGTCAAATTTACGAAAATCGGCTCAGAAAGAGTTTATTATTCATCTAAAACGACATTGAAAGCTATCCCAAATGATTTTGAAATGTTCCAACTTGTCACGTGGGAAAACGTGTTATTTTGCGACTTCATGACGTCGCAAATTAGGACATGGGCCAAAACGTCAAATTTAATGAGAATCGGCTCTGAAAGAGTATATTATTCATCTAACATGACATTGAAAGCTATTCCAAATGATTTTGAGAAGCTCCCACTTGCCACGTGGGAAAACGTGTTTTTTTGCGACGTCATGACGTCGCAAATTAGTACATGGGCCAAAACGTCAAATTTAATGAAAATCTGCTCTGAAAGAGTTTATTATTCATTTAAAATGACATTGAAAGCTATCCCAAATGATTTTGAAATGTTCCAACTTGTCACGTGGGAAAACGTGTTATTTTGCGACTTCATGACGTCGCAAATTAGGACATGGGCCAAAACGTCAAATTTAATGAAAATCGGCTCTGTTAGAGTTTATTATTCATCTAAAACAACATTGAAAGCTATCCCAAATGATTTTGAAATGTTCCAAATTGTCACGTGGGAAAACGTGTTATTTTGCGACGTCATGACGTCGCAAATTAGGACATAGGCCAAAACGTCAATTTTAATGAAAATTGGCTCTGAAAGAGTTTATTGTTCATCTAACATGACATTGAAAGCTATTCCAAATGATTTTAAGAAGTTCCCACTTGCCACGTGGGAAAACGTGTTTTTTTGCGACGTCATGACGTCGCAAATTAGGACGTAGGCCAAAACGTCAATTTTAATGAAAATTGGCTCTTTATTGTTCATCTAACATGACATTAAAAGCTATTCCAAATGATTTTGAGATGTTCCAACTTGCCACGTTGTAAAACGTGTTTTTTTTTTTTGCGACGTCATGACGTCGCAAATTAGGACATGGGCCAAAACGTCAAATTTACGAAAATCGGCTCAGAAAGAGTTTATTATTCATCTAAAACGACATTGAAAGCTATCCCAAATGATTTTGAAATGTTCCAACTTGTCACGTGGTAAAACGTGTTATTTTGCGACTTCATGACGTCGCAAATTAGGACATGGGCCAAAACGTCAAATTTAATGAGAATCGGCTCTGAAAGAGTTTATTATTCATCTAACATGACATTGAAAGCTATTCCATATGATTTCGAGAAGTTCCCACTTGCCACGAAAACGTGTTTTTTTGCGACGTCATGACGTCGTTGCGACGTCATGACGTCGCAAATTAGGACGTAGGCCAAAACGTCAATTTTAATGAAAATTGGCTCTGAAAGAGTTTATTGTTCATCTAACATGTCATTAAAAGCTATTACAAATGATTTTGAGATGTTCCAACTTGCCACGTTGTGAAACGTGTTTTTTTGCGACGTCATGACGTCGCAAATTAGGACATGGGCCAAAACGTCAAATTTACGAAAATCGGCTCAGAAAGAGTTTATTATTCATCTAAAACGACATTGAAAGCTATCCCAAATGATTTTGAAATGTTCCAACTTGTCACGTGGGAAAACGTGTTATTTTGCGACTTCATGACGTCGCAAATTAGGACATGGGCCAAAACGTCAAATTTAATGAGAATCGGCTCTGAAAGAGTATATTATTCATCTAACATGACATTGAAAGCTATTCCAAATGATTTTGAGAAGCTCCCACTTGCCACGTGGGAAAACGTGTTTTTTTTGCGACGTCATGACGTCGCAAATTAGTACATGGGCCAAAACGTCAAATTTAATGAAAATCTGCTCTGAAAGAGTTTATTATTCATTTAAAATGACATTGAAAGCTATCCCAAATGATTTTGAAATGTTCCAACTTGTCACGTGGGAAAACGTGTTATTTTGCGACTTCATGACGTCGCAAATTAGGACATGGGCCAAAACGTCAAATTTAATGAAAATCGGCTCTGTTAGAGTTTATTATTCATCTAAAACAACATTGAAAGCTATCCCAAATGATTTTGAAATGTTCCAAATTGTCACGTGGGAAAACGTGTTATTTTGCGACGTCATGACGTCGCAAATTAGGACATAGGCCAAAACGTCAATTTTAATGAAAATTGGCTCTGAAAGAGTTTATTGTTCATCTAACATGACATTGAAAGCTATTCCAAATGATTTTAAGAAGTTCCCACTTGCCACGTGGGAAAACGTGTTTTTTTGCGACGTCATGACGTCGCAAATTAGGACGTAGGCCAAAACGTCAATTTTAATGAAAATTGGCTCTTTATTGTTCATCTAACATGACATTAAAAGCTATTCCAAATGATTTTGAGATGTTCCAACTTGCCACGTTGTAAAACGTGTTTTTTTTTGCGACGTCATGACGTCGCAAATTAGGACATGGGCCAAAACGTCAAATTACGAAAATCGGCTCAGAAAGAGTTTATTATTCATCTAAAACGACATTGAAAGCTATCCCAAATGATTTTGAAATGTTCCAACTTGTCACGTGCGAAAACGTGTTATTTTGCGACTTCATGACGTCGCAAATTAGGACATGGGCCAAAACGTCAAATTTAATGAGAATCGGCTCTGAAAGAGTTTATTATTCATCTAAAACGACATTGAAAGCTATCCCAAATGATTTTGAAATGTTCCAACTTGTCACGTGGGAAAACGTGTTATTTTGCGACTTCATGACGTCGCAAATTAGGACATGGGCCAAAACGTCAAATTTAATGAGAATCGGCTCTGAAAGAGTTTATTATTCATCTAACATGACATTGAAAGCTATTCCAAATGATTTTGAGGAGCTCCCACTTGCCACGTGGGAAAACGTGTTTTTTTGCGACGTCATGACGTCGCAAATTAGTACATGGGCCAAAACGTCAAATTTAATAAAAATCTGCTCTGAAAGAGTTTATTATTCATTTAAAATGACATTGAAAACTATCCCAAATGATTTTGAGATGTTCCAACTTGCCACGTGGGAAAACGTGTTTTTTGCGACGTCATGACGTCGCAAATTAGGACATGGGCCAACACGTCAATTTTAATGAACATTGGCTCTGAAAGAGTTTATTGTTCATCTAACATGACATTGAAAGCTATTCCAAATGATTTTGAGATGTTCCAACTTGCCACGTTGTAAAACGTGTTTTTTTGCGACGTCATGACGTCGCAAATTAGGACATGGGCCAAAACGTCAAATTTACGAAAATCGGCCCAGAAAGAGTTTATTATTCATCTAAAACGACATTGAAAGCTATTCCAAATGATTTTGAGATGTTCCAACTTGCCACGTTGTAAAACGTGTTTTTTTGCGACGTCATGACGTCGCAAATTAGGACATGGGCCAAAACGTCAAATTTACGAAAATCGGCCCAGAAAGAGTTTATTATTCATCTAAAACGACATTGAAAGCTATCCCAAATGATTTTGAAATGTTCCAACTTGTCACGTGGGAAAACGTGTTATTTTGCGACTTCATGACGTCGCAAATTAGGACATGGGCCAAAGCGTCAAATTTAATGAGAATCGGCTCTGAAAGAGTTTATTATTCGTTTAAAATGACATTGAAAGCTATCCCAAATGATTTTAAAATGTTCCAACTTGCCACGTGGGAAAACTTGTTTTTTTGCGACGTCATGACGTCGCAAATTAGGACATAGGCCAAAACGTCAATTTTAATGAAAATTGGCTCTGAAAGAGTTTATTGTTTATCTAACATGACATTGAAAGCTATTCCAAATGATTTTGAGAAGTTCCCACTTGCCACGTGGGAAAACGTGTTTTTTTTTTTGCGACGTCATGACGTCGCAAATTAGGACATGGGCCAAGACGTCAAATTTAATGAAAATCGGCTCTGAAAGAGTTTGCTATTCATCTAACATGACATTGAAAGCTATTCCATATGATTTTGAGAATCTCCCACTTGCCACGTGGGAAAACGTGTTTTTTTGCGACGTCATGACGTCGCAAATTAGGACATGGGCCAAAACGTCAAATTTAATGAAAATCTGCTCTGAAAGAGTTTATTATTAATTTAAAATGACATTGAAAGCTATCCCAAATGATTTTGAAATGTTCCAACTTGCCACGTGGGAAAACGTGTTTTTTTGCGACGTCATGGACATAGGCCAAAACGTCAATTTTAATGAAAATTGGCTCTGAAAGAGTTTATTGTTAATTTAACATGACATTAAAAGCTATTCCAAATGATTTTGAGATGTTCCAACTTGCCACGTGAGAAAACGTGTTTTTTTTGCGACGTCATGACGTCGCAAATTAGGACATGGGCCAAAACGTCAAATTTAATGAAAATCGGCTCTGAAAGAGTTTATTATTCATCTAACATGACATTGAAAGCTATTCCATATGATTTTGAGAAGTTCCCACTTGCCACGTGGGAAAACGTGTTTTTTTGCGACGTCATGACGTCGCAAATTAGGACATAGGCCAAAACGTCAAATTTAATGAAAATCGGCTCTGAAAGAGTTTATTATTCATCTAACATGACATTGAAAGCTATTCCAAATGATTTTGAGAAGTTCCCATTTGCCACGTGGGAAAACGTGTTTTTTTTTGCGACGTCATGACGTCGCAAATTAGGACATGTGCCAAAACGTCAAATTTAATGAAAATCGGCTCTGAAAGAGTTTATTATTCATCTAAAACGACATTGAAACCTATCCCAAATGATTTTGAAATGTTCCAACTTGCCACGTGGGGAAACGTGTTTTTTTGCGACGTCATGACGTCGCAAATTAGGACATGGGCCAAAACGTCAAATTTAATGAAAATCGGCTCTGAAAGAGTTCATTATTCATCCAACATGACATTGAAAGCTATTTCAAATGATTTTGAGAAGTTCCCACTTGCCACGTGGGAAAACGTGTTTTTTTTGCGACGTCATGACGTCGCAAATTAGGACATAGGCCAAAACGTCAAATTTAATGAAAATCGGCTCTGAAAAAGTTTATTATTCATCTAACATGACATTGAAAGCTATTCCAAATGATTTTGAGAAGTTCCCACTTGCCACGTGGGAAAACGTGTTATTTTTTGCGACGTCATGACGTCGCAAATTAGGACATGGGCAAAAACGTCAAATTCAATGAAAATCGGCTCTGAAAGAGTTTATTATTCATCTAGAACGACATTGAAACCTATCCCAAATGATTTTGAAATGTTCCAACTTGCCACGTGGGGAAACGTGTTTTTTTGCGACGTCATGACGTCGCAAATTAGGACATGGGCCAAAACGTCAAATTTAATGAAAATCGGCTCTGAAAGAGTTCATTATTCATCTAACATGACATTGAAAGCTATTCCAAATGATTTTGAGAAGTTCCCACTTGCCACTGGGAAAACGTGTTTTTTTTGCGACGTCATGACGTCGCAAATTAGGACATAGGCCAAAACGTCAAATTTAATGAAAATCGGCTCTGAAAGAGTTTATTATTCATCTAACATGACATTGAAAGCTATTCCAAATGATTTTGAGAAGTTCCCACTTGCCACGTGGGGAAACGTGTTTTTTTGCGACGTCATGACATCGCAAATTAGGACATGGGCCAAAACGTCAAATTTAATGAAAATCGGCTCTGAAAGAGTTTATTATTCATCTAACATGACATTAAAAGCTATTCCAAATAATTTTGAGATGTTCCAACTTGCCATGTGGTAAAACGTGTTTTTTTGCGACGTCATGACGTCGCAAATTAGGGCATGGGCCAAAACGTCAAATTTAATGAGAATCGGCTCTGAAAGAGTTTATTATTCATCTAACAGGACATTGAAAACTATTCCAAATGATTTGGAGAAGTTCCCACTTGCCACGTGGGAAAACGTGTTTTTTTGCGACGTCATGACGTCGCAAATTAGGACAGGGGCCAAAACGTCAAATTCAATGAAAATCGGCTCTGAAAGAGTTTATTATTTATCTGACATGACATTGAAAGCTATTCCGGATGATTTTGAGAAGTTCCCACTTGCCACGTGGGAAAACGTGTTTTTTTGTGACGTCATGACGTCGCAAATTAGGTAATTAGGACATAGGCCAAAATGTCAAATTTAATGAAAATCGGCTCTGAAAGAGTTTATTATTCATCTAACATGACATTGAAAGCTATTCCAAATGATTTTGAGAAGTTCCCACTTGCCACGTGGGAAAACGTTTTTTTTGCGACGTCATGACGTCGCAAATTAGGACATGGGCCAAAACGTCAAATTTAATGAAAATCGGCTCTGAAAGAGTTTATTATTCATCTAAAACGACATTGAAACCTATCCCAAATGATTTTGAAATGTTCCAACTTACCACGTGAGGAAACGTGTTTTTTTGCGACGTCATGACGTCGCAAATTAGGACATGGGCCAAAACGTCAAATTCAATGAAAATCGGCTTTGAAAGAGTTTATTATTCATCTAACATGACATTGAAAGCTATTCCAAATGATTTTGAGAAGTTCCCACTTGCCACGTGGGAAAGCGTGTTTTTTTTGCGACGTCATGACGTCGCAAATTAGGACATGGGCCAAAACGTCAAATTTAATAAAAATCGGCTCTGAAAGAGTTTATTATTCATTTAAAACGACATTGAAAGCTATCCCAAATGATTTTAAAATGTTCCAGCTTGCCACGTGGGAAAACGTGTTTTTTTTTGCGACGTCATGACGTCGCAAATTAGGACATGGGCCAAAACGTCAAATTTAATGAAAATCGGCTCTGAAAGAGTTTATTATTCATTTAAAACGACATTGAAACCTATCCCAAATGATTTTGAAATGTTCCAACTTGCCACGTGGGGAAACGTGTTTTTTTGCGACGTCATGACATCGCAAATTAGGACATGGGCCAGAACGTCAAATTTAATGAAAATCGGCTCTGAAAGAGTTTATTATTCATCTAACATGACATTGAAAGCTATTTCAAATGATTTTGAGAAGTTCCCACTTGCCACGTGGGAAAACGTGTTTTTTTTTGCGACGTCATGACGTCGCAAATTAGGACATGGGCCAAAACGTCAAATTTAATGAAAATTGGATCTGAAAGAGTTTATTATTTATCTAAAACGACATTGAAACCTATCCCAAATGATTTTGAAATGTTCCAACTTGCCACGTGGGGAAACGTGTTTTTTTGCGACGTCATGACGTCGCAAATTAGGACATGGGCCAAAACGTCAAATTTAATGAAAATCGGCTCTGAAAGAGTTCATTATTCATCCAACATGACATTGAAAGCTATTTCAAATGATTTTGAGAAGTTCCCACTTGCCACGTGGGAAAACGTGTTTTTTTGCGACGTCATGACGTCGCAAATTAGGACATAGGCCAAAACGTCAAATTTAATGAAAATCGGCTCTGAAAGAGTTTATTATTCATCTAACATGACATTGAAAGCTATTCCAAATGATTTTGAGAAGTTCCCACTTGCCACGTGGGAAAACGTGTTTTTTTTTCGCGACGTCATGACGTCGCAAATTAGGACATGGGCCAAAACGTCAAATTTAATGAAAATCGGCTCTGAAAGAGTTTATTATTCATATAAAATGACATTGAAAGCTATCCCAAATAATTTTAAAATGTTCCAACTTGCCACGTGGGAAAACGTGTTTGTTTGCGACGTCATGACGTCGCAAATTAGGACATGGGCCAAAACGTCAAATTTAATGAAAATCGGCTCTGAAAGAGTTTATTATTCATCTTACATGACATTGAAAGCTATTCCAAATGATTTTGAGAAGTTCCCACTTGCCACGTGGGAAAACGTGTTTTTTTTTTTCGCGACGTCATGACGTCGCAAATTAGGACATGGGCCAAAACGTCAAATTTAATGAAAATCGGCTCTGAAAGAGTTTATTATTCATCTAACATGACATTGAAAGCTATTCCAAATGATTTTGTGAAGTTCCCACTTGCCACGTGGGAAAACGTGTTTTTTTTTTCGCGACGTCATGACGTCGCAAATTAGGACATAGGCCAAAACGTCAAATTTAATGAAAATCGGCTCTGAAAGAGTTTATTATTTATCTGACATGACATTGAAAGCTATTCCGAATGATTTTGAGAAGTTCCCACTTGCCACGTGGGAAAACGTGTTTTTTTGTGACGTCATGACGTCGCAAATTAGGTAATTAGGACATAGGCCAAAACGTCAAATTTAATGAAAATCGGCTCTGAAAGAGTTTATTATTCATCTAACATGACATTGAAAGCTATTCAAAATGATTTTGAGAAGTTCCCACTTGCCACGTGGGAAACGTGTTTTTTTGCGACGTCATGACGTCGCATATTAGGACATAGGCCAAAACGTCAAATTTAATGAAAATCGGCTCTGAAAGAGTTTATTATTCATATAAAATGACATTGAAAGCTATCCCAATTGAAATATTCCAACTTGTCACGTGGGAAAACGTGTTATTTTGCGACGTCATGACGTCGCAAATTAGGACATGGGCCAAAACGTCAAATTTAATGAGAATCGGCTCTGAAAGAGTTTATTATTCATCTAAAACGACATTGAAAGCTATCCCAAATGATTTTGAAATGTTCCAACTTGTCACGTGGGAAAACGTGTTATTTTGCGACTTCATGACGTCGCAAATTAGGACATGGGCCGAAACGTCAAATTTAATGAGAATCGGCTCTGAAAGAGTTTATTATTCATCTAACATGACATTAAAAGCTATCGCGCGGAGCGCGAAGCGCTCTGCGTGAGTTGTCTTTGGTTTGGCCATTGCGGACTCGTTTTTTCCTTTTAATTGACAAAAATCTTCAAACATATCCTTTTTTCGAAAACTAAAAGGAGAGAACGTTAGAGAATCACGAATTGAACATTGTGTGAAAATTTCAGCCAAATCGGATCATTTTCGCCTGAGTTATGGTTTCGTGTCGTTGTTGAAAAGTTCCGCCGTAATTCGTCCCTCGTCACTCGTCCCTCGTCCCTCGTCCCTCGTCCCTCCTCCCTCGTCCCTCACGGAATTCTGTCCGCATCGTAGTGGAAAAACTACTGAACCAATTTGGCTGAAATTTGAAACATCTATTCTATGGCAAAAGATAGCTCGTCGCGCCAAGTATGAAATTTATATCTAATCTCTGGCGCCGGGCGCGGGCGCCAATAGGCGCCAAAAACGACTATTGGAAAAACTATCGAACCGATTTAGCTGAAATTTGAAACATGAGTTCTAATGCAAAATTTAGCATGACGCGCCAAATATGAGATGTATAGCTCCTCATTGGCGCCGGGCGCGGGCGCCAATAGGCGCCAAAAACCACTATTGGAAAAACTACCGAACCGATTTAGCTGAAATTTGAAACATGAGTTATAATGCAAAAGTTAGCCCGTCGCGCCAAATATGAGATGAATACATCACCATTGGCGCCCGGCGCTGGCGCCAATAGGCGCCAAAAACGGCAAAACACTATTTATCATCAACTAAAATGTTGAACACTAATATAAATTGAATAATTTGGTGGAAAGTGTGAAAATCTTTTTCCAAAACTGAAATTTTCCTTCTGGCGCTCGAACCAGGCGCCAGATGGCGCCAAAACCCAAACTCACGACAGCGTCAATGGAATCGTGTGAAATTCGGTACACTAAATAACTATCACATGGGAAGTAAGATGCTCAATCTGAAAATCAAAAAAAAGTTCTGTTGGCATTGTGCGCTGGCGCCAATTGGCGCCAAAGTTGGAAAAATATCAGTTATCGTCAATCAAACTGTTTCAAGTTAACAGATATTGAATATTCCGATGTGAAATAAAGATCCACAAATTCACAATCGAATTTTATCGTCTGGCTCGGAACAGACGCCAAATGGCGCCAAAACAAAAACACACGAAACTGACAATTGAATAGTTTGAATATTGCTCCAATCAGTAATTGACACATGTAGTGTGTACTGGTAGCTCAATAACCTAGAAAATTTCGTTTCGTTCTGGCGCCAGACGCGTGTGTCAATTGACGCAGGAATGAAAAAAGTTTCAACGAAGGTTTTTGATGTGGTATTAGAAATAATGGCTATATTGTAAGTGAGTTGGTGTCTCTAATTGTAGATTTGTCAATGGCGCCAATCCCCATCGCTTATCGCCGCTAAAAGCGGTGTACATGTCAATCGGAACGTTTAGCGTTTTTGTTCAGTTGTTGATAGTGACAGAGCCAGTAACCTGCGTTATATTACAACATCAGCAATTTTATGGTCTGCATTCGGCTTCGTGCACACACAAAACTGAGATTTCCATAATAATATAATGAGTTCACAAGATTCACTCTGTGAATAGGCAACATATGAAGTTGTAGGAGTACAACTAGCAAAAAAAGGACAATTAGTAAAAAGTGGGGGAACCAACAAATGTGTGAGTTGTGTTTGGTTCGACCTCGATATCAGCAAAAAGTGAACGATACGAATTGCTGTGATACTGTAGCAGAAGTATTCTGCAAAAATAGAACAATACAAATGTTGCACAATGGTTCACAACGCACGCATGTCGTCAAAGCACACATGAAATACCCTTCGGCAATTTCTGAAATATCATGCGGGCTTCGTGAACCATTGTGCAACATTTGTATTGTTCTATTTTTGCAGAATACTTCTGCTACAGTATCACAGCAATTCGTATCGTTCACTTTTTGCTGATATCGAGGTCGAACCAAACACAACTCACACATTTGTTGGTTCCCCCACTTTTTACTAATTCCAAATGATTTTGAGAAGTTCCCACTTGCCACCTGGGAAAACGTGTTTTTTTTTTGCGACGTCATGGACATGGGCCAAAACGTCAATTTTAATGAAAATTGGCTCTGAAAGAGTTTATTATTCATCTAACATGACATTAAAAGCTATTCCAAATGACTTTGAGAAGTTCCCACTTGCCACCTGGGAAAACGTGTTTTTTTCGCGACGTCATGACGTCGCAAATTAGGACTTAGGCCAAAACGTCAAATTTAATGAAAATCGGCTCTGAAAGAGTTTATTATTCATCTAACATGACATTGAAAGCTATTCCAAATGATTTTGAGAAGTTCCCACTTGCCACGTGGGAAAACGTGTTTTTTTTTCGCGACGTCATGACGTCGCAAATTAGGACATAGGCCAAAACGTCAAATTTAATGAAAATCGGCTCTGAAAGAGTTTATTGTTCATCTAACATGACATTAAAAGCTATTCCAAATGATTTTGAGAAGTTCCCACTTGCCACCTGGGAAAACGTGTTTTTTTTTGCGACGTCATGGACATGGGCCAAAACGTCAATTTTAATGAAAATTGGCACTGAAAGAGTTTATTGTTCATCTAACATGACATTAAAAGCTATTCCAAATGATTTTGAGAAGTTCCCACTTGCCACCTGGGAAAACGTGTTTTTTGCGACGTCATGACGTCGCAAATTAGGACTTAGGCCAAAACGTCAAATTTAATGAAAATCGGCTCTGAAAGAGTTTATTATTCATCTAACATGACATTGAAAGCTATTCCAAAAGCTATTCCAAATGATTTTGAGAAGTTCCCACTTGCCACGTGGGAAAACGTGTTTTTTTTTCGCGACGTCATGACGTCGCAAATTAGGACATGGGCCAAAACGTCAAATTTAATGAGAATCGGCTCTGAAAGAGTTTATTATTCATCTAACATGACATTAAAAGCTATTCCAAATGATTTTGAGAAGTTCCCACTTGCCACCTGGGAAAACGTGTTTTTTTTTTCGACGTCATGGACATGGGCCAAAACGTCAATTTTAATGAAAATTGGCTCTGAAAGAGTTTATTATTCATCTAACATGACATTAAAAGCTATTCCAAATGACTTTGAGAAGTTCCCACTTGCCACCTGGGAAAACGTGTTTTTTTCGCGACGTCATGACGTCGCAAATTAGGACTTAGGCCAAAACGTCAAATTTAATGAAAATCGGCTCTGAAAGAGTTTATTATTCATCTAACATGACATTGAAAGCTATTCCAAATGATTTTGAGAAGTTCCCACTTGCCACGTGGGAAAACGTGTTTTTTTTTTCGCGACGTCATGACGTCGCAAATTAGGACATAGGCCAAAACGTCAAATTTAATGAAAATCGGCTCTGAAAGAGTTTATTGTTCATCTAACATGACATTAAAAGCTATTCCAAATGATTTTGAGAAGTTCCCACTTGCCACCTGGGAAAACGTGTTTTTTTGCGACGTCATGGACATGGGCCAAAACGTCAATTTTAATGAAAACTGGCACTGAAAGAGTTTATTGTTCATCTAACATGACATTAAAAGCTATTCCAAATGATTTTGAGAAGTTCCCACTTGCCACCTGGGAAAACGTGTTTTTTGCGACGTCATGACGTCGCAAATTAGGACTTAGGCCAAAACGTCAAATTTAATGAAAATCGGCTCTGAAAGAGTTTATTATTCATCTAACATGACATTGAAAGCTATTCCAAATGATTTTGAGAAGTTCCCACTTGCCACGTGGGAAAACGTGTTTTTTTTCGCGACGTCATGACGTCGCAAATTAGGACATAGGCCAAAACGTCAAATTTAATGAAAATCGGCTCTGAAAATGTTTATTATTCATCTAACATGACATTGAAAGCTATTCCAAACTATTTTGAGAAGTTCTCACTTGCCACGTGGGAAAACGTGTTTTTTTGCGACGTCATGACGTCGCAAATTAGTACATGGGCCAAAACGTCAATTTCATTGAAAATTGGCTCCAAAAGAGTTTATTGTTCATCTAACATTACATTAAAAGCTATTCCAAATGATTTTGAGAAGTTCCCACTTGCCACCTGGGAAAACGTGTTTTTTTTGCGACGTCATGGACATGGGCCAAAACGTCAATTTTAATGAAAATTGACACTGAAAGAGTTTATTGTTCATCTAACATGACATTAAAAGCTATTCCAAATGATTTTGAGAAGTTCCCACTTGCCACCTGGGAAAACGTGTTTTTTGCGACGTCATGACGTCGCAAATTAGGACTTAGGCCAAAACGTCAAATTTAATGAAAATCGGCTCTGAAAGAGTTTATTCTTCATCTAACATGACATTGAAAGCTATTCCAAATGATTTTGAGAAGTTCCCACTTGCCACGTGGGAAAACGTGTTTTTTTTCGCGACGTCATGACGTCGCAAATTAGGACATAGGCCAAAACGTCAAATTTAATGAAAATCGGCTCTGAAAGTGTTTATTATTCATCTAACATGACATTGAAAGCTATTCCAAACTATTTTGAGAAGTTCTCACTTGCCACGTGGGAAAACGTGTTTTTTTGCGACGTCATGACGTCGCAAATTAGTACATGGGCCAAAACGTCAATTTCATTGAAAATTGGCTCCAAAAGAGTTTATTGTTCATCTAACATTACATTAAAAGCTATTCCAAATGATTTTGAGATGTTCCAACTTGCCACGTGGGAAAACGTGTTTTTTTGCGACGTCATGACGTCGCAAATTAGGACATAGGCCAATAAGGGAATGATGGATCGATGTATGAATTATCAGTCATCATTCACTCCATAAGTCATCCTTCCTATCCATCCGATAGTTTCCAGATTGGAAGCATTCTTTTAGGTACGTAAAGTGATCCACCTACATCCCTCTCTTTCTCTCTCTCTCTCTCTCTCTCTTTCTTTCTTTCTTTCTTTCTTTCTTTCTTTCTTTCTTTCTTTCTTTCTTTCTTTCTTTCTTTCTTTCTTTCTTTCTTTCTTTCTTTCTTTCTTTCTTTCTTTCTTTCTTTCTTTCTTTCTTTCTTTCTTTCTTTCTTTCTTTCTTTCTTTCTTTCTTTCTTTCTTTCTTTCTTTCTTTCTTTCTTTCTTTCTTTCTTTCTTTCTTTCTTTCTTTCTTTCTTTCTTTCTTTCTTTCTTTCTTTCTTTCTTTCTTTCTTTCTTTCTTTCTTTCTTTCTTTCTTTCTTTCTTTCTTTCTTTCTTTCTTTCTTTCTTTCTTTCTTTCTTTCTTTCTTTTTCTCCGAGCGTTGTTCATCTCGATTGTTTATTTAACAAAGCTTCCCATGTATTCTCTATGTGCCCACTCTTCTCCGAAAGGCGGGGGAGTTTCCACTGTCAATCCCAATTACATCATAAACAACTTTGTAAATATGGATAAACAAATAAACAGTCCTTTATAAAGATCTAATTGTCATCAAACCTCATTAGAAAATGCATTCGATTGCTATATTATTTTTGACTGCAACTTGGTAAGTTGTGCAATCACTAGTTTCTCAACAAAAACACATAATAAAAACGCAGATACTAGTGCGTGGTCTAGTTTTGTGATGTGTTTTCGTTTTCACGTTAATTGTACTTGTATCTGTACGATTTGGAGGAGTACATAAACCTGATCGTGATCAAGGTACTCACTCAGTGGAAGTTATTCTGAAACGAATGTATCACTCGGGGACACACTGTTTAACACGCACTTCACTCTGTTCTCTTTGTCTGTAATTTCAGGGGTAGATGTTCAAACGTGATTCAGTCGTAATAAACATTTCAGCGTCTTGACTCATTCTTTGGATCGGAAGGTCAAGAATGCTTTCAAAGAGGCACATGACAATATGGAAATGAAGGACATCCTCATTGAAAAATACATGCCAAGTTGGTTCCATTTAAAATAACTTCAGAATGAAAAAACTCCCGAAGTTCTCTGTTCCGAACATTACATTTAGCTTTAGCGTTCAGATATTGCAACGAAGCCAGCTATACCAATAAACTGCGCTACCAAGAGAGTGGCCAAGCGTCGTGTATGTCGTCCTATTACGCTGTGTTTGTAGTTTGATCCTTTTGCTTCGAAGTTCATTGTTCAAAGATCAAGCTACAACGATTATTGATTATTGCTTTCAATTGAATTTTGTTTAGTTCGTCCTGCGGAATTCAACTAAAGTGTATTACAAACTGAAGAATTAGTTCCGCAGATTCAACGGAAGCGGATGTGTTTCAAATTTCTTGACGTTATGTACTTCTCAAGTTTCATATGGTAATAGCTCTTTTTGTTCTTTTATTCTTTGTTAGTTCAAATGAAAATACGGAAAATTATTGTGAAATATGTTTTATGAACCCATCTATCTATATTTGTCTCATTTCTCCTTTCCAATTTCAGAACACAGCAATAAGCCAGAGTCTCAGAAAGCATCTCCTAGTTCCCACTTGGAACAGTTGAGAGGGGATCTGCTACTCGAAGTCACCAAGGTTGGAAAACATCCCAATTATCTATTTCAAAATATTTATTCAGTTGTAATGACCAATGTTGCTAACGAGTTGGAGAAGTTATGATAACAAATAGTCTATTTATGGATCACTGAAGTCTCTCATTCTTTCCGATAAATCTCCTGACTGGGAAAACTACATAGGGAGTAAACTACAAACAAATCGGTAGCAAGATACGCCGTGTAGGCTTGGTCTGAGGAGAGCGAACCTTTTAATAATAATGTTCATTCTTTCAAATCGATACACACTCAAAACGAGTTTCGGGAGATTAGGAATAAACTGAGGCCCCAAAGGGAAGGGATAACTCTTCCATGTACAACGTGGTACTGTTCATATATGCGCTCAAAAACATGAAACCTAACTATTCAGATAATGGTAAAAAAGAACGGGATGAAAATTCTGCCGGATCTTGAGAAAAGGGACTTGAAAAACTTTATGGATAAAAACGATGGAATTGGAAGAAAGAAGAGGGCAGTTACTGCTAGTTCTTGCGCACCAGAAAGCAGGGATTGTACTCGGGACAAGAAGTGAGCACAAACAAGAGTTTACTTCAATTTGATAACTTAAGTTTGTATTTTCAATCAAATGTGTGGTCACATGAGACGTAGAAAGCACAGATTTTGATAGTGTGCAAAGAAGAAATATGAAGTTGTTTGTCTGTTTGTTTGTTGCTCGCAATTTGTTTACATTCTCGGTGACTGTCTCATCCACAATCTAAGACTCGATTACATTCTACTCATGTTCAGCTAATACTAAGGTCTTCGAACTAGAGAATCCAATACACGAAAGTGTATTTCAGTTTCGGGGAGCGATCGATAACCGGAGTTTGTAACAATATCGATCGAAAGGACAACGGAGCGGCCCTGACATTCTTCCGTCGTTTGAAAGGAAGAGCCAGCTATGGAGACGGTATCGATTAAAGTCATTGATTGTAAAATTCGATTTTAACATTCTAGAATTCATGACGCTCATAACATTATATTGTCGACTCCTTGACACTCAATTGTTTTTCAACCTAAACAACCATCTCTAGTGAGAATCCAAAACAAACAACCTTGACAGGTTTAGTATAAAATATGTCACATCAATTCAACCATTCAACTACAATTATGCAGGTCTCGGATCTGTGCGCACCAAATCAGTTACGAGCTCTCCGTTGCCTTCCCCGAGATTCGTCTCCAACCAACTCAATGACAAGGTAGGTCAAAATGCATTGCCGTTTACCTTTGCCATTTCTCAAATTATTGTGTCGCTAGTATTCCGTTGCTGAAACTATGCGTTTGAAGCATTATTACCTTATTTTAGTGATTATGTTCGGTTGAACGATCGCAAGACAAGTGTCGCCAAGAACGAAGAACAAACTATCAACAATTGGAATCATTTTATTGTACTAAACGTACATTTTTTTCTGAAAAAAACCCTATCATGACTTTGACTAATCTCAAGATCGTTTGTAAGATGCTCCGATGGATCATTCCGGTTTTCCAGATAGGGAAAACAAGGCGAGGTCAAAGGTCAGGTTGTCGTTTCACGTACGTGGTGGGACGTGAGAACACGTGTGGTTGGGTGGCCTTGAACAATGGGATGAGTGAACGTGACCTGCAAAGGATAAACCCCACCCTTGAATGTAGTCGACTATTCTCCGGACAGAGACTATGTGTTTTCTCGGATCCTGCCAAGAGACCCAACTGTTATACCAAACGGAGAATTAGAAGAGGTATGCGAAATGTTGATGACAATCGTGAAACCAGAAGATGATGCGATTTGGATGCATTCTTGTCCGTTTACTTCTCATCGAATGCATATTAACGTGAAAACTCAAAACATGAAAAAAGGGCCAAAAAAAGTGTGGTTGGAAGAGTGTTCGAATGTTTCATGTTTTTACAGGCGATTACTGCTCTAGGATAGCCCGTATCAACCACCTTTCCGTCTCGCAACTGATTGAGTTCAACCCGAAACTCGACTGTTTCAATCTGCCCGTCGGATATGAATTGTGCCTTGAGAAACCAGAAACCAAGTCTGAAGTGAGTGGCATCCGTCTATTGAAAACTCTAAACGTAATATATTTTATTTTGGCTGAATTTTCATTAGGAGAATTTTGCTACCCACTCACTCAAATTCGCACACTTCTGTGTACAAAAACTTATGAAAGGTAAACAAAAGGCCGCATAAACGACAATTTCTTTAGAAAAATGTTCCTCGAACAATGTTCCATGAAATCTCAGCTGACAATTCTATGTTCATTCCGAGAGCGTGTAGACCAGAGATGTAGAGACAGTTTGCGTTTTTGACCTACACGCTCTTTTTTTGTAGCTGACAGAAAATGCGTTATTTTGTAGCAAATACATCGACTGTGTTCCACCTTTTTCGTTCAGGACGTGAAAACGGCAGAATCGTCAGATACTTTGGACCCGACCACTTCTCATTTCCACATGCAATTCGGACAATTCATTGCACACGACATCGTCATCACACCGTCTGCCGTCGGTTGGTTTCTAGTTGAAGTTGATATCGAAAGTCCAAACAAATGTTGATAATGGAAATGATCATTTTCGGTTCTTAGATGAAAAGTGAAGTACAAGACCTAGAGTTATGCATTTGAACATAGAAGAGTTAACAAAGAAGAGTTAGCAAGCACACGTGTTATAGCTATTGATTGTTATCACTACGGAAAAAAAACTCGCACAGCTATCGAAAACCTGAGACGTCTTACCGAGAACAAGAAAATGTGGTCCAAACTACTATTTGGAAACGTTTTCTCTGCCCGATTCAATTGTATTTTCAAGTCTTCTCAATTGTGCTGAACATCTAACAATTGTTTTCAATTGGTATGAAAAGATGATCGGAACAGTTCATCATTCCAGATCAAAACGGAGACACCCTCGACTGTTCTTCCTGTAATTCCGCACGAGTGACTGACAATTGCGCCCCAATCAAAGTACCCAATGACGATCAATATTTCCCACCGAATAGGTACAACGTAGGACGAATTGTCTATTCAATGATTACTTTCACATAACTGAGATTTGGTGAAGTTTCAAAAGTGCATTTGATATCTTTTTGTTTTGTTGGGGATCACTTCTGCGGCACAAACCCACCAAACCAGATTTGAGTCGCACTTCTATCTGTCAAATACTGAACTTGCACTTTGTATCTTTTGATCCTGGAGAATACTACAAATATATATTCTTCTCGTTTTTCAAATATAATATTATTCGTTTGGTTAAGTACAAAACGTTAATATTTCAGTTGCATCCGTTTGACCCGTGCTATAAACGGTCAGAAAGCAATGGGCCAACGCGAGCAAATGAACCAGAACACTCATTACCTCGATTTATCTCCTGTTTACGGATCAGAAGTCAGTTTTGAATCATCTATCTTTTCTACAAAGCTACTACTTTTTTGTAAACTACTTTATCAACCTAATACTTTCTCAGAAAAGTTTGAGAATCCCTTTGGAAAGTTGGGACAAGCCTTAAACTTTACGCGTTCTCGTACACTATTTGAAATTCTATGCATAATTAGTAGAAACCCATGAAGATCTTTCCATATACTTCTGTCCTCCCTGGCTGTTCATGTAGCTCACTTATATCGTAACATTGCAGGAGTGTGAGGCAGCGGCGGTTCGTTCGTTTCGAAATGGACAACTGAAAACATTCGATCGTCAAGGATACACTCTGCCACCACAGGATACAAATGTCAGATCTATACTATTCTATATTTGAACAGCTTTTGTGGCAATGCTCGCTTTCACATAGATGAACAATAGTATGATTACAGAGAATCATCTTTCCGGAGATTAAGTCAAACTAGAATTTAATTTGATCTACTAGTTGTTGACACGTGAAGAATTGCGTCTTGCTTATTTGCACGTCCTTAATCACTCTCTATCTTAGCAACGACCGCTCGCTCGGCATTGCCGGCTATATCCGGTCGTCTGCTGTCTTTTTGAGTAAAAAATACTATAACTACATGCCCTACCATCCTTAGTTTCTCACTGCTTCTGGAACACTTTTTATCATGTTCATTCAATTCCAGGACACATTGGGTATCTGTCAGTCCCGGGACCCGGCCTTTTGTTTCGTGGCCGGCGACCTCCGAAACTCGTTCCACCCCAGTCTGTTGTCCCTCCATGTTGTGTACATAAAGGAACACAACAGAATTGCCAGGGCATTCAAAAACGCCAATCCTAGGTTGACCGATGAACAGATTTTCCAGGTTAGCTTCGTTTGCTAACGCTATTTTTGTTGAGTTAAAGTTTTTTGTTGAGTTATCATTGTAGGTGTAAACGTGAGTATGTTCTCTTTTATTATTAACTTTTTTTTCAAATTTTATAAATTTAAGTTTATGAAGTGAACAACGTTTCAAACTGTTTTTCAATCAACATCGAAAATAGTGTTAGTTAAATGTGGTCTGTCAGAAACTATAATTTGTGGCTTGCGCTGGACTGGCTGCCCAGGCGGCGTAGCAATCCCTCCAATCTCACGAGAAGTTCATATGAGTTTCTCATGAGATACCTCATGAGCTACTCGTGAACTCTAAATGCTGTTGCATAGCAATCAATAGAATCTCATGAGAGGCTGATGCGAATAGCTTATGAGGTATCTCATGAGATTGTTAAGGGATTGCTACGCCGCCAGGGTATATCAGCACGAACGATATTGAGTTATCGCAAGAAACAGGCCATTTAAACCACAACAAATGAAGTTGACACGAAATTAGGTTCCTGCCGAACCACGAGACCAATTTCAACATTTTTTTCTCTTCAGCAAACTCGGCGAATAGTAATAGCTCAACACGTGCACCACGTCTACAACAGCTATCTCCCAAAGGTATTGGGCACATATCAAATGAGGGAATTTGATCTATTTCCGCGGTCAGAAGGATTCTACCGAGGTAATATATATCAAATGAGCGTTATACACAAAACTCGGTTGAAAAGAACCTTGGGTATGAAAACTTTTATCACGTAAATTCATTTTTTTTCAATTTTCTAAACAGTTAATCGATTCGGTTTACTACAAAAATCTGTAAATAAACATACAAAATATAAATTCTAGGTTACGATCCGGCTCTTCTGGGATCGGCCAGCATCGAATTCTGTGTGGGCTCCTTCCGATTCGGCCATTCTCAGATTCCAAAAGATATTAAAAGGTTTGTCACCATCTACGTGAAAACTACGTGAAACGTGAACTTTTTGAACGTGTAAACACATTTCACGCGACTTTATACATAATAAGCAGGTATTTTTGATGGAAAACTTCTCCAGATTCACGAACAACAACCGAACGAAGGCGTCTTCCATCGATTATGGTAGTCACTTTTTCTACACGGAACCCGTTTACGAGAAAAAAGCTGGAGGAACGGAGTCTATTCTGGATGGTACTGAATAATTCATAGTTTGTAGTTCGATGATTTGTTCGTTGAACTCTTAATTGGGCAGTCGTCTGTTTGATGAACACATCTGTTAGTTAACATACTGCCTTTCATGCATTGTACCTTTCTCCGACAGTAGAGTGAAGTGTGTAGTAAAACTTTGTTATTGTAGAACCTTGACCGAACCCGTGATTTTTTCAGCTCGATAACTTTTGTTAGTCACTTCTTGTAGAGTTATTTATAGACAGTCTCATTTCAGGAATCTGTCAAAACGCCGCAGACAAAGTAGATTTCCACTTCTCGTTCCCGGTTCGAAACCAAATGTTTGAAATCCGTGAGAAACCCGCCTCGGGCATTGATTTGATCGCTGTTAACATGATGAGGGGAAGAGACGTCGGACTATTTCCCTACAACGAGTACAGGTAGATTCACAACTAAAACGAAACTTTCAAAACAACTCTAAGTTCTTTCAAAGTGATCTGCACGATTATCAACACAATACTGTGTTTCACAGCATTAATCACCAAGAAAATAAAAGGAATCTATTATCTAAAAGGTTATCTGACGTTCATTGATTTCAAGTAATGAATGTTATTTACTAGCAAACTACAACAAAAACATTGCCTTTTTTCAGAGAGTTGGCTGGTCGTCCGCGAGCCGCTTCTTTCAAGGACTTGGAATATGACATGGGGGCTGAGAATGTGGAGGCCCTCAAACACGTTTATGCTCATGTAGATGATATCGATCTATATCCGGGAATTCTCATGGAAACACCACTGCCGGGAGCTCAGGTAACCTTATTTTGGGGCGAGGCAGTGTGAGCTCGATACACGCCGTTACTAACAAACTTCAACAGTAAAGCAACGGATTCAAACTACAAACCTAAGCGCCACCGGCGAAGCTATGCAGTACAGGACTTCGCGTACACACATTCTGTTTAGCGGTTCTGCGTCACTTCTCACTCTTGTGTCGTCGCCAACGGAAAGGCGGGAGGGTACTGTATATCTCACTTTCCGCTGTGTACGCACATATGTCTCTGGTTTCAAAGCTTGTCAGTTATGTGCTTTAATAGCGCAGTGGTTAGCGCTCTCGCTACAAAACGTTTGCTCGCAGGTTCGATTCCAGCGAGAGACAGAATTTTATAATTTTGGCACCCCTATACTGTCATTTTCCGTTATGAGAGTGTACATTCAGCCTTCAAACGAACTCTGGTTTGAGAGAATAATTTCATATGATAAAATGGTGGATATGCGAGGAAAAGAGGTGGTGAGAACATATTATTTTCAGTTGGGTCGTGTCGGTTCTTGGATGGTGGCTGAAACATTCGATGTGTTGAAGAGGGGAGATCGATGGTACTACGAGAATTTTGTCATCGGAACACGCGGACTGACACCCGGTGGGTAATTTCGAACGGAAATAAGAAGTTTCCATAATATCATGTATTTTGTAGTTTAATATATAGAGAACACATCATTTTTCTTCCGTGCTTTTTTACACAAAAAAAACATTTTAACGAAGTTTCGATAGTATGTGAGTGCAGAGCATTCTCAAAGTGATTTGAGAACAATAATTGTTTGTTCCAACGTAGTGGCATTATTTTCTATTGCCACACATTTGTGCCGAATTCTGCTACACAAATAAACCAATAATTGTGGGGTCTGCAACCTTCGGTATAAATGGTGGTCTGATAAAAATATCAGTTTGGAATTTCAAGCATTAGCAACTACAATCATGTTCTGAGGTACTATTTTCCCACACTATCTCACGTGACTATATAAGTGAGCGTTTGGGTTCAATTTCGAGTGATTACTATTTAATTATGAACAAATCTAGGTTTATATCAATTAAGAGAATAGTTCACTGAGTATTTTATCTCTGATTCAGATGAGTTGACGGCGGTTCGTAACAGTCGTCTGGAGAAGGTCGTCTGCGATTCATCTTCTGTCATGGAAATGGTCAACAAAAACATATTCGAGCAGTGAGTTGTACTATGTATTTGTTCACGTGTTTTCTCGAGTTCAATAACAGTGTCTCAGGTAAATGCAATAGTTGAACAAATCAAAACTTTCAAAATTTCTAGACATTTTCGAAACCTAAAACCGTTGGCAAAAGAACTGCAACAACTATACAAATCAAGTTAGAAAGTTCGCTGAACATGTATATGAGTTGTTCCGATTTGGAGCATACAAAAACCAGGATTTATTTAGAATCAATGTGTTTACTCAGAATTAATGTATTTGGGGCTTGAACTTAGTCAAACTACAACTCAAACTTGGCTATGACTTTGTGGGAATTCGTAGTAGTTCGTTCGCCTTATACTTGATTTTCAGTGGCGGCCCCAGAATTCGTTGTGACTCCATGTCTTCAATTGACCTGCGACCTTTCCTCAACAATGGAATCAACCCGTTTTAGAATGGAATGAAAGTGACTCAAATTGTAGATAGATGATTGAAGATATTATACGATTATACAAAAAATTGTAGCAACCTATGTTGAATGAAGATTATACAATTAGGTAATTGTTAGATTCGTTCAATTCAATGAAGGCAAGACGAGGTTCTCGTTCGTTTATATTTAGTAAATGATATCGAAAAGTTAACAATGTTCGCACTCGATTCAGATTCAGTTTTTCAAAGCGTCTTCTGAACTATTTAGGACAAACGAAAGTTTGGATTGGAAATAGAACTTTAGAAGTTAGAATGTGTCCTGAGGGTTGAAATGATGTATCTAAACTATGACCATCTCTGTCAATATATTTGATGCCGAACACAAACTGTCACCTTAACCATTTCTATACAACGATATTTGAACACGATCAGTTTTTCCGTATTTGTTCAGATCAACACTATTTATCCATCCTTCACCAGACTTGCTTGCAACGGCCCCTGCAATATGTTGACATGTGTGGGATTCAACGCTACGTGGATTCCCCCCGCATCTCAACGTTCATTTTTCGTTACAGATGAACAAACACAAGGTTTTCTATATAAACTCATTCCGTAGCTCGAAGTTCATTCCGAAATGCGGTGGCTTCTCTTGTTTCTATCCGCTGCGACATGGTGAGCAACTCCAAAACCTTTCGCTGCGCGCATCGCGCTACAATTTTTTAAGTTCAAGATTTTTATGTATAGTTTTTAATTAAACCAGTCGGTTCAACTTCAGGCTAGACCCAGTTATAGATCTATTCAAGCAGCCTCCCAAATACTCAAATAAAGTCATAGTTGAGATTTAATTCTACCTCGGCGAAAAGACTAGGTTCTCAGCACTGAAAAGGTTCACAAACTTTTGAACTTTTAAGAACTGGAGACCATCGGCAAAAATAGAAATAAAACATTAAGCTTCGCGACGACTTCTCTGGACGAGAAAATCCAGGAGGCCTTCGTGACAGCCCGTGACAATATGGAGATCAAGGACATCATCATTGGGGCATTCCTACCAGGTTTGGATTTAGGTTTCCAATGTTCTATACTCTTTCTCATTCCTATTGAGACTCCTACAGTATGAATATGCAATTTCTAAATAGCTTTATTTACATACACTGTATCTAAGTTATCAGGGCTTCTCGTATTTGTTTCTGAATCGTTACAAAGAGTTTTCCGGAGAATTTCCGGCAAAAAGGGATATTGCGCTAGAAAATAGTCATTAGAAAGTGTGAATATGTACTGTAAGAGTCTCAGTAGAAATGATGTAGACTATGCGCGACTATACATCGCCTATTCACTCGCAACAACACTCGTAGAACAGTACCCAAAAACTAATGTAAACCACTAAAACATCTTAGTCAGACTTGATTTCTAAAGACTTTTGTTCTTGAGTTATATCCTACCTTCGCATAAACTTTCAAAATACCTGTGAATACTATTAATATTCGCAAATTTGTGGTGTTATTTTTCGTATTATTTTTCAGTTTCTTGAAAGATACAGAACATTGAAGTTGATAGTCTCTTAAAGATTAAAAAATGAGGAATGTAGAGTAGATGTAGAAAGAAAGAAAATTGAAAGGTGCGTGTGTCAAACCTGCTTATTTACAGTGTTTCCTACTGTATTGATGAATTCACATATACGTTATACTGGAAGTTAATTGAATAGTCACGTAAAGTTAGCATTCTAAAGAGAAATTGTGCACTTTGCCATGGCACGTTTCTGAGTTCTTCTGTGTTGAACGTATTTCACGTGACTGTGCAGTTGACTAACAGTATATAATACGAGTGTGATTTGCAGATCTGAACGGAACAGTAGAATCTCAGAAGGCCTCCGCCCATTCTCAGCTGGAACAGTTGAGGGGAGATCTCCTACTCGAAGTCACCAAGGTTCGGAAGTGCTGTTTGCGTAACTATACTCTGTTTCACACACCCTGTTATGCATACAGTATAACGTTTAACGTTTGAGTTATCTCAAGATATGTGATCGATTTGTTGCGCAAAAGAAAAACTCGTTAAATGAACCGTATTTGAAATGCGCAGTGGAACCGTTTTTAGGCTAATGTCAACCAAAACTTCAAAGTTGCTTCAATAAACTGAACAAACATCAGATACGATTCGAAAAAGGATATTCCGTTGAAATCTTGTTTGGATAGATTGAACACATTAATTTGTCTCTTTTCAGATTCTAGTGAAAGAAAACGGAGTTGAGATTCTGCCGGAGCTGGAAAATGTGGACGTTGAGGCTCTTTTGGAAGAAACTTGGCTGACTGCCAGGAAGAAGAGAGCCGTGACCGCCACCTCCTGTGCCCCCGAGAGCAGAAACTGCAACAGGGAGAAAAAGTGAGAAAGTACTTATGGTTACACTTTATAGTATATCATGAGGCTCATCGCGCGTCATTTCGGTGAACAGTAAAAAAAGGTGGTGAATTTTCTCAGAAAATCTACCATGCTAGTAGTATACGTTTTCCATCTAGTAGCTTTTTCAAATTCCGGTTGAAAAATATCAAATGTGCGTCAGAATTAATCGCCAGTGTGCAAAATAGGCTCCGTTCACCATGATACTCAAATGTTAAGATTGTAATAACATTGTAAATTTTCTAATTGACTAATGTTGGCTATTGGATTTCAGTTTCGAGGAGCGATCGATAACCGGAGTTTGTAACAATATCGATCGAAAAGACAACGGAGCCGCGTTGACATTCTTCCGTCGACTCAAGGGAAGAGCCAGCTATGGAGACGGTATCGATTGATTTCATTGATCTACTAAAATAACACATACAGTGACCAATAAACTGACAGTAGTATATATTGAACAAATTCACGATCGTTGGTATTCATCTGTTGTCCCAAATAAAATGGTTGAACCCAAGGTCAATAAAACAGTAGTTTTTAAAACTGCACGATTGACTAAAAATCTTCTCATTGTGTCTGATAATTGTACAGAAAGTATAGGAAAAAGGTTTTAGTCAAAATGATTGTAATGGAATCTTGTTGCAGGTTTCGGTTCGGTGCGTACCAAATCCGTCACCAACTCCCCTCTACCTTCTCCCCGTGTCGTGTCGAATACATTGAACGCTGAGGTGAGTTTATGATTACAGAAACCTAATCGAATAGTTCTAATCATAAAGCACTAGGTTTATGAGCAGTAGATTTGGAAAACATACAAAACGGTAGTTTCTGTTTCGTATAAGTCAACAGTCACAATCTGAAATTAAAAGAGAAGAGAGTGAACTTGAGTTTTTTTCTGCAATTGGCTGTAAGAAGATGTGAGCAATTTACATCATGAACCACTATCGGAGTTTGTTCCAATAGAAACGCCTCATACTCCTCACAGAATGATAACTGCAGATGCAAGCCACACGGACCAAGAGACAGGCTCAATGTGCTGCCACTCAGACGGTAGAATCTGGAAATACATGCGCTTTGATTGGTCTCAACTATGGACTGAGCGTCAGTGAGCTGGAGCAGCTCAACCCCGGACTCGCCTGTAACAGACTATTCGTTGGGCAGAGACTATGTGTTCCTGCGGATCACCCAACTAGATCTTGCGAGAGAAACAGGACCATTAGGGGAGGTGAGTCAATAGGGCTGCCTGTTTTCGAAAATAAAAGTATTGTTGAGTTACGGGTTGTGAACTAAAATACTTCTCAGGAAACCTGTACTTTGTTCCTTACAAATATTTTAATACGAAATTTCATTGGCTTCTGTGAAAATAAAAAGAACCATGAGTGTGTTGCTTGGTTTATCACTAGATGCGAAATATTTAGCTGATATGGTCTGTTCGATTCCAACGTGTATCAGTTCTAATCAAGACGTTGCGACTCCCGAACAACCTCTTGATTGCACAGCCATACCTACCTTTGATTGTGATTATATGAATGTGCTCAGTAAAAGATGTACTCAAAAATCGTTTCGACCCTGATTTAAGACGATTTTTGGGTTGTTTTTCTCAGAGGGTTGGGTCATCATCAGTTGACCCCCTCTGAGAAAATGAAAACAGGACGAAAAGACTTACTGACCGTCTTCTAACGATGAATTGAGAGAAATGGACTTTGATTGGATCGTTATTCAGACTTTGTTGATGAAACCAACAATAGGCATTCATTCATTCGATTTTTCGTTTACAGGAGACACGTGCTACGCCATCTCGCGTAGTTTCGGAGTTTCTATCGAACAACTCATCCAGTTCAACCACAAACTCGACTGCTACAATCTCCCAATTGGCTTTGAACTTTGTCTCGAACAACCAACATTTACATCACAACCCGTGGTTGGTATAGTTTTGTACAAGCTTTTTTGATAATTAAAAAACCCGTCTTCAATAACTAAAGAGTTTGGTAACTGAGTGCACCTATCTCAATAACTCCTATCATCTTCATAGTTGTTCAAAAAGTTAGAAACAAAAGCAAGCAGTTTAGTTTGAATGCTTTCTGGAATTTTCGTTTTAACAGAGCATTTTGCAAAAAGTATGACATTGAAGTGAATCGTACCACTTCCAGGGCGCTTCGACCGGCGACCCAACCCCCGACCCGACCACTTCTCATTTCCACATGCAGTTCGGACAATTCATTGCACACGACATTGTTATCACACCGTCTGCCGTCGGTTGGTTTATATTTTTACACACGAAATTGTTTTTCGCGTTGATCTTTCAGGGGCTGTTATATAGGACTTCCGCTTTTGTGGGTCTCAGAGGCTCACGTTGTGGAACCTCTTACCAGTTTAATAAGGATCAAGCAACGATTGTTTCAGTGAAGTTCTTTTTTGATAGTTTTGGAGCTTTATTGGACTAGGTTGCCGATTATTCGTTGCACGAAAGAAGTGGAACCCGCTATTGAAGTTCTCCGGAAATTCAACCCACAAACCAATCTCAACTATATAAATCCTTTGACAAAGAATACTTAAACAGATTGCAAACTTGAATAAACAGAAAATTCCCTCCAGTTTTGTTTTACAACTGTGCAATTCAGGTCCGAGCGGAGAAACTCTCGACTGTTCCTCGTGCAATTCTGCCAGTGTAACTGACAATTGTGCCCCCATCAAAGTACCAACCGATGATGACTATTTCCCACCCGACAGGTGGAGTTAGCACTTTTAAACCTAAAAATTGGGAAGAAATTGTAGATCAGCAAGTTCAACTTCTCGAAAACTATATTCCGGCACACTAAATACTGACTGAAGTGGTTTTAGTCAACTGACAAATGCAAATTTGTTGTTTTTTCAAATGCATATATTCATACCATTATCACTGAGCTACTGGCAGTGTGCCAAAGAATATTCTAGACTGATTTTACGCAAATTAGAGTTTTTTTTCGAAAGTTTGAAATACAACAAGGGTCTCCGTGGGAATGACGATAACTCTATTATTGTTTCACATTTAGTTGCATCCGCCTGACGCGTGCCATCAATGGTCAAAAGGGACTGGGACAGAGGGAACCCATCAACCAGAATACCCATTACATTGATCTGTCTCCTGTCTACGGGTCAGAGGTCAGTTATTTAATCTTTTCGGAAAGTCACGTGTTTTGTAGGTGTGATCAAACCATCATACCCCTGCAAAATCATAGCTAGAGGTTGAGGCCAATAGAAGTTATGTAAAATTCTCGGAATTCATTGATAATGAATCTAGATACTTAAAATACAATCCTGCCAATCATTCGCGTTATTTGCAGGAATGCGAAGCGGCCGCAGTGCGTTCGTTCCAGGATGGTCAATTGAAAACATTCAATGATCAAGGATACATCCTACCACCTCAGGATAAAAATGTAGGTCAAACATTGTCGATATTCACTACGTCTACATTTGATACGATGAGAATCATCTGTAACCGTTTTTTGAGATGACGTTCAACAGTTTTTTCAAGCCTGGTATCTTGATCAGCCGGAGATGAAAAACTTTCAGATCGAGCCTAACTTGTTTTCAAAATTCATTCGAATGCGAACATGTTCAATTAAACCACCACGTCGAATTTGGTTCGTTGATATGCCTAGAGGAACACAAAAATTCGATAACCTGTGATCTACAGTAATAATAACGTGTTTCAATTTCAGGACACCCTGGGTATCTGTCAGTCCCGGGACCCGGCCTTTTGTTTCGTGGCCGGCGACCTCCGAAACTCGTTCCACCCCAGTCTGTTGTCCCTCCATGTTGTGTATATAAAGGAACACAACAGAATTGCCAGGGCATTCAAAAACGCCAATCCTAGGTTGACCGATGAACAGATTTTCCAGGTAAATTACAAGTGAATGAAATGGTCACGTGAAATGGGACGATACCGCGACATTTGTGAATTGCGAGAGAATGAGAACGTATGAGAAGAGAGCAAGAGATAGGGGGTGGGGAGAGAAATACAGAGAGAGAGAGGGGGGGGGGGAGCGGAGAGGGGAAGCCTGAGTACAGAGAACATAACAGGCAATCGTCAGAAGTAGTAGGTCATCACGAAAGTTGTCAAAAGTTTCTATATTTTAGGAAACTCGTCGTATCGTGATTGCTCAACACGTGCACCACGTGTACAACGAGTATCTCCCAAAGGTGCTGGGAATGGATATCATGAGAGAGTTCAATCTATGGCCTCAGCTCAGCGGATTCTTCAGAGGTAGAAAACTATGAATTAAAACGTCAGATTGTTACACACAATTAAAAGTACTGTATTACCGCAATCAGCGTGCACATCTAAACAGAAGTTTATAGAAATAAATCTAAACAGAAGTACAGTGCTACCAAAAGTGTTGCTGCAACTTCTAACTGTTTGATACAGCCTCATTAGACACACAGTATCACAAATCACAACAATGATGTTCACATTTGTGTTCAGGCTATGACCCGGCCCTTCTCGGCTCCGCTTCTGCCGAATTCTGTGTGGGCGCCTTCCGATTCGGACATTCCCAGATTCCCAAGGACATCAAGAGGTTCGTGAACAAACTAGCCGGGATCGGATATAGAAGATCAACGGAAATACGAGTGGTATAAGAAATAGTCACGTTAAGTTTGGCGTCAAGTTGATATGCTCGACGCGATTGGGACTTGCACAATCAGGCTCGGTTATGCAAGTAATCTAACAAAATATGCGCAGGTACAAGTTGGATGCTAACTGCCCCAACCTCACAATTTTGCTCTGCACGTTTTCAACTATAACTTCATGACATTTCTAGATTCAATAACAACAACCAAACGAAGGCATCTACCATCGACCTTGGTAGCCACTTCTTCTACACGGAGCCCGTTTACGAGGGAGCAGCCGGGGGAACAGAGTCTATTCTGGATGGTGTGTTTCCTGACATTCACTACTAAACGATTAGAATACTACAATACACATGTATATCACATAGTACATGATGTGTCTATTTTGGCGTGCGCTACGTTATGTACACAGTCGCGTGTTCTACTCCATGTTTTCAGTAGTACTCGCTTTTAAAGAGTTTTGACTTAAAAAGTCAAAACAGCAAAAAACTCGAACGTTCAACACAAAACTTTGTTTTAATTATGATTGGGTCATTTAAATAGTATTCTGTTTTCCAGGACTGTGCCAAAATGCCGCCGAACACGTCGATTTCCACTTCTCGTTCCCGGTTCGAAACCAAATGTTCGAAATCCGTGAGAAACCCGCCTCGGGCATTGATTTGATCGCTGTTAACATGATGAGGGGAAGAGACGTCGGACTATTTCCCTACAACGAATACAGGTAACTAGGACATTCATTACTTAACATGGTTGAGGAAATGAACTAAATTTCTGATTGATTGATTGATTTATTTATTTATTCTACACAAAATGTGCAACGGGACAAATTGGAAAAAAGAGATCGATCGATGACTATAGAAAAAGAAGAAATGCTCAAGGCTCCAACGCTGTGGTAGGGTGCATTCAGTGGACGAGGCTGAGGGCGGGATTGAGCGGAGGAGTTGCGGACTTGGTGCGGAAGTACCTCTGGTAGCAAGATGGCTGCTACCAGCTACATCCACAACCGTTGCGGAGCGGAGAAGATCGGAAACAGAGGAGAATGGAAAAAGAGAAGAGAAAAAATATACATATTAAAAGATTCAGATAAAGGCACTGATATTCTTGGAGGGTAGAGGGGGGGGGTTAAGGCTAGCAAAACATCTATAACATTCTTACAAACAGAACTCAAACCTTCTTAAACTACACTATTTAAACTATAACAATGCTCCATTGGTTAAAAATTAAATTAAACTTACTAAAATACACAATACACATCTACTTCTAATTATACAAAGTTACTATTAATCTTACAAAGGTGGAAGGAAACAGGTTCGTTGGCCTTAACTAATTCAGTAATACACACGAACATTAAGAGACTCCAAGATAAGTTATGCTCGCCAACCTGAAAAACAAACATATACTAAAAATTATTTTAATACAGAGAAGATAGTTAAGCAATATGCCCAGTTTGATGACCGCAAATTTTCGTTCCGTTTTGTTGATGAGAAAAAAAAGAAAACGTTGGAAGAGAAAATGATAAATATCGCCGATTCTTTACCATTTCTTCCCTGACACCGATTCTGGCATGGAAATGTTTATAGGTCACTAATAATACGTTTTTAGCTCACAATATACCTGACATCTCGATTTGAACTAAAATCCATGCTTGTGAACGATTTTGGTTCGCTTCAGTATTTTGCAGAAACTGCAAGTGAACCAGTAAGTTACTGTACTTTGCCTAAGTCCATGGGCTCACTTCCCAAACTCTATAATCATAATGGTCTAATTACATGAAATTGACTCATTACAAGAATGGATTGACTGAATGGCAAATTGCATGGTCAAGAACGACATGATGCACTTATATTAGCTTGATAGAGATATTAAAACAACAATTAATCGTACTCTCAAACATTTCCATTTCCATTTAGAGCTAGAATATTTCGATCCAAAAATCACCCAACTATACTATATATGAATATTTCTAGCCCCTACCAACATGTATGCCACCGAAATCTAACACGCCGAGTTTACGGAAATCCGCTAACGTCTAACCACACGCAGGTTAGGGCCTTAAGTTTGAACCCCAAAAAACGTTCATACTTCGAGCGGAGAACTGCCTCGCCGAGTTATAGGTAATGCCCTAACAAAAATCGATAATATCAATTTATTGATTTTTTATGACCTACAATAAATTCATTTTTTGTTTGCATTTTGCAACTTAATAAGTGACTGTGAGCGTAGGGGGGTCTGGGGAAGTCTCCCCCTCCGAGATAGACGAGCCCGCGGCGTCAGCCGCCGGACCAGCTAGTCTCTAATTATACAAAAAAAGGGGAGGGGGTGAACCAACAAACAAGGTCTCCAACTCAAATGTTCTACAGAGAAATGGCGGGTCGCCCGAAGGCGCGTTCGTTCGAAGACCTGATTCCCGACATGGGATCCGTCAACGTGGCGGCCCTTCAGAAGGTCTACGCCCACGTCGATGACATCGACCTATATCCCGGGGTTCTCATGGAACTTCCTCTGCCCGGAGCTCAGGTAATCAAAAATTTTAACGGTTTTAACTCATTCAAGCTTTTCCGAACTCATATGAAACTCACGTGATTTTTTTTATAAATGAGTGAAAAACATATCTTTAGCTGCTGATGGTTCGCCCGGACAATCCATGGAAAAATCTGAAGATAGTATCTCACTGGTTAGAGGAGTATGTCTTCAACACCCCTATTTTTTATGTTATAATGAGAAAACTTTTCAGTTGGGTCGTGTCGGTTCTTATATCGTGGCTGAAACATTCGATGTGTTGAAGAGGGGAGATCGATGGTACTACGAAAATCTCGTTATCGGAACACGCGGACTGACACCCGGTTGGTCGCCTAATTTTTGTTTGTTCAGGTTCACTTTACGTGGATCGGGCCATTTGCAGAGATAAAACATCAGACATTTCGACAAATAAAGTCGAATTTGGCTGTGTAAACAATAAAAAAGATCCCGGCAGCTTGTTTAACGACTACATTGTGACATGTTGAAAAAAGTAACTAAAGATTCACAAGGGAACATATTTAAGCAAAAAAAAGGATGTTCCCACTTTCTTTGTGTAAAAAGGAGAGCAATGATAACCCCGAAGTTCAAACTGAAGAGAACTTGTTTCGGTAGCATAGTGGTTAGTACAGTATACCATAACAACAATCTCCGAAAGTTCGATTCCGCCCAATATTTACTTCAACTTTACTTATACGTCACTTCAGATGAGTTGACGGCGGTTCGTAACAGTCGCCTGGAGAAGGTCGTCTGTGATTCATCTTCTGTAATGGAAATGGTCAACGCTAACATCTTCGAGCAGTAAGTTTTGATTTGCATTTTATAGTAATTAGAACAGTAATGGTTTACATACCAAATTAACGATATTCCATTCCGACTTACAAACGGAAATATAAGTTCACGTTATGCCCAAAACTTTTTATTTAAGCGGGCGTAATAACAATTGATGACACAATTCATCGTTGCATCATGAAATCAATGGTAAACGCAGTCTTGTGTGAACATTACCAATAGCAAGTAACAATGCAAATTAGCCCTACTCAGATAGAAGTCGGGGGACTTGGCCATGAAATGAGTGGGCGTGGCCTGCCGAAATCACTTCTCCGTAAATATGGGTACTTAGCCGTGAAGGTTCTGGTACATGGCGGGGAGGTAGCGGGGACCTAGGTAATACAACCGCAGGTACGAGATAACTCCCCGCTAAGTACCTCAATAATCACGGCCAAGTTCCCGGACAATTGTCATAGCAGTCGTTTCAACTTTTCAACCAGGATTTATAATGTGTTTTCCTTGCAGCAACAGTCCCCGCGTGCGTTGTGACTCGATGTCTCCGATAGATTTGGGTCCCTTCCTCAATGGAGGAATCAACCCCCGACAGCCATCACAGGACGAAGTACCCGTATACCAAGTGGTCATTGGTTGAACTCCTGGTTACATACCCAGTGACTGTCAATAATTTCTCAAACGTAATAAATAATAAGTGTTTGAATTTAAACTGAATGTGTCATATTGAGGGAACATGAAAGTATGGCTTCAATTGGATGAATTTAATGCATGAATAGAATAGAATCGAATGTCTATTCGCGATTGAACATGTGTCTTTCCACATTGGTACATGTGGCACTACAAACTATGATTGTAGATTTAGGAGAAAGAATAAAATGTAGAGTATTGTTACTCTGTTACGCGCTCATTGTATAATTTGCATTGTTGCAGTACTGCACAATTGAAACGAATCTCGCTGTGTTTGTAGTCTCATCCCGTGACTTCTCGGTGAGAATCCGTTAAATACAAGGGGTATCCTGATCAAAGTACAACAAAACTCTAGTTCACTCCCTGAAGTTCCGTTTGAAGTTTCATGTTTCTCCTTCTCACAAACAAAAATTTAGCTTTTCTTCTGATAGTAAATTCGTCTAAGTCATCTTAATGTTTTTTGAAGGTGTTTATTGTTCTAAATTGGTTGTTTAGTCTACATCATCAGTATGACTAACCATCGCTATGTCTGATTAGTTCGTTTGTAATCTCTTCGTAGAACGCCGGCTGTCCTTATATACCGTAGTCCACAATTGACAGACGCTTGAACTCTGGTGAGAAGAGAAAACAGGAATGACTAACAAATACGTAGGATACAAAACACTTTATATTTGGGCCTTCTTTTGGTACACAGAACACATATTTCAAAATGAAACAAATACAGTGAAAATGAGAAATTGGCAGTTTTATTATTGAAGAATGGTGTTACGACAATAAAGTTGAAGGAATTGTCAAAAACTAACAAAAATTTCACAGGCAAGTTTATGTTCGATATGACTTGCCCTTGCCAGAATTGAAGAGAACAGTGTAGTTAGTAGCTGAACTTATTCCTTATATTTGCATCCATTATGCCCCTTTGGAACCTTCCTCTGAATTATGTTAACTTGTCCTTATGTCTATATCAGGTGGACATCGAAGTCAATCTTGTTATAGGGTTTCAGTTGATGAATATGATCTCTGTTGCTACTTATTCATTGAACTAACTCCATTGGATCTCCGAACTCACTTGCTTTATTCCACAATTGATTAGGAAAATTTATCAAAATATTGGAGGCTGAAAGTAGAACATTTTTCACCGTAACTGGAAATTACTTCAAAGTTTTACTCACGAGTACTCATCGAAAAGGATTCTTACTATGCCAGGATAGAAAAGAATGAACACACAGTAAAAAAAGCTCACATTTTTTGAAGTCAAAAAAACTTTTCGAACACTCATATTAAAACTGCACGTGGAAAGCGAATGTTCCCTCATTTTTCTTCCGTGATTTCTGTGAATAGTGCCTAATTTGTTTGCTGTTTCGATTTTCGATCACCCAAAGCTGAAATGTGAACAACAAGACGAAAATCGTATGAGCGTTACGAATCCGGTACATGAAGGGTGTTTTGTCAAAACAAACTCGGATAACAAAATACTACCAAAGCACCCACTCGTGACGGGGTATCATGCATGTCATCGAAACTTACAGTATCTACTTAAGGGACACCGGAGAGCAACATGGTTTCTCGTAAAGCTGCTGTATCCTACTTTTGATTGGACGCGTCGCGTGTCGCGCGGCATTGTCATGTGAATGTCACGTGGACTGATCAAACTAATATACGAGTTATAGGATTTGTCAAACCGTTGTGGACACCGTACCATCGATTTTGTATGGGGCGGGGTTTGGCGAGCGGCCAGTTCGTCTGCGTATCATTGATCTACACACTCTCTCAACTGCTGGCAAGTAATCAACAACCGTTCGCCCCGCATCGCTCAATCAATCGAACCCTCTGCTGTCTTTATGGGGAAAATGGCAACTATATTTGTGCTCTCTGATCTCAATACAGTTAAAAGCAGTCCGAAACAAAACCTCTGCTCAAGTTTTGTTCCGGTCTCCTTTAATTTCAAGTTCGAGCTATCCAAAGTTTGGCAATCAACAAAACGAAAACATCTTTTACCCACTCTCAAACAATGCGTGCTTCTCAGAAAACAAAACTGAATCAGATTTAGAAGACAAGACTTTGTCGAAAACTCAGTGCTCAGTTTAGACTTCTGTTCAGTGTCAGAATGGAAAAGCTATGTAGTAGCAAAGTAGTTTAAATCTATTTTGTTCAAGTTATGCCGTACCCACCCAGTCGTTAGTGAGTTTTTCACTACAAACTAAGTGTTTGCCAGATTTTTCTACGAAGTATTTATGTCATCTTCATAGAAAATGTTTTATCTCTCCGAAAACTAAAGAAAAACATCACTGGGTGAAGTTGAATTCAAGATCAAATTCGATTTGGGCAAGCTCAAAGAACAAGGTGTGTTCGATTCTCTCAAATTAGAACACTTTCCAAACTGAGTATTTCCCCAGTTTGAATCCCAAAACCAATACAGATCAATCTTGTTTGAAAAATAACTTGGGTTGAGAATGAGAAAATGATGTGATGTCTGCAATTTAATTAGAAACTGATAATTCGATTACGGAATGCAACTAGTTTGCTATACTAAAACTCACACTTTCTTAAACAAGTTTAATTTCATTACTAGGGACAAAACTATTTTGTATAATTTGAAACAAGTTATTGACTTTTCGATATTGCTTTTAAAAACTATTTGTCGTCTATAAATTTGGTTGATCATAAATCGGACTTATTTTCATCATAGATTAACACTCTATCAGATTATGTAGATCCTTTTTCACTTACTAAAATTACCCAAAGTCCTAAAGAGCCTAATTCGGTTGTTTTCGCGGTCACACTACTGTATTATCAAAATTGGAACGTACATCCAAAAACGCCAGAAATACACTTTCCCTAGAAAACTCCGAATATCCCAAAAACTTAATAAAATGTGGAAAAATGCTGACTAATTGCTAGACTCTGTTTCACCAATCGATGTCCTTCTACAGTAATCCGTAAATTATTCAGAAGGGTTTTTTCTAATAAATGTAATTGATTGTTTGGTTTGAAACTCTTAGAGTTTGTAGTTGTATAAGTACAGGTGCATACCACCGACATTTTGAGACAATCCGAAAACGTCAACATACCTAACTTTGACTTCGAACTTTGAGCATATTACTGTAGATGGTTATAAGTTGGTGAAACAAACTATAACACAACCCGATGTTGGATTCTATACTGCCAGGTGAATATATTCGCATAGTCACGTGAATTACAATCAAACAGGAATTCTCTGTTTCAAAGGGGTTTGTACTGTTACTCAATTGCACAGTCACGTGAACTACGTTAAACACAGCAAAATTCAGAAACGTGAGGGCACAATGTCTCTTTTGAATGCTAACTACGACTATCCAATGGGCATATACGTAAGGTTTCACTAGTAGATCAGATTTCTAGAACCAGTTTATTTAATTTTTGCAGCATAAAACTGACGTTTTTCTCGTTTTCCTGACTTTTCTGCAGTAAGAACGCAGGTAATTGGGTGGTGTTTTGGGTATAACCCATGTACTGCTTCGGCCGAGTTCAACTAGTGTTCTGTTGACGAGCCAAGCACAATCAACGTGCCCTGTTATTACGAAGACACATCTAGTAGTTGCTCGCACACATTTCAGCTATTGCTGACACTCTATTCACTATTCATGCAGATACAAGGTCACATCAAACGTGAGAAACACATTATTTTAGATGTTTTCAACGATCTATGTAGCCATTTTCCCCATGACTTCCAATGTGTGTTGCTACCAAACACTAGCGTGGAAGTGTTTCATCACTTTCTCATTCAACTAACTATCAAAACTTCATTAATTTACATCAATCGTTGACTTCATTCATTTACGAAACAATAATTGAGTCAATTAGTTCATTCATCCCGTTGGTTTCCTATATTTCTGTTAAAGTCTTTTTTCAAGCTCAATGTCAAGGCTGCTTCCCATACTAGCATGCTGCTTTGAATCGGTAAACATGAATATGTGAAACAAAATTGTGCTAACTTCTTATTTAAAAAACGTGTTGAGTCATTTATTTGCATTCTCATATCGCTCATGTTTCGAACATACATAGCTGAAAGTCATATGTACATCTAAACAAAGTGGAAAGTCACGTGTTCAATCGCGAATAAATCTATTTCCTTCTATTACTTCAAGCATCGAATATTCCTTTGGACATATTTGTGACAGTTGTATTCGTGTAGAATTCCATGCAAATGATGAATATGGATGATCGATTGAAGCCAAGAGAAGAAGAGGAGAAACTGCCTGATCTGGTTCTCGAGCAGTCTACCTTTGTGAGTTTTTCTTCCATGTGGCTATCACTCTAATTCGAAAAAAAAACTTTTATTTTTGTTCTGACATTGATCTGGTTTACCATGCACGTCACTGAAACATCTGCCGTGGTATACTTAGACTTCTACAGTAATATGTCAAAGTTCCAGGTCAAAGTTTACTATGTTAATGGTTTTGGATTTCATCCAAACTCTGGTAGTGTCTTCTGCACCTATACTACTAGAAATTCTAAAAGTTTGAAACCAAAATAACAAATTACTCATTGGAAAACGCTTCCTGAATTTTTGTAGGGTTACCGTAGAAGTCGATTGGTGAAACACAGTGTATCAAGTTCGCATAACTCAAGACCAGTGATACACCCACGATTAACGCATAAATGGAAATGACTACTGACAGGTGTTTGTTGATATACTTTAGTTTTGATAATATTTACAGCCGGTAACCCTATTCGGATACCAATGTGCACTTCAACTCGAACATCGACCCGAGTTCTGGGAAATCGTGAGGAATTTCAAGAGCTTAGAAAGGTATGACACTTTATACATCTGACTATTATATCTGACTAGCCGGTCACGCGGCTCACGCCGCGTGCCCGTCTAGCTGGGGGGAGACCCCCGTAAAACATTGTCGTCATGACATCGTTGTCACTATTGGTACTTGTTCTGAGAGTTTCCATACTCTATGGCATTGTTTGTATTTGACGTCTTCTAGCCTTCTGAATATTACTCGTCGTTACTTAGAATTTATATAGTCTTCACGTATGAGTATACATTACGTGTTGCGATAGTTTGAAGCCCGAGAGATCCTTATTAAAAGAACTTGACTTTTTTGCTAGTGAAATGCTTGGTACATGACGTCATCAATTGATGGTTTGATCTTGAAACTTAAAACTACTGTAACTTGGCTCATTTTCCTTCGATGTACCTCGTGTTTGACTTTTTGAGTTGTCCATGAGTAGTGGAATACAATGACACTAAATTTGGAGTTACATCTATTTCCATAGCAATTTTAGGCCAAACTCATATTTGTTGCGCTAAAAAAATCAATAGTTGACCTTTGACCTTAATGTTCTTGCAGTACAATCTTTATACAGTACTGGTCCTGCCCTAGAACGTTGAAGACGTTCCGATCATTTAGACGATCAGGAGGGGCGTGGGAAAATGTTGAGTCCAAGATAGCTTAAAAGTGAGCCTATTTGCGCCGTATATAGTACGGGTTGGACTTTTAAAACTTGAATTACTCGAGAACGGCTGATTGGTTTTGCTTGATTTTTTTACAATATTTGCCGGTCCATTGACCTTCGTCAGTGAACGAAATTTGGGCCATACTGCATGAGTTTGGCTGTTTTACTTTTTTCTAAAAACACGTCTTAAAAAATTAATTTTGAGAAATTCAAAAATCTGTTAAGTACAAATTGTATAAATTTTTTATGCGCATCCTATACGCAAATCTCAGAGATTCAATCACATTTTGAACATGTGCCCCACCAAAACGAACGACACTTTTTGTTGATTTTTATCAACGCTTACAGAACACCCATCATATGATGAAATGTTTATTGCTCATAAATTTAAGTACCTGACAATCAACTCTATACAATATAAAAATTAGAGGACAAATAGTTCCTGGGAACCTTCTTTTGTAGCCTCATTTATGAGGTACTATGTTTCATAACGGAGATCACCAAAAATCGATACTTGATCCTTGATCTTTCATATTGCATATGTATACTTAGTAGGTCATGACACATCTTGTGTCACAATATGAACAGATGAGGACCATTTTAAAACAGTTCGAAAATCTCGGAAAGTTCCGGAAATTTCTCAAATCCGGAGGAAGTTGCGAAATTTTCCACGATATTGAGCCAATAGAAGGGACTTCTGGAGAGTTCAACCAGCCAGAAAATTCAAGGTCATATCATCAACATGGGCGGCATGAGGAATGAAAGTAGTAAAAAATTGTACTTTTTTCTAATTCATGTAACTCTTTCCGGAAACGTTTCCGGCAAAAAGCGCTCGACAGAAACAATCAACTTCAGAATACAGGCTTCCATGTGCAGTATCTCCGAAATTTCACTGTTTAACTTAAGGCCTTAAAAAATCAATAAATCAATATCATCGATTTTCTTAGGGCCTAAAGTGCTTAACTCATGGTGACATAATTGATGGTCATACTGGTTAGTGCTGATCGTTTCATGATGAGTCCCGTCACGTCATTTAGCACGATTTTCTCTAGGGTGGTGAATTAGTTGTCGAAGTTGTATATCATTGATATTACACAAAACTCAGTCAGCACGGGGTTCCTTCAAACAAGAGAGGGTGGAAACTGTACTTCTGTTTGTAGTTCGATTGCGTCACATTTCAGTGGTTTTCCAAAATCTTGCGCTCATCCAGATCATACTACAGGTTAGATAATGTGTTTACCACTCTCGCAACTAATTGTTCTGGAGTGTTCCCACATTCATATAAGACGGTTCCAACTAAATTTTTTTCAAAATTCAAAGTAATTCACGGAATTCTGTCAATCTGTGAACGGGAACTTTTTCTTGCGCCTTGCGGTCGAAATGACACAATTTTGGGTTTCTTGTCAACGCGATGTTGGCATTTGACACTGAGATTCAGATTCTTTTGGCAAATGCTAAGTGAACGGAGTTTTTTTCGTCACTTGTCACCCAAAGGGATCATCTTTACCATTTGCCATTTGCACTGATTCATTTTGACACGTGCCAAACCGTTGAGAGGATTCGAACACTTGGCCGCTGGGCCAAAAGCAAGAGCACTACCATAACACTAAGGGAGCACCTGCATTTGAAAGGAAAGGACCGCGCTATATATAACCCCGCCGCAATTGTTCAGATTAACGTTGTCACACATGAGTGTATTAAAAAAGAATGAGTTTATTAAACAATCAAATTTATAAATATAAAACGTGAATTTAAAGGTTCACAGCAAAAAAAAACATTTCAGCTAGTTAAAAGCCAGTAGCAACTTTTCGCCCAAAATCGCAGGTTTAAGTGTTTACGATATTCATGTTTCCGCTTCTCGTTTTTTATTTCAAAGATTCGCACCCATAATTCGTCATCCATTCTCATCCCGTTATGAATATGCCCGCCCCGGTGTGTGTACGAACTGTTCGCGCTCTAGAACGTAGCCCACTTAGTGTAGTGGTAAGCGACTCGCTTTTGGTGTGGCGGGGTCAGGTTCGATTCCCGCATGAGGCAAAACCTGGTTGACACGTGTCAAGAAAGAGGATCGTTCCTGGCAATTGTCAGTGTAGAACAGTGATATTATCACTTGCCAAGTGTTGAGCAGTGATAGTATCACTTGGCAGACTTCAATATCTATGTTGGCGCTTGTCATTTGGGTTTGCTCTAATATCTCCCAGATACATCAGCAACTTTGACAAGATAATGGTTTACTTGTCACACCCACTCCGTTGACAACATTTTGGTAAGAAAACGAAAATTTTGAAAAAATTTAGTTGGACCCGTCTTATATGAAGGTGTGATCAGAGTCTTTCCAGTCATTCTCGGAATTTATTAGTAAACAGCTCAGCATGAATCATGATAAAAATCTGATAAGAAACTGGCGGATACTTCTGATAATCTCGGAAAATTCCCTCTGTGTGAGTAAATAACAACTTGAAAGAAAGCTCATTGTTAGTGACTATGACTGTTTCTTACAACGGAACCGAACAATTAAATGCTAACTGACTGGTTAGGTTAGAATTTGTTAGATTTAAAAAATTTCGGGATAGTATTCATCACGTTGCCTGTTACCAAACTAGAGCGAGACGGAGCGAGGGATATAGAAGGAGGGATAGAGAGAGAGAGGTAGATAGAGAGAGAGAGAAGAGAGTAGTGTGAAGGAGAGAGAGCGAGATAGGTAGAGAAAGAGAAAGGGAGAGAGAGATAGGTAGAAAGAGAGACTACGAGAAAGAGATACCAAGAGAAAGAGAGAGAGTTTTAAATACTCTATGTAGAGTACTAGTGGTTCTGCAAGAAATGATTCGTTTCCCTAAACTATTGCAAACTTGAATTTTGGTTGCTTGATCCCGAATGACTTGTTTATCCAACATTGACATTCTATGAAAAGCCTATAAGCCGCCTCCATACATCACGCACAGAGTATCTAATCACCTGGAGAGGCTAATTGTAGGGGATTAGCGGGGGATAGAATACGAAAGACTAATTGGAAAGGTAGAAATGAAGAGGGAGGAGAAAATTAGAGAGAGGAGTATGAGGGAAAGAACGATAGAGAAAGAGACAAGTACAAAGAGAGATAGAGGTAAAGGGAGGAAGAGATAAAGGAGGGGAGGGGGAGGGAAAAGATGTAAAGAACTTTTTTTTTGAGTTGTTTGTTCTATACGACGTGAACTAATCCCGGTTTTCCGAAGGCTTTTCACTCGACTATCAACTGTCGCGCTTAAAATTGTGAACATTGATTCATTAGTTATTTAGAGTCTTGAAAACGTGAAGCAGACACGTTTCATTCAACCGTATCATTGAATTCAAAGTATATACAAAAGAGTTATATTAATTGATTGTTCGGCTTTTCAGGTATTGTGATGCTCCCAACGGCGAAATTTGGACTACCAACGGAAGGTCTAATATCGATTTATCGATTGAAGAAGCAATGTCGTTTCCCTACAGGATAACGCCCAGAAACGCGGTTGGTGAGAGAAATTAGACTCAGAAATAAAAATTCAGAATGAAAAATGAAAAATGTCTTCCAGAAACTTATGGGACAGAGAGGGAGACAGAAAGAAAGTGTGGAAGAATATGAAGAGAGATACAGAGAAAGAGTGTGTGTAAATAAGAGAGAGAGAGAGAGAGAGAGAGAGAGAGAGAGAAATAAAAAGTGATAGAGTGATAGAGAATCTGGGTAAATTTTAGATAAACGTGGACCTCCGTCACCAGATGACGTCATCTTGTCTGAAGACCGTCTGGTGTCGACAGGTAGCCCACTACTTCGAGTGGCTGGCAGGAATACCGGAACTGCGATTCCTGAACGATGGCGAGAAGGTCAGAGGCCGTTCACAGTAATATCCTGACATCTTTATAAAAACCTGCGTCTCCTCAAACACGCAATTTCTCTGCATCGCCGGTAGAAAAATCTTCCTAGAAAAAAGTTACGCCGAGTGGGATCTTGGCGGATACATTCTAGTAACCGTATTCAGAGCAAAACGATTCTGATTGAAGTTTCAACCTTTCTCCTCTGTTTATGGTTTGCACTAATATTGGAGCGGTACTTCTGTTTTTGCTTTCAGCACAAGCATAACCTCAACAGATGATGACACAGCAAAAAATATATGACACAGTATCCTTGACGTATATCATTTCCAGCTACATCTGATCACGCGTCAACTGTGTCGGGTCATCTGTTTCTCGATGGCGTATAACACGTATCGAAGCGGAATGGAGGAGGGGATGAACTTCGGTTGTGGCTGGTACTACAGGCCGGACGAGTACTGCGATCCTATGTGAGTACTAGGCAAAGTAGGCAGTGATCGAAGATAAGTTCTAGTTTGATCTGAATACGAACTCTATTTCATGAAAATTCGACCGAAAATCAACGGAATCAAAGTATAGTCTGTTTCACGAAACAATAGCCCTCTACAGTAAGATAATAGAACTTTTAAGTGAATTTATCACATCTTGTAGATGTTGTATATAGTTTAAACTGTGTGATTTCGTTTTCCACTTTGGGTACTACAAGCATACAAGACAGTGAATCTTAAATTTTGTTTGTTAATTAGATAAATGCGTTTGAATTTTTGAAAGATTACTGTAGAAAGTCATCGATTGGTGAAACGAACTATACACCACGCAGCAGGGCGTCATCCTACATTCTTCGTATAGGCTTGATTCGACTATAAGCGCCCTGTACCGCTCTCAAACTACATACACATCGGAACCGAACTAAATTACCGATTTCACCTGTCTTTCCTCGAACCATTTTGTTGTGCACTTACTTCGCTAGCAAACATCAGAATTTATGAGCGAAACCGCAGAAATACTGCAGGGAGAAAGAAAGAGAAAGAGAAAGGACAGACAAAAGAGGGCAAGGGAGATAAATGTGTTTATGTCTATTGAAATCTGTCCCTAGCTCAACGTTTTTTGCGTCAAAATCATCAACTACGGTAAAATAAACCATTTGCGCTGATCTACTCACCTATTTGACCTCGAATGTTCAGAGTGAGGCCGTTCTCTCACAACCTGGCCGAAGTTCTCCAGAACTTGGTTGTCTTCAAAATGAGGGACTACAACATGTCCGAGGCCGAGTATGTTCTGTTGAAATTGACTCTTCTGTTCAGTGATAGTGAGTTATTACATAACGTGTATTCTATTCGTTTATTGATAATATCAATATTTATTGAATATCTATACGCTTCAGGTTATAATTATTAGAGAAATGATAAACACATTTTGATATCAAAAGCCTTACTACATATACTACGCGCAAGAGAATATCAGAGGGAGTCTCTCAGAACTTTGAAAACCCACAATCGCTATGTCAAAACTCGCACTGTGTTTCCAACTGGGTTTAACGACCAAACTTGCTGAATAACTCTAAATTCAGCCCCTCCCCTCCTCAACTATTATCGCCCGTTTTACACAGTCTAGCAAACGTCAATTGATATTTACTGCCGGGAGTTTTTTTTCTTAGAATCAGAATTATCTTCAAATAATCCCGGATTGTCCTTACCTTATCCGACATAGATCTGATTATTAGATCAGCCAGTACAACATTGGCAGCCATGAGCCAAAAGCTCCTGAATATAATTTTTTCCCATATAAAACGCACTACAGACATGCACATGAAAACCAGCTCAGCCGTTGACTAGAAGAAAAAAATTTCCACGATACAAGTGTCGTCAAACAAACATGAACTCCGCATGAAAACTATTCAAACTATTCAGTCATCAACAAGGATTTTATCTCAATTGCCGTGAATGAATGTGAGATCCGACCGAAAAATGTCATGACCATGTCAAAATTCCTCGTCCAGTGGAGCTGACCACTCCTAGGAGTTCCAAAGAATTTTTAGTTCAATTGATCGATTATTTTCAGCCGAATCAATAATTCTCTCAGAAGAGGGACGACGCATCGTGAAACGTGCACTGAGAAAGTACAGTAGTGTATTGTGGGAACAGTGCCAAGTCACGTGTGGCGCACGTGAAGAAACGGCTACCCTGACTAGAACGATGAAGCTGTTCAGGATACTCACCCATATGGAGGTAGAGATCGGAATGAAACAATTTGAAGAGAAAAAATTACCTAAATGAAACGTGCTCCCTTCTAGATGCATATAACTTGTAACGAAAAACCACGAATTGAAATCTACATCTCTTTGGACCGTTTGTGTCTCATATGTTTTAAAACATCAATAGGTTGGTGAATATATCACATAAAAACGAAAAATCGTTCGACGTTCCAAAATCCTGTTAATTTTAGGATAAAAATTCAATTTATCGATTGCAGGAAGTTAGTACGGTCGATGATCGTTTTCTGCGGCAGATGACTTTGCACAACAACGCAGATATCCAGGGACAACTCACCACTTCCATTCATGTACATGCACGATGAAGATACTTATGAATCTTGAAAAAAAAAAGAGTTTTTCACTGTTGTATTACTAAGTTGTAGTTTGTTATCTCGATACAGTAGATTACTAACGTGTCCGAAACTCAATGACATGGAACTACACGTTAAGTTGTAACCAACATGACCACGCGGCGGCAGCTCCTGGATGTTTAGGAGAGTTTCGCAATGTCTTTTTTTGCTGCTCTCATGGTCCCACTACTACGACGCCTGTAGAAATCCATCACAAAATCTCACTCGTTCTCTTGAAATTTATCATTGCTGCGGTACTATTTTCGAACTAAAAAGGTAGGCATCTCACGGAAAACTCTATGTTTCGCTACAATGGATGAATGGATTAATTAAAGAATGTGATAAAGTGAATGGCAAGTGAATGCGGAAGTAGTTTGCGAAGTTCCGAAAAAGAAATTTTCCGGAACTGACGTGAGCGAGTGTGTGAACTTACACATCGTGAGCTGTACTCTGACCGCACTTGAAGACTGCGTTTGTCGTAGGTATGCCCAACTACGTATAGAAGCCGTTGGTGGTCTGGTTGTCAGAGTAGAATTTCCTAAATTTTCGTGGTTAGTCGCTGAACGCTGTTACGGGAAAACGTTTACCAAGGTGTCATTTCAAACATCCGTCACCTTCATTTGCGTACTATTTTGCTACAATTCCGACAAAAGGTTGGACTATAGAAAAATCACCTACTTGTAGACGCATGTTGAAATGAATTGGCCGGTTTGTTCACAAATGCGACCCCCAACGTGTTTCACGCGCTCCACGTGCTATTCACGTTACAGCCACTACATGTCATGCTTCCCTTTCTAAAAATAGATTGTAGTCTCAGCTAATTCCATTAAATGGTCTATTCTGCCTCCCTCTCTCTTCCTTTGATGTGAGATCTACCCACGTATATCCGTCCCTTCCGGGGCGAGCACAGTACTTGTGCCCGCCACAAAACCTCATCCCAGATAATATGATCTACTCAAATCAACTAAGTGAAAGCGGTTCTGACGGAAATGTGGAAAAGGTACTGATGAGAGATGATTCTCGCAAACCCTTTCCACATATATTGTACCCTGTAACCAAAATATGCAACAGATAGGATATTAGTACATTTTGTTGTTATGTGCAAACTAAATGAGTTCCAAGCATGTTAAAAGTCAATGTTCGAAATGACCTACTTCATTAGGGCCAAACATTAAATACAGTAACCTCAATATATTGCAAAACAGAAAGTATAACATTGAAAGTTCATTGAACCACGAAAGGACAAAAGTTCAACCCAGGAATACGAAACTCGTCACGTTCTGAGAATGTGCTGTTTTGTTCGAGTAGACTACTCAACGTAGAGTGGGAAAGTACAGAATCGTAGGTTGTGGACATGTCTTGTATTCAGATATAGATTCTTCCTCTTGTTTTCAATATTTCCAGTGTATTCCGTAAATCCCCTGATAATCCTCGACAAAATTGAAACGCCTACTTTTTCACAAATATTCCAGTGTTGTATTCAACTTCGCGAGCGTGCTTAGTTCCTCAATCGCAATTCTAGAAAAATATCTGCTTTACATCATCCAAATTTGTAGAAACTAAGTTCAATACTATCGTATGTTGACGATTCATGTGAAACATCAATAAAAATATGTGTAGACGCACTTTTTTACCTTGACAATATACTACGAATACAGTCACGTAAAGTGAGCATTCTAATAAGGAATCGAGCACTTTTCCATTGCACGTTTCTGCGTTCTGCTGTGTTCATCATAGTTCACGTGACTGTGCAATTGACTAACAGTATAAACGTTTTCCCACCGATTTTTACAGCACATTTGACTACGTCTATAGTGAATCGTGACAATTGTAAATTCATTCTAGTGACGTATGAATTGAATCAGGTGTTCTCTCATAGGGCACTAGACAATTGTTCCTGTTCTCACTAGTGTTCTCACAGATAGTGTTCATTGAGTTCAAACAAGAGTTCAAATAGCTATAATATTAATGTTTGTTGAAACGAAGAGCGAAGTTTCGTTTGTGTTCTTCGAGTTCCCTCTACGGTTTTCCGACAGATTATACGGAAATTATGCATAGTGAGCAATCCTCGTTCAAAACTTCTTTGAGGCTTTTTTCAATAATGAACAGTCCTCCTAAACAAGATAAACGAACTACGTTTACTGTAGGTCTTCTTTTTCGCCGAGGAGAAGTATATAGTCTTTGTCAACAATCAGCGCGTATCTACAGTAAATGTCACTTGCTGCTCCTTATTACTTCCGGGATGATTGAACAATCCAATGAGATGAGATGTTTGTAGTATAATGTTTCTTCCCCCCCCCCCCCCTCCCAGGCTTTGGTCAAATCTACTCAAATACACTTGTTCGCAATTTCTACGCCAACTATTTTGTATCCCACATAAATCGCCAGTATTTGTCAGAATGATATGAATATAATTTATCAACCAGCATTATTCAACTTTGATCATAAAAGTATTGGGTTACATTAGACACTATCCAAGTTTGATTGTAAAACTAATGATAAATATTCACATCAGACACGTAGAGATTTTTCTTTCACTGCAGAACTTCTGATATTTCATAAAAAGGTGCATATACCAGGAGTGCAAGCAAATCACTAGTGTTCCAGCCTCAGTTCAGTTTTTTTGCAATAGCAACAACGTCAGAGATTTGGTTTTCCTTACATTATAATTTTATATTTGGATTAGGTTTAGGAATTTCAACGCCTGTCAGCTCGCTTTTTCGCCTATCTAGCACGGAACCTCAGCGTTATAAAAACCTAGTACATTGAGCTAAGTTTGCTTCTTTTTCTTCTGGCTGTCGAAATAATAGTGTGCTGCGGAGAGCACTGATCGCGTACGTTGGAGAGTCTCAAAAACAGGCGGCTTCCTGGTTTCAAAGGGATCATCCCATCCAGAGAACACGTTCGAACGCAGCTGGGGCTCACCAGACATCATCTGGCACGCTACTAATCGCCAGGTATACCATTCTCTTGGGAAGCTTGTCTCATGACTCAGATAGAAGTCCGGGAACTTGGCAGTGGAATGAGTGGGCGTGGCCTGCCGAAAATCACTTCTCCGTAAATTTGGGTACTTGGCCGTTTATTATGTTTTTAATGTAATGAGAACAACATTTTTGAAATGGAGTGTATTTTGTGTAATTTTGATATATGCGAAAATCTGCTACTTGGCCGTGAAGATTCAGGTACCTAGCCGGGAAGGTTCTGGTACATGGCCGGGAGGTAGCGGGGACATGGGTGATACAACCGCAGGTACGAGATAACTCCCCGCTAAGTACCTCAATCTTCACGGCCAAGTCCCCGGACAAATGTCATAGGAGGGTCATGACTAACTCCCGTGAATAGGCTACCGTGAGAGAGAATCTCATGAGATTGTGCCGGGTTCGGAAGGACGAGTACGCCAACCGGCTTACCAAACATCATCTGATCCGGGTAATCAGAATAAGGGATTGACATTTGAGAACATTCAAATACAGCTATGAACATACGCTGGGGATTCAGTCTGATACGCCCTCTGCAAGACTATTGCGTCCTCTCTCGCTCTCTCTCTCTCTTTCTGTCTTTCTCTCTCTCTGTCTCTCTCTTCCGAAATTATACTAGTAGTCGATTACACAGTCACGTAAAACCTGTTAAACACAGCATAACTCAGAAACGAGCAATGACAAAGTGCACGATTTCTCATTAGAATGCTAACGTTACGTGACTATTCAGTTTACTTAGAATGAGTACGATAGGAGGTGTTGGTGCGAATGTAACTACTCTAGACTTGCTAACGGCAATAGCAATCTTTCACAGCGCTCAAAAATATTCAAACGGTTTTTTTCGTCATTAACATTAGCAATGCTGAACAGTAGTTCCAACAATAATTGGAGTAGAAAACGAAATACAAAATTATAGCTTGCTGTATCTCAGAGCTCTTCGAAATCTTGTCGGAAGTCGGAAGATGAAGTCAAGTTTCGAGCTCAATCTGTTAATTGTTACAAGTGTGTGCTAGAATATTTATAGTACAGTGTATATGTCATACTATTTGCTTATTTACTTTCGAAGGAACATTTTGATTGAAGTTGGCAAACGTTAAATTCGAGCAAAACGTAGAATGCTATCTTTTCAAGTTTTGAAACCTCTAACAGTATTCTTTGAGCTGATATGTTGCAGGCCCAATTGGTACGTGATAGACGTGTTGGATTAGTTTTGAGTACATTTAATATTTTCAAGTTGAGAACAACCTATGTGTTCTTAATGAAACAACATATCAGTACGTATAATCTTCTCTATTCTCTGGGAACGAATTCCCTGTTAATTGGGTACAAGTAGTGTTCGGGAGACGCTGAATGTCTTTCTAATCGCCGGAATATTTGATCTATTCATCTCCCTCGCTCCGCCCCGGAACATTCGAGATGTGGAAAACACAGAGAATGTACACTGTTGCTATGCTACCATCAGCTGCACACGCGTAGAATGGACTATTCGCGTGATATTTAGTTTAATTTACACGTAATTCGTGTTTTCCTCTTATTTTCAAGTGCATACACTTATAATTTGTAACTCAATAATGTAAAATACTTATATTGAACCTTTTTAATATTGAACCAGTCGACAAACAAGAAACGCATGAACATTCCAAAACCGACAAAATCAATAAACGAAATTCTTATTTCTTACCGTTACACAACTCTATCTTTCTCATTTCTGGGAAGTTACTTATTTGCAGTTCTATACTCATTAATTACATTTATGAAGTCTCACCGATGGCCTGAAAGAGCGGGAAAATCGTGTGAGAAATTATTCTCCTGAATGGAGCTTTCCCCAGTACTTAGACTCCTAGGCATACATTTCAGTGTTATTCCCTGTTTCATACATCATGATTACAATAATTTTCAAGCCTGTTTCTTTTTTGAATTTCTGTTGAATGGTAAACTTTTATTCGCGGTTAAATACTGCCTGAACAAATCTTAGTGGCAGCTTTGTTGTACAGTTAGATTTTGAAGTTTTTGAGTTTTCATGAAACTTAATTTTTCAATGTTTACATATTCTTTACATCTCACGATTTGTTTCTCTGTTTCACTCGAATAACGCTTGTTTCGTTAGTTCAATACTGAAAATTTTCACTGGTATACGACTAATTATCTTTCACGTATAGACTGTGAATGGAGATTAGTTCTAAATATTCAATCTAATTGTATGGGATAGCTCAAAGCTGGCCTGACAGGAACCAAATCTCGTGCCTTGCGCTCCACGGTTAATTAATTCGCTCCAACCCGAATGCGTCCCAAAAACAGAATTTTCGAATCTCCGCTAATGCTTTGCGATTAAATGATGTACAAAATATCAATAAATTAGATTTTGTAGAGCATTTTCATTGAAGCGACGGAACTAATCGTGGAGCGCAGAGGACGGGGTTAGGATCCTGTAAGACCACCTTTAAGATCCGTTTCCGTTTAATTAATCTTTCCCACTAAATGTTAAAATACTCCTGTAACATTCTGCTTGTTAGGATCTAATAAGGTTAAAAGGTAACTTCAATGGTTTCGGTTTAATCAGATTTTCCCACTTCATCTCAATTGTACGTCATTCTCCGCACATACTTCTCTTTCTCAGAATCACCTCGTCAAGTTAATCGCAACCGAATAAGTCTAACTCCACACGTAATGGCGTGTGCTTATCCCCTATAACGTTGTTCTATCTTTAACTCGTAACTTTCATTGATATACTCCAGCTTTGGTCGTAGTCAACTTTCGGTAATCCCTATATATTCAGTTGTAATAATTATCTGTGTTGTTCCTTTTGTTTAGCATAATCTTAATACTATTTTTAAGACCTTTTGTATGTGTTTTTGTTTATTATTTTAGTAACTCGTATAAACTTAAATAACATTTATTTATTTTATTTCACAGCTTTCCCTCATGGATCACTCAATGGAAGAAGAGTCAGCCATAGAATTACCCAATATTCGGTTGGAACCACGACTTTTCGTAAGTTTTCACTCCTATGATATCATGGCTATGATACATGTGTTTAACTAACAGATTAAACTTGAACAAATAAATATATCAACATTTATTGATAACTTGTTCCTTCCTGACTTTTGGTATGGATTTTGAGTTGTGATGCAAGAGTTTCTCATCACACGTGCAATTTGAAAGTCTACACTCGTCTGAGTAATTTCATGTGTTTTAGGTGATTGTTTCATGACTTCTTAAACAATAAGAACTTTATTCCATTCTTTTATTTCAGCCCGTCGCCCTTTTCGGGTACCAACACGCGATCAAACTACAAAGCGACGTCAAGTTCAGCGACATTGTTCGGAATTACGACAGTCTGGAACGGTGGGGGAAAAATACAAAACGAGCAATTATGACTTGAAATTCGGTCTGAAGACATATCACACTTTTGTATGTTTCAAACTACAAAAAAGATCAAGATCACTGTTATACTGTTTTTTTCTGGAACGACTCCTACATTGATACCGTTTTCACTCAGAACGATTAGCGCCAATTTTCTGCAATTGGCCAGCTACAAAAACGAGAGAGCATGCAGGTCAATGACGCGCAGACAGGATAAGACAGTCTGCGTCTCTCTGACCTGCACACTCTCTCGTTCAGCCAATAAACAAGTGGCTGGCCAATTGGCTGGGAATTGTCTGAGCAGGGAAGTACACCGACACAGTCATTGTTTCTTAATCTGCTAGGTTTGTAGTTTGTTTGCGGTGCATATAAACGGAGTTGTTTCAACATCTTCTATCGAAAATATCAGTCGCCTTCCGAATTGCAACTTAAACTGCCATAAAACTACAATTTTACAGGTTTTTTTTGCAGAGTCTTTGTACACTGCGGGTAGTATAAAAAAAGTGTTTTGTGCCTATAATGTTAAGTAATTGCGTGGGGGGACGAAATTCTATGCAATTCCCGAATCAAAATAACACATTTAATGATATTAATGTAGCTAAGTGGAGCGTGATTGCGGCACAATCGTATTCTGACGTTCATATTCCCCTGCTAATTAGGAAGGATTATCGAATATCAGTTGATCCCAGATTAATTTATATTATATTAATTACTCGACTACAAACACACGTGAACTACATGTGATACAAGTAAAACTCTTACTTTTCTTCAAAATAACGAAAGGTCTCTATTCAACCATGCATATTCGCGGAGCTCTCCATGAATAATAAATTGTAATTGTCATTGATTCGATTCATTGAAGAAAAAAAGACACTTGAAAGACTAGACAAGAATCCAACGAATCATGAAACGCGGAACAATTCCACATGACTATTTATTGCTTCAGAATAACATTTGTGAATACAATGTAAACATCATGTAAATGTTTCAGATACTGTGACGCTCCGAACGAGACGAGTTACAACGTCGTCTTCTCCTGTGACATCGACTTGTCCATGGAAGAAGCCCTTCACTTCCCACGCAAAATAGCCTACAGATTACCGGTTCGAACTTTTCATTCAATTTCCATTATACTAGAAGTATTGTACTTATCTCTCAGAACAACAGGCCTCATGACTTTCTGCGTTGTTTCCAGTTAATAACTCAAACTCTCAAACACTGTGCACAAGCTCGAATATATTATAAGTTGCTGTTGAAAACGCAAAACGTGAGCATCGTTCATTGTATACTCGCACATTCTCAAATTCAGGTGAGTTCCACACGTTAGGTGTTGAAACTTTTTGATTTTGCTACTGGAGTGTACAACGGCCATACCAGATCTGTGTACATCTGTTTGTGAAATGAATGATCTCGACATTACTATTGAATTCTCAATCAGATCTGTACAAGTTCTAACAATCAATGCAGAAAGAACTCTTTTCAGATGGAATTGGGTTATCAGAAAATGATTTCGGACAGTGGTCTGAAGAGTGTTTGGTGTCGCCAGTTGTCGTTCTATTTGGAATGGGTGGCGGGCATCCCCGAGCTACGGTTCATGTCAAATGTGGACAAGGTGGGTTGAATAAGACTTGTACGGTATGATTACGAGCGATGTATAGTCTTTATCATTCCTACTGAGACTCCTACAGTATGATTCCAAAACTTCTAAGTCGTCTTTCTCACTTACTTGTGATCGGAAAGGTACAGGATTCTCACACCCTATTATCGCCTCGGTTACAATGAATGTACGAGAGGATTTTTGCTTAAATGAATTTCCAGCTTCACAACCGCCTTCGGAAAACTTGATAGAAGACTGTAGGAGTCTCAGTAGGAATGGTGGGAACTATAACTCATGAGTTGACGTAGAAACGAGAAAGACTATACCGTTGAGAACAAAGATAAAACGGTGGTTGTCAAAAGAGACAATTTAGATTGTATTGAAAAACCAACAGAATTGAGTTTTCATCTTTCTTGCGGAAACTTCTACGGTATGACTCCGATAAGAATGAAAACAACATACGTCCTATATGCGAGTGTTCATTATCTATGTTTTCAGTTACATCTGGTGACGCGTCAGATTTGTCGAGTTATTTGTTTCACAATGTCTTACAAAACATACAAAATGGGAATGGAGAAAGGACTGAATTTTGGAAGTGGATGGTACTACAAACCAGACGAGTACTGCGAACCAACGTGAGTGTACTTTTCGTTTTCCCAACGTCACTTTGGCAGTGTTTCAATAAAATTTCGAGTTGCTCTCATCCTGTTGGGGTTTGCGAATAAGTATCGTTGTTATAGTCTGTTTCACGCAACAATAGCCATCTACAGTAAGATTGTAAATCTTTGAAGTACATTATTCATATCTTGTAGGTATTATAAATAGTTTGAACTTCTATGATTTTGTTCTATACAGTGGTTACTACAGGCACAGAAAACAGTGAAGCTAAAAGTCTGTTTGTTGATTAAATAAATTGCCTTGAATATTCGAAAGATTACTGTAGAAAGTCACCGATTGGTGGAACGGAGTATACTTCGGCGTACACGTTCTAACATAAAGAAGGATTCGTCTCAATGTTGCATATAAGACGCTCCAATCTAAATGGTTTCCATTTTAGATAATTTCTTGGAAAACCTCAAAATATTGTGCATCATCAGACTTGTCCGATATTTTTTCTGAAATGTCCAATTCTTCTAATTCTTGTGTCGCTCTCATTTGGAGCGCAGATAAAACTACCGAATATTTGTATGTTTCGAAATCCTCTGCCACAATTATTTTCCTTTCAGAACATTATAACACACGTTTTCGCAGTTGAAAACAGTGTGAAAAAATGTGCCCAAAAAATTGTAGTGTGAAAAATTGGGCCCAAAAAATTGAAGTGTGAAAAATTGTGCCCAAAAAGTGGAAGTGTGAAAAATTGTGACACATTTGTTTCTCTAAAGAGAGGTACTTTGCACTTTGTATGTCTCTCGCGCGATAATGCTGTGATACTCTTTGACACAGCTCTCAATGATCCGTATCTTGTTATGGTTTCAAATTCTGCGGATCTGTCTCGCCTGTTCTTTCTCTGCGTCTCTTTCTCTAATTGGGCGATGCCCTCAATGCGCGCTCGTTTCTCTGCGTCTCATTGCTCTAATCGCCAATACTAGATACGGCGCAGTCAGGGGGGTATGGAAGGAAACATTAGTATCGCGCGAGTGGTTCAGTAATAACCTCTCTTGCTGGAACATGTACAATATTTGGAAAAGTGAAAAAATGTGCCCAAAAAATTGTAGTGTGAAAAATTGGGCCCAAAAAAATTGAAGTGTGAAAAATTGTGCCCAAAAAATTGAAGTGTGAAAAATTGTGACACAATTTTTTGAGAGATTTGTGAAAACTGCAATTTTTTGTGACACACTTTTTTTCAATTTCCTGAATCGGGACACAGCGATTCGATCGTTTGATTTTTAGTTTAAACTTCAAATAAATGGGGACTACCCGATGTCCAATCAGAAATAATTTTAAAAAAGTGATAACTCTTCGATGGTTAAAAGTCTCATCCTAAAAATTTCATGAAATCACTAGGATTTCCTGATTTCCGAAACCATTTAGATTGGAGCGTCTTATATTATAAGAGGTGTAATGTTTTGAGCCGATAAAACGTGTAACTTTGATGTACAATCTTTCACGAAAAGATTGTCATGGGTTCTATTGTGTTAAGAATCGTGTCTTACGAGTCGAGCAAACATAGTTTTTCGAGGAAGAAACGAAAACGTGTTCCTGCGGAAAATAAGAGCAGAGGAGTAGCATGTTCGTGTCGCAACGAAAGTCTGGAGTATTCCTGCTCACGACCTCCGACTGTGTTCGTTTCCTTCAGCACCAGAGACTACGCTCACTCCATCTCTGATGTCCTGCAACGGCTGGTTGTGTCCAAAATACGCAAGTTGGCCATGACTCGGGAAGAGTTCCTAATCGTGAAACTCGTGCTGCTGTTCAGTAATAGTGAGTGGAAACGGGTTTTACTACTTTTCTTACATACTCTCCCTTTTCCATTTATTTCATCCGAAGTTAAAAATACGTTTATCGTTGATTGAAGCGTCTTCTGTGAAATGACTAAGAGATCAATACGGGGTAGCTGGGGTTTTGTGTATGAAATGGAAAATAGTCTTCAGTTACTAGAAAGAAAGTTGGGAAACCACTTCAATACGCTATCGCGACCCGAAAACATTTACGAATTCCTCAGCTCCATCCTATAATTATTTCAGCGGAGACCATTCTACTCTCCGAAGCCGGACGGAACATCGTGGAGGGTGCCTTCCGAAAGTACTGTAACGCCCTGTTCGAGCTGTGTCGAGAGGAAAATGAAACCGAGACTCATTTGGCTATTCGGGAGAGGATAGCTGATACACTTCACTTTTTACCACAAATGGAGGTTGGTGGGGTAGAACGCTGATAAATGAACGAAGGTCTATGAGTAGATCACGACAAAAAAATCTAGAGCAATCAAAAACCAGAAAACCTTGTTCGAGTTTACCTCCTGAGCCATATCTCACATACTTCACATAAGATTGTTCTATTGCCAAGCTGCAGCAATGGGGGGGGGGAGCGAAAACCTCTCCAGAGGGTTGAAGCGATTGCTATAGTCGTCGCCAACGAGAAGGCGAAAGAGTACTGTATATCTCACTTTCCGATGCGTACGCACGCATGTATTCGATTTTACAGCTTGCTAGTTATGTTCTCTATCAGCGGCGCAATGGTTCGCGCCCTGCCACGGAACTTTTGCCCGCAGGTCCGATTCCGGGGAGAGACCGAAGTTTATAAATTTGGCACCCACTCTCTATTATCTTGTCTATTAATATCGAGTGTTATTTCAGTTGGTGTCAGAAGAGGATGACCGTCTGCTACGGGAAATGACGATTCGAAACAAAGATCATTTCAATGGAAGACTCATCGCCGATGTACACTTATTCGCACAATAGATGCAAGAAGGATAATTTCAAAACTGTTAACTTCAAAAAGCTAGAAATGGACAAAAAGTTATAGTTTTATGAGCAATAAGAAGTTATAGTTTTATGAGCAATAAGCATGCTGGTTCTGTTTCATTAATAATGTAATCTTCGTTTGGAACACTCGGTTCTACTTGTAATGATACATGTGCGTTTAATTTGTGGGTTAATTGTTTCTCTTTCTCTCTCTCTTCCACTTTCTCTCTCTATTTTACTTTCTCTCCTTCTCTCTCTCTCTCTCTTTCTCTTTTTTCTTTCTCTTTTTTGTTCATTTTTACGTTTTTGATGACAGTTGGAGATACTCCCCGCTATTCAGTTTTTTATCGATGCATCTCTATAACTTCTCATGGATTGATGATGTTTTGCGGTTTGTTGGTTGACTTTTGACTTTCGACCTTTACCGTTCATATTTAGTGGCACAATTGGGTACAATGAATGATTTTGGATTGCATCAATGTACCTGGATAACAAACAATGACCGATTGTGAAACAACGAAAGTTACTGAATGTAACTCGATGACAAAAATGTAAACATACTACACTGAAAATAGATGGAATAGTTACGTGATACGTAAATAATTCCAAAACGTGTGCAATTAATCAGTGCACGTTCGAACCCGAGCTATGACGTTTTCCATTTTCCACGTATTCAGACATTTCACTAGTATAGTCTTTTCCATTCCTACTGAGACTCCTACAGTAGGATTTCAAAACTTCCAGGCCGTTTTGCTCATATACTTTTGATCGGAGAAGTTAAGGATTTTCGTACCTCGTTCTCCTTCTCAGGTATAGTAAATATAAGAGAGAATTTTCCATGAACTACATTTCCAGATTCACAACAGCCTTCGAAAAGTTTGTAAGGTTACTGTTGGAGTCTCAGTAGAAATGGTGTGAACTATAAACAAAGTGAGAGAAGAGATTATGTTTTGGGTGTCCGAAATTTTTTTTTCGTATTTTACATGTAAAGAAACACAATGAAAACTGAATTTCCAATCAAATGGTATAAGCCTAGCTCAGTAACTTCTTCTGAGAGAAATAAAGTTATATGAAAACTGTGAAATAACAACCTTGTCAATGGAAAATGTCCCAAGTGTGTAATTGGAACTATCGTAATTTGTCACGCTGTAAGTGGCCTGTCGTAAATCCAAATGATTTCATTGTTTCACAACAGGTTGGCTGAATGAACACCGTAATATTACCTGTAAAAACCACTAGAATAGGGGTGTCGAGTGCTTGACAGTTATGTGAAAGATATTAGTCTCACCAAACTTCTAATCAGACCATCACTCAGTATGTAATTGGTCACGTTTAATGTCACTATTTTTCAGCAGAACGTGCAATGAAAAATACCTCAAAAAAGTGCACAATTCCTCAGTAGAATGATAACGTTACGTGACTATTCAAGTGACTTTCAGTAAGCAGAGTTCTATCATCACGTTAAACATGTATAGAACTTCGTAGTTCGAATCGTGAAACTACTTATGTTTCAGCTGACTGTTCCTACTTCTTTTGTCCAAAGTGTAGGTTTCATTGTTTCCTAACAGGTTGAGAAGGTCTCTTTTTGCGTCGAACACTTGTCGAGACGGGGCATGGCGCAGTGTAACTCTGCCCTGTTATTCACACTCGTTTGCCATATGTTTCGGGCTCCGAGAGAATTCTCAGATGGCAATGTTTATAGACTTTTTACTACTGTTGTAACACATTTAGACTGAATATTTTGAAGAGTTCCGTACACCCTTAGATTTGTTATGGTTATTAAAATGAAATGATATGTATTCAACTTATTCATGTTTCTGATTTTCACATGTGTCGTTACTTTGGCTTCTGATTTTTCTGTTTTCGTTGAATGTTTTTCGTTTTTTTTTCTGTAAAGAGTTACACTGTTTTAGTTGTCAGTTTGAATCTAGTGGGAATTGTGCATTCCAGATATATACTCGCAACACCAGCTAATGAACATCTTAGAAGAGCTGTGTGAGTACGTTTTGACGTAAACTTCATATAATTTTCTTGAATGTCTGTTTTTGTTGTTTTCATCAAAAACACTCAACCTATACGTGTTTTCAGTGTCATTTTTCCTCTCGACGTTCTCTTTTCAAATTAATCGGAAACAAAGTCAAGGTTGTATCAAGTTCCCGCCGCCTGTTTCAACCTGACCACACCTTACAACGTGAATTACCCACACACAGACTAAATCTTATTGTTTCTGATCTTTTCTTTTTCTCAATTTTTTCTCAATTTTTCTCAATTCTCAAACGTATGTAACCGTTTTTTCTTCATTTCATTAAACCAGTTTATCCGCAAGAAAAGTTTTTCAGAAATGTTAGGAATTAATTTTAATTGTCGTCGCTGCAAATTGTTTTCTACGTCAGAGATGTGATAAGATTATAGAAACGATCATTTAACAATCATTTCTAACTTCAACCTTTTCTACACGTTAACCTCAAGAGAAAGTTACTCACATTTCAAACTTATGAAACTTTTTGAATACTATCTAAAATCGTATAAAATTTAACACTTCATGGATTTTATGGGGTTTTTAAGGACTTGCAAGTAAATGTTTAGATCACGTGAGACTTACGTTTTTGTACTTGGATGTTGAAAGGTCTAACATCTATCTTGTAGAAATAGTGTACTATGCTTCAGAGAGGCATTCAGTGTGTTCCTAACTACCGTTTTTGAAAGAAAAGAAAATGTTCAATTTCCCGTCTCATCAATAAAGGTAAATGGACGTTGGCAGTGACCCGAACCCTGTTTTTTACTGACATATAATAATGAATTGAGTCAGTGAAACGTGAATAAACATCGATCACTGATTTCAAAATTAGTTTGATAATTATGATGTGTTTTGTCATGTGTTACGTGAGAAAGTACGAAGTGCGTACTTTTTCAACATCTAGTTGCGTCCTAAAACAAGAAAACTTCTCTGAGAAATCAGAAAACTTAGCTAGCGATCCGTGTCCGAGCACACTTTGTGAACCCCATTTTTCCTCCTGATTAATAGCCCAATTCTCTTTTTCTCTCTCTTTTTCCCATGAGGTTGAATCACTGAACACGTCATCAATTACACTTTCTATGTTTCTATCATACACCCGAAAGGCTGTCTGATTCAACTCTGTTCGCCAAGTTACCTAATACAAATTTTTCAATTGTATTTTTGTCTTCATACACACACTTCGGTGGTCGGTCTCATCCTGTTGTATGCATGACAGTATCAATTCTACTAATTCAAACCAACCGGAAACTTTTCGCTGTTTTGTCCATTCTCACTCTTACTATTAGATCAATCAGATATGTAAGCGAAGAGAAGTGAAGTAGTACGACATTTTGATACTTCCGAACCTCTATAGGTGCTTTACAGGGAGAGAAAGGACTGAACTGGTTCACTCGATCATATTGTACCTAAACCACGCAGACAGAAACCGTTTGTTCCTTCTGTTTCTTCTCTGTTTAATTAGGTTTGAGTATGATTTCTCGTACTTCCATGGAAAGATGATCAAACTACGCCTCTGACATAATCTACCCATATATATAGATCTTTGCATCGTCGACCTTTCTTACTTATATGACCCTGAAAGTTGTTTTCTTTCCTTCTCTTTCATTTGCTTGGCTATCATTGTTCGCTTGTTCTTAGCCCAATCTCGTTTACCGTCAAAAACTGTATTGCCAAGCAATACGTCGCGAACGAGTTTTTATTGCGTTTTACCGGCGTTTCATTATTTACAAGACTGAACTTAGATTGCGGCCAACGCACTGTTTTATTCACACAAAATGTTTCCGTTTTTGCCATAAAAACCTTTTTTTCTAACTTTTCAGTAATCAGGTTCAAAGTTCTGCCCCAATCTGGTATAGCCAACAAATTGAATCAACCAAAATAATCCAAGAATTGCATTTATTTCAATGGAAAAATTTTCCATTTCTGCTCTGTTTTGGTTCAAAATGTCTTAACTTATCATGTCACGTTCACATTTTATCTTTTCCATGTACTTTACTAGCAGTATATATTGCCCAATTTCTTCACAATCAGTAGTAGTAGTAGTAGTAGTAGTAGTAACGTACAAATTACGTACACATACATATTTACCCTTTTTGGGGTTTTTTCACGTGGCATTTTCTTTTTACTAGTGTATTTCCTGTTTGTTACTTGGTTGTGTGATGTCTGGCTGATAGTTTATCCTGTGTCTATATCACATGTCAGTTGATCGATAGACGGAACAAGTTGTACATTAATGAGAGAACAAGTCTTTATTCTACTATTATCCACTCTTATATACCAGACATATCATCATAATATACTAGTAAATTGAGTAGTCACGTGAAGTTAGTATTCTACTAAGAAATTGTGCACATTGTCATTGCACGTTTCTGAGTTCTGCTGTGTTCAACATGTTAACGTGAATATGCAATTGACTACTAGTATAGTCACGCAAACGTGAACAAACATACAAAAACAACGCATCAACAGCTGTCGATGTGTTGTTTTTGCTTTGAAATACATTTTTTACTGAAATTGTGTACATTCAATATAGCACTTTCTCGTTGTGTTTTGTGCAATAATAAATTGTTTACTATATCCATAGCTTTCCACCAAATCAAAAAGGGAAAAGTTCCTGTTTAGTGAAGAAAAGTACATTTCCGATGAAGAACAGTACATTTCCGAAACCTGTTTATAATTATAGCGATATTCAATTTTACCCATTTCTCTATATATTTCTAAATTCTCCGTGAAAGCTCTCTCTCTCTCTCTCTCTCTCAGTACAGATTTCACTTTCATAATTCTGCACGGATCAAATTACCCAGCGCGTGGATTTGAAACTTGAAAATTACGATTTCTAAAGATTACGATTATGACAAAATTTTATATGTTAAAATGTATTTGCTTTGAATGACTTGGCGAAAGCGAACCAACCCTGTTGTTTTTACCAATATATTCCAAAAACTTCTGTAGGTACACAAATCTATAAAACTGTATTTTGTACAGATAACTCGTCGAACAGCGATTTACTATTCTTATTTAACTCCGGTGTTGCGCAACTTACTTCTGCCCCCCCCCCTCCCTCTTCCTTTGTTGTTACATCATCGGACCTTCTATCTACATCAAAAAAAGCAGCTGTCCAACAAATATACTTCTTGAACATTCTGTTGAACATTCTGCGATTTCACTTCGAGTAATGCTCACCTGATAAGATCTATTTCAATATTTTGAGTCGAGTTTAGAATAACTCAAAAACGACTTGACTCCCAAACTATCAAGTTTAATGACTCGAATTTCGCGTTCTACTTTCCTTACCTCATGCTCTAATTTATGCATATTTTGCTTTCAGTCCGTTTTGGTACCATGTATTTGATTCTATACTATTTTTCCCCAGGGAGACGATGGACGAAGTCCTGGAGTTCAGTGGGGACATGCCAGAAGAGGATGTGACAATGCAGCTTCTGACGGAAGAAGAACTCCTCGCCAATGAGAACATCACCTCCACCATACTACAAACTACAACTATGGCTAGTCCAGGTTTGTGATGTGTTGACCTACTTAGCTTAAACACATCCTTTAGATTTCACAGCATAATGAAAACAACAGCAGTTTTTGTATTTGGGTGCAATGTGTGTGAAATACAGTTGTATTTCACACACAAGTTTTGCAGATACCACACAAAAAGTTGGAGATACCACAAAACTGAACCTACCAGCGGTTAAAATCTGCCTATCTCTACTTATTTGCACTTTAAGGGTTTCACCTCAACTGACAGCTTGTCAAAGCTAGGCTGTCACTGCATCTAGTGGTTTTGGAGATTGGGGATAGAGTATAGAAAACATTTGTTCATATTTGTTATAGTGGACCCTTCCTACTCCCCAAACTACTTTCGAATTGGTTGGCTGAGTGCCAAATGTCTTCTCGCTCTTCTGGTGCTCATTTTGACGTTGGCTCTCCGGAAAAGAGATTTCCTGAAGGTAAACCTATTTATATCCTACATCTTATTTTTATCGGAAAACTTATTCATAACTGAAAGTGATTGATTAATTTAGTATGAAAGGAGTGTCAATAAGAGCATTACAAGAATACTGAATTCTCTTCGCAGTTTTTGGGGTGTGTGCAAATTTCTAAGCAGTTTGTTACATATTAAAAAACAATTTGAATAAATTCCATTTCTGTGAATGGTTTCTACCATTGAAGAACACAAAATCAAAAACACTTTATTTTCTTCAAAAAGTCTTTATCCATCATGTAACGGCTGCCAAGTGAATTGATGAAACACTTGCGGTTATAATTCCTCCACCCATCAATAATCCTCCACATTAATCGCGCGAATATTTAGATAGGATTTTTGATGAAAAAAAAACATTCGGGAAAAGTGTTTTGATGAATTCGTAGTGAACAGAAACATAACAAAGTTGAATTGGGTTTCAAAAACTTCTGGATGTTAAAAATAAAACTGGAAATTTCACTATCTCATCACGGTAAACGGTTATGAGCAAGTGGAACAGACTATATTCCACTGGCCTTTTCTCAACGATTTTTTCATTTTCAGGTGTTCGTCCTCTTCCTACTTGTTCCAATTCTTCTCGAATGCGGTTTCGATATTTTCACGGAAATCAAGACGAGTGCTACGCTTTACGGACAGAAGTGAGTCATACTATTTGAAAATTCTTCAAAACCAGAAGTAAAAAATCAGATACAGGCTCGCTATAGTCTTTTCTTTCGAGTGAGACTCCGGTATGATCGCATAACTCTTAAAAATTTTGAAACGAAGAACATGAACCAATTATGCTGTTTTCCAATAGTTTGCTAATTTTTTACATCTCCCTTTGTGCACTTATATTCATTTCCACATTCTCAGAGAACAGGTCTGGTCATACTACCCGGGAAAGAACTATAATACGACACTTCAAGACCTTCAGCAGTAAGTTTAGCTCCCGGTTCTAACTACGTATTCAATATTTTAACTATGCCGATTCGCAAGTATTTTAAATTAAAAAAATTCATGACAAAATGAAACATAAAAATGGACCTGCTGAGAAGGTATCAAGGAACGACTCAAACCGGAACAGTTGATGTTCAAGACAAATATAGAATAAAGTTCCCAATAAAACAACAATAAATGTCTACAAACGGTCTGATAATTTCAGTGAAGCTATTCCCGTTTACGAGCAAATTCTCAACTACTACACTACATACAACATTTACACGTGAGTGGACAAAATATTAAAATAATTCTTTATCAGAATTTTTTTCTGATAGTGATTTCGTAGCATGCCGACACTGACACCAGAGTAAGACTTTCGAAATGAAGTCGATCTTCACAAATTGTATTCAACAATTTTTTTCAAATCAAAGTTTTGAACAGTTATAGACAAATTCATTTTATATTATGTTTCCAGTCGGTTGGACTACTTTCCCCTCACTTCTTATATCCTCGGGGACTTTATCTTCTGGAGTACTCTTTTCTCTTCGTTGGTTGCCTTTTTCTTCTCCCACAAGGCCATCACGAAACCGGAGGAAATCAGTTACATCAAATATTTGTGAGTTTTTCGAATAGGATTAGGTAGGGTTGTTAGAATTGGAATTGGAATTGGAATTGGAATTGATAGTATTGAGATAATCATCCAAAAGAATTGCAATTCCAATTCTTTTGGTCTGTCGAAAAGAATTGGAATTGCAATTCCAATTCTTTTGTATTTCGAAAATAGTTGGAATTGCAATTCCAATTCTTTTGTATGTCAAAAAATTTCTGGAATTGCAATTCCAATTCTTTTGTATATCAAAACAACTGGAATTGGAATTGGAATTGACTTGATTTTCTCCCAGAATTTATTCAGAATGTATTTACAATTCCATGCTGCTTTTCCTTGTTCATTACTAAATTACCATTGTTCCTTATGTCTCTTGTTCAATGGAACCAAAGTGAACATTGTTTATCTTCGTTTTTTGAAGAAAAAAAACTGACATGAAGTTGGAAACACAGTCAATTCCAATCAATTCCGATGGAATTGGAATTGAAAATCTGAGATTTCGAGGAATTGATAAGAATTGGAATTGGAATTGAGCAGTTTTTGAATATCCAAAAGAATGGGAATTGGAATTGAGTGGTTTTGAGAATTGCAAAAGAATTGGAATTGGAATTGAGTGGTTTTCGAGAATGGAAAAAGAATTGGAATTGGAATTGAGTGGTTTTTGTGAAACGAAAAAGAATTGGAATTGGAATTGACTTGATTTTTGGAATTGATTAACAACCCTAGGATTAGGTGATCGGGGATTTCGCACCAGCCTTCGGTAGAGCGATAGACAATGTTCGGAAATAAAAATAAGAATGAAAATATTTATTGAACCGTGGAGCTTGAAGTGTTGTATGAAAAGTGTTTCGACATCACATTTTAATCTAGTCTTCGAGTAGTTTACAGCTTGAGTTTTGAAACCGGCCATTGAAGTTAAAAACTGTCGGATCAACAAAAATAATAATACAAGTAATACTAACGCCACAACATGAAGAGAAAAAGTGAGTGTACCCAATTGTCGCTCCTGCTACACGTTGAACGTGACCTTTTTTATTGAATCTTTTTCACACACACTTTATAAATCTAGATGTGTTCAATCCCATCCCCGATTTCAGTTGGTGTTACATCAAAGTACAAATCTTCCCCATCCTCCTCACTCTACTAGATACCCTGATTTCTCTGTTCAAACTTCCCGCCGAAGTCCAAGTACCTGCTACAGCTCTCACGAGAATTATCGCCTGTCTCGTTGCTTTCACCCTCATCACACAGGCTTTCATGGTAAGCATGAACGACCGTAATTTGGATTGTAGTTTGACCTACAAAGAATAAAAACTGCAACTGAAGTTCAGCTAGACCGAACTACATACCTACGAACTACGAAATCGTTTGAAGAAATCTGAGTTTTGGTTTGAACTCTATAAGACAGCAGAAATATTCCACTATACCTGAATAACAAAGGATCGTGATACAGACACTGTGAAACATAACATTATGAAAATATTTTGTTTTGCTCTACCTGAACTCTAACAACAGTTATTTATGAAATTAACACTTCAATCATTAACTTTGTTTAAGACGATTATATTCAATAAAATTAAATAAACTGCAATTTTCAGTCTCTGGTCGTATTCTGTGTCCGTAGAGACGAGTACACCAAGTCGTCTCCCTACGACCAAGTCCGCAACTCGAAATGGAGACTTTTCTGGTTCATCATCTTCCAAATTGTCGTTCAGGCACTGAATGCGCCATATATAGGTGAGTTGTGATGGAAGTATGAATTTGTATCAATCCCCCCTCCCCCCTTCTACTTTTCAGCCATAAAAACTAACACTTTCGGCCAAGAACTTAAAGAATAATTATTAAGATTAGTGTCTGTAGTCATAGTTTTCATGAAACATAGTTCAAAACCGTTTTTACGTCATTGCTTAACTCTAGTATACTCGGAACATGAATCTCGAAACATTGTACTGTGTCTCATCACGGAAACAAGTGCATCGTAGGTAAATGTGGTTCGAAAACGATTCAGTAAACTCAAAAGATGAACACAGCAAAGCTGTGAACAAAAAACAGAGCACGTGACGAAAAGTTAGTACGTGTGAATAACAACGAAACGTGAAAACCTCTTGGGAGAAAATCAAAACTTAAAATCTTGGGAGAAAAAAGCAAAGAGTTTTTACTCTGTTATAAGCATAAATGTGCTTAAAAGGATAATAAAACTAGAAATAAATAAATTATTTCCTCCAGTCTGGTCCGGTCTCTCTCTGACGGAAGACTTCTCTCGTCTCTTTGGGATTCCCATCAGTATTCCGTTGTCTCTCGCGTCTGACGCCCTCCACCTCCACCTCTCTCTCTTCCTCCTGAGACCCTTCGTTTTCCTACTATCTACCATCCTCTTTCTAGCCCCCTATCGAAGGAAGTTCACACGATCATTCTGTCCCTGTTGTATCAGGGATTGAAAATCAATATGTATCTAATGCATTACACGCTATCTAACTCAGAACAAAAAAAAATAGTACTTGCCAAATTGGTTTAAACATAGTTTTTTTTTAAATTTTCAATTATTAGTGAAAATGAGAAAAAATGAATTTGCATAATACTCCTTTGTGAGACATTTTTTTCCCGAAGATTCGTTCTAATCAGGTTCACTTCACATTTTGTTTCATCTATTTTAACACATTTCATTAAACGTTATAGGAATTCATAGAAAGAGAGGGTTATTTACCAAATATTGCCATTTCCATATGTGATATATTTTTTTTCGTTTTGATGTTCATGTGTACTATGTGCCAAATGTGTTATGAAAATATAATTATACATTCTCAATTGTTTTCTATTTGTACCAATTTGGACAATAACCATAGGTAATTCTAGGACACCGCTAAGACACTGGTAGAACGGTAGTAATCGTTAAACTGTGGTGATACGGTAGTAAACGTCCCGTGATTCAGTGGTAAACTTCTGTTAACGTTAAATTACGGTTACTACCAGTAAATCAGTGATGAATCTCGAGTAACCACAGAACTTAATTATACATCTGATACCATATCAGATACCTATATTAGATACGGACGTCGGCTATAGATTGGTCGGCAGGCTTCAACTTACTTTTGGTTTAATTACCCAAGCTCACCTCTAGTAAGAGCTTAGTACTCGGTATTTCTCATTCCCACCTCTAGTCTCGCCCCGTGCGGTGACCATTGATTGACCTCTCAATATGTCAACTTCCCCTCGTCTGCGTTCTAAAACGCTTTCATCAAGAAACTACTCCCACCATTTCAACACCATTCTCAGTGAAATCAAAACTTTATCTCAAAAGTTTGATTCATTGACCACCAATATTCCTACTATTATCCGTGAAGAGCTGCAATTACGTTCCGACAAGAAGTGCATCGCCATTTATGGACTACCAGAGGACTCCAATGCAGTTGATAAGGTGAACCAAGTTCTTTCTCTAGCCTCTCTTACTACCTCTGACTACACCATTTTACACCGTTTGGGAAAGCCTCGCCTCGATGGCTCATCTCGTCCTTTGAAAGTCAAAATTCACACTGCTATTCCTCGTCTCATCGATTTGTCTACCGCTATGAAAGCTGATCCATTGATGTCTACTTTTCATGTACGGAAGTTCGAACGTTCGGAACAACGAAGGGCCGGATTCCTTGCTCGCCAGGAACGCCGTCGACAAGATGCCATGCCCACCGTTCTTTCCGCTGAACCCGAACCAACCGCAACACCCAGTATGGAAACTGATGAACAACCCGAAGCTGAGTCAACCTTACCTGTTGAGGTACCTAGATCTATTTGTGATGTTTCTGAGACAGTAACAACTGTCGAACGTGCCGTTTGGACCTATGACCATGACGTATACATTGAGAGAATTCGGGCCCTTCATGAAAGCCACCGTCCTGTTTATGAAATGTACGATATTTTTCTCGGTTTACATCCAATAGACCAGCCACTCATTTCTGACAAGTATTTTGAAATGTATAAGTTCCGTCTTCACCTTCCAAAATAATGTTCTGATTCTATAAATCGATCTATTCACGTGTTTTTCATGCCTATTTCCCTCGTTGTATCTAGACTATGTACTTTGATCTCACGGACAAAGTCTCTCTTATTAATGTTGAGTCATTCTCTGCATATCTTTTCTTTTACTTCTCTCTTTTCTATGTCTCTGGAAAGTACTTGCGATGTATTTGTTCCGTTGCACAAATATGTGTATAAATCAATTCAATTCAATTTGAGTACTAGGTACTAGGTACTAAAGATGCCATAAAACGAGAATTAAACGTTGTTTTCGAAAAAAATAATTTTTTATTGTTTTATCTTGATTTTTTTTCAATAACCAGAGGCAGTGGACAGCGTATGCATCCCCTCAATCTATTTGTAGTTTGATATCTTTGATGTTGGGTCGGATTTTGCAAATTTTGATGTTCACCGAATCAAAGTAAAACAAAATTGTGCGCATTTCCTATCTTCTACACTTTCACTCTCTCGGCTTTTGCACTAAGTGCGCATTGAAGAGAAAATGATAGAATTCAATTGATGGAATGCACTCAATTTAACTGAAGGTGTAGGGAGTACAGGGTATGACCTAATCCTATTTATAGTTTGATCGGAATAAACGCTCTTTGAGGTTTGGGCACACAAACAGTGGGAGCGAAGTACAAACATTGCATCCGAAGGACCGAACCCTCTAGTGCATGTTCGAATCATATTGGTAAGTGGAAACGGCCTGCATTAGCAATAGCCATCCCCACTCATATTCGAATCATTTGTGGTTTGATTTTTCAGTTTTTTGTCAAATTTCCCAAATTATGTTGTTTACAGGGATCAAGCCACTGCAAAGATATGGTTTCTCCCTATATTTTTACATTTTCGGCTTATGCACCATGTGCGCATTGATTATAAAATGACTGGCACGCTATTAGTGGTTGGAACGCACATTAACATAGGCCCAATAATGGCGTGTTTTCAGTCACACTACGAATATACAGTGACTCTGTCGAGATCAAACTGAAACTAAGATTTTCACAGCTCTGACAGGGAGGGCGGCATGGCTGGAACGGTATTGTAGTTTGATCTACCCGCACATACTGACAGTTCTGACACTTGACTAGAATACAGTGAGATGCAACTACAAACACTTCACCATGAACATCAAACAACGTAAAAACGTTTGTTTCACCCATCTATAAAGCATATAATATCATACTTCTTGTTTAGAGTTATTGTCGTCGCCAACGGAGAGGCGGGAGGGTACTGTAAATCTCACTTTCCGTTGTGTACGCACACAAGTATTCGATTTCGAAGCTTGCTCATTATGTGCCTCAATAGCGCAGTGGTTTGCGCCCTGCTACGAAACTTCTGCTCACAGGTTCGATTCCGACAAGAGACAGAAATTTATAAATTTGGCATCCACCATAAAGAAGGACGATTATGTGGTCCAATCCCAACGCTTCCGTCCTTTAAACTGCAATACATTTTCCAATTACAGTTCAAAGGACCGTTGACCCGGGATCGGTCCACATAAGCATCCTACATTAACAGTTTTGAAAACCAACTGAAATAGAATCTTTATTGCATCCCTTCCTCGATCTTAACTATGGCCGCTGAAAATGACAGATTTCTATTACTGGTTGGAACGCACTTTACCATTGCTTTTTTGCAGGGCGCAGTTTCAGAGGCGCTATTCACAGCGATACCAACCTACATACGAAATGTTTCGGGGGCGGGGCTTTGGTTCGTTTTTTACCATTGCCGTCGATACACAACAACGGCCCGGCACGTAGCACAGATTGCCCTTTTCTTCGTTTCATTGAACACTCTCCATTTCCTTTCTCTTTCTCTCTCTCTCTCTATCTCTCTCTCTCTCTTTCTTTTTCTCTCTCCCTCTTATTTTCTTTTCGTATTTCTCTGTTGTCTCCCTCTCCTTTTTCTATCTGTCTCTCATGTTCTCTCTCGCTCTTTCCTCCTCATTTTCATTCTATTCATCTCTATTTCTCTATATTTTTCTCTATTTCTTCCTATTATGTTCACTTTTCCTCTCTTCTTCTTCTTTTTAGTACCCTCTCTCTCTTTCCTTCCCGATTTCCTTATGTCCATCTCTATTATTTCCTCTGTTCTTTTCTCTCTCGTTCTCTCTCTCGCTCTCTCTGCTTCCTGTCCCTCTGTCACTGTTTTTTATTATTTCACATGAATAATTCACGGTGTGTATTGAAAAACCCCATGTTGCATATTGTTATGAACCTGCCAATAAAATAGGTTCTTTTGTGAGAAATCGCCTCAACTCATATTTTCATTATTTCATCTATATAACATGATATATCTTTGAGAATTCGGATAAGTTTATTCTCATACACAAAAAATCATATTCAACTTTTTGGAAATCTACGTTTTTATCGAAGACAACTTTTCAACTTTTCATTTTCATTATCTGTTCTTCTCATCTTCTCTATTTGTTTATAAACATCACACTTTCAATCGCTGAAAAACATTTCGCGGGGAGAACATTTTTTACAACAAGTCTCATTTCACTGCTTCTCGTCTTTTTCGCTCATGCTTATACTGTTTATATGACGCATTCGTGTATAATGTATTCCACTCATTGTATCAAATGCTGTTCTCTGAGCCCCAGCTCCCTTACTCCTTAGTCCTATTTGTCACGTGAGCAGATTGACTAGTCGCGTGAAGTGACTATTCTAATGAGAAATCTTTGTCATTGCTCATTTTTGAATTCTGCTGTGTTCAACATGTGACTGTGCAATTGACCTTTTTAAAACTTCCTAGCTGTCTTGCAAAATAGTTGTCCTCTATCCTCTAGGGATTGCCAGTGAGCCAAAATTCCAATAGAACCAGTAATGGTTCTCTCTCTCTCCCTCTCTTCCCCTCTCTCTCTTTCTCTCTCTCTCTTTCTTTCTCTCTCTCTCTCTCTCTCTCTCTCTCTCTCTCTCTCTCTCTCTCTCTCCCTAATTTCCAGCCTTTTTGTGAAAAATGGCCTATCCTTCGACTAAAGATCATTTCCATAATAATAATAATAATAATAATAATGATTCATTCGAGCATAGAAAAAGCACATGTTCAAGTGACATCTCGTTTTCTTATTGCCAGCGACAAAAAGACCACACGCAAGCCAAGAATACATTTCATTTCCATCATATCTGCGTCTCATCCTTTTCCGTTCTCTCTCGCTCTCTTTCTAACGCAGAAAATGGGCGCTAGCATTCCTGACATTTTTACTTATTTTCACAATAAGGAAAATTGAAAACGGTAGCTCCATGGCGGACCGCATGAGCTGGTACAAACGGTTAATAACGCTGACCATTGCCTAGTTTGTGATCTACGGATACTACAATGTGATCACTGTCTTGGTTGTAATTGTATTATTAGAGTAACATACGGATGAAATGGTTCCCGTGCAAGATTATCATATATAAATAAATAATTTTTCACAATATTCATTTATTATTTAAGATTATCATATATAATTATCATTATCATTAACTGGAATTAATTCATATCATCAGCCTAATTGCGTTTTGAGACGTCAATTTTTTGCAGTAAAACATGGATGGGGAGGACAATGGGACAATGTTTTTGACAGAAGAACTGTTGGTTGAAAACTTCACCTCAACTATACTACAAACTACAACTGTATCAACGCCAGGTTCGCCACGCAGTTTAGTCACGTCGAACGTCTTCTTCTTTTTAGTTTATTCGAATTTACATTTAATTGGGCTATATAGAGATAAATTGTTTGTTCCTACTACTTAAAAGAAAGAGTTCATTCCAACTAATTAAAACTCAACCTAAAGTAATCACATTGTAAATGTGACATTTTCAGAGTGTGGACGTTATAATGGCCCTATTAATCTTTTCAGTGGATTCGCCCTACGCTCCGGACTATTTTCGAATCGCTTGGCTGATTGCCAAATGCATTCTTGGCCTCGTCGTGGTCTCATTGTCGCTGGCGATAAGAAAGCGAGATTTCCTCAAGGTATAAAACTACTTTTCTCAAGCTATATGTATACACATTTCTGTCCTTCTATCTTTCTCTTTTTCTCACTGTCTCTCCCCCCCTTTCTCTCTCTCTCTCTCTCTCTCTCTCTCTCTTTCTCTCTCTCCCTCTCTCTCTCTCTCTCTCTCTCTCTCTCTCTCTCAAAAGATCACGTGCGAATACCATTATTCCCATTCACCATTAACAAGAGTGCGAGCGCCGAGGCATAAAAAGTGAACCGAGAGCGTGGTCGTTATATCGTGAATTGGGAAGCAATGAAGGTTGTTTTCTATTGGAAATAAAGTTTTACCTAACCAGGTTCGATAGGACAAACCAGTACCGCAAACAAACCGTGCCAAACCGTATCAAAACATTACCAAAATGGTTCAGTTGGCTGATTGAGGTTGGATCTAAACCTGTTGAACCATTTTTTCTTAATATCGCTAGCGACACTTATGTAGCGTGTAGCGATACTAAGATGTGTGGCAAAATCGAACTTTAATTTAGATTTTGCCACTTTCCGTGAAATCACCTTTCTCAAATTCAAATGCATCCGGTGAAAAACAATTATATTTGCCCTCATCCAACCCAATAGCGTCGAGGTAAAAAGTGTGAACCGCTTGCGATAATGGTAGTTAGTTCGTAGATCCAGAAGCAATAAAACTCTCAAAAAACTGTCAACAGTAGTGCTTTATTTTAATGTATTTACGTTTATATCGTTTTGTTCAATGAGATTGTCACTGTTCTCTCATTATGTTGGACCATCCGCAGGTATTCGTTCTCGTCTTACTTCTTCCACTTTTGTTGGAGGTCGCCGTCGATGTTTCCGTTGAAATTCTACAGTGCCTGTCGCTTCTCGGACAGAAGTGAGTGTTTTCGTTAGGGCATGAAAGTATAGAAAAGGTTCATTCACAATAGAAGATATGCATCTCTACATTAGAAATAAGATGCGGTAATTGGGTAAAATGGAGAGAAAGTGGATAGAAACGTTCATCCTTCTAGTTTTTCTTTATTCTAATTCAATTCAACTCAAGAGGTCACTGTATCAAAAACAGGCTGAAACTCCTGTTTGTTTATTTATGGGTATGTCTAAACTCAGCGAAATTGAGAATTCATGCTGTGTGCTTAGACAAACTACAGAAACGTTTCCATTACGTTCAGTGGGTCGAACTCCTTGCAATTGCTTCTTTCTGTTCTTCGCAATTATATCTTCTGGAGTTCGTTCTTTTCTTCGGTGGTGGCATTCTACTTTTCCCACAAAGCGGTCACAAAACCGGTCAAAATGAAATACACCATCTTTCAGTGAGTTTTTATGTTTCGCCGTTGTTTTGCCGTATGTTGTTTTGTATCTGTTGTTATGTTGTTTTCAATTTGCGCACTACTCGGATACGTTCGTACGAATGTGAGAGCAGAGAGACAATGTTGACTCTGAAAACTCTTGTTCAAATCGAAATACAAGAATATTTGTAGGCTGTATCAGGATCTCGGAAAGTTCACTGTTAGATTTCCCGAGAGGTGCTCATAAGGTTGAAAAGTACGTTTGAATCATAAACATCGCTTGTATTTCCGGTGACCTTATCATACTTTGACCCAACCTTTTTTTCAGTGAGGCTTACCTCAAAGCCCAGATCTTTCCATTTATTCTGACTGTTCTCAATGCTGTTATGTTCTCGTTTGACCTACCAGACAACGTGAAATGGGCTTCTTCCATTCTGACCTTTGTTATGGCTTGTTTGGTTGGCTCCGTTCTATTTCTTCAGGCGATCCTGGTGAGTAGACATAAGACCTGGTCATTTGACAAAAATTGTAAATCTGTCATTCTCTTTCTTTGTTAGAACAATGTATAAACTCCTCCTCCTCGAGGTCAGAGTTAGCCTAAAGTTCGAGTTGTTACTTACTTTTTTACTTGCTTCGTTTTTTCCCCTTTTTCACGTTTGAACTGAAGCTCTATTGAATGATACGTAATACAACGCTTTAGATGACAGTGTTTCTGCAAGTCATTTATTGGCTGATTCTCTAAAGGTCCCATTGCAATGTCCCAATGTTGAAAGGGGACGTCGCGACATTGGAATGGGACATTGGGACTTTGGGACCTTTAGAGAATCAGCCCCTTAGTGTGGGGTTTTGTATTCACTCCCCTTCCAGTCGCTGCCCGTGTTCTGTTTCCGACGAGACGAGTTCGCAACCTCCTGTCCACATGACCAAATTCGACACTCAAAGTCGAGACTTTTCTGGTTCATCATCTTCCAAATAGCAATCCAAGCCATGAACGCGCCATTTATCAGTGAGTTGCGAGAATTTCACCTATTTTTTTCTAAACCATTATTCGAAACGTTGCAAGAGTTAAAACAGGTTTTTCAATAAGTATTGACTTCAAAATATCAATAAAATGACAATATCAGTTATAAAAACATTCAAGCTACAATAATAACTACTTATTGTTTTTCAGTCTACGCGCGGTACCAGCTGGAACAGGACTTCTGTCTTCTCTTCGGCCTGCCCGTCTCGATCCCTCTCTCCCCCGTCATGGCGGCATCGGACCTCCACTTCCGATTCCTCCGTGTCCGACCTCTATTTTTCCTCCTCTTCATTATTCTATTTCTATCTCCCTATCGTCGAAAACTCACCAAATCAGTATGTTCCCGCTGTGCTAGGGATTGAGAAATCGATATGCATCTAATACGTGTAGCCAGATGCCTTTTGGAAACGTTTCCCGAAAATTTGCGCTTTACATTTGGTTTTTATAGAACATTCATAGAAATAGGAGGTAGATTGCCAAAAAGTGCCATTTGAACGTGTAACGTGTAAGATACATTATTTGTTTTAGAGTTGTTATGTTATTTGCGACGAATAATCCGAAAAAGATGGAGAGAAAGAAAGTTTTATGTTAAAATCGGGGGGCATTCGAACGTTAAACTATGGAAAAAAACTAGGAAATTAAAATTATTACACAAAACCATGATGCTTGTATTAATAAGCTCAACTAATTGCTGATATTTGTTTCATATTTGAACAATCCACACATTTCCAGCTTCAGTTGTTGACTTCACCCGAAACTAGTATTAATGTTTGGAAGAACTAGAAAAGAAAAGATGGATTTATTATCAATACACGCGTTACTTTGTGAACATCGATCGAAGTACGATATCAAACTACAAAACGATCACACATTACGCTGTAGAAACTTTCTTTTGAGAGAGTGTTGTCTATTACAAGGAACTGTCGAAATGGTGCTTTGCTCGTTTGAATTTCAGATGCTCAATCATCAGGACACTGTTTACAATACTAGCATTTTTTCATCAACATCAACTTTATTTAACTATCTGATTTAGTGAATTTATTCTGTCCTTTATTCATTTGCATTATCATTGTCTTCGTGAAAATTTCTCTTCTGAATATATTTCATATTCATATCGAGCTATTACAACTATTTCTGGCAATACTTTAACTTTCTATCGCTAAGAAATAACGATCAATAACGCTTTTCCTCTTTTATTCAATCGATAATGACACTTTTTCTTTATTTTCTCACGATCTGTGGGGGTTGTTCCAACTAATCTTCCATTTAAATCGTTTCCGGTAATCCCGCTGAGGCTGTGGCTCAGTAAAGTATGATTTTCCTAGAATTGTGTGCCCTCTCGTTGGTCAGAGAAACATTCTCGATGACAAGATAGCAGAGAATACTAGAAGATACATTTTTCGTTTGATTTTCTTGCAGTTCACCTTCACTCTTACCAAATTAGTTCAAGTTTCTACTTGGTCGGCCATGTTTTCGAACCTATTTCCATACTAGGAAATCGGCTCGATTACATGTATTGTTCGACAGACTGAAAATTCAGTGACCATTCTGTAGAAGTCTCAACAATAGTGAGAACTAAATAGGTAAGTCATCTTCTGCAGTATTATTACAAAATTTTTAATTCCCATTAATTATGTAAGTTTTCAGAATTCATTTCCACCTGATTGTCTCTTGCAGAAATTTGCACTTTCTAGCCTCTAGGGATTGTCAGTGAGCCCGTTTTCCAATAGAACCAGTAATGGTTCCCCTTCTCATTTTCTTTTTCTCATGAAAAATGGCCTTTCCTTCGGGCTAGAGAACATTTCCATCATGTCTGCGTCTCCTCGTTTTCCGTGCTCTCTCTCGTTTTCTCTGCCGACCCATCTCAGAAGATTGGCGCATATATTGCTCTGTTGCGTATGTAGTCTGTTCATTCTCCAGAAAACCCATGGAGGGGGCAGATAATGGCACATCGCAACTTTTGACCTACGGACAGTTTGCCGACAACACGACCATACTACAAAATACAACAGGAAATAGTTCAGGTTGGCGAATGAAGCTGTATCCAAATACGTTTTCATTCTCACGTTATGTTAATTAGCAATATAATCACTATCATAACAATAACTTACTCTACTTTTATATAGTCTCAAATTCTAACCCAACTTATCACAAGGCTATAATAACTGGGTCATATACGGTTACTACCTCACTTTTCAAAACCGTGTCTACTATAACAACAGTAGTATACATATTTACATATTTATTCATTCACTTCGCTTCGTTACGAGGCGGTAATCATCATACATATCACAGATCTTCGTAGCAGCAGTTTCTTGTGAGGTCTTGGTCCCTTTCCTCCATAGAATACCTCATGGTAGACTATCGAATGCTCTGTTTGTTGGCATTGATCCAGTGACATGCGAGTGACTTCTTGGAGGAGAGGGGGAGAGAACTGCTTGTGAGCATGCACTCCTGTTAGGATTACGGCCCAGCGATTCCCAGCCGCGAGTGGCCCGGGTATTAGTAATAGTAATATCGAAAATAACAATAAACATAACAAAAATAATGATAGTAATAATAAATATATCAATTATTACAACATTATTATCGTCTCTCCAGCAGAACGCCCCTACCCAACCGACTGGTTCGGATCTACTTGGCTAGGTACCGAATGTGTGCTCGCGCTGTTGGTGGTCCTGTTGACAGTCGCACTCAGAAAGAGAGATTTCCTACAGGTGATATCAAACTGAAAAGTTATAATAATAATATTAATAATAATAAAAATAAGAAGAAGAAGAAACTTTTTTTCCGTAAGTTATTTTAGGCGTGTTTCACTCTTTCACCACACGGTGACCACATAGCAAAATGCTGACATTTTCACTCTAACCTGTAGTCAGTTCTGCGCGAAACACTCACGCAAAATGAGACAAACGTCAATTGAAACGAACTTCGAAATGAACTTCAATTTGTGGCAATCGACAGGTGTTCGTCCTGTTCCTACTGGTTCCTATTCTTCTCGAGATCGTCGTCGACGTTTTCGCTCGGATTTTCGGAAAGTAGTGAGTCTGTTATTTGATGTAGTTCGATTGAACTGTAAATATCAGAGTGCATAAAGGTCAACAAGACTGCAGACAGTCTGGAACAGCCTGCGCCTCTCTGACCTGCACATTCTCTCGTCCAGCTCAAAAGCGGATTGCTGATTGGCTAGGACTTGGTCTGAGGAAAGAATGCTATTCCTAGTCACATCCTACATGAATGAAGGTATATAGTCTGTTTCATTCCGACTGAGAATTCTACAGTAAGATTTCAACACTTCCAGCCTGTTTCAGTGACGTGAATATTATCAAAACTGTTTACAAATTTTGCAACCAAATATGATTCCCTATAACAAGTATTCGAACTAGATATTAATGAAGCTGAAGTTCTCATTTGAAAACAACGATTGTTAAACTCGAACGGCTACTGTAGGAGTCTCAGTAGGAAAGATGGCGACTATGATTTGGTTGCAACTGTTTTGACACTATTATTACATTCTCTCATTTTCAGTGAAGAAGTGTGGTTCCCATCTCGAATGAACGAACATAATGGTACTGTCACTGACCAGGAGTGAGTTTTCGGAACAAAGTACTTTAGCATGAATTCATTTCTCAATTGAATGGTCTTCCTCGGGTGGAAGACAATTAAGCTTGAACATATTAAGCGGATTTCCCCTATTTAAAACTGCATGATTTCTTTCCCAAACTTTAGCAAACATAGTTTATCCATATCAACTAACCATTGTGACATTTTGAACTATCTGTTTATGTTGTAATTTGAGTTATAGGTGGTAGCTTAACGCGTTTGAGCTTAGTTGTCACCCCTCCTGGCTCACTGAGACTTTCCACACAAACTGAAGGTTGCCAAATGTTGGCTAGTCCTGTTTGTAGTCCACATCCTTCCTACTGAGACTCCCACCGTACACATTCGCCAACTTCAAATCCGGCTGAAGTTCTTTGGAACAAGCAGAATCAAATGCGGATTGCATTTTCTTTCTTAATGAAACTTACGTACTTTATACGCAATAAATATAAAATAGAATGGAATGAAATAATTTATTGAAACCGTACTTCCTACGGTCTGACTCCCAGTAGTCTCAGTAGAAACGAAAACGACTATACGAAACTGTATGTTTTTGTTTCAGTGAGCTCGACTACTTCAAAGTAACTTTGTTTCTAATTCGCGGTTTCATATTCCGAAGTACTTTGTTTTCATCCGTGGTCGCATTCTACTGTTCCCATAAGGCAATTACGAGGCCGGTTAAAACCAGTAACACCGACTTTTAGTGAGTTTGTTTGGGCAACCAGGAAAACTCATTCAGAAATAAAACTCATTAAAGTATATCTCATTCAAAAATAAATCTCATTAAGTACATGAACGTAGAGAAAAGCAAAAATCAACTTTCAAATTTCTTGGCATTTTTGAATTCCTGACTAAAAATAAGTTAATGAGTTTCAATTCTCAATGAGTTTTCCAGTAATGAGTTTTATTTCTGAATGAGTTTTCCTTGGTGCCGTTTGTTTGCAATATTTGTTAATAGGACCGTACCTCTTTAACTTTATGATTTAGTTATCAGTGGACAATAGGAACGAATAGTGAACAAAACAGTCAAAATTAGTAAGAATTCCGCCACTTGGGTCGTTTTTGAGCAAATTTGAGTACGGCAACAACGCGGAAGCCACAGCACGTACCTATTTTCATGGAGACGCGCATAAATTGTCCGCAAAACGTCCGTAAAACGTATTATACGTTCTATCACGTAACAATTGACATAGTAGTCAAAAGTGTTTTCGTTGTATATGCCTCTTTTGATTTCAAATAAGATTGAGGTTGTGTTCATTAAAACCGAATTCCTCATTTGATCAAAAGTTTTTCGGAACAGTAACTCTTAAGATAGTTTGGCTCATGAACGGCTTGTTTCTGGACTAATTTCCATTTTCCTCTCTTTGTTTAATAGTACGGGACCATCAGTACACTATCAAAGCAGTATCTTGAGATTTCATGTTTTTTAATCGATCCAAATTATAGAGAAACGGTCCCTTCAAACCTGTTTGACACTGGACAGAGAAACTGACCATACTGTTATAGTCTGTTTCACGAAAGAATAGCCCTCTACAGTAAGATAATAAAACTTTTAGGTGAATTTATCATACCTTGTAAGTGTTGTACATAGTTTAAACTGTGTGATTTCGTTTTCCACTCTGGGTACTACAAGCATACAAAACAGTGAATCTTAGATTCTGTTTATTGACTAGATAAATGCGTTTGAATTTTCGAAAGATTACTGTAGAAAGTCATCGATTGGTGAAACGAACTATAGCCAACTGCACATTCCCTGAAACGTTTGAAACGCAGAAGAACTCAGGAACGTGCAATGACATAGTGCACGATGCCTCATTATAATGCTAACTTCACGTGACTAATCAATTTACTTTAAGTTTGCGTTTATTCACTGTTTTTGAGCTAAGACTAGGCTATTACCTCGGTCGACCATGACAAAATCTGTTGTATCAGTAAAAAGTAACTTTTGTGTAAATCCCCATAACTATCGATTGAGATTTGTGATCTTCCGTTTTTCAGTCAGTTGTACATCAAGGTACAAGTCTTCCCATTTGTTCTGACTATCCTCGATAACCTAATGATGTTGGGGGATTTTCCGGAGAAAGTGATAGAGCCAGCAAGGATACTCACCACCTCGCTTACCCTTCTTACTTGCATCATTCTCCTTCTTCAGGTGTTTTTGGTGGGTAAGACAAACCTCGATAAATTTTTCAGCAACCTAAACATGAGAGAATACATGCCAATGAGGCTGCACAGGCTGAAAGAGTGTGCCTGTCTTGGACTTGCGTGGTCATGGTCACTGCAATCGCTTTTGTATATAGTCGTCGCCAACGGAAAGGCGGGAGGGTACTGTATATCTCACTTTCCGCTGTGTACGCACACATATCTTTGATTTCAAAGCCTGGCGGTTATGTGATCTAATAGCGTAGTGGTTAGCGCCCTGCTACAAAGATTTTGCTCGCAGGTTCGATTCCGGCAAGAGGCAGCATTTTGTAAATTTGGCACTCACTATAGTCTTCATTCCCCCGAGAGAGTCCGGGACCAGCTTCATTGATTGAACAATGCGGGGCGAGCGGTCTTTGACTATCTACCAGCAGATTCCGATTCGAATTGAAAAATCACTGAAATTGGTCAATAGTGTTCCTTATTTTACACGGACTGGAGTTTCTGCAATTATATTGTAGGAGTATCGGTGAAAACGAAAAATGAAATATGTTGCAGTCCTTCCCTGTGTTCTGTTTTCGAAGAGACGAGTTCACCACTTCCTCCCCTCAGGACCAGATTCGATACTCGAAATGGAGACTTTTTTGGTTCCTTGTTTTCCAAGGCCACATCCAAGCCATGAACGTGCCCTATATGAGTGAGTTGTGACTAACTTTCTCAAAAAGTTCCTGGATCTATTGTTTCTAGGATTTCTCTCACAAAACGTTGTCAGAAAAAACTCGAATTCGACTTTTTCAGTTAGACTAGTCTTTTGTCTTTCTGTCGTTCGTTGCGTTAGTTAAAGGGACCGTTCCTCTCTAATTTGGAGGTTTGAGCTGATTAGTCGATATTGTTAACATTAAAAAAGCACAATCATTCATCTAGATCTGAACGTCCTGTCTTGCTCCGTTTTCTCGAAAATGCTGCGCGACCACGCGCCCGTACATACACCGCCGAGTTCACCTACGTACAAAATTTTCAAAATGTTCATGAAAATACAAAACCATACCCAAAACATTGGCAAAATTGCAAAAATCAAAGCTGTGAAAGTAGATTTATAGATATCATGAAAACAACAAAGCAGTAAGAGATTGCTGCACTACAGTAACCCAAATTCTGTTGGCTTCTAATTTTCTCCGAAATAATGTGGTTTTTTGCACTTTCTGTGTGTAACGTGTGAAGCTTTCATCTCAAAACAAAATAAATTATTTTTTTCATTTTTCAAAAACTACTTACATTGCACATTATATAGGTACGGTCCCTTTAAATGAAATGTACTGCTACGTCCTCAAAACCTTGAATAGGATCAACCGAAAACGACGTCTAATTTCATTCTTCCGAGCTCCATTGTCTTTCTATCTCCTCAATGTAGTTGATGACTTTGCCAGGCTCAGGCGCAGACGGATTCGCCGAAAATCAACAATCACTGAATGAAAACACTCAAACATGGCAACTTTTCCCAAACTATCAATAAACTAATTTCTTCAGCGCAATCACAGTGGAGCCACGGTAATCAACTGAGGGGCGCAAAGCACGAGATTCGGTTCCTGTCAGACCACCTCAAAATGAATATCTTAATATGAATATCATAAAAGACACACATTCTCTCTGTCTCTCTGACCGGCAAACAGCTCATTCTTGATACTCGATAAGTAATTATGTTTTCAGATTACGCTCGATATGTGCTGGAGGAAGGTTTCTGCGGTTTGTTCGGACTGTCCGCTGACATCAGATTCGGTCTCGCCAAGGCCAACGCCGATCTCCATTTCCTATTTCTCCAGGCTCGACCCCTGTTCTTCCTTCTCTACGTTCTTCTCTTTCTCTCTCCCTACCGCCGTCAACTCCGACGTTTTTTGTGTTTCTGCTGTTACAAATAAGAAAATCGATACGCATCCACCGCGTGTCATGCTAACAGGCTCGTTCTTTCCGTTTCTCATCTTGCTGTATTTGTAGTTTGATCCGGTGACGTTCCAGTCGAAACTCCCAAATTATGGCTCGTATGGAGATCAGACTTAAATGAAAACAATTTGTCACCCTCTATAATAGTCCCCAGAGAAATAGAAACGTGCTTAGCATTGCTTCATGAGAAAGTTCGCTCATCCCGAAAGTGCGCTTCAAGTAGGTTCATGCGCATTTCGTTTTGTTCAGATTTCTTCAAATTAGAGGGTAAACTAAATATATTGGGTTATTTCATTCGAACAAAATAGTTGCCAAATATTCCAATTTGAACATGTGATACACTTTCGGCATATATGTTTCTTTCAGCTGCGTGCCAAATGAAATTTTAATAGCTGTTTTTGTTTATTTGGAAAAAATTCAAAAGTTGAACAAAACCAACTGAGCGTACTTAAAGTTACTACGGGTAGTTGAAATGAACTATGATCGATTCAATCACCATACACGTTCTGGGCGAAATAATGTACTTCTGAACTCTAGTGTAATCTTTGAACACATCATAAGTCGCGACTGATCACACTGATTTCAAACTACAACCACAGCAAAACCTGTGTTTCTCAGACCTAACCTTGAATATCATTGAGTTTCGTTAGTGTTTCTGTCTTTTCATAACTACCAGGAAGTAGAAACATTTGCGCAAACGTTTTTTCCTCCGTTACAAGGCCACACCGTTTGTCATTAGAAGCCGCAATGGCCGACAAAAAACGAACACCCATTTTCCGCACGTGACCATCTATTTTTCTGAACCTGCACCCAATGGATCTTCGGTTTTATGATCAATCAGTTTGATGCTATTACAATATTAATCAGTGTCTGTTAAATTCATGTTTTTGCTAATTCCAGCATTAGGTTCTTTATCATCTTTCAACAATAAGGACCTCGTTATACACACTTAGTTTTCTCATAATTCACATCTTAACTTATTTCTAATAAACTTGCAAGTCGTGTGAACGAAAGCTGTCAGAGGCCAGATCTTTTTCCATTTTTCATTATAGAGACCTCGTTATCGTACTAATTAGTTTCTCCTTGTTTCGATTTGTTGTATTAGTGGACTTTGGTCGTAAGACCAGCAACTGTCACTTTATTAACAGCTCTCTGCACATCTCTCTTGCTCTCTCTCTCTGTTCTTCCCCTCTCTCTCTATTTCTCTTTTCCCATCTCTCTGTCTTCTTTCTAGCTGTTTTCTTTCCTCTCTCTTACTTTATCTCTCAGTGTCGTTCTCTCTCTTTATCCCTATCTTTTTTTATTCCCCCTCCATCTCTCTAATTTGTTTCTCTTTCTCGATCAATGTTGTTTTATCCCTGCGGACCCATCTGCTGTTTTCACGTTTACATTCGACTTCAATTCAAGTTTCTCACGTTGTTTTCAAGAAATGTGTCCTTTTTAATTGAAATCTTTATTAAGACATGTAGGTCAACCACTTTTTGCGTATTTTCTGGGTTCTTCTGTCGTTTTCCAATATTCTCACTAACCATATTTTAAATTATCTTTCTATCAATTATTTTTCTCAATTCGCTCATAAAATATCTATGTTTACATGACTTTCAATACTTTCTCTGATTTTCTGATCTTGTTACACTTCGGTCAATTGAGTTCGTTTTCTGTTGTAATGTCCTCATTATTTCCGGGTTGGCTGCGTGCCAATGAAAACGGGCCAGCGTTTTAAAAAGAGAGCATTTGCACACACATTTGGTTCGACTATATTCAATATGCTAGAAAACTGCCTGAATTTTTAGTTGGCTCCCCGCTAAGTCCTCTCACGGCATACCAATTGTTCAAAAACTCACGAGGAAACTCATGAGTTATATCTCACGAGCTCCTGATGAGATGAGATGATTAAATCTCATGAGGAACTCATGTGAACTTCACATGAGGTTGAACGGATTGATACGCCGCCTGGAAAATCTGAATTCAATACTCTGTGATCTACCTTCATTGTTTCTTAAAAAATCAACCTTTTTAATATAAATGTGTATTTGCAGTAAACCATGGAGTCTAGCCGGGAGCTGGCCATGAAGAATTTCACGAAGCCCCGCATGACAGACGAGCAAATGGCCGAGTTCAAGAAAAACTTGACGGAACTCATAATCAAAAGTCTAAATGGATCTTCACCAGGTTAGTGATCAGTTTAAAGTCAGGTCTGCCGTGGAAAATAACGTTATGTTCGCTGGGTTTGTAGTTTGATCGCAATGTCGCTAGTTGTGACCAGAAAATGTTGTTAGTCAAGTGCACAGTCACGTGTTAAACACAGCAGAAGTCAGAAACGTGCAATGGCAGAGTGCACGATGCCTCACTGACTTTAGTTGAACGTTCAATTTACTTCTATTTTGCTGCTCTTTGTTATCAGTTGTGAAACAATAGAACCACGCAAGAAATCGAATGTTTTCATATTAGTTAGAATTCAGCGGAATAACGGTGACTGCTGAAAAAAATCATTCCCACTTTTCCATCTGTTTTCAGAAGAAACTCCGAAATACCCGAAAACCTACCTATCTATGCTGATCTTTGATCTCGTTGTCGCTCTGATAGTGTTAGCGGTGTCCCTTTCACTCAAGCAACGCGATTTCCTCAAGGTGAGCCAACTCTTCTCAACTTGATTTGAGGGTTTGACCTACTTAAAGTTGTAGTTTGATCTCACGGTGATCGATCATAGCTTCAGCCTATACGTAGATTAAAGACACAGCAACATTTTCGATCTTTAAACGAAAGTATTTGGTCGTATGCTGTTTTTGTTGAGACATTAGAGAAGGTACATGGATGTTTTCATCACAATCTGTTCGGAGATATGAATCACACGGTTCAATAGATACAGATAATACTTTTTCTTGAACAGGTGTACGTACTGTTCCTACTGGTTCCTATTCTTCTCACTTCTGGAGTCGGAATTCTCGGACATTTCTGTGCAACTGAATCGGACTCGACGTTGGTTCAAATGGCATTCGTTTGGGGGGGGGGGGGGGTATGAAGTATATCATATATAGAAATATGTATGCGAGGTTGGATAGTTTTCATTGGGTCAGGTCTGTTTTTGGAACAGCCAAATTTCGTGAACTTTTATGTGTATCGACATCAAACTACAGCAATGACCCGGTTACTCATTATACTCATGCGAACTTTCACCCTTGTTTCAGTTCGAACGACTTTTTCCAAGTGATTCTGTACGCTCTTCGCGACTACATCTTCTGGAGTACTATTTTCACTTCGGTGGTCGCCTTCTTCTATTCCCACAAGGCAATTACGAAGCCAGTGAAAACCAGCAACACCGACTATGTGTGAGTTGTTGCACTAGAAAGTTGTGTCAAAGTTGGACTATTACAAAAAAAAATAAAATGCGTTTGTACTGTTAGTCATTTGTACAGTCACGTGAAACATGTTGAACACAGCAGAACTCAGGAACGTGCAATGACAAAGTGCACGATTCCTCTTTAAAATGCTCACTTCACGTGACTACTCATTTAACTTCTAGTATACTAGCTGTTCTCGTGAAATGAATAATAAAAACTAATAATGAAAATATGACGAAGAAAGAAGAAAAAAAACCAAAGTAAGAAAAATGAAAAACACCATTGTGAACCCTTCACGTTCTAATTTGTGCTTGATACAAATAGGCTGGAGGTTAAACTACAATTATTGATCGATGACGTGACCACATTTCCAGCCCGTTCTTCCTGAAGGCACAGATCGGTCCCTTGATTATGATGGTATTCGACACAGTAACCACTTGGTGCGATGTCCCTTCCCTGATTGAGACCCCGGGGACTTTCCTTCGGTCCCTCGTATGCTGTTTGGTCGGCATAGTTCTCCTGGCCCAGGCAGTCATGGTGGGTATCGTTCTTTTCATTCCCACAAACATTGCCACTGTACTTTCCGTCCACTTTGCGTACATCCCCCTGAAATTTTGGGGAAACTTAGCTCATCAGAAAAAGCTGAAAGGGCTTAGCTTATCACGAATTCGGTTTATAGTCGTTATGTTTGACACCAGAGTGGGGTTTTTCCTACCAGTATTGATTTGTTAGGTAAACACATAGTCATGTTGGAAACGTAAAAGATACCGTGAATGAAATTTGGAATATCTTCATTCTCAACTAGTTTTATTCACGTGTAAATAAACGTGTATTACTATAAAGTACTCACGTGCCACAGTTTCATCGTGTTTCGCGTAACAGTTCATGTACTTTCTTATACTTTCGATTACATACCATGTTTTTCAGTCTGTGATTGTGTTTTTCTTCAAAAGAGACGAGTTCACTACCTGCTCCCCGCAGGACCAAATTAAACACTCGAAGCTGAGAATTTTCTGGTTTATGATCTTCCAAGGCTTCATGCAGGCATTGAATGTGCCGTTTATGAGTAAGTTGACCAAAATACAAAGTTCAAGAAAGACAACTAGTAAATAACATTCAACTAAAAAGTGTTGTCATAAAGTTTGCAGAGGCCAATAAAATATTTAAAAAAAATCGAAACAATCAGGGTTTCTAAAGCTCAATTCAGTGATTGCGTCCTCTCGGTTTTGAAGCAATTTACGAAAGAGATGAAATTTCCTTTTTTTCTGCGCAGTGAAAACATGAGCAGTAAAAACGAACCTCAACAGAGCCTGTGGAAAAGCCGTGAAAAAATTTGTAACGTATCACGCGTTCGTTCTCAATTCTAGAGGAGTAACTCAAAATACACGTATTATTTCTATATATTCAATTTCAGTAATGTCGCTGTTCACTGTGTTGGGCCACTTCTTCGACCTCTTCGAGTTTCTCGCCCCTTCTGAATCTACCGTGGACAACGCAATGAAAATGATGAACTCCTGTGGGGACCTCCATGTCGGACTTCTCCCCCTCCGACCCTATTACTTCCTCCTGGCCACCATTCTACTTCTGGTCCCCTATCGTCAAAAGCTTCTGCAAACTTGTTGTCCCTGCTGCTGTAGAGCTAAATGAGTAATTTTCAATTAATATCTGTACAATGCATTGCACGCTTGAAGCTTGAGCAAAATATTGTCCGGCACGTGCTGAATACAGAGTTTTTCTTGGCAAAAATAGCGAATATAAACACAGATATTTGCATAATCAATTGAACTGTGTTTTTATCTGCATTATATGACATCTTATCAGCTTTATGTTATGTCATAAGTTACCAAATATTGTCAATTTTACTACGTGATTCTCTCGCGGCTTCCATATTTATATGTACCAAATGAATTGTTGAATAGTTGTAGTTTTGTCTCGGAACACAGCTCCCCTCCAATCACAACAGTAACAAATCGGATTCAAAGTCCGAACACATCAGACTGTTGTAACAGATTTAGGCTGCCTTTCTTATAGAGAAATGAAGTATCATTCGTTATAGGCTCTTTCAAATCAACTGAACCTCCTGCAGTATGATTACAACAGTGTCAGTATTTTCTGGTTACGTTAAGATCTTTGAAAAGGTCAGGTTGGCAAAATATTTTCTCCGACAAAGTTGAAGTTTTTCTGGGTCATTGAAATGTTCCAATGTGTTCTGTAGAAGTGTCAGCAAAAACAGTGAGAACTATGGTACTTCTGTCCCATTCTACCGTTACCAGGAAGTTAAAATCGTTGCGCAACCATTTTTATCTTCTCTTGAAGGCCACCCCTCTTCTCGTTAGAAAGCCGTAAAAGTGGACAAAAAGCCACAACAAGTTTTGTCCGATTCAATGTCCAGCGCTTTAGTTCTCAGTTTCCCTGTTTGTTGCCATTATTGATTGAAGAAGGACTATTATGTGGCCCAATCGCAACGGTTCAGTCCTTTAAACTGCAATACATTTATCAATTAAATAAGCAAAAATAGTTGCAAGTAAATTGCAGTTTAAAGGACCGTTGACACGGGATTGGGCCACAAAATCGTCTTGCATTAAGTGTAATGTCACAATGCTTACTATAACTAATATTATATCATCCATGTAGAAATAGAATGACATCAACAGCAATTAAATCAAGATTACGTACGTGATGAATGGATTTCACACAAAAAATTACATGAAAAACCTTTTCTCAGAGCGTTAAATGGAAGGAATGATTATGGGCACATTGGTCAATATATTACTGTAATTGTCCACGAAGAATGGAAGACACTGTTGCTATTCGTTGCCCAAATTGTTTTTTCAAGGAAGTTGATCAATGGCGAACACGTTTTGAACGAATGCGACCACCAGTCTTTTGTAGTATTCTTCATTCTACTCGGACTCCTACACTGGGCATGGAACATTTTCAACGTTTACTGTAAACTTCTTAGTAGTTTCTCTGTAATTTGTTTATTTTATTTCTCTTACTTCTTTAGAGTTGGAAAGTACTTGTGATGTATTTGTTCAGTTGCACAATGTTTTGTATAAATCATTCAATAGTAGAATTATGTCGACTACAAAGTTCTACACACGGATACTTTCTCTCTCTCTCTCTCTCTCTCTCTCTCTCTCTCTCTCTCTCTCTCTCTCTCTCTCTCTCTCTCTCTCTCTCTCTCTCTCTCTCTCTCTCTCTCTCTCTCTCTCTCTCTCTCTCTCTCTCTCTCTCTCTCTCTCTCTCTCTCTCTCTCTCTCTCTCTCTCTCTCTCTCTCTCTCTCTCTCTCTTCCTATCTCTCTCTCTCTCTCTCTCTCTCTCTCTCTCTTCCTATCTCTCTCTCTCTCTCTTCCTATCTCTCTCTCTCTTCCTATCTCTCTCTCTCTCTCTCTTCCTATCTCTATGCTCTCTCTCTCTCTCTCTCTCTCTTTACCTATACTTCTTTTCTTTCCCTCTCCTTGTTTTTCTTTTATGTCTGTCACACCCCCTCTCTTCTTCTCTGTCTCTTTCTTTCTCTCCAATTTGTTTCTCTTGCTCGATCAATCGGTTTCTTTATCTTTGCGAAAACATCTGCTTCTCGTTCTTGCAGTCGACTCCCATCCAAACACGCTTTTCTCATGAAGACAACTTTCTTTCTTCTTAACTTTAATGTACACTAAATTCTTCCCAAAGTTCATCATTGTCAGCCAATTTACTTCCTTTGATGTTCTGATCTCGTATTAGCAATTAATAACTCGGTCGATTTTCTGTTTTCTTCTGTGTAGTCAAACCGGCTTGGGCTCGACAGCCAATAAACGAGCGGAAGAGTGTAGTGTTTTGAGAGAAATTATAGGTTTTCCTGAACGAAAATTATAAATATATGCGGTTCTGAGGATGAAAATCCCCTGAAACATCTACTTTGAACAATCGAAAAAATTGGAAAGGTCCTGGAATTTTCATTGGTACGCAGGCGATTCCCTGAGAAAACGGGAAACGTTTTCTTTAATATGACCTAAACAACAAACAAAATTGTGTACGTAACTCTCCATTATGTGTAATACTCCAATTGTAGAAATTAATCTATTCATGCTGTTTAACTCTTCACCAATCTACGTATCCCGATTTTACTTCCACATTATTCCAAAAGTGGCTCAGTTAGAATAAATATGTTTCTCTCAGTAAGCCATGGAGGAGCTGCTCTCCTCTAGCCGGGAGCTGCCGGCAGCCAATATGTCCATGTCCGGAGAAGAACTGCAGGTCGCTAATGACAACATAACCTTAACGATTCTACAACGGATCACAACACATGATGCAGGTACGTTTCCACTGTATTCAACACCTTTCACTATTTACGTCCTTATCAATCTTATCTGCATTCCTACAGTAAGAGTTCGAAACTAAGGACACCTCAAATAAATATGAATTTCAGTAAACATACAATTCTACGTTGGAAATATGGTGCACATACGAATGTGTGAATTCTAAACTACACCGTGTCTGACATTTCTCCCAGATTCTACGCGACTCTTCCATTTGATTCCAGACTATACCCCCAAGTACCCCCGAGCGGTCTTCGTTGTTATTTGTCTGAAATTTATCGGCGCACTCTTCGTTCTCGCTCTCACAATCGCAATTAGAAAGCGGGATTTCCTGAAGGTAGGTAAATTTAATTCGAATTGATCTTTGATCTCAAAACAACCTCGATTATTGTCTAAGCTAACCGGAGGTGCGAACTACAAACTCCAGCGAACAAATTGTTCCTACCCTGTCGCCCTGCTAATCTAGAGTTTCAAGGCGACTCCAATAAGGCGAACAAATACAGTGATTATAATCCAACTAATCACTAGACTCTTACAGTGAGTACTCCAACTTTTCAAAAACTTTCCACGAGTCTCATTCTCTGTTTTCGCCAGGTATTCGTGTTGTTCCTGCTGGTTCCTATTCTTCTCGAGTCTGGAATTGACGTTTTCAGAAAAATTTGTGAAATTGCCTCGCTTGTAGGGCAACCGTGAGTTATTCCGATATTTCACGATACAAATGATCACATCATTCCTACTGACATTCTAAGATAGTTCTTAGTAGTGATGAGAGAGTGTGCAGATCAAAGAGACGCAGACTGTTTTAGAATGTCTGCGGCCTCACCGTTCTATAAATTCAGTGTATTTTAATGTCACTAAATCGCCATAGAATTAGTAGTGATGTTGGGTAAGTGTAGTTTTGTAAACATTGTACGATCTATTTAAATTCCATAGTAGTAATCTTGGTTTTATGTTTTTTAACTGTTTCAGTGAGACAAACTATTTCCTAATACCTCTGTTCTTTCTCCGTGACTTCATATTCTGGAGTTCTCTTTTCTCCTCGGTCGTCGCTTTTTATTACTCCATCAAGGCAATTACCAAGCCGGTCAAAATCAGTTACACCAGTTTTTAGTGAGTTTTTAAAAAGTTTTTTAACTGGATTCAATAAGAAACCAAAGGCAACATGAGCACGCTTGTCGCTTGGGTTGCTGTACAGTGTACACAGAATCGAAACTCTTATAAAATTGTAAGATCTGTAAATCGTGAAGTTTTCGTTATTTTTCAAAACATTGAATGGAAACTAGAGTTTTTCCAACGTTCTCGTTCTCAGAATTTTTCAAACCTCAAATTCGAATAACTTGTTTTTTTTCGACACTACTCGTATTCTTTCTCACTAAGACTGACAAGCGACAAAGCTCAACCTACAACATCGATTGAAATCACCGATTTGATCTCCAAAAGTTTTCAGTTGGTGTTTCCTGAAGATCCAACTTTTACCCCTGCTTCTGACAGTATTCGATACAGTATCCGCCTTCAATGAGGTCCCTTGGTGGATTGAAAACACGGGAATGTCCCTTCGGGCCTTCATTACCTGTCTGGTGGCACTCGTTCTCCTTGCTCAAGGAATCATGGTGAGTATAGTCGTGTTCAATCCTACTGACAGTCCTACAGTACTCACACTCATCCACCAGTAGAGAGACTGGGGACATCCTTTCGGGCCCTCATAACCTGTCTGGTTCGGGTCATCCTCGTGGTTCCTATGAAATATCTGGTCATCATTCAAGCGATAGTAGCCAGTACATGGTGACCTGGATGTAGGCCGTAATTTCCAGTTCGTAATTTGATCTGCAGACGAAGCATAGCTTTGTAATAACATGTGACACGACGTGAGATCAAACTAGTTCCACTACCCCTCCCCCCATTATTTCGTTAGTCTGAGAAAAGTGTGGTTCTCTAACCATACCTTCACCACACAGACCAAGACTAGAGGCTATGAGAGAATTGTTAGTGTTTATCACGCCCCTGGGGCACTAACTCCATTTGCTTACACGTGCAGTAACAAAAGGTGATGATTTTTTGGTAACGTCTCACGTGCAAGTTATATTTTTAGAAAGAATTGTACAATCAGCCTGCTTTACTGCTGTACATTTTACCTTTTCCCCTTTATTCTTGAACGTTTATTTCAGTCGTTGATCGTATTTTGTGTCCGTAGAGACGAATTCACGAAGACATCTCCCCATGACCAAATTCGACACTCGAAATGGAGACTTTTCTGGTTCATCATCTTTCAAATCGTCGTTCAGGCCATGAATGCGCCTTATATGCGTGAGTTTTTCAAAAATGAATTGTCATCATGAAATATAAAGATTTTCATTGTGTTTTTGTTAATCGCATTTGAACGTAGATATTGTTTACTCTGTGTTGAAGTTTTGGGTTTAGTAAAAAACCTATGTGCGTATTTTTACAACAATTTTATTGTTTTTCCACTCTAAACTGAGTGTCAATTCCATCCGTTTTTCGTTTTTCGCAATTAAAATATGATTCATTTTCCGTGAGAGCGCTCCGATTTTTGTTATTGCAGGTTAACGTGAGAACGAAAATATTATCGTGCCGACTACCAACAAGAAAGTTAAAGTAAAAATTAGTTATCGTGAAACGTTCTTGTTCCTTTTATAAAGAGTCGTGTAACACGTGAAACTTTTGTTTTTTGAATACAGAAGTGACGTGCATGACATTCTTCTTGCTCTCAAAAGCAAGTTTACCGTGTGATGTTCATAAAACCTTGTTAATATTTTCTGAAAGGATACTTATTCAATTCCAGTGGTTTCCGGCCTTATTGTGATGAGCGAATGTTTCGATTTGTTCGACTTCGCGTTTTCCCCCTCAGAATCTTTCTTGTTGGCAGCTGAGGACAGAATAGAGCCCGCCATGGACGCCCATCTGATCTTCTTCTTCGCTCGACCTTTCATTATTCTTCTGGCCACCATTTTCTTCCTAGTTCCCTATCGTAGAAAGTTCAGGAAACTTTGCTGTCCCTGCTGTGTTAGGGATTGAAAAGTCTCTATTTCACAATAATACGAACGACTTAATAGATTTCTATTGTTTCAAAACATGTTTACTGATTTCAAAACGTTCACTTCAAGCAATTGGGCTAGTTTTGAAGTTATATGTTATCTCAAAGTTTTTCTCCGTTTTGAAGATTCGTGTTAGTCAGGTTTGAACTGTTATTTTTGACAAAAGGGTGAAAAACCAACTGTTACCATATGTGATATAGATTCAGTGTCCAAATCTGTATTCTGTATTAAATTACTTCATTAGCAAAATATATTGTCTTCAAAACATGTTTTGATTTGAATGAAGTTGATAGGTGATGTCTTATCATCAGTATAACATTTCTGTAAATGTACAATCACTATAGAACTACATAAAACATTTACGGAAGTTTCAACGAGTACCAACAAGCTTAAAACCTATCATCAAATCAGAAGTCTATACGTAATGTTAGCCATCGTGCACTTTTTCATTGCACGTTTCTGAGTTTTGCTGTGTTTAACATGGTTCACGTGACTGTGTTCTTATGCAATGGAAAAAAGATATGTGATAATTACTGAGAAACCTTCTAATATATATCTGTCTATACTTTGTTACCACGTCATAGTGTTGATTGGGGAATTCGTTCTCCAGGGACACAACTGAATTGTATTCGAACACTCATTCATTCCCCAATTGCGCTCAAGCGGTAACAATTGTGTTCGATTGTTCCGTTGTGGAGATTGTACCCAATTCGTACCTCAAACTATGTAAAAACGACCGAAGAAGATAACAATGTTCTTTTGTACGTGATTGTAGTTTGGTCCTTAGACTTTATGATAGAAGCCTAGATCAAACAACGTCTCGAGTTCGGTTGCTTACTGCTTACATGCTGTACTCTCGAAAAGGTTCCCACGAGTATGAATATAGAAGCTCTGAATACCGTGAACCAAGGTCCAAAACTTCATGTTTTTCGGAAAGTTCGATTATTTCGAAACATGAACGACACATTTTCGTCACCAGAAAATAGGCAGCTAAAGGACATTTTTCCGGCGTAGTTGAACCAAAAAACGAAACAAGATTGCAACTCTCACAAATGAACTAAAAATTGACTACGAAATACAGTTTGTACATGCGCTCTTTTTTTCCAACCTCATCCTATGGCTTGTTCATGGTTTTCTCAGAACCTCAGGAAATTGCTGTAATGCACAGCGGATATTGCTCACGTCATTGTATTTTTACTGTTAGAGTTATCAACCCCGCAACACCTAGTCGCAGAGAAACTCAGCCCATACTGCCTTACTATTTCACGTTTAAAGCAGTACGATTATGTGGACCAATCCCGTGTCAACGGTCCTTTAAACTGCAATTGAAAAATGTATTGCAGTTTAAAGGACTGAAGCGTTGATATTGGACCACATAGTATTCCTTCTTTAAATATGTAAATTTTTTACACCAGGATGACCGAAAAGGGTTATATTCAACAGTTTAGTGTTGCAATCTCTCTCGCACCGTCTTATATCGTATCTTTTTCCGATTTGCCCAAAAATAGTAACATTGAAGTGCTGTGGCAAGTTCAAGTTCAAACCAGCGTCGCCGAGTCTGAACCCCATCAATACTTGATGGATAGCTAATTTTGTGCAAGCCATAAATCTCGAAGTTCAGTTTTCATGGCCGATTCCCCAGTTTTTACGACTCTTTCTCATTACATGAATAAATTCTGATTACAGCTGTGTCGGGTTGCCATGCGATACTCTGTTATTTTCCCTATTTAATTACGCCTTTCGAACGCTAAATCAAGTAGCTCGAATCCGACTTTTTCACTTTTGCACGCCGCCTGAATCGATCAGGTTTTCAACTTCTTCTATATGTCGATACAAAAAAATGCTTGAAACGTGAAACCCGATCACCATATTCTATAGATTCGAATTCTGAAAAACTTGATTACCACATTTCTGAATTTGGCGTTTGGTCGGCTCAAAATCATTACACATATATTCCACTGTGTTTTCAGGAAGAAAACTGTTGCGAATTTCGTTTAATAGTTCGCACAACTTTGAATTCACTTTAATATACACTTACTTCGACGTTAGGGAACATAGAACATAGTAGAGTATCCCTGTTCTCCTTCAGAAGGAGTCTTCGGTTGACTAAATTATTGATTAGTATTGATCTATTTGTTTTTGACCAATTTTCCACGTTGATGACGTCAATTTCGAATAAACAATAATGTTGCAGATGGAGTCGGAGGTTGAAGTGATAGAAGTTCCGTATCCACTTTGTGTGGAGTTCACTTGTGGTTAGTAAATGAGAACATCACAAAGACAAGTGATAGCATTATGGATTCACTGAAATGAATCAACAGGAAAGAACACGCAAAACACTTGTTTCCCTATTTTGAACGCGAACTCTCATTTAACCAGTTTCACAAAATGTTCAGCCTGTCAGGTCACATCTATCGAATTTTTCGTATAACAGACTGCGCCGTTGTTGTGGCTCGGTTTCAGCCTCACTCGATTATCACTGTAACTATGAACAAGTTTTTATCTCATATTGTGGTTACATAATCGACTTTTGATGCGCCAAACACCACTCAGAAAGCGGAAATAAACTCGAAATAAGCGTGTGAGCCTCTCAGACTACTTGACCGAGACAGACAATCAAGAAATACGAAAACACAGAGTATGTTGTGAATATCTAGGTGCTTATATTTGTTCGGTGAAGCATTTGAGGGCTGCCTACCAGCGTCTAGAGTTATGCCTGAAACGCCTTAGGTAACATTGTCTGCTAGAAAAAGACTAAAATTGACTAGAACAGACTGAAATTGCTGTAATTAAATATAGAAACTTTTCGAATTTTGAAAATTTTGATAAATATTATTTCAGAGAGGTACTGGGCGACAGGGAACATAGTCAGTTGGATTATTATGATCAGTCGCCTGTCGATTGCAGTGCTCATTCTGCTTCTCGGAACTAAGGTGGGGGCAGTAGGACACAAGAACAAGAAAAGTTTAGAATGAAAAACTGAAAAAACGAGTACTGTTGAATTAAGAGGTTGTTTTTGAACACAAAAAGAATGTTAAATTTACTTTTGTTTTCAAATAGCCACTCGTATAACAGCAACAGCGATAGAAAAGTTCACGAAGTTTTTTTCTGAATTGACCCAGAGTAGCTGGAAACATCAGTTCTTCACGTATCTCACTTCACGTAGGACTGAATAACAAGAAAATACATCAAATGTAACATCGGAAAGTGATATTTTGAAAAAAGAACGGGTGTGTTTCGAGACTTGATTGATACAGTTTGTTGTCACAGTAGAGCGGACTATGATATAGTTCGTAATCAAGTTTCGATAACTCACACCAGAACAATAAACCGTCCATTATTTCTAGATGGGAAAGGACTTCATGCGATCGATCACCATGATGATGTTCATTCCGATAACGGTGGCGGAGATATTCAACATCTACTGCGAGGCGGCCAACTTCGTCAACCATTTCTCGGCAACAGCCGACGATTCACAGTTCTTCTATGTGTAAGTTTCCACAAAAAGCAATTTGAGAAGCCATATGCAACAATATCCCGATATCTTTATCCCATCTTGCGTCTCACGCTTCCCGCACAATTTCGTGAGACAGGAGCATAGTCAGAGCATAACCGCAGTTTCAAATGCCGTGTTGGAAAAAAAGCCGGCTATCGGCATTTGATGACTTCCAGAATGAAAATGATATCAAACTACTGATTATAAAAGTATGGATTATATAAAAGTGTTTTTGAACCATTTGAAACTCCGGATAACTAGTGAACGAAATAACCACGTGAAACATCCACTACATGTTTTCGAGTTCTGATGTGTTCCTTTCTCACGTACTACCTGCCTGAAACATAATAGCCGCAGTGGAGATAGCAACATCAATCATTTTTCTAGGAGCTTCTTTTCTTTTTCAGGATTCCGCAAAGTCTTCTGGGTATGAAAACTGGAAACCATCCCAAGTCCACATAGCGAGAATATAATGGAAAACACCTTGAAACTATACACTTTATACCAACTTCAAATGTTTTCCAGAAGCTACATAGACTGGACGACGAAGTTCGTCTACGTGCTCTACGACTACATCCATTACAACTGTATTGTGATGATGATTCTGCTCCTTCATTGCTGTCGTTTGGCCTACAGAGATGGAGACATGCTCAACCCATTCCCGATCAAGTATGTTTTGATTTTGAAGCCAGAAGTGGAACTTTTCCCTCAGTTCGCTTTGTTCGGATAACTGAAAAATTTCCAAGAAACAAGTAGTATAGTTTCACCACATAGGTGATAAGTCACGGGCCTAAAAGGTTCCTTTTAGGCCCGCGATTTCCGTTGCCGAAATCACCCTAGTAGGGCCCACTAGGGGCGCTTAGGGTACCATTTTTCGTCTCAAATTCTGGATTAAATATGTTTGTCTTGCTTACCCTTGTGTGTACACTCAAGAATAGTGAAAAAACATAGATTAGTGCAACATAGTTGCCATCAAAATCAAAAACAATGAAAAACTAGGTCGATATCGAAATCGCGGCCCTTTTAGGGCCTTTTGGGCCCGCGTTTGCAAAATAACCCGAAATTTCCCTTTCGGGGGCTAATAGTCCCTTGACTCTTCACCTGAGAGTATATTGATTTTCCTGAATTCTGAAAACATTGAATCAGTTCTGAAACATTCCACTTGCGCTACGACCTCAAAACCTTTTACAAAGCTTCTCAATCAACGATTCCGTTGTCAGAACGCCATTTCCTGAACAAAAACATGAAGAAAAAAATGTTTCGGATGACAACTGCTTCACAATCAATAACTCTTATCTCTTGTCCGATTCCAGTACCCTGTGCATCGTGCTGCAAATCATTCCCTTTTTTCTCTGTATTCTGATCTACGTGGAAGAAGGCGCATCGTTGGCCCTGAAGATCATTTCCGTCGTGGCGAGGGTGTTCACTGTGGCTGGATTCTCTATCATAACCGTCCAGCTACTCATGGTACGTGAAGAGACGTTAGCAGTTTTGAACGTAAAATGTGGAGTAGGTCACACAATGTTTTCAAGAATTAGTTTTTACTATTCGTACTTATATGTTAGCTTTTGCAAAGTACGATCACCACCCATGGTACGTTCACACTACTCACGTTCAAAAAACACATTCAAAAATCCAATTGAACGTGCTCGATTGTTATCGTGAATGCACGTTCCACGTTAATTTGTTTCCACATTTATTGATTATTTGAAAACATTCAGTTTTTTTTTCATAAACCCAGTTTCAGTGCATGTACCTGGTGACGAAGCTCCTCCCCTACAACCATGCAGCTTCGGCTGATATCCAACTGCAAGACGCGCGCAGTCGTCTTGCTTGGACCCTGATGTACATGATCATACCCTACACAACACTACTTCCGTTCCTAGGTGAGATGAATGGAGACTCAGGTGAAGAGTCAAGGGACTATTAGCCCCCGAAAGGGAAATTTCGGGTTATTTTGCAAACGCGGGCCCAAAAGGCCCTAAAAGGGCCGCGATTTCGATATCGACCTAGCTTTTTCATTGTTTTTGATTTTGATGGCAACTATGTTGCACTAATCTATGTTTTTTCACTATTCTTGAGTGTACACACAAGGGTAAGCAAGACAAACATATTTAATCCAGAATTTGAGACGAAAAATGGTACCCTAAGCGCCCCTAGTGGGCCCTACTAGGGTGATTTCGGCAACGGAAATCGCGGGCCTAAAAGGAACCTTTTAGGCCCGTGACTTATCACCTATGTGGTATTAGAAAATTTAATGAAATAATCAGTGAATCATACCTAACTTATTACTACTACTAACTTATAATAGTATCTACTCATGTGAAAAATTCTGTACAAATAGAGACGAGTGTTATGTTATGGTAGAGAAAGAGTATGGTGATTGCAGGTCAAATGTGAGCATACTCTGGTATAAGCTCACCATTTCAGTTATCCTTACTTTAGTTCCAAGCAAAAACTTATACTGTACTATTTCAAAGTCCACGTAAAAATGAGAAGGACTGCACAATTTGTTTGTTGTGAATTGACTGAAATTATAACAAAAAAAAACCAGTTATTTCCAGTTGAGTCAGTTACCTGGATCGCCGTAATGGGTGAAACGGATGACGTTTCCATGCAACACGTGCAAGTGATAACCGAGATCCTCAAGTACCTGGTTCACTACTATCGGTCCACCTGGATGGTGGTACTAACCATGACCTGTCTACCACCCTACAGGTAGATAATTACAGATGCTTGGAAAAGTTTTGCAAATTGTTTTGCAAACGCCGTAGAAAAGTTCTGCAAATTGTAAGCCTACTCTACCCAATTACATAGTCTTATTGTAGATGATTACACGCTGGCTCAGGTAGTGACCAAATACCAAATAGCTCAGCTTTTGAATCCTCCCCCCCCCCCGCGGAATCGAACCTATGCCAGGAGTGTGAAAACCACTTCACCACTGTTGTACTGCGATACGGCTATTTCCGGGGTAGAAAGCCCTTTTTTGAATGGTGAAGTAATACCTACAGTATGCTACAAACCACAGTTGTGCCTAATAAACCTTCAAAGGACAACTCTTTCTGAAAAAAAAACTAATTCTATTCTCGTATCAATCACATTTCCAATAACCATTATCGTAAAGGAAACTGACTTTGGAACTTATTATTATTGGAAAACGGAGACTAATAGAGGTAATGTTTCTTAGTATCTCATTAAGTGGGAACCGTAATCTCGTGACCGTAGCAGGGTTCAATCTAAGAAACACACGTAGACAGAATGACTTCCTATAGTTTTGTTGTTGTTGTTGTTGTTGTTGTTGTTGTTGTTGTTGTTGTTGTTGTTGTTGTTTGTAGTATAGTGGAGATGGAATACTCGCCATGTTGGTCTCACTCTATAGGGGATGTCGAATGTATACCTGGGCATACACATCATAATTTTGCAATTGCCAACATTTCTATCTCAGGCGGAGATCGAACCATCGAGCAATAAAGTTCTATTCAATATTTGATATGTCTCAGCCATAGTACCAGAAAACTTTAACAGACTTTTAGAAGTGCATGACCATGAGACTACAAATCAAAGTAACCTTCAACAAACAACCAGTCACAAATAAAACTAACACCGAACGTTTTCAGTTGAATTAGAGAGTAACCGAATTCTGGTTTTAGGTCACTTTCAGGCCCAGGCAACCTGGGGTTACCTACCGGTTAGAAGCTGCTACTATAAAGATCTGTGACATGTGTGATGATCACCGCTTCGTAACGAAGCGACGTGAATGAATTAATATGTATCATTTAATATACGTAATTCACCCTGTATTTTATTATCTACTTTTCTCCAGACGTGCCGTTCCCCTGCTCTTCTGCTGCTGCGGCTGTTATCAAGTGAAGGTGGACCCGCTCCCCCGAAAACCAGTGGACACCAGTCTCATGTACAAACACGCTGATGCAGACGCAGAGGGACAGTTGTAGCTTGGTCAAGGAGTAATCATTGGTCTCTCACGTGGAAGACATATATAGTTTTCTTATAGTTTAGTATTGGAGTAACTTTCGACCTACTGAGTATGTATGCCGGCGTCTTCATCCCACCCTGCGTCTCTCGCTACGCGCACTATTTCGCAACATTGTTATCCCGTTACAGCAGCGAATTGAATACCGCTTCTGGTATAAAATTTTTCTCCAGGTAACGACAAACAATAGTGTACATTCTGCTCGATTTTTCTGTGTTTGTTGTTTGATCTCACAAGATTCCATTCTGGATATAAGTGTTGTGTTTGTTCACCCAATATAGTCTAAATCACTCATACGTGAAATTCACACACCTAATAAATCTACATTAAAACTATATGTTCAAGTTAAAAAGATATTTATTTTAATTGTCAAAAACTCCTAATCTCGAATATTACCATACTCCATACCACCCCACTATGTTTTTGCCCATATAGTCATAATAATTATGCGAAGTTCACGCGATGGAGAAATGTGTGTACCTCTCGGTACCAGAAAAAATTCATTCAAAATAAAAAGTCATTAAAGTGAGAGTCATTCAAAAGTAAAAGTCATTAATTCACTTTTAGACAGGATTTGAAAAAAAATTCGAAACCTTCATTTCTGATTCTCAACTGTTTCTGTACTTAATGACTTTTACTTTCAAATGACTTTTACTTTAATGACTTTTAATTTTGAACGACTTGTTCTAGTTGCCGTCTCTCTCATATAAAATATGTCTCCGTCACATCGTAAATAAACTGTAGCAACTGAATTTGTACAATACGTGTAATGTAGTACAAATTATAATATTTCCTCTTGTAATTTTCGTTCCGAGCTGTTCTCATTTTTTGCTGTGTTGTGATGAATATTGGAAAACTTGCTGTAGAGGTCCACGTAGGTATGACAAATACTAGACTCGCATCGAGTCAAAGTTACAACTGTGAATATTGAAACTCGGTTTATAGGACAGAATTATATGATAAGTGTTTTGTGTTGTAGTTTAATCTGTACAATATTTGTTGCAGTTAATAAATATAAATATATTTGTGGTTTTCAGAGAAAATATCACATCTAAATAAAGCCTAAAAAATTTTTTCTCAGTTTTTTCCTCTATTAGAGTTTTCAACTATATGTTTTCAACTAAAAATATGAAAAAATTAGATATATTTATCACATGCCAAGAACTGGAGATTAGTGAACAAAATTCCGTTATCTCTCGGCCCCAGGTGTTATCAGTTTGAATGGTTGTTTATATTATTTTCTTACTCTTCTTGCACATTCTCTCTTTCTCTCTCTTTTGATTTCTTTGCTCTCATCTGCATCAGCTAACCAACATCTGAAAGTTCCGAAAATGAAGAGAATATAATAGATTTATTCGTGATTTAACACGTGACTTCCACATATTATGTGGCACTCCAAATGAGTAAATGGAGAGAAAAGTTGAGAAGAAAAGGGTATGGTTACCCTGTTACGCGCACAAAATATTACATGCAATTTAACAGTGCTGGACGACGGCGATTGTACCAAATAGTTTGTGGGACAATAGTTATCTTGAAAGAGACGTTGTAATGAAGATATGTTTTGTAAAGAGATCATCCGGATTGGCATGTTTGGCTGGGATGAGATTTATGCAGGTTGGCTACGCCATGTGTGAAAACAGAGGGATGCAATAACATAAAACATAAAACTAATACAAGAACACATTAATTGAGAAAATCAATACGAATGAAATAATATCTTGTGAGTTACTTGACCTCTTTCTCTCTCCCTTTTCTCTCCACGATTTCATTTAGTCTTCTCTCTATCTCATTTGTTGTTTCCTCTGTCTCTCAGTCTCTCTCATCATTTTTCTCTCTCGTTCTTTTTCTCTCGTCATTTGTTCTCGTGACCTGTTATGTTACTCGTCCGATACCAAGTTTACCACTGTTGATTTTTTTCCCTTTGTGAATAAAATCTAATGTTAAACTCAGAGCAACTGATCACTATATTCCATATAATAATCAAGTTTACATTTTAGTTGTTCTTTCCGTTTAAAACAGTGCAGATATGTTTATTATCTGCTATTTGTGAGTGAGCCATCCGTGATATTATTTCAAATTCCAAAAAAAAACAGAATAATTTTTTAAAACACAATTTTGAAACACCTAGTTTTACGTTTTCACTGAATTTGTTCATATATAAAAATATGCACTATTTTTGTTCTTACCGTGTTTATCTCGATTACAGGCCCTTCTAATGTTGATTTTGACTCTATTTTCTGTTCTGGTCGCCTTTTTAATAACCAAATTCTATTTGAAGGCGAGAACTCTGCCGCCAGGTACTTGTATTGAATGCTTGTAAGAGACAGACTCTCGAAAACACTCAAAAATACATGAAACGTCGAGTTTTGAGTCGACCTGGAATCTTGAATACTTGAAAAGTGACAAGACGTTCACGTAATACACGTACAGACCACTTTCGCAATAGAGTTTTGCGCTATCTATACTGAGAAGAGAATTACTGTTAAAATCAGGTAGAAAAAAGATCGCTTAGGAACTATTATGCATTCTATACTTTCTAGGACCAATTCCATTTCTGTTTCTGGGTAACCTACCTCAATTAGCCTTTGGTTTCTTCCGTGGTAAAGGAGCAGTGGACACTATGCAGGAATGGAGAGAAGTTGGTAGTTTGAATTTTTCTAAATTCATTATTCAAGTTTATTGTTGTCCAAGTAGTTTTTTGTTACGTATACTTGTTTTTACGAACAATATAATAGGTGTTTAATAAAATGTATTTTAGAACCTTTTCCATCTGAAAAATAATTGAAAGAAAATACTCAGCTTACGTCTATGTTCGAGATCTGAAACTTATTACGTTTACCGATAATGATAACAAATTTCTTTCGCCACTTACCATTACAATGGATATTGAAAAGTGCAGAATCGCTGCAGTTGTATGATGTCTGGTCAGGTTTGTAGTTTGACGTCGATGTTTTTGGGTAAAGTTGTCAAATTGTGCATTGGATTGTGTATATCAGTACAACTCATACAACTTGGATGTACAGAACTAAGAAATTTTTTCTCATTTAGAGCCTAAACTCAGAGCCTAAAAAGACATAACTCAGAGCTTGGCCAGCTCCTATATAGTCGTCGCTTACAGAAAGGCGAGGGTGTACTGTATATCTCACTTCGCGCTGTGTAAGAACACATATATTAGATTCGTTCACGCCACTGGAATAACCCCAGTTGGTATATGGTTAGCGTTCACACCTCCAAAACTTTTGAACCCGGTTCGAGTCTCACATGAGGCGGGTATTTTATAAATTCGGCACGCACTATATAAGGGCTTGTTATTGATTGTTCCATCCCAGAAGTATGGTCCGGTGTTCACTTTCTGGCTGGAACCAACAGCCACCGTGAGCATCTGTACCTACGAGTTATCCAACGAGGCCATGGTCAAGAATGGAAGGATATTCGTCGATAAAACATACATGTTCCTCATGGATATTGTCAGAAGTTAGACTGTATAGTCATTATAATCTCGTAGGAGAGTATAGTCTTTACCATTCATACGTGAATTTTACGTGGTGCAGAAAAGTCAGAATTCAAGCTATAGTCATTACCATTTTTAGGTCAACTTCATGAGTTTCACCAGTTTCAGCTTGCTTGTTAAAAAGTGGGGCAGCGAAGGAAGTTAATATTGGAGGGCTGCAGAAAAAATGATATTTACCTTTTCTATTCAAACTAACAACGGAATTTGCATTGGGTTCAGAAGTTTAGTCTGTTTTGGCGCGCGCAACGTTATGTTTAGGTACCCCGGGGTACCTAAATCAATTTTTTTGCGTGCTTTTCCTCAATTATTCAACCTTTCTGCAAAGAATCTGAGATGCGTAGACAGATTCTGTGATATTTCTCGAAAATTCTATTCACAACCACAAGATAGCTTTCAGTGTTCTTATCATTTTTCCGCTCCCAGATGGTCGTGGAATAATCTTCTCAAACGGTGATCTTTGGTTGGAGCAACGTCGTTTCGCCCTCCATTCCTTCCGGAATATGGGTCTCGGCAAGAATGTCATGCAACACAGAATTATGGATGAACTCGACTACAGGTATCACGTGAAACGTGTAAATTGGAGTTCGAAAACGAGCAGCGAGAGTACATATACTGTTAGTCAATTGCAGAGTCACGCGAAGCATGTTACACACACCAGAACTCAAGAACGTGCAATGACAAAGTGCACGGTGCCTCATTAGAATGATAGCTTCACGTGACTATGCAATTCTTTTCTAGTATAATTGAAGTTGGTCACTATTACTCGCGTTTTCTGTTTATGCTCCATGCACACGTGATTCAATGGATGGTACAATCGATAGAGGATTCAGCACGTGGCTGTTCACATGGTCAGCTGTGGCACTCCAATTGGAGAAATATAAGTGTACCTAACAGCCGCTGGAAATACCCAAGCAGAATTTACTTAACACTGAACAAAAGGTTTATGCGCTCATGATAAAATATGATAGTTTCTTTCAGACTAAACCTCCTGAGCGTTGAGGTGGAAAAGAACTCCGGTTCGCTCACCATCGACCCGCAACATTTTCTCGACCTGACTGTGGGAAATGTCATCAATCGAATGCTGTTCACTGAGAGATTCACTGAGGTTGGTGGATATATTCAAATTTCATTGCAGTTCCTTATTTCATTTATTCATTAATTCATCAATACGATTTGACTATTTCATGGTGCACGTTGATTAAAACATACGTATCACAATGTGGGAACCGAAATCTCCGCCATCAGGTGGCCACCCAAATACAAAGACCAACACTTCTTAGATGGGCTCGCCACATGACAAGGCGGGAGACGAGGACATAGGGGCACCCACCAACCACCTGTCCACCACGGACTGTCCCGGCGCCGCCCCTCGAGTACCTTTTATACTCTCGGTGCGGGCGCCGGGTTGGCTGTGCCACTACATTCGTCTCCCGCCTTCTCATGTGGCGAGCCCATCTAAGAAGTGTTGGTCTTTGTATTTGGGTGACCACCTGATGGCGGAGATTTCGGAACTCGTTTTACGTTTCCTTTACTTCTAGCTGTGGCTTTGTTCGATCACAGTTATAGAATTGGTCAAACCGTTGTTGACATCGTATTATCGATTTGGCGAGGGGCCAGCCAGTCTACGTATCATTGATCTACACACTCTCTCTCCTGTTGGCAAGTAATCAACGACCGCTCGCCCCGCATCGCTCAATCAATCCAACTCTCTGCTGTCTTTATGGAGAAAATGGCGATTATAATTTTACATCTAGTCTGAGCTCTGCTTCAACCATGTCTCATCTAACACCCTATTTTAAGTTGATTGCATTCAACCCCTAGGGGTTCATATAGGCATTCCATGCACTTATACACTTTCATGTTTTTGGGTTTGCGTCAATAATCCTCTGCGAATCAACTTCATATTATCAGAACTTCTTCAGGAGAAAGAGACCAAGTTTTTCGAGCTGAAGAAACGAATGGATGACTTGATGAAGAACGCGACCATATTCGACATCGCCATCGCCAAATGGAACCAAGATTTTCCTCTGATCAAACAAAGATTGGAATTCCTCATGGGGCCGATGAACGATTTCATACTGTTCTTCAAAGAACAGATTCAACAACGGTGGGCATTATGGAACACTGATTGCAGATTTTTTCTGGAAACTGCAGTATTATAATCATTCATTCCTGACCGGTGTTTCCTAATGTCAGTTTCATGTTGTAATGAAAATAAAGTAATAGAGTGAAAATCTAGAATCGTTTCAAATGCATACTGTGCGGATACACGTGAAAACGGAAAGAACCAAAAACCATTTTTAGAAAAGAGGAAATATATTCGGGGCGACATGAATTGCGTGGAGAGGGAGACGATTTCGTCGACTCGTTTCTAATTCAAATCAAAGAAACGCGGGAAAAGGGATTGCAGAACAGTTTCGAGTCAGTTTTCTTATGTTTTTATTCCCCTTAATATGTGCATTACATCCTCCTATATGAAGTTGGGCTCCTAGAATATGGTTTTTCAATGATAAAAGGGTTATCGAAAACCGCTTTGTATGTGTGGAGGTTGCTCTTCCCAAAGCGAACTTATACGATGTATGCTACTCTCCCTGTGTTGGTAGTTGAATCCCTTCGCTTTTCGGTTCTCAGACAATTCCCAACCAATTGGCCAGCCACTCTTTGTAGTGACCTCGACGAGAGAGCGCGTAGGTCGAAGAGGCGCAGATCTCTGCGCCCTCATTGACCTCCACACAGTCTCGCTTTTGTAGCTGGACAATCATAGAAAGTTGGCGCTAATCGTTCTGAGTTGAATTTGTTGAGTTCTGGCGATGTATCGAGATCAAACTACAAAAATATATGATCGCTCACTATACGTTTGTTTTCGGGTGCAATCATATAAACATACCTAAAAGTTACTCGAAAGTTATGTAAATGCACAGGACGCAGATTTAGCCAGTAGGTATCCAGGTATCTATGACTCCGTCTGTGTTTCAGTGAGGACAGTCTGATGGTAACTCTGTTGGATCTGTGGATAGCAGGACAGGAAACGAGTGCAACCACTTTGTATTGGGCATTCAACTATCTTCTACTTCATCCTCATGTATAGTTCACACCATTCCTACTCAGACTCCTACAGTAACCTTACAAACTTTTCGAAGGCTCTTGTGAAGCTGAAAATGTAGTTCATGGAAAATGCTCTCGTATATTTACTCTACCTGAGAAGGAAAATGAGGTACAAAAATTCTCAACTTCTCCGATCAAATTTAATTGAGCAAAACGGCTTGAAAGTTTTGAAATCGTACTGTTAGAGTCTCAGTAGGTATGGAAAATACTATACATTTCTTCTTCAACCGAATAATATCAATAATCATGAAACTAGGTAAAACGCGTTTCCAAATAACAGTGAATCGAGTGATATAATTTTTTTCAGTCATTCAGAACATTCCCCTCAGAATTATTGATTTCTCATACAAATTTTCTCTTCAACCAAAAATCCATTCCAGGTCACCTCGAAGTTGCAGCAAGAACTAGAATCGGTCGTGGTAGATGGAGAATCTTTGACCCTCGAGGATCGTCCCAGAACACCTTATCTGAATGCAGTTATCACGGTAGGTCGGGTGTCCCAACTCAAGTCTAAACTGGAAACTCATTTGTTGGTGCCAAGTTTATGAACTTCTGTCTCTCGCCGGAATCGAGCCTGCGAGCAAAAGATTCGTAGCAGGGCGCTAGCCACTACGCCAATAGAGAACATGACCGCAAGCTTCGGAAAGAGAGATGTACAGTACCCTCCCGCCTTTCCGTTGGCGATGACTATAGTCAAATCAAGTCAAAAGTTCGCTTCAAAAACCCATCGCCACAGTGAAAACCACAACGATCCTTGTTGTGATCTGGTGTCTCTGTACTTTCAAATTCTCTCGATAGCCGACAATTTCTGCTGTGTATACAGACCAAACTACAAACCACAATCCAGCTTTGGTCTCTGATCTACCATTGATTCTGCAGGAAGTCCTGCGTCTCTCCTCCGTAGTATCGGTCGGAATGTGGAGGGAATCAAGTGAGGATACTGTTGTTGGTGGATTCTTCGTTCCCAAGGTCTCGTTGATCTTCACTTTTGTAGTTTTTTATCAGTTTGACCCTATCGACCCTTGTAAGATGATTTCGCACTCAACATGTAACCCTAAAGGTCCGTTTTGACCTTAGTTGAACTAAGTCAGTTAGAGTCAGTTGCCTACGTTTACAATACCAAGGCTGAACACTTTTCATTTTATTTTTTTCGTGAACACAGAGTAAAAAGGATTAAATTACTTTGTTACAACATATTCGCAATACATCATCCTTATTTTTCAGGGAACAGCCGTTACCGCGCAGCTGTCACTAATTCTACAGGATTCCCAACACTTTCATCACCCTCATGAGGTTAGAGTGTCTGAAAATGCATTACAACATACGCCGATTGCATTTATCCAGCACTTTGTCCCGTACAAGACAGTTTACCACTGAAAATACCAGATTACCAACAAAATTCGTAAAAATTTGCAACCTACTACCGGCCCAAATACAGGTTTAATTAACACTCATATCTACTGTACTGTGCGATTTCGGTGTTCAAGGTTGCATTCCATTTTGAAGGTTCTCTTCGTTCCTACGTCTAGTCCTACAGTACGAATTTTGCACCCATCCTCAGTTACCTGCGCATTCGACACCAATTCTGAACCTTTACTTCACTTTGATCAAAATACTATGTTTTTGAACACTGAACTTCTGTTCTCTCTCACATAAAACGTGAACAAGCATTAATTCTGCTTCGTTCCACCTGTGACACGTGACTACACACGTGACTACTGATGTACAATTACAGTTCATTCCGGAACGTTTTCTTTCCGAAGAAGAAAGATTGGATCAATTTGTGGCGGCGTTTGGATTCGGGAAACGAGTCTGTTTGGCAGAATCCTTGGCGCGGGCCGAAATATACTTGGTTTGTTGACAAAAATTTTTAAAAAACATTTTTTTACGAAAACATTGGTTCTCTATCAGTCCACTGTATTGTAGTTCAAAGTTGAAATTAAGACTAACACAGCAAAATTCTATAATGCAAAATTCAGAAATAATGTCACATACTACGTTTTCGGGATAAGTTACCATAGTACGTATGCTAGAAGATCCCGGCACCTTCATCCCATCCTGCGTCTCCTGAAACATACGCTATTTCTCTGCTCTTACATCCCGTCGGGATGTAAGAGACGAGAAGTAGTGAGGCGGCAGAGGGAGTAGCATACGTACACTGGTGTACATTCAACAACATTTTCGAAAGTTCGATGTTATCCATTGCAAAATGTCACTACAAATGTTGGCGGAGAAGTGAAGGGAATGACGAAGATCGTCTAGTGTTGAGATTGTTCTGTACTTTTACACATTGTTCATTGTATTTTCCCAGATCCTTGGTAACTTTGTGCTTAACTACGAAATGAGGCCGAGTTCCGAGGCGCCCCCCGCTCTCAACCCCCCTCTCAATATGGAGCCTATGCGGAAAGCCAAGCCATACAAAATGGAAATATGCAAGAGACAAAGAAACTGATATTTTGGAACATTCAGACTTGGAATCATAAAAACAATCATTACCAATGAATTATGTGTTTTATTGTTCTATATTCAGGTTACCGGGTTACCTACTCAGGTAACCGGCAAAAAGTTGGCCAAAAAACCGGATAGATAAAGTTTTACCTGTGAGTTGTCACAGGTAAAATGGGCACCTCCTGTATTCATTTACCTTCCGGAAAACTAAACACTTTCTCTGATTACTATTTTATGTACTTTAATCTTTTTGTAAGATAGAAGAAAGATGGTCCAAAACGGTGGTTTGAATAAGATTATTCACAGTTTGTTCCTATAAATCGATCATTTCTCGAATAAAATCGTGAAACGACAAGCGATGAATCAAAATGTCGCTATCAATGAAGATAGAATTGGCCCACGTGATTTGAAACAAAATGATCGGTCTCAGTTCATAAACGTTCTATGATTTAAAACGCGATCTGATTGTTGTCGAAAGGGTTTTCTATCGTTATACCATTGTTTTTGTCCGGTCTAGTATCGTTCTGATTGTTCTCTATCTTCCAAAAAGGGGACTATTTCTCTAAAAAAGTGAAAGATGACGAATGATTTATCGAAATGTCCACGTTATCAATGAAGATAGAAAGAACCCCGCGTGATTTGAAACAGACTGATCAGTCACAGTTTATGAACGTCTTCCAGGTTCTATGATTAAAAACACGCTCTGAATCAGAGTTTTAATTACATAAACAAAAATGACTTTTTACCAATATCGTCTAGAATCAGGGTCGAAACGATTTGGAATGACACTTTTCACTGAGTTCAGTTTGTGTTTGTAGTTGAATAATACTGTCAGATTTGCTGCAGGTGAACTTAAAAAAATGTTTCAAATTTATAATTGCTTGATATAAATAAGGTAGCTGTATTTGTTTGTTGTGTTTTTTGTTTGATCCCGTAGTTTCACGGCCTTAATGTGTACATTCTGGCGTGTATCGAAATCAAAGTTCATGAACAATTTAGTGGCATTCCCTATATAGGGGGTGCCAAATTTATAAACTATTGTCATTCGCCGGAATTGAACCCGCGAGCAAATGTTTCGTATCGAGGCGCCAACCACTGCGTCATAAGAGTAGGTAATCGACAAGCTTTGGATTCGAAGACCTATGTCCATACACAGCGGAAATTGAGATACACAGTACCCTCCCGCCTTTCCGTCGACGACGACTATAAAACACGCTGATATTACTTCTACTTCTATTATTTTAACTTAAATGATACCGTGCCTACCTAATAATAACTTTTCCTCATTTGATAGTTACTAGATACAGTTTACTAATAAGGTTTTTAATATTCTAAAACTCTAATATGATAGAAAAAAGTTTGAACTTGATCATACTGAAACCAGTTTCGATGGTACTTCTCTCGATCTGAAGAACTTTATCAAACAAAAGAGCGATGATCTGATCAAACATTTGCACTTCACGCCTTTTTTCCAAGTGCAAGTTCGTTTTCATTGCTTTTCTGAAACATTCAACATTCAGTACAATTTTTGTACTTTGTACGTGAAACTAACACAAACTTTGGCTTTCTATACTTCGAGTTGAGTTTGTTCAAGAAAATTCGAGTTTTTGGAGTTTCGCGCAAACTACGCTACACTTTTACAAATTTATTTCCTCATATATCCTTCTTTCAAGTTTCTTTGCACGGATTTGTTTATCATTTTCAAATAAGTTATATCTCAATAATTCGCGTGTAAACGCGTTTCGGAAGGTATAGGTGGAATAATCATTGCTGTATAGTCGTCGCCAACGGAAAGGTGGGAGGGTACTGTATATATCACTTTCCGCTGTGTACGCACACATGTTTTCGATACCGAAGCTTTCCGATTCTGTGCTCTAACTGCGCAGTGGTTAGCGCCCTGCTACGAAACTTTTGCTCGGAGGTTCGATTCCGGCAACAGACAGAAGTTTATAAATTTGGCACTCACTATATAGTTTGATCACGGTCCCACAACTTGCGCATTTCGACCGAAAAGCAACGGCAGCGAACTACAAGCACAGCGGAATATTGAACATACACAGTATAAACTTCCTTTAGTCCTATAAAAACTTAACATTTCTCGTTTTCAGCATGCGATTACTCTACATTCTGCTGATTACTGTAATTTGTGCCTACACCAAAGATGTAATGGATGGGACCAAGAAACTACTTCTGTCACAGATTGTAAGAAAGTTTTATCTCACTTCCATGTACTCTATGGTGTTGTAACTATATTATTTCCATTGCCAAAGCAGGTGACGTACAGTACAATTCTGTTTCATCTACGGCAATTGATCTGTTGTTACTTATGTTCTACAAAATTGAAAAGGGGGACAGAAAGAAAAGTTAATGAAAGAGCTTATAAAGAAAAACCGATAAGTATCACTTTTAATTCAAACTAACGAACCTAATTTGCACACGGTTGATACGTGTTTGCCTGTTTTGGCGCGCGCAACGTTATATTTAGGTTAAAGTTAACGTTACCCCGGGATACCTAAACTAGCTTTTCTTTCTGTCCCCTTTAAGTTAGTGTCTCGTGTGGTGAAGAAACCTTTTAAGTCAACGATAGTTCCGATATAGTAAAAGTTACAGCAAAAACTGAAAACGTAACAAAAAATGAATACGAAAATCATACAGAAAGTTGAACATTCTACGTCACCTGGTGTCAATAGTTTTCGCAAAATGTTTGCGAGATTTTCTGATAAGGTTGATACTAAATGAACCCAAAACCAAATTTTGAGCCATTCCCTTTTCCAATCTATTTTCTTTTAGATGTGGCGACATGGTGACAGGTCGCCGACCGAAACTTACAAGAATGACATCTACCAGGAGGATACCTGGAGGTTCGGGGGAGGAGGATGGGGACAACTATCTCCGGTTGGTTAGAGAGAGAGGGAGGTACGGAGAAAGGCTAGAGAGAGGGGGGTAGAGCGAGAGAGAGAGAGAGAAAGCGAGAAGATGAGTGAATTGGGAGAGAGAGAAGGGGGGGGGGTCTATTTTTAGCTACAGCCTCTCCAAAGCAAGTTGATACGATGTATGCTTCTGTGATTTGATGTGTGTGTAGTTTGATGCCACTGTTGTTGTCATAAATCAAAACTCGTTTCATGTGTCGTGTTCACACAAACAGAGCAGACTACAATCTGAGGTTTACCACTCATTTTAGATTGTCATCCTAACTTCTCGTTTCAGACAGGAATGACTCAACATTTGAACCTAGGAAAACGACTCCGAAAACGCTACGTGGACACCGGATTCCTCAGTAACACGTACAATTCACAGGAGGTGCGAGGAACATCCAGCAGACGAGAGAGTGTGTAGATCGAAGATGCCCAGATGCGCTAGCCCTTATTTAACCCCGTTCCCTGCGACTACGGTTTTGTGGGTCCTAATAACAGTTAAAGACCGACATGACTTATGCGTAATTAGGGGTGAACAACACTGCCGGAGGATGAAACTCCAACGGAGACAAAGAAAAACACTCAAATTTCTCTGAATGTCTAAATGTGAACATATTCCTAATCTAGCCCAACAATGAAGGATTATTTTCAGATCTACGTGCGTTCGACGGACGTCAATCGAACCATCATTTCGGCCATGTCGAATCTGATGGGAATGTACTCACAGCAGAACTCGCAGAATAGGTACGTACAATACGAATGTGTGAATAGTATAGGTTTACAAGATTAAAGGGGGCAGGAAGGAAAGCTAGTTTAGGTACCCCGGAGTACCTCAATATATCGTAGCGTTTGCCAAAACAGGCAAACACGCGTCAATGCAAATTAGGTTCGTTAGTTTGATTTAAAAAATTGTACTCATCGGTTTCTCTTGATAAGATCTTTTATAATAACTTTTGTTTCTGTCCCCCTTTGATAGCATTGCTTTCTCACCACAATCACTTAGTTCACATATCGATCGAAGATGGACTGTCCATAGTAGGTGGTGAAATGAGTAAACTTCGTCACCCGCTGTGGTGGTATTCATGAACATTCCTGTCTTGTTATCCCAATCTGCGTCTCTTCAAACAAATACTATTTCTCTGCTCTTCCATCCCGCTGAAATGGAATTTATTTTTAATCGATAATCAATCGATATTCTCTTCCAGAGCGGGTATTGATTTTCCGTCCTCTCCCGATTGGCCGAATGGTTTCGTCCCGATTGCAGTTCACACGGTAGACGAGGACACTGATCATGTGAGATACTTTACTTGGGTGTAGATCAAATGTCGATATTGATTAAATTGTCACTAAGAAGATCAATCGATAATAATCTGTTACTCTGTGTCGCTATGGGGAAAAAATGTATTTTGGTGACAATCTGATATTATTGTAGTTTGATTTTGTGCGTGAAATATGTCATATACATTTATTATGAATTAAGCTCGTAGATTCGTTGCCGACTAGTTTTGACATTCATTTTCAGATTGGAAACCCAGATGCAAAATGTTTGCGCCAGACGAAACTTTGGCAGATGGCTAAGAAGTCGCCAGAAGTGGAAAATCTTCAGAGTCTGACATGGGTGAGAAACGGTATAAGAGATTGAATATGAGTGATCGATACATAAAAGAGAAAGAATGAAATCACTTCTTTCATTCTCAAAAATGAGTGTACGTTGTGAATGTACTCTCACAACTGAATTCAAAGTGTCCGTGAGGCAGTTTGCATTCACGACGTTCTATAAACATAATTTTTTCAATTCAATTTCGATTACAAATACCGCAAAAAGCCCGATATTGTATCGAAAATCAATCGGAACTGACTGGTTTAGTATCTATAGGGGGTGTCAAATTTATAAATCTGAGTCTCTCGCCGGAATCGAACCTGCGAGCAAAAGATTCTTACCCAGGCGTTAACCACTGCGCTACGAGAGTCAGTAGTCAGCAGGCTTTGGAGTCGATGAACTGTGTTCGTACACAGCGGGAATTGAGATATACAGTACCCTCCCGCCTTTCCGTTGGCGATGACTATAAAAAGATATTCATCGATGTTAACAAGAACTACTGTGTGAAATACTCCCTCCCCGTTCATGAACAGCCATTCTCAGGTCAAAGATTTGCTTTCGAATTTGACCCGAGATTGTGGTGGAACGGTGGACATCGACAATTTATGGATTATTGCTGGCGCATTTCTGATTGAGGTGAGAAATAACAAAAACGTGAAAAGTTGTCAAAATTGTTGATTGAACGCACCATACAAGCGTCGAATTGTATTTTGGAAAACTGATGTAGGTAAAACACTGTTATTTCCATCGGCCATTCTCAGTTTTCATCTGTTTTTGTACACAACAGCGTCTCTCACACAGTCTAATGTTCACCTTTCCCAAGTATGTTTCTGAGGCAACGTTACAATTTTCAATGAGATAATGTATATATTATTATGTATTGCTTAGTATAACGAACAGAAGGAGTTTCTAGTTCATATTCATTCCTTATTTGTTTATTTAACAAAATAAGTTAGAGAACAGCGAGAGAGCACTATTATGGAGAGACGCAGACTATGTTTTATATACTTCCAGAATACATACGGCCTCCAGCAGCCGTCGTGGTATTCAGACACCCTTTTCCATCAGACGAGCATCGTCAACGACCAGATGCAACTGTACAACAACGGAGTTTTCGGTAAGGTTTAGTATTTATTGGATGAGATCTGATCTTCGGTGTAGTTCCATTCCGACACATGCCATACCTCACGGATTTTGACCGAAAAGAGTAGGTTGAAACTACAAACACAGCAGACTTGTATTGTCAATTGTGCTACAGAATTGAAAAAAGTAAGGATTTCCAGACTAAGCCAAACAAGAAACAACACTAATCCAAACCTTCTTACGACGTGAACGAACAGACAATACTTTTCGGAAATACATGTGTTTTTTTAATAAAAATAAAGTTTAATTGAATTCTCCATATTTTTCGAATAAGATTCCATTATAGTCAAAGTTTTTCTCAGATCATTTGGTGAGGGTTTCCCCTTGTCGAATGTAGCCTTCGCAGTAAGGTCTTTACCCGTAGAGAAAGTGTTACGAGAGCTTAGACATTGAGAGTAATGGAAAGGTTAATATAGAATAGGTTGTGAATATCTTATATATTCACAACAGATCAACCGCTCATAATGGACGGCGTCGATGTCGGAAGTGAACTGAAAACCATACGAGGAGGTAGGGTTTTCTGGCGGTTTTCTTCTACAAAAACAGAAAACTTTTTACTTTTCTATGTGTAGCGAGTTCAAAGACACACTTTACGGTTGGAAATGTGGTTTACGCGTGAACATGACGCGCTTTTCCTGTTCGATTCTTCTCCTTTTATCCGAGTAGTCCTTTTGACCTTTTGCATGTACTTCAAGAGATGGAACTATTAGTTGTCACTCTAGGACTGTAGACAATAGGCTGTGTCCGCGAGATAGATAAACCACAATACAGACGTTTCCACTTTATTGTGAATTTTCTTTTTTCTCCAACAGGTTCAATGGTGAACGACATAAACATGCACATGAACATCAAAATAGATTGTATTGGGAACAGTTCCGCTGGCTGTAAATGGATCAATAATCTGAAGTACTACGCTTACTCGGCGGTAGGTCAAATATCGATCGATTTATGATTGATTTGTGGGTTATTGGGGATAGTCGACAATCATACTCCTCATCATTCCGAAATGGAGTTCGGCAGTGTGCCAATAGAATTGTATCTACTTCTTACTGAAATGAATTCATTTACGACGTTCTTCGCTTTCTAGAGTTCATACGTTTTTTCTACATACGAGGTGAGAGACATGAATCGAGAGAAAACAGAAGTTAGAGATGGAGAGAGTTAGAGATAGAGAGAGAGAGTTAGAGAAAGAGAGAGAGAGGTATTCCCTCCTTGTAGCACGACACTACCCTCTACGCCTTTTTCTCCTGTTTCGGCATTCAATCCAAGGTGGTTCTCCCCCACGGATATCCCCATTATTCGGCTGCCATTTTGGTTGAATTGTGGCAGGACACCGTCACTCAAATACCCTATTTCAAGGTAAAAACACAAGTTTTGCGGAAGCCGTGTGTATAGATATCCCAGAGCCCGAACCGTGTTTTGGCCTTCTATCCCACGCGTCGTTAGGGACGCTGATATAGGAAATATGCTGACACACAGTCTAAAAGCGAAAATCAGATACAAGCATACAAACATGCGTCTCCCTAAATACACGCTATTTCTCCGCTCTTCCATTCTGACGGACAACAAGTCTCGCGAAATAGTACGCGAACCGAGAGACGTAGGATGGAAAGAAGATGTCGGCATATTTCATCATACGTACACCTACCTAGTAGCCAATTGCACAGTCACATAAAACATGTTTACTACAGAAGAACTAACAAAACTACAATGACAAAGTGCCAGATGTCTGATTAGAATTCTAAGTTTACGTGACTATTCAATTGACTTCTAGTATATTGGGGTCGCTCTTTGCAAAACAAGCCTCTGCTGTGTTGCGGTGAATTCTATATCTAACCGGGTTTTTAGGTAACCTAACCCTTTTTTGGTAACCTATTTTTCAGGTTACCTCAGTAGGTAACCGGTTGGTAACCTAAAATTAAAAATCGGTTACCTGTTTTTTCTAACGCAAAACGTGGTTTTTACCGTTAGTTTGAACGGTGACCGGATTTCAGTTTCAGGTTACTTCCAGGTTACCTACTAAGTAACCTGAAAAATAGGTTACCAAAAAAGGGTTAGGTTACCTAAAAACCCGGTTAGTTGTAGAATTGGCCCATAAAATCGGGCGAGTGTCGAGATCAAACTACACTAAACTCGTTTCCAGATGTTGTACCACGACAAGGCGGGAGACGATTTCAGTCCGGTCACCAGGTACATCGAAGGATGTTCCGAGGATTACTGTAGTTTAGACGTCTACCGGAAAATAGCGGCTTCCGTCGAACCACCAAAAGACTTGAAAACGGTGAGGAAAGAACTTTAAATCAACACAAAGGGCTGCAGCTGCAAGCACAGCAAATAAAAACACCAGCAGACAGTGAGAGAATGCTTCCCGGTATAGTGAGTGCCAAATTTATAAATTTCTGTCGCTCGCCGGAATCGAACCTGCAAGCAAAAGATTCGTAGCAGGGCGCTAACCACGGCGCTATTAGAGCACATAACCGACATGCTGTGGAATAGAAAACATGTGTGCGTACACAGCGGAAAGAGATATATACAGTACCCTCCCGCCGTTCCGTTGGCAACGACTATGGCCCCTCTTTCACTGTGACGACTTACAAGCTAACAAGCGCCAGAGAAACAATGGTGCGCTTACCAGTATTATGTACAAGTGTCTCAATCTTCCATACTCGATAGAGTTTCATGTCGGAACCATAGAACATGCACATCCAAAATGTAGCTACCGTAGGACATCGTCGCTCAAGCAAGACGAAAAAACATTCATTCTCATTTTCAGTGGTGTGACGAGGATCCAACGACGTTTTCCAACAATTTGGAAACTTCGGAAAAGGTCAATCGATGATCTCGTCTGAATGAAAGACCCAAACCAATTCCGATTGTACCGCTAATCAAAATCATATTCACGTGCCGTGAAACATCAGAAAAACAGCAGAATACAAAGTATGGTAAAGTGGACACTTCCTAATGGTTCTACTCTTCATTTATGATTCAACCAAATCTGGTGCTACACCCAACTTCAACTGGTCTTATTCCGTTTACAGTATAACTTTCAGTCCCCTTTCCGCGAACCGGTTGTCAGTTCAGTATTTTCTTATCTGCTAGTTTTAGGTTTTCTAGGCGCCTTATTTGTGATCCCCCTACCTTCTAGGAAACGATATATTATTGTTTATACATATTAATTGTTCGTATTGGTGCCTTCATTGTGTGAAAACTCTTTTAACGACATATTAATGAGCTTATATGAATAAATTCTTTACACGTTTTCTTCCCAAGTTCGAAACTATTAGTTAATTTCTAAGTTTATTCCAAAAACAGCCATACTTTTTTTACACGATTCCAGAGTCAATACCGAATTTTGTATTCAGAATTCAGGCAGATTGCCTGGCTCGTCTCCCAAATTGTGAGATATCTTTATATAGATAAATTGACTTTACAAACACAGAATAATAAAAGTATAACAAAATGTTAATATATATATATTTAAGAAATCATCATACAATTGTCGTAAACATCAAGATTTGAAGTCGATAAACAAGATGTGATAGGGTAGGAGCAGGCGATGATTTGAGAAAATGAGAGAGCGACTAGACTACGCGCACACGACGTCGCGCGCGGCAACTCGAGGGTACGCGACGCGCCGCGAATCGACTAAATGACGCGCACGCGCCGTCGCGCGCGGCAAATCAAAAGAGCGCGACGCGCCGCGAACAGACCAATCGCCGCGCGGGCGACGTCGCGCGCGGCAACTCGACACACATCCTGCGACTAGAAGTTAGCGACAAAAGGACACATACGACGGAAGAAGAATGATATATAAACGAAGGTACGAGTTGTACACCGGAAGAATTGAACTCATCTTAGGGCTAAATACGCGAAAAACGAAGACAACCTAGATAATAATAATAATAAAAAGAGCACGAAACACACGTTCGTACCAAACAAACAAAAACAATGTCATATTGTATAAATATAATAATCGAATTTGATGGTGGTGGGGGGGGGAAGTAGGGTACCGAATAAGCGCGACACCGTTTCTGGGTTACGGTATGTGGTGACATTGAGACGGATAGAACTACACAGATGGAGAAAGCAACGAGAATGGGACCCAGAATAAGGAGGGACCGGAACACAGTATTCAATACTAATAGGGAAGAGGAACCGCAACGCGACGCGCGCCGCGCCAGACGATGGTGGGCGGACACGCGACGCGACACGCGCCGCCTACGTGTCTGGGCCGTTGCGTCGCGGCACGGGCGACGCGGCCGGCGACTGTCCGGGAGGGGGCGTGGCCATGTTGGGCGGCATTCGCTCGTTCATCTTGTCCAGTCGCTTGGCCTCCTCGAACGACTGGATCTGGTGGCCTGGCTCGATGCCAGAAATGGCTGCAAAGGTCAAAGGTCAGGGAGATCCATGTTCAGTGGTAGGTCAAAGGTCCTAACCTAATTGAATCATGATCGTTTACAGGTCAATCTAAACTGGTTCTCACTCAAAATGAAAAGTATGTCTGTTGATCCAGTAGCCGTTCCGCTAACACGTTATCGTTTTGCAAGGAACGAACGTGGCGAGCCCATTTACTATAGCCACTAGAAAGTATCCGTCTTCTCAACTCCTTCAGCCAGCACTTTACCGCCTTTTCCCGTGCCTTTTCCCGTGGAACGTGGGACAGTCACGTGACAAGATAAAAGTTAAAGTTTCTCCCCGTTTAACCCGTGATCATTTATTTTATCGAATTTTCAGTAGGCTAATCCTATACAAAACCTTTGCACTTTCACATTTTTTTGTCAATTTGGCCGAACACTGTTTCGACCATTTTTCATGTTTTACAGTGAACAAAACCCGTCTAGTTCGCCGGGGAACCACTCCGGTTCCCTGCAACTCACTCTCAACCAACGCCAACTTTCCGCCGGACAGTACTCCCTGGGGCAGTTTTCCTCCCGGGTTCAAACCCTTCAGTTGGATGACCGTCTCGCTCTCATGTCTGCACAACAATACATTGTAGTTTGGTCAATCAGCACTAGTTCAATTGGTGTCAGACAATTAACACAAGGTATTCTATACGTATCGATTAGTCTTGGAGAGAGGTTAGGGGAGAAACACCACTCAAACCAGCGCTGAGATGAAGCCAAACCACAAATGTGTGTTGTAAGGCATAAAAGAGAGACGACACAAACAACCATGCACCAACTTGGTTCGAAAAACTGCTATTCCCCGTGAGAGAACCTAGTTTTCAATTGAAATTAGTGTCATACATCAGCCAAAAAGTTAGTAGTCCAGTTCAAAAAGTAATGTTTTCTATAACTACCCCATCGGCGGGCAAAAGTATAGAAACTGAAAGGGCGCAAAAACCCAATTTTCAGCAGCAAGTTGGTGCATGAACAACATCAGGGACAATCGATGGAAGGAGTACTGTAGGCGGTTGACCAATCAGCGGAGAGCAGGTACAGTAACCCGGAGTGGTCCCCCCGGGTAGTTGTGGGGACCATTCGCACCTTCCTGAATTCCCTGTTTTCCCTCCTGCAATGCTCCCATGGGAAGGGTTCCGGTGGGTGTGAGACCCTTCAAAGCGAGAACACTTTCGCTCTCCTCTCTGAATCAAGAAGCGTTAGCACATCAAAATATATAGAAACACTGGTAGTATACATGCAAAATATCAAAATGTCAACAGTCTGATAGACTAACACGACTGAAAACACAAAATGGGTTGTTACTGGTTATCTATACTCAACGCCTTACATATACATAACAGGATGAAAATCCGAAAAAAGCTGATTTTTTCTCGATTACCAACTCTAACACAAGGTTCAAACTAGCTTTGGATCATAGTGGACATTTTTGGACTGAAGCAAACAAAACAAATTCCACATTTTTGCATAATTAGTTACGATAACTCCATGTTAGACTATAGAACTGCTAGGGGATGGAGAAAGCACGTTTCGAATCGAAAATTTCTACTACCACTTCTAATCGTTTCATCACAGAAAAGGTTGAACACCAGTTTCTGCTTATAACTTTTCGTATTCTCAATCGAACCATGAACGCAAACTTCGTGTAAATTTTCGGGAAAAAAATTCCGAAGCGAGCTCTTCCATACTCACACTTTCACACCAAACCCTTCCAACAAAGTTACTAGTAGATTTACAGTAACCACAAGTTCATGACGTTTATACGTTTTGCAGCTAAATACTCATATAATACGCCGTGAAATTGAATCATTACGCTTGTGCAAAGTTCAGCTGCAACGCAAACGTGTTACTTAAAGTTCCCTGTAAATGCACTAGTAAATTTGTCGTAGGGGCCCCCCCGTGAGAAAACGTTACCAACCTGAGCACAGAGAAGGCGCGAGCCATCTTTCCAATTGCACGGATCTTGTGTCGAATAACCTCTTTTCGGGCAGAGGGGACACCACCTGAAATTGGTCCAAAATTGCACGCGGCCGGGGATTACTGTACCCCAGTGAGGTTACTGTAGCCCAGTCGGGTTACTGTAGCACCGACCGGGTTACTGTAGTTCCCCGTCTGAGAATACGGTATGGGATACGGTGGCAGGAGGGGTGCAAGTGTCATTTCACACACGTCAAAATAGGTTCGCGTCCGCCGAAGAAAAAAGGAAATAAGAGTTGGTTAGCCTTTGAGGGACAGAAAAGGTGGAGAGAAGCGAGAGAAAAAGACAGCAGCTCATCGATAGTGAAAAACACGCCAATCACGGGTTTTCTCCATACACTCGGCTAGAAAAACGCGAGAGAGCAGGGAGGTCGATGAGACGCAGACGGTCTGCGCCTCCCTGACCTCCACGCTTTCTCGATTGGCCTAGAATTGTGAGAGCAAGATACTGTGAAGTGTTTTGACACAGCCAAACTACTGGCTACCGTATCCAATCGGCGAGTTGTCGTGGCGGGACGCGAACCGGGAATGGGTGGACTGAACTGAGCATCAAACTACATCCTCTACCTCCACCACCGAACCCCCAACAAACTCAAAAATAGGACACCGCAACAGTGAGCTATACCGTTTTGTTGTTGTTGTTTGTTTTTGGGAGAAACTGCTAGTAAACTTCACAGTCGCGTGAAACGTGGGTCACAAAAACTTCACGTTTCCTCACGTCTCTCGCGACTATTCCATTTACCACGATATTGTACATTTTTGAGCCAATTTGAATGAAATAGGAAAAAACCACTACTGGACACGAACGAATTTGGTTTTGAATGGAAAAACAGCGAGAATTTGATCACCAATCACTGAAGCGAGAAGCGAAATAAAAATGAGAACAGATTGGGGAGAAATTCCCCCGCAAATCTGCCTTGAAAAAGAGAGAAAAGAAAAAAAGAAAAAGAACAAAGAGAGAGAGAGAGGGCTGAGTGAGTGATGTATGAATTGTGGATGGTGTTTATCGGTGGGCCCTAATGTCTATCCTTAAATTAGATTAAATACACGAAATTCTAACTTTGTGAAACTTTTTTTCAAAAAAATCAATAATTGTTCCAATATGAATCCCGTTTTCATGCCACACCATGCTGTATATCCAAATCCAGCATGCAGCAGCAGCAATTCTTCACAATAGTTAGAAAAATCAATATTGATCTTGAATTCTGGGCAAAAATCGATAATTGACTGATTAGCAAATGCCACACAAAACATTTCCACTCATTCACTCCTCTTCTCTCCATGTTCCAAGCTGGTAAGACGGTTAGTAAGATTGAAAACAAAATAGAGGCATTTTCCATTTCCTTACTAGAATCACCAAAATCAAACATTTTCAGTTTAAAATTGACGAATAACACTATTTTGATAATAAAATCTTGGGAAAACTCTTTTTCATGGAAAACACCTCCGCATGCTCTGACATATTAATAAAGTCACTGCACACACATAGCCTGGTTAGCTGCGAGTTGAATATCATTTGGGACCATTGAAATAAATAGCCAGACACCAGTAAAGTTGGTCAAATTGCCGCACAAATTATGAAAACGACCCACTTTTTCTCCAATATCGGGAAAAAATCATTAAATTTCGTGTTTTTGAATCGAAAATGGCTCATTTTTGTGAAATAGTCCTATCTTACTGATGTATGGAAATAGCACACGAAACGGAGAGGGTCCCAGACGACAGACAGAACAAATATCCAAGCAGAGTGAAAAAAGACAGCAAAAACAGTAGAAAAGGAAGCGGGGGATCTCAACTTACCCTCACTGCCTGCACATGAAAATAGGTTGAATTAGAAGGTGGAAGGCAATCGATCGACAAATCAATCGATATCTATGGTTTGCGTGTGTTCGTGTTTACAGGTGAGTTGTGTGTTGTTGTTGTTGTTGTCTAAAACCGGCGAGAAACAACATGTTTACAATTACAATCAACACCGTGCACGTACGAGTAGTTCGTACCATCTCGTACCCAGATAAATCAATCAATAAACGGTTGACTGATGAAAATCACAGCTGGAAATGCACAATTCAGAACCATAGTCCTTTAAACTACTCCCTCGAAACTCTTTGAAACCAACTCATTTTTCACGTCAGAAAATTCCACACATTTTGAGCAGCACACGCGAAAAACACTGTTAGTAGTCGATATTAACCATGGCTCGGATTTGGCAAAAAAGACAGAAAAGTAGAAAATAGGGGAAGGAAGAGAGAAAGTGTGTGTGGTAGGACACATCACTCTGTACAGGGGACTGAGAGAACACAGATAGAAGTGGATGATACAGTATACCATCTGGCATGCAAGAGAAGAGAAAAGACACGAAAGAGGGTACGGTAGGAGAGGGGGTACGTAAAGGAACGGTATAGTCCCGGTCATTCTCACTGAGACTTTGGCATGGCAGCGGGCCAATGAACATTCCATGCTTATTTATACCACTTTGGCGAAAAATTGAATCTTTCTGTTAGCGGTTGTTCAGTTTCACAGCAACACGTGAATGAAAAAAGTGTTTGTACAACTTATGTTTGTTCTAAGCAAAAGTCATCCGAAAATCTTGGCACCATGCCAAGGAGTCTCAGTGGGAATGAAACGAACGGTACGTAGGGGGAGACACTAAAAAGGACAGAAAGATACGGTAGGAGGGTATTACGGTAGGACAAGTGACAACCTCTAATGGACCCCCCGGGTGGTAGAAGGAAGAAAGTACAGCTATGAAGATAGATAGAAGAAGATGGAATCAAAGGAGTAGGAGAATGAAAAGAAAAGAGGATGAGGAGAAGTGATGATGGAAAGAATAATATAATATTATTATTATTATAAAAGACTGAAAATAGATTAGGGGAAAAAAGGGGGCGTGGCCTCGTACCTTCGAAAGTGTCGTCAACTTCTGCCATCAATTCGTCGTCAGAACAAATATTCAGAATATGCACCAGCATCTCGGTGACTGAAACGGAAAATAAAGAAAATCGATAATATCGATTGATTCATGCTAAAAACTCGCTGGGATTATTATTATCTAGTTCGTGGAACGTATGTGCTACTACTGCATATTTTTCCTAACATAGATGTGCTATTCCCGAATAAACATTCTATTCTGATTCAAATAGAATGTCAGATTATCATAATGAAGTTTTAAAATTTTCCACGATAACTAGGGAAGATCGAGTTATTAATTAAAACACGTGTGAATACACGTAAACACACGTCTATCAAAAACCGCGTGACATGTTTACAAGTCGAAAGTGAAACACGTGGGCCACGTGTATCAAGAATCCCGTCACGTGTTTACACGTGTCTTCACGTACCCTTTTCTCCGACAAAGGGCAAAGACCACGTGAATACGTCCATGAAATTGGGCAACCAGTAGGGATGGGGACTGCAGTTGAATTGTCTGATATTCATCACATTGTTCTCGTACTTCAGAATGGCGGCTGCAAATCCATTATTACAAGAACAATAATAATAATAATAAAATAAAGTTGATTTGTGAGTAAATTTTTGATTAGGAACTACCCGAAATGACATTTTTATCCATTTATTATCAATAAATTAACTTAAGCTGGCAATAACGAGAAAGCATTACCAGCTAAGGAGAGAAGAGAAGCGCAAAAGTTAAATACTTCCACTGAACTGTCTTTTTTTTTGGCTGATAATTCAAATAAATAGTAATCAGTATTTTTGCTCGATATTTTTCCGATAATACGATTTTTTTTCATAAAATCGCATCGAAAACGAGAATAATATATGGACGTACCCTTGTTGTTATATACATCTAGATAATTGGGAGCACTAAATATGGTAATGAGTGAGGGGAAGCCCGTTGCCTGCGATTTTCTATACATTCGATATCTGGAAAACAAATTAAATTAACTCGGAAACACTTCTAATTAACCAGCTATTACGTTTAGCGAAGTCAAAACTAGCAGCATTGATGTAATGACGTTTTTCACGTATTTCCATTGATAAAGTGACACCCACGATTCTCTTTCAACCTGTGATCGCCGAATGAATTTCGAAAGGTAGAAAATGAAGCATACCCTAAATGCCTCAGAGTTGTAACTTTTTCAGACAGGGGGGTTTTGCCCTCAGCCATTATAAGGGGGTTTTGCCCTTAATTTAGAAAATCGCTAAATCAGACAATTTTTGAGGGGGGGGGGGGTTCTCAAAACGCTGAGCATTTAGGGTATGAAATAAAGGGAACGAACCCCGCATCCTGTGCTTCGTGAGCTCGAATAATGGAGAGAAGATTATTGTGCTGGAGGAAATCACAACAAGCCGCGTAACTGAAACAGCCAACTTCATTCCGGAGAAATACTTGAGAAATTGTCATAAACTGACCATTTCATCTTCACGTCTTCCAACAGCTAAACCAGTTTTCTACTTTTTCGCTAGACTTTTCCACGGTTGGCAAAGCAGATCTTTGGGCCTACGGGTTCTATGCAAAGTGTGAACAGAACAAACATCGAGTTTGCCAGATCACACATATCAACCTTGTTTCCTATGTGTTTTTTCACTTAGCACGCCTCGTGCGTGAAAAGAACAAAAAAATACAAACAAAAAAACGAAACGTCATAGGTAACTGTGTTTGCTAGTGCAAACTAAGCTTATTGTAGTAATACAAATTTCTCTTCACTCATTTTTATTTATTACAATAACTGAATGAACTGGCCTGTAGAAATAGGAGCAGCCGCGCACCGAGTTGTGGCTGAACTGCTCCGCGTTTCGTTCGTTTCCGAAATCCTCGAGAGGGTCAGACCACAACAGATCGCACATGGGACCGAAGGCCGGCGGCTCTTTGAAACGATCCAACTGGAAAGACACAGCAGAATTAGGGGACACCGTAGGGGGATGACATGTTATTGGCCTACACCTGTAGTCGTAGTTTGTAACATGGTGGAAGTTGCTTGAGCAAAACTAGTTGTACACAAATTTAGCAAGTGAGTGAGTAGTATTTATGACGCTATTTGAAAATAACTTGACTGGCTATTTGACCTCACAAACCATACAAACTATGGCCACTCCGTGTACAACCACAAATATGAGCTGAATAGATTATTGACAAACTTCTGGTGAAACTAAAGTTTCAACCCCGGCTATCAAAAACTGGCAAAAATCTTCCTGATTCCGTTCTCGGAGCAGCCTATTTTTCAATACACCCTTTGTATATACAAACTGTAGTCTTTCTTGATACTGATTTTTTGAATTCATCTCTTCTACACTGAGCACATTGACATAACTACCACATCCAAAACGTCCTAGTGAAATCATTCAAATAAATATATTGTGTTCGAATGAACAACCCAACAAACCTTCTTGATATCGTCCAGAGTGTGTATTTCGGGCGAAAGACCCCCGTGGACACAGAGAAATTGTTGGTTCATGAGGGCCGCCAACGGAAGGGCGTCGAACGAATCCATACACGTGTCGTACACACGTTCGCTGTACTTGATCTTGCCTGAAACACGGGACACAGATGAAAAAAGAGGACACAGTACTCAGCCGAGGTCCTCTACTTTTCTTAGGGTAATATGCAATTTTCCCGACTTTCAGATCAGTACGACCTCCCAACAGGAATTACCGAAAAACATGTAATATTTGGCCAATTTTTGGAAATCTTTGACGGAAATTGCAAGAATGAAGCCAAGTTGGACCTTATCACCCGCTCCCCCTGTTTCCCATCCGGTACTACTCATCGACTATGAGCCCCCCGGCGGGTCTTCCTTCCTTCCTTCCTTTTGCCCCCAGCAACCAACTGGCTGTCACCATGCCAACACAGGCTGGCATGGATTAGACGGAAGGCAGGTCAATGCCACACACACCACTAAGGTGCGACTAATCGAGCAAAAACGAGTCCGTGCGTGTCTCGGTTTGAGTTGAAAACTGTCAACTTTACACTTCGAGAACGGACTCCCTTTTAGTCAAAACTGAGAGAAAATTAGTTTGTTTTTGATGCAAAAATCATAAAGTGTCACGCATTTTAACCGTAAACTGGGTTTCTTTACGTGTCATAGTCACACTGTTTTGTGCATGGGGAAAGTAGCAAGTGAATGCATACACGGTTCGCTCTCTCCAGACATGCACCAGTAAGGTCTGACTAAGCTACAAAAAGTAATCCGTTTTTGGATGTGAACACGTGAAAAAATTGGGATTTTTCATCAAAGGTTCAAAGGTAGACCGATTTTCATCTTTTCGGCTAAAAAGTAGTCCGCTTTTCGAACTTTTCTGACTATTCGGACAGCCTTGCTGGTGTATGTCTCCAGAGCAGGCGTATACGATGTATGTGGCTCTGTCCCGCAATGATTGTAGTCTGCTATCGTTGCATTTCGGTAGACAGTCGAGAATTATGACGTGTATTGAGATCAAACTACGTAAAAGAATTCAAACTACAACTCCCTATTCAAGGGAGCTGAAACCATTGGGCCACCCGCGAGATAAATGACGTCATATAAAAGGACCACCCGCAACCCAATTACTAGGAAATTATAGGGCTGACTCTCGGGAAAAAGGGGGCTGACACGCTCATTTTTATGCGATCTGATGTGTTCCTAGTTTGCTGTCACTGACTTTTCATCGTAGTTGGAGAGTAATTCATGTACACAGAGCAAACTAAAACTGAAGTGGAGCCGGGTTGATTTCCAAGTGTAACCGAAACCCATAACTAAACTAAAAGTAACCCATTATTCAGAACCTTCAAGTATTAAACAAATTACCCACAATCTATAGACAATTAGATATTTTTAATTAATCCATGTTTTATTACCCCCTTGTAATACCCATAATGCATTCCATTTCTATAATCTCCTTCATTTCACTGAATCACTTCTGCTACCCTTTTCTTTCTCAAATGGCGCCTTTCTCGGCGAAAGACAAAAAGAAACGGAAATCAAATTCTCCAGTCATTCTCGAACCGCCCAAATTAGTTTGCCATAACGAACACATTTGAACTTGAACACAAATTAGAACCCATTCAACTAAAAATATTAAATTTAGGTCTAATTACATCCCACAATTTAATCCGTCAAAACCTGTTTCAATATGACATAAAACATTTCCGTTTCGAAAGTGGAATACTCGAGTTTCTTTACGATCATTTACTTTTATAACGTTGGAAAAAGATGGAAAGTTACGTGTTTGAACCGCAACTCACATTCGGTCTTGAAGGTGAAATACTCCGTGAGATGTCGACATTCGTGATTTCCCCGCAACAGAAACAGTGTATTGGGGTAGCATATCTTCAGTGCCCATAGATAGATGACACATTCGATGGAAAAGTAGCCTCGGTCGACGTAGTCTCCCAGAAACAGATACTTCGTCGTCGCCGGAGAACCGCCCACCTGAAAACACAGAGGGAAATTGTCGGAAAATATTATGTTTGAAGCTTTTTGGTTAAAGTCAAAAAGAGTCCACAATTACCAATTAGAGAATATCATCGAAATATATGTGAAGTAACGTGATAAACGTCCCTTAGATACATAAATCCTAACGTTCTCAACTGCGCTATTAAGCTCGAACACTGCGGTTCTTCAGTATCGCATTGCAGAAAACCTGATGCAGACAAATAACCCCAACCCTGTGAAAAAACTGATATCAAGAACTAGAAAGCACATATTTGACCAAATGACCTCGCCCACCTTAACATCAGCTAACGATTTCTGCTTGATTAAACAACGGACTTTCATCCTTGATTTCGAATGAACATACAAATGAAAACATTTCAAATTCATATTTTTATATGATCTTTTCCTATGCAACCAAAATACGGTACAATAACCTATTTATCATCATTGTTACCTCGAATAGCTTCATGAGATCGTAGAACTGTCCATGTATGTCCCCGCATACGGTAACCGGGGCCTCGATGTCGAGCATCGTCTTCTCCTGTCGAAAGATGGCTGTGCATTCCTGGATGATACGAATGGCCGCCTCTTCTTCTATCCTACCCTCCTGCAATAGAGAGACATGAGAAATATGGGTATCGATTTATTATGCTTTACAATAACTTCGTGTTATTGGAAATCGTCCAGTATATTGAAATTACAACTTACGCGTGACCACAGTTTTTTTTAGTTGAGTGGGCCTAGCAATGCGTAGCTCACTGTATTTAGCCACGTTTACTTCTATTTTGAAGCGATTTTCCGTGAGTGAGGCTCGATTTGATCTACTAACACCAGTGCATTATCTGAGGATAAGCCGACAAATACCTATTTTTCCAACAATATTTTGACAAAAGCGCTCTAAATGTCAAACTACAAACTACAACTATTGTGTATTTGTAGTTTGCTCGTACCTTGATGAAATGGTCGCGCAACACCTCGTGTCTCGGTTTTCCAGTCCGTCGGTCGTACACTTGTTCTACGTTCAATCGCTCCGAGATCGGAAATGACACATCTGCAACAAAAGAGGGTAAACTATGAATAACATGATAACTGTTCTGTTTTCTTATTAACTACTAATCAAGTAGGTTCACCAAAAGTCATCCGTTTTCCCCATCTTTTATAATACGTTCTATGAAACTAATTAGGTCAGGTCAACTCATTTCTAAACGGTTTTTCTTCACTGTTCTCCAGGTATTTTTATTCTCGGATAATTCGAGCCATTTTTATTGATCATCACTTTGAAAAGAACAGGCCTAAATGCGACATGTTCTGATCATCTTCTGTATTTGGTATTTGTAGTTTGATCCCCCTTTGTTTCATCTCAATTGTAAGGTCCCCTTCTATACTTTTCATTCCCATCTCACCCTATCATGTTCTAGACTCCCCTGCTTTGCCTTCCTTCCCTATATGTGTGTGTTAATGACAGATACTCAGCACTTCAATCTATTTGCCGGCCATAAATCGCAAATCTTAATCTGTTCTTATTGGAAATGCACTAATCCCCCTTCACACCATCCTCCACTAATCAATGAAATAAATACTAGTAATATTACTGGTTTCATCCGGGGAAGATACAAATCGACCGCTATACTGTGAAAGGATAGCGAGATTATGGACAACTTCTTTTGACAACTGCCATAGGTAAAATAGTTCAATGCCAGTGCATCTGAAATGAACGTGCGTAACCTCGAAAACGGGCTAGATACCACTGCAAAAGTGACTATTTCTCCCGTGAAGCGCATTTCAAACAGTTTTCGCTTCTAAAAACAGGAATAAAGCAAACATGAGCATAGGTGAGCGCCACTTTGACGAGGTATTTTACCTATGCTACTGCTGTTCAAAGACTACCAAGAAGTGTTCAACGTTGACAATCTTTCCAAATAAAAACTCAGTCTACAAACCCTGAACAAAACTGCAATGCTAAGAAAGAACATGCCCTTCCTTAGTTCCCTTCAACCACCAAATCATATCCAACCCTTTTCTACTAGTTTTGTGAACATATTCCACTACCCTACAACATAAACATATTGTCGATCAAAATGCGTCAAACAGAACTTGAATTCTTTATTTAACCCGGTATTTCGTCAACCCTAGCCGCTAACCATTAACCGGTTTACCTGGTTAACCCTTTTGTTAACCATTTGGTAACCCTAAATTTGCCCCGAAAGACATTGTAAAAGAGGGTTAACAAGTGGTTAACAAAAGGGTTAACCAGGTAACCCGGTTAAGGTTACCTGGTAGGGTTAACGAAATACCGGGTTCCTTGTGGAATTGGCCTGAAAAATTGATGAACCTCCATTTTTTTTTTACAGGTTTCTCAGAAAAGGAGCCCGTTTAGTCAATATAAATAACCACAAGGCTAGGCTGTTTTTCGTGCATTCCACATAGCCTTTTTACCGCGAAATAATTCAATTGGGGCTTCTATTCATCTATGAAAAGAATCCTGTTTTTCCTGCCCCATTTAGACACTACAATGATGTTGTGAGAACTAATTCCAGATATAAATTATTCGCTTCCGCATGACGTCATCCAAAGGAAATTCGAGAGAAACGGGAAAATAAATATCTGAAGGTGTCAACAACAGCCGTTTCGTATACTAAACTATAACAATATTGCAGTAAAGTTGTCTAAGTAGCTAGAAAAATACCGAAAACAAGCTCCTTTTTTTGCAAATATCTTGAATATTTGCCTGATTTTGACCAAAACCGTGGTGTTGTACGTATTTTTGTGAAATAGTCACATTATACTGGTGTGAGAGTATAACTGATAAACGATAGATTTTGTCCACGAAAACACTTTTATAATCCTATCAGACTACAAGCAACTGCAAGATTTGAAGAGGAATTAGGTCCACCAATCTCCCTACACTGTCCTTTGAAAAGTCGCAAAATCAATAGATAAAAATACAATCCCAATCCCAACTAAGTGTTCTATTAATTAGCTAGGCTACAAACGTACAGATGAGCCCTCAGAATGCACAACTTGACTGCGATTTTTACATATTAATCAAACTGTGTCCCCTGCTTATATTGAGGTCATACAACGTTTATTCGGTGAAAAGCTGAAAAGATCTTGGTTATGAACTTTTCCACGTTTCAGAATAGAATGCACCTGTGTGTTCCATGAGGTTCAACTGGTTACGTTGTCAATGCCGACCCGATACAGGTAAAATCACCCACTTGTCTTTTCCAGTATAACACAGTTGTTTTAAAAATAAAAATACCCAAACACGGCGTACATTAACATTTTGTCCTATTGCAGATAATTTTGCATTTTCACGAATGCAAACAGGGTGAATTCGAAAACAACAGGATCCACAGTATTACTAACCGCAAGCATGTTCACAGAAGACTTTCTCTCTCTCTCTCTCTTCCTCTCTCCCTCCCTCTCTCTCTATCTCTCTCTTCCCTACTCTCCCTCTCTCTCTCTCTTCCCCTCTCTCTCTCTTCCCTACTCTCTCTCTCTCTCTCTTCCCCTCTTTCCCCTCTCTTTCTCTCTCCTTCTCGTTCTAGTTTCCTCCCCTGTGTGCGCCGATCATAGCAGTCCATCTATCAACCCCAACCGCCCTTTTCCTCCCATGAAACAACTGTTATCTCACCAGATGATACACTTGTACCAATCACAAACAATCCACCCCATCATACACACAATGCCAATGCACTTCTACGAGGGAACTAGAGAGAGAGAGCAAGAGAGAACTGGAGAGAGAGAGAGAGAGAGATAGAGAGAGAGCAAGAGAGAACTGGAGAGAGAGAGAGAGAGAGCAAGAGAGAACTGGAGAGAGAGAGAGAGCAGACAGAGAGAGCAAGAGAGAACTGGAGAGAGAGAGAGAGAGAGAGAGAGAGAGAGAGAGAGAGAAAGAGAGAGAGAAAGATCACACAAATCAATACGCCCACTTTCTACAGTGGTAGAAACTTGACTGGAAATCGTGTACAATCCGCCTTCAATGATCAAAAATCACTTTAGACAGAACCCCATTAGACAGAAAGGGAGGGAGACAGATCGGAATCCAACGTCCAACGCCACAGTCACGCGTACTAACAACTCAAGGACCCAATCAGACCTTTCCACGGCATATGTGGGGCGACTTTGTTGTCAACAGAGATTTTGTGGAAATGAGGTGTTTGATCTGGGTGAAGATACTACAAAACTAGATTTTCACCAGTAAATGTGACATTTTTGGGACTGGGTCAGTTCAAACTATTGATTTCGAAGAAAAACGGGTGATTCAACTTCCAATCCAACAAAGTCACCCCATGTTTGTTCCACAGGCTAAAATGTCCATCTTATCTCATCCCCCCGGCCTACATATATTATCCAGTCAACATTGGATGAAATGACGTAACCCACCGCACCAAACATCAAATTTGCTCGCGTAACTCCCCCTTCCAGGTAACTATGCATATAATTCACTTCCGGCCAGGATTTATAGAAGACACGACCCTCCCTCTAACTCTCTCCCTTTCAATGGTGATTGCCTCTCTCTGTGTCCCTCTCCCCCTCTCTCTCTCGCCCTCCCCTCTCTCTCCGTGTCCCTCCCCCCCCCCTCTCTCTCTCTGTCCCCCTCTCTCTCTCTCTCTCTCTGTCTCTCTCTCTCTCTCTCGCCCTCCCCTCTCTCTCTCTCTCTGTCCCTCTCTCTCTCTCCCTTCAATGATTGCATATCTGAGAGAAGAGGCTGAGACACGCATAACCAATTGACAGCTTAATCATGTAGAGGAAGAAAAAGAGGAAAAACGGGAAGCATCACACACTTTTCTGGGAAACATCAAAAAAGTATGGTGTGACTATTCTATAAGAAACACACCGCTTGTCGATTAAGATATGACAAATTTGATGATTTAGCATCGAAATCGGCAAATTGTCCGGTGTTTAGTAAGAGAAGAGAGCCCGTTTCTCGATCTCTTTCGACTATTCGGACCAACTTACTACTTGAAACGGCACCTCTAACGCACAGTACTCTATCGCCAATTCATCTCAAAACCAAACTAAGCGTATTCGGCATTTTAGAACAAAAATGAGGTATTTTACTGTGTGTAGCCCCTCTAACACAAAAAAACCCGTACTAAGCATCTATGTTTCCACATTTCCCAACCGATTCTTCATCTGTTTTCATTGTTCAAATGACTGGATGGCCTCCCATTTTGTTCTCCTTTTCTCTCATTATTCGTTGGCCAAGCGAAACCAATTTCGAGGAAACAAATTAGTCTCGGCAACAAGGCGGCAGCATGTCCAACAGAATGAAAAGAGAGGGGGGGATACAGTAGATGACTAGAGGTATAAGAATACACCCAATAACATGATTAACTGTAAGTGAAAAACTACAACTTAGTGAATGATTGGTCAGTTAGTTTATCAACATTTGAAGAAGGACGATTATATGGTCCAATCGCAACGATTCAGTCTTTTAAACTGCAATACGTTTTTCAATTGCAGTTTTAAAGGACCGTTGACACGAGATTGGTCCAAATAATCGTCCTTCTTTAAATGATAGTTGAAGGAACTCCCCTAAAACGAACTTTCTCTACTGGGTACTGTAAGGTTAGCTTCTCATATGTTTACGGTATTTCATAGAAACTCCAATAATACCTATACGTGAGAATATGACAACCACGTCATTATTTATTGTAAGAGCCATTTAAAGGCGTGCCAGTTGGATAATTAGAGTGCACATGCTCGAAACAAACAAAGGTATATCATTATTAATATAGCAAAGTGTTTTGACTTTTGATCTTATAACTGCGAATTTAATCGCAGAAACAAACGTGACGTTTTTCAAGCTGTCATGACTAATTTGAAATACTAACTTCTTGAAATTATCTATGTCTCTCTAATCCGGGGTACATCTATCTTTCCCTATCCCCCCTTCTCTCTCTCTGTCTCCCACCCTCTATTCCCTCTTTCTCTCTCCCTCTCCTCTCTCTTCACCCCTCCCCTCTCTCTCTCTCCCCCTCCCTCTCTGCCAATGTGCATGTCATCCGTGCATTGTTTCTCCTCTCTGCCCCCAGATAATCATTGGCTCGCAGTGGAGCAATTTGTGTGCAAAAGACAGCGTCTTCCCCAACCCGCCTGACTTTTCTATCTCATTCTCTCACCCTCTCTCTTCCTCCCTCCCTCTCTCTCTCTCTCTCACCCTTCCCTTTCTCTCTATATCTCTTTCTCTCTATTTCTTCTCCTCTCCCCTCCCTCCCTCTCCATGTCTCCCTCCTTCTCCCCTACTTAGATGACGTATCACATAATCGGGAGGACGCAACAACACGCCCCAAAGTTGCCAAAGAACAGAATGAACTACCATGGATGGCTTGGTGGAACTAGTAGAAACAAACTGGAAATACTCAGAGCAGCGATTCCAACCAAAATGTTTCAAGTTTACAAGTATAGGCCCTGCCTACCTCTTATATTACCCCAACCATACACCAGTTAAGTTGTCCAGATAGTCAGAAAAATTCGCAAAACGAACTACTTTTTCGCCGAAAAGAAGAAAATCGGTCTGCCTTTGATGAAAAATCATTAATTTTCACGTGTTGACATCTGAAAACGGACTACTTTTCGTCGCTCAGTCAGACCTTACTGGTGTATTACCCCAACTGTAAACTAATCTTTCGATCACCCAAAACCAGCGGACCAGCGGTCAAGAACGACGAACCTAATTTCGACGGGAATTTCCCTCTTTCAGTTGATAAAAGGCTCTTTTCACTAGCTAGTGCTAAAAACGAGATGAAAATGTCTCATCTCCCGGTTTAAGTAACATGGAAGATGAAAAGTGAATGTGAAAAACAGCAAAACATATGATCTGTCCCTGTTACTTGACCCGAGCTGCTTGCAACGTGACAACTGTGTGTTGCGAGACAACGGAACAAAACAGCACTTCTGTTCTGCTCAAGCTACACAAGTATATGGAATAGTCACGTATACTGTGACGAAATACAAGGTAGTGTGCACAGATTACAGTAAAGTTGTTCGAATAGCCAGAAGAATTCATAGAACGGCTTTTTGCCGAAATCGGAAAAATTGGCCTACTTTTGATGCGAACTCATGGATTTCCACGAATACAATGAAAAACTGGCTTTGTTGGATAGTCACAACTATCTGCCGTGTGTGTATGTGCACTTCGTCACAACACGTTCACACGTGACCATGTTGACTAGCAGTATAGCCCACATTGATGGTTTTTTAAGCATAACCGGTACCTACCTCTGAATACATACCAATCTCTTGCTTTTAAATAGCCAGGTTTATGCTAAACCACTCTATCACCCTATGACAGGTAACCAAACTATACCAACCTTAACAACCAAACTGAGTTGCACGGTTCGCTTTCCCAAAAAAACTGGTTAAACCAACTCACTAGAGATCAAACACATTCCTAAACATTCCCCACTTTTCCAAAAGTACAGACCAACTCATACAAACGCTTGAAACCAGCCATAAAGTCTGTAAAATCATAAAATATACAAAAAAATCCCCGAGAAAAAAGAAAAACTGACTTTTTATCAAGCGTTCGGTGAACTGTTTCGTGTCTCCCCGCGGAGCTACTTGATTGTTCGAATTAGCCACTGCGTCTGCAAATATTATACAATTAGCATATTAATAGGCTAATTAAATAACGAGACTATTCTTCCAACTTCCTTCATTTTTCTTCGGATTAGCTAATATCGATTCAGATGATTGTAATGAGCTATGTTCTGCAGTGGCAACTGAGAGCAGAACTACAAAGTACAATATAGATCATCATGAAAAGGTATAAAGAAGGCCTACGTTTTCAGGAACTTTTCAAAAACACGAACATTACTCGTTACTAACAAAACTATAGTTTGACTAGTCTTCGAGCAAAAAACGAAAGTCAGCCTTTTGAAACAAAGACCAATATCTCATTATAAAAATTAATCAAATATAATGATCCTATAGTTTTCTTTTTCACACTACTACAATCTAATCTAACTGTTGTATGTATGCAACAACTACAACTGCATCACGTATGCAACCATGTACAAAGCTTGAAGAATCAAGAAATGCAACTAATACGAGCCTGAACTAAACTTTTACAAATCGATCGAAATATGCCTCGAAACGAAAATAACTAAATAAACAAATTAAATTGTAACATACCTTGTGTGGCTGAAGTTGATGCCATCGAATAAAAAGTAGAGGGAGAAGTGGAATAAAAGTAGCAACTTCAGCTGAGAATAACCCGTGGGAAAACGAGGGAAGCAGAGACGCAGATCACTTCTGCATAACAGGGGTCAGACGACAGAGAAACAGAGACCGACTGAAAGGGGGAAAGATGAATCATATGGAAATACATGAAGATATAACGAGAAACTGGACTACAAACACATCAGATGAACAGAATAATATAAAGAGAGAAGATAAACTGAAAAAGAATGAGGGGTGAACACGAATGAAAATGGCAAAACACGAAAAATATACAGAGAAACTAAGAAAAGAAGAGAAAAGAGAGAAAGAGAAGGGAGAGATGAATCTTTATTAAAATTGAAAGGTTACAACGATGTAACTTTACAATTTAAATGCAAAACTCCCGAAAACAAGCTGCGAATGTTCACAATAGACGGCCTATTGACAAAATCAATAGGAGCGATGGAAAGTGGTACAAATAGAAGAAAACAAGACTAATGGACTAACCATCGCAACTGATAAGCACAACGGTACTTTGGTAGGAATATAGATTGAAAGAGGAAAAGGGGAGAAAGAGAGAGAGAGAGAGAAAATAACTAAAGAAAAATGTAACTAAATAACTAAACAAATGAAGTTTCCCATAAGTAATGAGTTACTTATTCCTATGAATAAAAAAGAAAAAGAGAGAAAGAGAGATGAAATTGCGAAAAACGAGGAGAGAGTGTGTCCGAGACGAGAGGGTGGGAGAGAGCGAGAGAAATAGAGGGTGGATAAATGGCGGTCGATAGTGAACAGCGCGGGCGCCGGCTGTAATAAGTTAATCGAAATCGATCCCCCTCTCTCTGTCTCTCTCTCTTTTTCTCTGTCGTCTCTCACTCTCTCGCCGGCTGGGCCTCTTCTGGCATGGATGAATAGCCAATGGATAAACGCTTCCCGGGTCTACAAGTAGAGCATAGATAGAAAGATAGACAGATGGATATAGACAGATTACTAGTGGAAAACATACAACGTCAACTCTCACTATCTCATCTTCTCAAGAGAAGAGTTTGACCAAATGCATATAAGAAAAGTAAGGGTCGTGACTTACTAACTAACGAATTTCATACAAAATGAATGCTTATTTGACATTTTCCGTGAAACGTCTAGTTTAGAGAGGTGGCACAAAAAAAATGTTGGCTAGTCACGGTGTTAAACGTCGTCCTCCATTAGAAAAAATGCTTGAAAACCTCGAAATATTGAAGTGAACCAATAAAGCAACACGTTCCATGTACGAATTCTGAGTTTGCAGCGAAATGCGTATATCAGCGAAAATTGGCCAACCTGTGAAAGATGCTTATCGATTGAGCTCACATTCTAGATACAACAGCCGCTCAATCAATAATCCCGTTATATGTACTTTAGTAAAGTTGCATCATGAGAAGGTTAAATTTAAAAAGGGTGCTGTTGAAAATAGTCACACCGTACTAGTCCATGAGTATAGCTAAGCATGATACTAAGAACTTGTCACTGACAAATGTCTGCGTCTCTCCGCCACTGTACTATTTCTCCCATCTCTAACCACTTATCCGAATGACTATCTTCTAATCTGTCAGATAGGAAAGATCATACTCTTAGCTGATTGCTACTAATGGCTACACCCTCTCCGAGATACGATTTCACGCCACACAATTCACACGCCACAGAATACAAGGAAACTGTGGTATACTACAAGTAAACACGGATTACATTTGCAAATCAATTTTTTCTGCGTGTTGTGGCGTTTTGTGGAACTGAGTTCTAGTGAAAGAAGGAAGCTCGCTTTTTTTGAAAAGAAAAACTGCGGAAAGACTGCTTTGACGGAAGAACTAGAGGTAGAGGTAGTCTAATAGTTTACCTTCGAGCTAGTTTGAAACGAATGATACCTCAATCCAGTAGACGTTTGCGGCAGGTGTATATTACATATTTATGGAACTTAATTCAGCTTATACACTCATGCCATCTGAATTTCGAGACCCTCACGTAACGATCATAGAACGGGCCGAAACAATGAATCATGTTTCTTAACACGGCTAAATAGCGAAATATTAAAAACGGGTGTCTTTGCTGGGAAACCTGAGACAAATGTTCGATCTAAACACATTCAATCATGATGATTTCATAGCAAAAACCTCTTTATTTTCATATTTTGAATGAAGAAAGTATTAAACATTCCTCAAACATTTTTGACTCGGTTATTGACAGTGAGAAACTGACAGTTGTCACACAATTTTGGAAAGAAATCTGCGGGAATAGACGAGCGTCATTCCTTCAGTGCAAAAACAGGTCACGTAAAAAAGACCGGGAACCCACTTAAACATGAAATTGAGATATCAACATACTTCTTACACCAAGAAGTATTTTTTTTTAATGAAACTTGTTATTTAAAAAGGATACCTAATCCTCGACGATTTTGCATCGAAACACTTAGAATGTTGCGAATCGGCCAATAAACAGCTCGTTTTCTGACAACTTCTGATTATTTAGGTAACTTTGTTGAAGTACGGATATCATATAGGATAGTTCCTGTTTAGAAGGGGGTTATAGGAAGAGGTCACGCCCCCTATAGATAGAAACAGAAGATGGGGTGGAATTGGTGGAAAACACATGTTGGGAGTTGCGAAGGCAAAGCGAATGAGAGAAGGGAAAGAGTGTGAGAGAGAGTGGAGAGAGATAGAGATAGAGATAGAGAGGAGAGAAATGACAGGAGCGAGATGTGTGAGGGAGAGAGACATAGGATGAGAGAGAGAAAAGAGAGAAAGCTACAGAGATAGAGATAAAAAGACAGAGAGATAAAGAGAGAAGAGCGGGAAAGAGAGAGGAGCGGGAAAGAGAGAGAGTGGAAAGGAGAGAGAGAGAGTGGAAAAATATGAAAAATAGTATGAGAAGGCTGTGAAATAACTACCCACCCGAGGCGGCCACTTCAAGGCAACGAAAGACTAGCCCGAGAAGAACAGCTGTACATCGATAGGGGGCAGATACTTGTGCAGAATGACCGCGTATGTTTGGCAACTGATTTCTATTTTGTTGATTTTACGTGTAACTGTGTAAAAACGTAATTGGCCTTGCCTAAGAGGTGAGAAAAGCGCTCTAAAAGCAGCAATTCATCAACATTTCATAATGTTTTGGGTAGAAAGAGGCTGTTAGAGGGTTAGAGGTGGGAGAGTTTATTTGAAAATAATTCGAATCTACGTCAGATTTATCTATTGTATCGTGCCAAACTCGAAAAAAGGTTATTTAATGTCCGTGTTTGCTTGTTAGTAGAATTAGTCGTTTTATGTAGCCTTGTGTGTATAAAAGGTTAATGGCAGTCAATACCAGAAGCCTTGATAGGAAGGGAATGAATAACCCACAACTGATAACATTCAGCCGCCAGCCGCCTATAAATTCCAACGAAACTGCAAATTACCTCCTCGTTTATTGCCAGTCATTAAAGGTAGGCCAGGCCGATTGGAAACGGAGTAGAACGGTGCAAAAAATGTAGTTTAATGGTGAAACTTTATTTTTTTTCGTTTTTCTTCACTTTTTCAAACTGTTCAAACAGTACGTTCAAACTTAATCTTACAAATCAGTAGGTGGCCTGTTCCTTGAAACCATGCTCACTACATACACAGAGTTTAACGACACGAATCACATGAAACTGGCAAATACCAGGTTCTTTTTGTGTTTTGAGGTCGAATTTGTGCCCATCTAACATGGCCCATTTGCCCTTCATTTCTATGCTAAATGCCCAATATGAGATGTGAACCAAGAAAGAAGGAACAGCCAAAACGCATACAAAGAAGGGAAGTAGTAGGTGAAATACCGTATGAAATTCTCTTTCCTCTCTTGTTATTCACTCTCATGTTGGTTATTTTGGATCAGACACGGTCGAGAATACTCCCAATGTTAACTGATCTGTTTGTGTCGTGGGAACCTTTCAAAATTCCATAGTTTTGCTTTAAAAAGAGCGCTTTTCTCTGGTTTGGTAGAACATTACCCCACTTTGTAAATTTTTATGTCTATCTATATAGGCGGGCTTCTCAAAGTCGGTTCATTTATCGAAGGGGCAAATAATAGCCCCCTATAAATAGTATAAAAGGCACAAATCACCGTGTGAACGGTGTTTAGAGACGGAAATCCCCACGATTTGCAGAGCGCATTTGGGCGCAAATCCGGTGACTTTGATTTCAGTGGCAAATGGGGAAAAGACATCAAAACAAGTGGAAACAAAACAAATTCATAGGAGTTGCGTAAAACTTCCTTTCGGGTTGACTAACCAGCCGTTTAGAAATCGTAAAAATTGCTAATAAAGGGTTGAGTAACCAGAAAACTCAGGTTACAAGTTATGAGACGGGTCAATTGAAATCCACAAACTTATAGTACTTATGTATACTGAAGAACGCTCAAATCTCCTAATTTTAGGAGTAGAATGTTATTTTATAACTTTTCAATAGATTTATGTTTGTGTTCGAAATTGAAGCTGTGAAGTGAGTTTGCTAATATATATTTGCAAACTTACTTAGTAACTTAGAGTATAAAATTGTAATCAATGACTAGTTCCGAATTAACACGACACACGTTACTGCTCGAGCAAATAGCTTATAAACAAACCAGTAATGAATGTAAATATTACTGCTCTACCTTATCTGAGTAGTGGTAACCTATCGGTAACCTGGAATTAAAAACAAATCATATTTCAATCAAACGTAAAATGTAATTGGGGTCCAACTATTCGACAAGAACAAGAGGGAGTTCGTGTTTAGTCTTAAACGCGTAAAACTGATGATTTTGCCTCAAAAATAAACAATTTCTTTGTTTCCGTCGAGAAAGCAGCCCGTTTATCTATTACTTCTGAATATTCGGCCAACTGTACTAGTATACGAAAATAGGTACAAAAATACATTCGCCGGATGGAGGTAGTTAGTTGGTAGTATGCAGTTGGAATGAAAAACCCAGGTTTTATTGTGTAATTGTGTTCAACAGGTCTGGCTCTATGTTACTTATGAATTTCACACAGACTTTAGTTTTAACAGTAACCGACTCAGGTAACTTCAAAAGGAGTCACCAAAACTAAGCAGGTTACAACAACTCGGTAAGATAAGATAAGTAGGCCCAAAGAGCTGTTTGCCGGATGAAGTTGGTAGTATGCGGTTGGAACTGCGGGGCAGTTTGAGAGAAGAAAGACGCTTGGGAAGAGGATGTGCTGGGGGCAGTGTAAAACGACACAGCCAATGCACCAAGCATCATCGGCTATTATAGAAAGAGAACACCTCTCTCTTTTCTTCTCTCTAATCCTCTTTCATTCTCCATCTCCCTACCACTTCTTTCTGCTCCGTTTATCTCAGATCTCTCTCTCCTTTGTTCTTCTCTGAGACTCTCCCCCAAGTAACTCCCTCTCTATTTCTCTGCGTATCTCCTCTGCCTCAGTTCCTTTCTTGGAATTGAATTGAACCAGAAATGATCGACATCAAACATGCATATCAGCAGCAACCCCAATTCGAGGCACAGACTGGCACTCAAAATACGGGCGCCAAATGGCTAGTAAACTGACCGATGTAATGTATTAAACTCTACAAATAACGACTCCATCTTCAACCTCCAAAACTGTTATTGTTCGAGAAAACGGAAAAAAGTTCGATAGGTAACGTGTGAAGACCAATAATGATCCCACTCAAAAACAGTTCGAATATGACGTCTACTCACAACTCACTTTGACTGCCTTTTTCCGTGAAACATTGAAGTGCGTGACGGGATGAAGGGATTCGGCAAATCCGTGCTTCCGCGTGTCTTCTTTGGTTAATCGAGCGATTACACTGAGATGTGCCCAGCGGCCATGTTATTTGTTATACGTGTGTTGTTCGACAAAAACGAGATATTGATTAATTGGGTGGGTCATAAAAAGGGGAGAATCGCGGCCCGCGTTACTTATCGCATGACAGAAAGAAGCACAATGAATGCACATGTAGCCCCGGAGTTACAGCGGGATTCAACCAAACATCAACATCGCCCAAAATAATTGGAAGCCTGACTAGTAGGTAGAAAAGAGACCATTTTCAGAGTGAAATACAAAAAAATGTGTTTTATTTTATTATTTAGACCACTGGAGTATGCCTAAGATAGTTCACAGGCAGTGAGCTCCAACTGCTGTTCAAATCGAGACCAGATTGGATTGAAGGGAAGGTCGTAACTGTTCCAGCTATTCAAAATTTACTCATAGAAATCAAAATAGGCATGGTTTTGATCTTGAATACTTCAAACACAGATTGTGCATATGTGAATACCAACCCTTCCTAGTAATAGCTTAAAACTCAGTTTAAAAGCCACATATAGTCTGAAACATCATGAAACACCCATTTTGCAAAAAGAACACAATCCAGAATTTTAATTTGAGTTTTTTGCAGTGAAACTGCGTGCAGATTGGTGGAGTCGGAATGAAAATCCGTAAAAAGTGCGGGGATTCTCGAAAGCGGGAGTGAGGGGGGAAATTGAACATAGCTGCCTAGCAACTGAAAGCTTAGGGCCTAGAAAAACACAAAGTACTTCATGCATTTCGAATATCCTTGAGAGGGAGGCGGAAAGGTTAGCAAATCTAGACCTGTCACATAGTCTAAATCGTTCTTACGTACAATGCTACAGTATTCAGTGCTAATGGGAGAAATCTAATAAAAACACCGTATTGCACAACGCACCCTCACAGCACAATGCAAATGAGTTTGTTGAGCTCGAAAACTTGTCTCATGTGAATTCTCTCAAATATGAACGAGTTTTTGTATTGAGTAAAAAAAGAAGCATTGATATACCTGATTGTACAAAAATGATGGAACATTTCTAAATGGGTAGATCATAAGGTCATATTCGTGTCTAACGGAATTAGAGCAGCGAATCATCCAGACTGCACTTGGAGGCAGATAACAGCTTGGCATGCGAAGCCGGAAAATCAATACTCGACACTATCTCTGATGAGGGTTTTCGAGAACTACTTATGATTGATGATGATTCTAGGCGGAATAAACCATCATAACTATAATCGAATTAGTACAGCCATGACTAAATACGGAGAGAAGACCGGAAGGTTGAACATGTGAACCTCCGCAATGTTTTGAGATGGTTTCCTGGTTTATTTACTGAACAACTGAGGTAATCTGCATACAACATTTCCACAGGCATGTCTTCTAATATTGGCTAGTGCTCGAGAAAGGAATGACAAAATGGGCAATAATCCAATAATATTGTCCAAATAGTCAAAATAAATAGAATTCAAGAAAATTTGACTACTTTGTATGCAAAGCTAAAATATTTGCGTTTTAATACAGAAACGGCATCACTTTTAATAGTGAGTGCTTTTCTGGAAGAAAAAAAAGAGAATCGTTGGCGTTGCTGAAGGCTGAAGGTGCAAAACCAAAACAACCTGCATTGAAGATTGGAGGCAGACGTAGTTGTTTACACAAAATGTCTATAATAACTGGTCACATGAGCACACTGTTCCGCCAACAGAATGATCTTTCAAGTTGTAACGAAAACGAAACGAAAACACAACAACAAAGTTCGTTTCTGCGGAACCTTGGCAAATCTGTGTTTTTGCCCACATGTATGGAACTTGAGACTTGAGAGTAATAAAATACTGGGAATTTTTGAGAAAAGTAACATCTCTAACAAAAGTGTGAATTTTAAGCACAAAAAAATTAAAACGACGTGTTCCACGAAACGCTAAAAGTTTGACATCAGCCTCTTGAATCATATATGTGAATTACCATCTGAATTGTACGCAACTTCCTGAGATAAAATCATTAATCATAAATATTCAAGAAACAGGCTGAATTTCAGTATTTTAATTAAAAAGGCTTTGAGGAATAGCTTTCCGGTGTGAAGATAGTTTTATTTGTCGGTTACAAGTGGGTACACGAAAGTAAAGGCAAAACACCGGTTACGAGTGCTTTTGTATTGTTCGACCAAACATTAAGTATTGCAAGATGAGTGAAACCTTTGAACTTTCTTAATACCAAGTTACCAAGTTGGGCGGCAAAAAGCTGAGACGCCAGACTAAAGTTATAGAAGAAATGAGCTATGAAAATAAATTATCAAACCAATTCAAGGTAACAACAGTGTTTCAAGCTTCGAAACAAATTTTTGCAGTCTGAACACGCATAGCAAAGAGCCTGAATGGTTTTGTGAGTAATGCAGACAACTATCGTTAAGTTAGGTATATAGGTATCAGGTTTAAAACACGCCCAATTTCATGAACACAAGAATGCTCAAAAATATATTCATGTAAGCAAAACGTTTCATTATTTGTGGAGCGAAGTTAAACATTAGTGAACTATTTTCTGCCAGCTTTACGTCATTTGGAGAGAAAACAAATGCTAACGATTTGAAACTAGCTTTTTCTAAGAATTTGCCTAGTGAATTCGGACAGACAGTGAGTGATATAATCAATAGGGGGTGTTTGTTATTTTCGATAAAAACCATGTAATTTTACGAATCTGTAATGAGAAATGGACTACTTTTTGTCAGATAGTCACACCTTACTGGTGAATTCGGACAGACAGTGAGTGATATAATCGATAGGGGGTGTTTGTCAATAGCTGGGGGAGTTGAGGGCGAATGCAGGAGGGCGAGAGGCCCGCGAGAGAAGCTGGCCCGGCCTCAAATAATCGATAACGGGGGACACCCACAACCGGGGGCTGAAAGGGGAGAGCAATGAATGAGATATAGGATAAATGGAGCCAACTGAGTGAGTTTTTAGGTAACCTAGTCTTTTTAGGTTACCTGAGTAGGTAACCGGGCAGTAACCGGAAACTAAACTACATGAATAGAAGTAGTCGAACACTTCCATCACCTATGAGGGTGAAGGTTCGTATTGAGAGTAGTTGCATCTGTAGGCGAGTGAGAGGAAATACTGAAAGTCGACTTCGGATGTCTAGGATTCCAAATTGTTCCAGAACGGGTGATGAACATCGGTCTCAAAGCGGTCGATTCCCAGGCGTCTAGCACCGAAAGGCGATTGTATTGAAAACACAAGATGACTCACTTGGGCGAACAATAATCAGCGAGGAGGCAGTTTCCATCCAGCTCACCACAAAGCTGGTGGATGGGTCGGATCAAGGAGTAATTCAGAAGTTTCGACGACAAAGAATAGAAGAAGAAGAAAACGTGCTTAAAATCAAGATACCAATAAGAAAACGTGCACATCTGCTCGAAGATTCAACATACAGCAGACAATACTAAAGATAACGAGACGTGTGATGCAATGACACCCTCCAGATTATTAAAACGACCTCGCCTTTGGAAACAAGATGGATTCGTAACGACAACTTTAGCACAAACTATCCATTTTGAATGAAAAACCGCAGATGATTTTTTTATTATTTTATCTGACCTCAATCTTTAAAGGACGATTGCGGTTACGGTATTTATTGACCGTGGGGCGCGCCAAGCGCTGGAGCAGGGCTGCAATGACAACTGACACAATTTCCAGCTTGAAAAAAGGAGAAAAATGTGAGAGAGAGGAAAAGAGAGATAAGAGATAAAGAGAGACAGGGATTGAAGAGAGAAAAGAGAAGGGAATATACAAGAGAAGAAACAAAAAAATCTTTTTGTCGTGAGAAGAATGTTCCAGAAGACAACTTACTTCAAGATTTTAGATCACTAAACGTTTTTAATCACTATAATTGACTGAACAGCCGATCCCACAGTCATCTAGACTTCGCAAGCTGCAAAAGTGTTTGGAAAACACGTAGAGGTCACGCATGTTGAGAGAGATGCAGACAAGTTTCCGTATCATGATGAATGAATGATAATAGTTTTGTGGAATCTCAGAGCTCCGCATTATTTAGAGGTAAAGAAAATGTTTTCAAAGTGAATGCAGCTTTAGTGCATTTCATCCCTATTCCCTACGCAGAGTCCTGTAGTATTCAGTTGATCTCTCGGGAAAATTGGAGTATCGCCCCCCACTTTAGTTGGGTCGTCCCCCCCCCCCTAGCACTTCAACCCCCCACCCAAGCTTAAACCTGAAAATCTAGGAGAGGGGGGGGGGGGGGGCGGTCAAAAATCAACTTCGACATTTACTATTTACCCTCGTGGTACTATTACCTATTGAAATCCTAGAAAAATTGCGCGAAGGTGGGGGGTATTTGGTAAATGGGTGGGGGGACATTGTACATCTTCGACAATGAACAATCACCCCCCACAATACAAAATGGGGGGTGATAGTACATACCCGGAACTGATGAACAATCACCCCCCCCCCCCCACTTTCAACCGAAGCCTGCAGAAAATAAGCATGGTGTATAATCGCCCCCAAAGGTGGGGGGGGGGGGGGGGGGGCGATTGTAGTACGAGCCCTTTTCAACCCAATTTCGACCAGGGTGGAGGGGGGGGGCAATTGTAAACTACTCCCACACTGTTGAATTCATTTTCGATGTAGAGGTGTTTTTGGAACACATTTTCAAAGAAGAGTGCACAGAAATCGCTGCACGCAGGCCTGATAGAACAGTACTCGTTGTGCTGTGTTTATAGTTTGACGCCGTCCCGTTTCTCTCGAAATTGGTCGCAATTCATCCGGATCAAACTACAAAGTGCTCTTCTAAGCTAAATTTCAGGACATGGGTCGTTGCTTTACTGTAACACAACGTTGCATACAGGAATTGTTGCAATACTGTTCTGTTCTGTTCACTACAGTATTTAATTTTCCAATCTCATTGCAAAGGTGAAATACAGTTATTTTCCAGCGATACAGTTATTAACCGAACATACACAAGCATGACAAATAAATACCGTGTTTCAACGAATGTGCCGTTTGAACGAAATTGTTCGGTTCCTGAACTGTTTCGACTAAACGACTTTTCGTAAAATACAGAGCGTGTTCTAAGATTTGTCCCATCCAGCCGTGTTACTAGTTCGACCCCGCCCCCCTCGGTTGAAATTAGTATATTACGGCTCCAAATCAATCTACAAGCCGACATGGTTTGGACAAATTTCTTCCCGAACCGAAATCGAACCTATTCTTCCCGAACCAGTTGGTTTGGTCAAAAAACCGAACCACTTGGATACAAATCGACAGGAAATCGAACCAAACCCCAACAAACGTTACGTAGCCGACCCAACTCAGCATTTATCAGTTGAATCGGTTTTATCTTTGTTAGCCTAAATTTGGTTCGTTTGTGAACGAACCAGCTGGTTCTGGATAAATCGGTTCGAATTCGGTTCGGGAAAAGTCGGTTCGGGAAGAAGTTCACCCATGGTTTGAGATCAAACGAGGTCAGACTACAAAACGACCTCCCCCCCCCCCTAGTGTTATTTGTCCCATTTGCCAGTAATATTGCCCCATAAATATCTGGTTGCGGAGTATTTCAATTTCCTGCACGCAATTCGTAATTGAATACCAAGTGCGAAGAATTAAGGTGCCGCTGCTAGAGAGATAGAGTAGCAAAATGGGAGAACCGGTGAATTCTCTATCTAACCGGGGTTTGTACGGTAACCGGAGTTTAGGTTTGGGTTATAGTCTGTTCCACGCACTTATAACCCTCTACAGTAATCTTCGAGAACTTCTAGATCAACGTTTCGTAGTTTGATGTTTTTGGAATGACTTCTATTTTCGCTATTGTGTTTTCTATCTATGCTACCACCAACACTGAAAGTTTGAAACCAAAATAATGATTTATTGTGTAGAAAAAGCCTTCTAAACATGTGACAGATTACTGTATAAGGACATCGATTGGTGAAACGAACTATACCTACTGCTTACCTGTGAGGTAACCTGAAAAAGGGTTACCAAAAAGCCCGGTTAGATGAAGAATTGGCCAAACTGACCTGATAGCAATTTCAGGACAATCTCACCTAGTATAGTCTAGATCATTCCTACGCAGACGCCTACAGTATACATTTGATGGAGAGATAGAGTAGCTGAATAGAACAAAAACAGAGAAAATGGGAACGTCTTTGGGGGATTCGTGGTTTGACCCCCGTTCTGAGGGGGGGGGGTTCAACTCCATAACATGTTCTTGAACTTTGAGGCAGTAGCTGAGCTGATTCAGAAATATAGTGGGTGCCAAATTTATGAATTTCTATCTCTCGCCGGAATCGAACCTGCGAGCAAAAGTTTCGTATCAGGGCGCCAACCACTGCGCTATTAGAAAACGTAACCAGCAAGCTTTGGAATCGAATACACGCTTTCGTACACAGCGGAAAGTGAGATATACAGTACCCTCCCGCCTTTCCGTTGGCGACGACTACATTCGACCTTTTCAACCCAATCTGCGTCTCCTAAACCTTTACATCCCGGGATACGAGTGGAAATGCCTTATTCCGTAGAAAACTGGACGGTAAGGCGTGACGCGAGATAGTGCATAAATCAAAGAGACGCAGGATGGTAAGAAGGCGACCGGATGTTTTAGCCTACGTGATTCGGGAGAAATGTATCGATTTCCGCCCATTTCGCGATTCTTTCCCTCATATCTCCTAGTGAGAATGTATTTAGTTATCCTATTTTCGACCCAAAACACTCATCCGAACCTTCAAATTCAGGTATACTCCGTTTCACCAATCGACTTTCTACAGTAATCTTCCCAATTTTCAAAGACGTTTCTCTAACGAACAAACAGACTTTTAGATTCGAACCGTTTGCTATGCTTGTAGTAGTCCATGTGGAAGACAAACTCGAATAGTTTAAACTACTTGCGATACCTACAAGAGATTAAAATATTACTTGAAAGATTTACAATCTTACTGTAGAGGGCTATTGTTGCGTGAAACAAACTATAGCTCCTAGATTTCAGAGAGGAAAAGTAAACTATAGCATGTAACTTTTCTCGGGACTTCCTAAGGTGGTTTGCAGTATTAGTCGGCTACAAAAAGAGTATATGAATATTAATCATAGGCATATTCAGAGAGAGAGCGGCATGAATATTCACACTACTCAATGCATATTCATCCGAAAGAGATCGATGCAGACTTTGTGGATTAGAAAAAATGGCCAACTATGAAAACGAGTGCAGGTATAGTTCACACCATTTCTACTGAGACTCCTACAGTAACCTTACTAACTTTTCGAAGGCTGTTGTGAAGCTGAAAATGTAGTTCATGAAAATGGCTCTCGTATATTTACTCTACCTGAGAAGTAGAAGGAGATACGAAAATCCTCAACTTCTCCGATCAAAAGTAAGTGAGGAAAACGGCTTGAAAGTTTCGAAGTCCTACCGTAGGAGTCTCAGTAGGAATGGAAGAGACTATAAAACTGGTGAATTCATCAACTAACATTTTTTTTGGTGACCTAACCCCTTTTCGGTTCCGTTCAGGTTACCTGAAAGTCCCCAAAACCAAAGAACTGGTTACTTCTACAACTGGTTAATCCTACGAGCAGTTACACTGGTGTTGAGCCACCCAAATTATTCTGTAGTGAAATTACATGTGAAGACAGAAAATTCATGTAGTCTCCTGCTACCCACAAACACCTTTTTTCAAGTTAATTTGCTTAGGATTGAACTATATTTTTTTCATCAATCATACTACATAGGAAATCTGGGACTACTGGTAAACTCGTAGTAAACTAGTAGTAGTAGTAAAGGAGGAGTACTCTCGTAGTAGAGTAGGGGTATCCTGGTAGAAAACTAGTAGTAAATACGAAGGTCAAATTAAAAAATGCATTTTGGCAGTTTGAAACTATTTTGTTTACGTTACATTATCTCCTCAGAATTTAAATCACATTGAATTGTAGGCATTATAAGCACGTGGACAGTTAGTAGTAACTTACTCGTAGGCTAGTAGTAAACCTGTAGTACTCTAACTAGGCAGAAAAGTGACATTGATAATATGGGAAAATTCATATCGATTTAGTGCTACTATGAAACGGGCTCAAGTATAAGGTTTTTTGTTAGGGCTCGTGGCGCGTTCACGTTATTCCATAGTGAGCGCTGAACAGAGAAGCGCGCCTGTAATCGTATACGATTGTGGCGCGCCCTCAGACATCAGCAGCGTGGCGCAGTGGTGAGTGCCTCGCTTCAGAAGCGAGAGCTCGAGGGTTCGAGTCCCGCATGGTGCAAAACATAGTAAGTAGCAGAGTGGTTCAATAGACAGTCACCCAACTAGTTATAGAAGTTATATATAGTTAAAATTATAATTATTTTTTACTTTTACCACAGATAAACTAGTAGCTGACTACCACCTCTCTAGTAGTTAGGTAGGAGTAGAACTATAGTTTAACTCCTCCCCTACGCCTACATTACTACAAGAAAACTAGTAGTTTACTAGTAGTAGAATAGGGGTGTGGTAGGAGTTCACTAGTAGTTTACTTGTCGTTATAGAATCACTGTGTTGCTGAGTTTAAAAACACTCCGTCGGGCTACTTCTGTTTCTTGGCAAAATGCTCACAATACAGTACATAATTATGGAAACTGAAACTCAAAAAAAACATAATAAGTCTGATAAAAAATGATTCATTGCTCGAGAAATTAACGACAACATACCGAAAGATAAAATATACCGTAACAAAAGGCAAACCCCGTGAGATCCTCACCAGAATGAGACATACAAGAATAACAAATTCCTAAAAAATCCAAAACTAACATGACAATAATTGTAAATTGATTCTACAAAAAATTTCGAGGATTGTGAAAACATTATTTCTAGGATAAAACTATAGTCAAGTTAATAAAGGCAAGGATAATCGATGAAATCAGAAAATAAGGCGGAATTTCCGAGCCGATTCAAGCCTTCTCCTTTCTCTTCTTCTTGCTGAAATAAACTTTATTATGACAGTTCACACGCTTTCGAATAAACTTTCGAATAAGTCCCTTCTACTTAGTACAAAAGTCCCTTCGTAAAACTGTTATTATAATAATAGCTTTATTACACAAAAACCATATACACATGTCATCTGAAAATTATCCACGGAAATAACCTTAGAACCCCAAAGGGATTATTCTATACTTTTCCACTCATAGCTACTATTCTATACTTTTCCACTCATAGCTATTATTTAGAGTGGTTAACGAATTGAATTGGAATTGGAATTGAAAAGAATTGAAAACCAATTCCAAAGAATTGAATTGAATTGGTTTTTTTGTACAACCAATTCCAAAGAATTGAATTGAATTGGTTTTTGTGTAAAGCCAATTCCTTAGAATTGAATTGAATTGGTTTTTTGAATATCAGCAACAATATTTGGAATTGGTTTTTTCAGCGTGAGAAAATTGTTTGTTTTCTGCTGTGTTCTATTCAATCTCAAGGCGGTAGTAGTGTTAATAAACACAAAAACTGTTTTATGAACCGAATTGACAAAAAACTGCATCTAGAATTGAAATTGGAATTGATTTTTTTTTTGAGAATTGGTCGGAATTGAATTGAATTGGTTTTTTGGCGCCGGAAAAGAATTGGAATTGAAATTCGGATACTTTTTGAGAATTGGTTGGAATTGGAATTGAATTGAATTGGTTTTTCGGAATTGGTTAACCACTCTACTATTATTCTATACTTTTCCACTCATAGCTCAATGTACTTAATTTTCTAATAGCGGTCTAATAAAGTTGATTGATTGATTGATTTATTTACATGCAAGTACTGTAGGAGTCTTTTGGAGTACTGTAGGGGTCTCCGTCCGAAAGAAGTCGACTATACCTTTCCATCTTGATGGACACGTATTGCTGTGCGCTGTCCGAGTAGTTGTAGTTGAAGAACAGCTCCTCTCCCTTCTCAATCTTTCGAGCCGCGTAGACACCGACGCGCTGCTCACCGTTCACAATCATTATCTGGAAAGGAAGGAATAGAGGGGGGGGGGGGGTTAAAGTGATAGAACCGGTTTAGCATAATTATCTGGAATCTGCAATGTAGCAGAAATGGAGGAGAGTTAAAGTAATAGAGAAACAAGCGGAAACCAACGCAGCTGAGAAGTAGGGAATTTTTCTGCACTAGTTTTTGAACTAATCACAGGGTTAGCTCTCTCCAAAGCCAAAGCCGGTGTAAATTCCCCCATCCCGTTATATTACCAGTTTTATCTTGTTGCGTTTCGGTAAAAATTCGTTAATTACTACTATCAAGATCAAATTACAACGGTCATTCTCTCCTTCCCATTCGAACTGGTGTCGTAGATTGTACAACATATAAATATATGTATTTCCAATAGTCGTCTACATCACGTTTTCGTGATTAATCCGCTTCAACTGTGAAAATGAGCTACTTCTTTATCCAACCGGAAATTTCGTCCACCGCATAACGAAGACAACGCGTCATAAAACCAGGTTACAAACAGAATCACTAGTTAAAGGGTTACCTGGTTGATTTCAACCCGGTTAATTGTGATTAACTGGCGCGGTTTTAAGAAACACCCGGCTCCGTCTCATGAGAAAAGGTTAGGGTCTTTTAGTGCCCACTAGGGTGATTCCGGCTAAAAAAGCCTAAAAGGACCCTTTTGGCACCGCCAACTCCCTAAAAGGCCCCTTACGTTTGCCCTATGTTGTGGAATTGACCTGAAAATGACCCGTTGCTCACCCTTCCTTCGCAATTCTGGTTATTGTCCTGGTGATTGGCGAATCGGATCAGATTGCCCATTCTCCCCGCATCCAGACACTCATCTTTGTTCAGACCTGCCAATATGTTATTTATACTCTGTTTCACCAATCGATGTCCTTCTACAGTAATCCGCCAAATATTCAGAAGGCTATTTCTAATGATTAACTAATTATTCTGGTTTCAAACTTTCAGAGATTGTAGAAGTGAAGGTGCAGAAGACACTACCAAGACTTGGAGAAAATCTAAAAACAACAACATTCTAAACTTTTCCATGGAAGTTTGAGCATATTACTGTAGAGGGTTATAACTGGGTGGAACAAACTATAACACATTTCAATTCTTCCACATGTCTTTTCTATCACACTCTTCATCAATCGAATATTGACGTTTTACGTGAAAACTAAAACGAATTTTACAACTGTGATGAAATATTTGATTATTTGGCACTTGGCTGGTTGGACGAGAAATCCAGTTCAAAACTGACTTTGCGCAATTTTTGTTTTCGCGTTTATTGAAGGCTTTTCAGCCAAGTTTACCAGTTGTCGAACTAGTTACTAGTAAAACTAGGTGGTCGTTCTTTTACCAGTTTTAGTTTAGTAGAATATATGTTCTACAAACTTTCATAACTCCCTCGCACATAATTTGTGCACGTAAGTAGATTGCGCTTTCAACACACTGTCACAATGTAGTTCAATTATGACTATTCTGTTTAAAGTAGGACGATTATGTGCTCCGATCTCGGCGCGTCAGTCCTTTAAACTGCAATGGAAAAATGTATTGCAGTTTAAAGGACTGACGCGCCGAGATCGGAGCACATAATCGTCATTCTTTAATAATCTATGCGCAATGAACATTTTTTTGCGAATTTGCTGGAGAAATCGTCTTATTTTCGACTGAAACTGACCAAAAACATAGCTGAGATTGAGTTTATCGTAGATGCGGCCGCGTCTCTCAGCCTCCAACTGCGAAATAACCTCCCCAGTGTACTCGGAAATCAATTCGCCCTGAAAATATTATTAGCGGTCTATTTTATTTTATTTATTATGTATTTACATTAATATTTAAACTCGAACTGCCAACCTTTTCAACTTCTTCATCGACGAAACAGCCGTAACCAGCGATGCAAGACGTTCCCACCTGGAATATAAATAAACCTCACTACAACAACAAAAAACACAACAGTACATTTCTAGAAATGGCATGGCGAATTCTTCATTTAACCCGGTATTTCGTTAACCCTAGCCGCTAACCATTAACCGGGTTAGGTTAACCCTTTTGTTAACCACTTGGTAACCCTAAATTTGCCCCAAAACACATTGTAAAAGACGGTTAACAAGTGGTTAACAAAATGGTTAACCAGGTAACCCGGTTGAGGTTACCTGGTAGGGTTAACGAAATACCGGGTTACTTGTGGAATTGGCCAGAAAGCATTTAAAAACAGTGAAAACTTGTCGGAACATCACCATGTCACTGAGGAGTAGAGTACAATCAAACCGTGCTATCGAAACTCTAAAAGCTTGCGGGATAGGAATAAGAGCCTTGAAATAGTGTGCGCAGCGAGAGTGCAGAGAAGCTTTCACAAATATCATGAACAACGCGACGGATAAGGGCCTCTTTATACCTTTTTTGTCGGCGGCAGATACATTAGAGCGAAGTATGATCATTGTGTGCCACACATACGGTGCACGATCGATAACCATAGTTTGTTCGATGTATCTGTCGCAAATTAATACAGTATAAACAAGTGGGATAGAATCCTAAGGCAAGGTAAGTGGATATTCAGTGAGTGGGCGACGACTAGCTTGAACACTGTTGGCGAATGTCTCATATCAAAACGATACGCTGTACCGATGAATTTTCTCCACCTTTGCACAACCTCATATTGAAAGGTGTACTTAGGTCTGAATTGTGGTTTTACGTTTACGGGTCGCTCACTCGTCCAGTGGCGGTGAATTCTATATCTAACCCGCTTTTTAGGTAACCTAACCCTTTTTTCAGGGCCAATAGGAAAGGGGACGAGGGTGATAGGGGACGAGGGGGGGACGAGGGTGAAAGGGGACGGGGGGTATGGCAAAGGGGACGAGGGCTGAGGCAAAGGGGACGAGGGATAAGGCAAGAAAACACTCTTTGGTATCGTAGAAAGGGGAAAAGATGAATCAATAATAAAGATACAGAACAAGAAAAGTATTATGGAGTAATCGGAAACTAAATTTGACTAGATTTTTCTCTAATTATCAATTCACCCCTCGTCCCCTTTACCTCAGCCCTCGTCCCCTTTGCCATACCCCCCGTCCCCTTTCACCCCCGTCCCCTTTCACCCTCGTCCCCTTTCCTATTCACCTTTTTTCAGGTTACTTCGGTGGTAACCTGAAAGTAACCTGAAACCAAAAACAGGTTACCCTCAAATTTGGCTGGAAAACTCGTTTTTATTGTTATTTTTGATGGTAACCCGATTTTGGTTTGAGGTTACTTACGCAAGTATCCTGAAAAAGCTTACCAAAAAAGGGTTAGGTTACCTGAAAACCGGGTTAGTTGTAGAATTGGCCGGCAAATTGGTATCTTTCAAGCTGCGGGTAGCTTTCGTGGATAGTTAGTAAGAGTTATAAGAATTTTTTTGATCGAAAAAGACTGAAACCGCCCTTTTAGTCTGCCCTGCTGTCTTTGTAGTTTGATCTTTGTGCTTTTGGGCGTAACTCGAAAATACTGCGGCGGTTTAATAGGTCATTCTCATAGTACAGTTACCGACAGAAGTTAAACAAGAGAAACATAATTGAAACATAATGGGAAATCTACAAAAACTAGTATAACAGACTCGAATAATCTTCTGTAGATGGCACTGGAGGCCGATGTTGTGACAGATTTTGGCGGGACCTCCATTCTCTGAAACCGGAGGGATTATTGAGACAGGAAAAAAAACGTTGTGAGTTCAGCTCATTCATTTCAATCCGAATGAAATTGCAAATTTGTCATTGTCGTCTTTTTACCTTAGTTCTCAGTAGAACTTTCAAAGTGTTTGATTATTTCTGATATTTCCAGGTAGGGATCTTTCCAGTTTTAACCAAGTTTACCGTTTACCATTACGTGAACGTCTCAACCTCTTTTAACCGATTAAATATATTTCAGTCCACTTTTTATTCATTTTCACACGAACAGTTCCAAGTCATGCTTACATAGTTGTGAAAAGACACACAAACTGGACTTCATTTTGCTCCAGTTCTTCATGTAATCTTGCGTGAACCTTTTCCACTCCGTCTTATACCATTTGTTTGTTTGTTTACTCTCTTGTTTATTGGTAAACAACCTTTGTTGTTCGCTTCTTCCGTAGCCACCACAGGGTCGGAACCGCAAGAGAGACAGGTATCCGGGTCACATTCCCATCTGGCCAGGAAACAGGGACAGGCGTTCGTGTGGCACATTCCTGGAGGAAGATAGTTATAGGTATATAGTCTGTTTCACGAAACATTAGCCCTTTACAGTAAGATTATAAAACTTTTAAGTGATTTCATCATATCTTGTAGATGTTGTACATAGTTTAAACTTTGTGATTTCGTTTTCCACTTTGGGTACTACAAGCATATAAACAGTGAATCTTAGATTCTGTTTGTTGACTAGATAAATGCGTTTGAATTTTCGAAAGATTACTGTAGAAAGTCATCGATTGGTGAAACGAACTATAGGTAATACATATACAAAGTAATTGAGTAATTAGCCAATTAAGTTATAGGAACCAGATTCAGGGATTATCTTCGTTCGTTGTTAAAGAACATTAACGACTTTAAGAAGTTGTGAATCGAAGTAATTACTCGAAAACATTACCTTCGTGACGGAACATAGGAAAATACGTGTGACATAGCCAAGTAATTCACCGAACCGATCGGAAATGTTTTTCTATTTAAACACAGTATTTTATGCTGCTATTGGTTCTGATTTTCAATTAATGTCTGGTCATCAAAATTGTTCACTTAAACAATTAAGTGACATCTTTCTCTGTTCAAGAACGAAGTGTGATTTACAATATAAAAAAATAAGACGCTTTGTAATGTTGAATTTATATTTTAGTCTATAACAGATAAGATTGCTACGGATGCTTTTTTTTTATGTGTTATATAGTGAAAGTATTACCTGGTTGACAGGCACAACCCGGGAACTTTCGAATGCACGAATCATCGCATCTGGAAGAAAATAACCATCTAGAAGACAATTTCGGAACACATAGATAAACAACAAAGATGTCTAAAACGAAAAAGTTCTATTTATTGATAAAAGAGAAGTAATCGACGTTTCACAAATTGGAAATGTTGAAGTGTACCAAACTCAGAACTGTCACATCACAGAGTACAAGAGTGCCGTCGTCAAAGAAAATGAATGCAGTGAGAGGGAGACAGTAAAGAGATGGCATAGAGCCATGAAGAGACAAAAAAGAGAAGGGTGAGATAGAGCGAAAGAGAGAGGTCAGAGATAGACAGAGAGATAGAGACAGAGAGAGGGGAATAGGTAAGAGAGATAGAGAAAGAGAGAGGGGAAGAGAGGGGAATAGGTGAGAGAGATAGAGAAAGAGAGAGGGGGAGAAAGGGGAATAGGTAAGAGAGATAGAGAAATAGAGAGGGGAAGAGAGGGGAATAGGTAAGAGAGATAGAGAAAGAGAGAGGGGAAGAGATGAGAATAGGTAAGAGAGATAGAGAAAGAGAGGGGGAATAGGTGAGAGAGAATAAAAGATACCAACTTGCAGAACTTTGTGCATGTGGTATTCTCGGTGCGACAAACGCAATCCGGGTCACTGACACAGGGTCCCTCATGCACGCAGGCCACCTTCTTCACCTCGTTGTCTATCTGGCAAAAGTAGGTTTTAACGAGTGCAAAAAAAAATAAAAAGGTGAATAAAATACAACAAATAACCGAGAAACCACTTTTATAGAGTTGCGTTATCGCGAATTTACCTATAAGAATGTTTCCCCAAAGCTCATTTTTCTTGTAAGCATCGAGCAGAGAAAACCTGACTTTTCAATGTTGACGTAGAAAAAACTGAATGACAATACCTTCGATAAAATCGTCTTAAACTTCTTGTAGCGCTCCCTTATGGTCCTGAAATAGATACAAATAAACTATAATCACTAAAACAAAAGCAAGCAAAACTGAATTCGCTCAACGTTGCTAGTGGCATATTTAATGATTTAGGGACAACGGGAGACAGAATAGGCAACTCTGTTTTCATTAGTCTTTTTCTCTAAAGTTTAAATTTAAATACAAAACATCGATTACCTTGAAGATAAGAGTACGACTTGTTTTCTACGTGATCATTCACGTCAGTCAAAAACGTGACTGTTAGCTATTTGAGTAGCGGTCTATGTACTACGCAATCCTGATGGTTAATTTTCTTGTGTTTGTAAAACATAGGAAATATAACAATATCATCATAACCTCAACCTGATTTGGGCTAGTGAAATTTCGCTCAAATAGCTCACCCAGCTACTTGAGCTTACCACAAACAGATATAGATTGAAGTACAACAAAATAACAATTACTAACAAATTCTTCGGTTTCGAAGTATCCGTAGTGTGGGTGTTCGAGACTTCGCAAGCCATCCGGTACCACTGAAAACACGCTAATTCACTCAAATGTTCCTGCACATCTATTTATACTAAAAATAAAAACTTTGAAAACTGCACGTTTTCGTTGTTATCGATGTCGCTCCTAGCTCTTTTCGCTGTTTCGTCAATTCTTTGTTTTTCAGGATAAACATATGTTATGATATAATAAAATCATCTTCATAGGGTCCGTTCTTTCGGGACCAAGCCGATACGGTGTATGGTCTTTTCCGCTGTGTTTGTAGTTTAATCCCGTTGCTTTTCCGTTCAAAACCGGAGATTATCGGATAAATCGAGATCAAACTAAAAAGATGACTTAATCACCCCCGGTGAATTCTATATTTAACCGGGTTTTCAGGTAACCTAACCCTATTTTGGTAACCTATTTTTCAGGTTATCTCAGTAGGTAACCGACCGGTTACTAACCTAAAACGAAAAACCGGTTACCTGTTTTTCTAACGCAAAATGTGGTTTTTACCGTTAGTTTGAATGGTAACCGGATTTTAGTTTCAGGTTACTTCCAGGTTACCAAAAAAGAGTTAGATTACCGGAAAACCCGGTTAGTTGTAGAATTGGCCTCACACGACGCGACAATAGGGAATTCATTACTTTCGAACCTTCCTTTGACTCAACACATTCAATACTCATTAGCTATTGGAATTGTCTGTCAATTATCGCCTTGACCAATTATTATTATGAATATTATTTTTATTAGTATCATTATTAACCTTTTGACAGTGTATCTCTTCGATTCCATTCTCTCTGCACAGAATGTTCATTCTTTCCGTCAACCGACAAATATTCACTTCCTCCGTTGATTGCAACGCAACTCGAAAAGCGCCCTGAACCACTTCTGGAAGGTCAAACAACCTCATTTTGTCCTGAAAACACGAATTTTAGAAAAAAAAATACATTTTTACATCTAAAAACCCGAAAATCAGTTTGGAAAGTTGGGAAATGTATTGTTACATGTCAAAATTCGCAAATGTGAACTTCTAAATTTGTTACTTATATAAAATCATTCCGAATCACTCCGAACCTTTCAGTGTTTTTCATCCATGTTAGCCAAAATATTATACTGAAACATAAGAATTTCAACTACTTTGATTGGAAATGTGAGAAAAAAGTACCGTAGAAGATGACTGATCATTGAGGAAACACCGTTTTCCACATGGTCTGGCGGGCTGTGCGAATTCGGCCAATTCACCTTGTGGCATCTCACACATGGACAGATTCTGAAAAGAACTATATGCATTAAAGAAGTTTTTTAATCCAAATTATTCAAAACTTCACGCTTGATCATTCAAAGAACTAAGGGGGCCGTTGTTTGGAAAGCGAGCGTGTACGGTATTTGATGCATCACCCCCCCCCCCCCTGTATATGTAGTTTGATCGCACTGTTTTTCATTCGAAATTCGCATCTGATGCAACAAACTACAAGTCAGATTTTGTCACCCCTTAAATAGGAAACAAATTCGAAAAATGCCATTCTTGAAGGCTGTTTAACTGGTGGAAGGTAGACGCAACAAAAAGAAGAATACTTTCCCGGTAGTAACTCGAAAAGAGAGCCTGTTTCCTGAAAGTTTCTCGCTACTTCAACAATGTCTCACTGGGGGGGGGAGGGGGGAGGTATATATGTGACCACACTTTCCCGAAATGCCTAGGAAACTCGAATCAATACATTTACTTTCATTATCTTTCGTACTAAAATACATTCTATTTTCTCTTATTTATAAACCTTTTCATCCAGATGTCCATGTAGATTGCAGTCAAAGATATCGCAACGCGGACAATACATTGTGGCGATCGAATTGAATTTCTCGTCGGTTGAGGCGAAAACAGGCGGCGGACTCTTCTTGAAACGCTCACGAAGATTTATGAACCTTCAACAATATCGAATGAGAACAAAGATCAAAGACCAACAAACATATGTCAATATAGTCACATCGGTTCAGGCCCCTTCCTCTTTTTCAAGCTGCTCTCGTGATTTTCTTCAATCTCTCAACCCTCTCTCTTTCCTTCCCCTTCTTTTTTGCCGACAAAATCATTGGAGACCACCTCAAGCCAAAAGTGACTTTGATGCATGCTCACTACAAGCACCCATTTCCCTACAAACCAACTAAACCACCTGATTTTCATTTAAAAAACTTCTGTTTACAACAGAAACGCACAATCGACAGTCTCAACTGAAGAGTCGCCATTAAATCTTCAACAGGAAATAAACGAAACTAACATGTTTTCCTCGAGCTGTTTGAAGGAGAATTTGTTGGGGAAAAGTTGGAATATTGCCTCGTGTAGATGAGAGAGGTCTGAAAAAGTCAGAAATAGTCGACAACAAACACGATTTGTAAAAAGTGGGGGACCAGGAAGTGTGTGAGTTCTGTTCGGTTTCACCGTTTTCTGCAAAAAGTGAACAATACGATGTTGTGAATGAGTTTGCAACAAAAAAAGAACAATACATTTGTTTGCACAACGGTTCACAACGTTCTTAGGGGAAACCACTATGCACTTTTACGTTCAAGTTATACTTTGTATATTCTGTTTTTTGTGAATCGTTGTGCAAACAAATGGGTCCGACTAGTTGACGAAAGACGTTCGTTTTCTGATTTTGCTCCAAAAATTAACAAATTTTCTCATTTTCAGCGGAAAAAATAGGCCGTTTTTCATTTTTTTGCTACTGGGACAACTTTACTGAGATATGGTCCAGAAACACCCTTTTAAAGGGCAAGAAAGAAAGCTTAATATAATAGGTTTCACTAAAACGGCTTGATGTAAAAATCGTTCAATTCGGAGCGATGCACTCAGTTAGCAGTTAGCAATGCTATCCTATTTTGATTCAAAAATTAAGTGGTTTTGAAAAGAGAAGGTATTTTCCCTCTCATTATGACCAGAAAAAGTAGTCGTACCGTCTTTCCATTTTTCCTGAGTTGCTTGTAGGAGAAGATACATCATGTAGTTGTTTATGTACTCGCCACAACCCAAGTCCGCACCGTGTATACCCTGAATCGAGCCAATATAAGTAACTACTTCACAACAAAGCGCCACTGAAATGAGGCAAATATCAAAAAGGAGAATAAACTTAAGTAACAGTACAAAACCGTGTGAACCCCAAATCAAGAACCTGCTTCAGGGAAAACTAAATAGATGGGAGATGGGAGAATTCACAAAACGGGTTCCCTTTCCACCAATATCAAGAAAATTAGTTGTTCTCATTGAACCATTAATCCCCCTGGCCCCCAACGTGTAGCAGTGCAACCAAATTATGAGAATGCCCAGTTTAGCAACGGAAAGTCCCAGTCACAACCGAGTGAAAACAGTGAACAACTTCAGCAATCATCGACCTCTACCCTCCTCAAATGAAAAAAAAAACACTTGAATAGATCAGTTCTAATGAAAAAACTCGTACCTCAGTGAATGCCTCCCGCAATTCAGATAGAAATGCTTCCTCCTCACTGAAAGAGTCGTGGACATACGGTATATGAGAGAGACGCAGGCTATCTGGACCCTGCAATAGGAATAGATCAAAGATCAATAAGACCTCAAGCACCAGTAAAGTCGTCCGGCTAGCCACAAACACTCAAAGAACGGACTACTTTTTCGCCAAAGTAGAGAAGCCCATTTTGATTTAAAAATTTACGAGGTTTTTCGTATTTAAATGGAGAAACTGGTTCCTTTCCTGCGATTGGTCACACTTTACTGGTATATGACCTCCGGTATCCCTCAGCCCTATATAGCTTCACCTACTTGGTTTGTTTGCTCGCATCAAAGCTAACAAACGGTATGACCATGAGACTCCTCAAATTTGACAAAGAATTAATGCCTCAGTCGTTCAGAACGCAATATAGCACCCATAAGCCTACAAAGCCACTTTCTGATGGGTAATCATACACCAGTAAGGTTTGACTAAGCGACAAAATGTAGTCCGTTTTCAGATGTAAACACGTGAAAATTCAGGATTTTAAAGAAGACCGAATTTCATCTTTATGGCTGAAAAGTAGTCCGTTTTGCTAATTTTCTGACTATTCGGACAACCTTGCTAGTGGTTGTGGGTAAAAGAGGAGAATCATAAGCAAATAGAAGATTTCTGACCATTATATTCCTTTCGGTGAACACGAAGAACTTCATTCGCGGCAGAACTTCCTGTTTCGTCTCCAGATGATGCACAGCCGCATACTGACACGAAGACATCACTTTGTTGGACACCTGAAATAGAGGCGAATTTGTAGTTTGGTCAAACGCCAAGGCCTCTCATAAAAGGGGGAGTCGCGAACAAATCCTTGTAAGAAGTAGGGGTCGCGAGCTGTTAACTAACGAATATCATATCAAAGTTCAGCTAAAATCTTACGGAAAATAGTTGAATGTCGCCGTTTTGGAAGGTCGCGACACGAGAAAACACGGAGGGGTCGCCAGAATTTTGAAAGATTGAGGCTCTTGGCGGTGTATGTAGTAGTTTGGTCAAACGCCAGTTGTACTTTGGTCATACGCTAGCAAGATTCGACTATTCTACAGAAACAAGTCTGTTTTATATTCAAACAAATGGCAAATTATGATACCGCATCAAAAAATACACAAATTTTCTTGGTTCGACTTTTTCCGACTACTCGGACAACTTTACTGGGGTATGAGTTTGGTGACCATGAGGAATCAACTGTATAGTCCCGGTCATTCCCACTGAGACTTGGCGAAGAGCCAATGAATATTCCGAGTGACATTAAACCATTTTGAAGTTTTCAAATAAACTGCAAATCGCTGTTAGGGATTGTTCAGTTTCATAAGAACAGGTCAATGGAAAAAGTCTTTAGAAAACTGGTATCTAGTCTGAGAAATGACCATTCAAAAATCTTGGCATGGTGCCAATGAGTCTCAGTGGGAATGAAACGAACTATATCACTACTGCACACAAAGACGTATTGACGATAATGTGATGTGTATGATGATCACCGCTTCGAAACGATGCGAAGTGAAAAATAAACATGAAATATGATGAGTTTGGTCAAACGCACGCGTGCTCGTCCCGTAGTTTGGTCAGTAGTTACCGTTTGTAGTCATATACCAGTAAGGTCTGACTGAGCGACCAAAATTAATCCGTTTTTAGATGTAGACAAGTGAAAACTGAGGATTTTTCATCGAAAGTAGACCGATTATCATCTTTTCGGCTAAAAAGTAGTCCGTTTTCCGATTTTTTCTGACTATTTGGACAACCTTGCTGGTGTATATTTGTAGTTTGGTAGCTGAGCACGTTACAATTCTCGATCAAAGTACAAACACAGCGGTACGGAATATAAAAATCTTGACTGCCTGCTTTCACTATATTAACCATGTGCTTCATAGGTTTTTCATCCCAAATAGCCACCATATACCAGTAAAGTTGTCCGAAAAAGCCTCTTTCTCGTCAGAATACACGGAATCGAGAAGTTTCCGGTCTTTAAATGGAAAAACGGACTGCTTTCTGTGAGAATGTCACACCGTACTGATGATAACCCCAAATACAAAAAGTAACTTAGCTCTAAGCACCCAACCCACCTTATACTTTTCGTTGTATGGTAGAGTTTCCTCGTCCAAACCAGACGGAAGTACTAGAGCCGCCGGCCGAGTTTTGTCCTTGGTTCGGTACTTTGGCATTCGATGTTTCGCACGGAAAGTAGTGAAATCTTCCTGAGACATAATAATATTCAGAGCGAGAAAAATTACAAAAATAGGCTGCCTCTCGCCAAAATCAGGAGAACTTACCTATTTTCTATGCGAAATCATGAATTATCACGTATTTCAATCGAACCACGGACTACTGTTTGTAGGATGGTGACACCTTACGATTGTGTGGATGTGTGGTTAAAGGAGGGCAGAATGGAAAGCTAGTTTAGGTACCCCGGGGTACCTAAACATAGCGTTGCGCGCGCCAAAACAGACTGAAACATGTGAACCGTATGCAAAATAGGTTGGCTAGTTTGAATAAAGAATAGTATTTATGAGTTTTTCTCGAGCAGCTCTTCCATATTAACTTTCCTTTCTGTCCCCCTTTCCGAGTCCGATAATTTCACCCTTACACTCCAAATGAACCACAGGTGGGATAGTGTCGGTTTGAGTGTTTCAACAGTTAAACATCCCCTCCGCAGAGAAAGCAGGAAGTTATAGGTCCCCCTAGGTAACTACCCAAAAAACGTAGACTTGTTTGAAAAGTTATGGGTTCCCCTAACCCAGTTAAAGGAAGAGTTAAGGATCCCCTGGTCAGTTAACTGTGGCATCGCACATATGAAATGAACGCTTTTTTGTGACAAAAAATTCTTCTTTGAACAGCAATCAGTGGTGTGTGCCAACAAATCATTGAACAAAACATAACTTATACGGAAAACGTAGAACAAAGTTGAACTTTCACAAATTACGTAGTTGAAGAATCTAATTTTTCTATCAAGACAACTAACCTTCATCTGTTTCAGCTCATTCCGTTCATAGGAGCGTCGAATAAGGAAAAACTCTCTCTTCACCAGATTTCTTGCATTCTCCTCTTTTTCTAATCTATCCGGAGAGAGCTGGAAATACACAAAATACGGCAATGCTTCTACTCAGAACGATTGGCGCCAATTTTCTGCAATTGGCCAGCTACAAAAACGAGAGAGCATGCAGGTCAATGACGCGCAGACAGGCTAAGACAGTCTGCGTCTCTCTGACCTGCACACTCTCTCGTTCAGCCAATAAAAAAGTGGCTGGCCAATTGGCTGGGAATCGTCTGAGTATACAAATATGTTGTCCAAATAGCCAGAAAGTTCCCATAAACTGCTCAGCAGTCGCTCGTCCCAGGTACAAGAACGGGACGTCCCATGTCCCGGTACTGTCCCGGGACGGTACCAAGAATTACGGTAGAAATGGAGCATATTTGCATATAAATAATCTTCTATTTTGTCATCATTCATGCAAATCTGCTCCATATTCTACCGTAACTCTTGGTCAAACACCAGTAAGGTCCGACTAAGCGACAGAAAGTAGTCCGGTTTAGATGTGGAAAAGTGAACATTTATGATTTTTCCATCAAAAGTAGACCGATTTTCTTATTTTCGGTGAAAAAGTAATCCGTTTTTCAAATTTTTCTGACTATTCGGACAACTTTACTGGTGTATGCTCTTGGTACCGTCCCGAAACATGGGACGTTCTGTTCTTGTACCGATGAGCGGTCGCCTGAGTGACCCCCTTTTCGTTGAAACCAAAAACTGTGTGTTATATCGAACTACCGAATATGTTTGCGTAAAATGTCAAACCTTACTGGTATGTGACTGAAAATAGCTTCATAGTCATCAGATTATGTGATCGAACTAACTTAAAGAGAAATCGTTGTGAACTGCTTGAACATCGAGATCGAGACAATTCATATGGTTGTTCGAAAACCCTGTTTTTTTTCTTTGAAGGACAGTTTTAGAAAATGATAACAAAATATTACCATAGAGACATCAGACGGGGCGGTGCGGACATTTCGAACCGGCGAAGTGAAGGCTTTGGCGGGTTTTGATCTACTCTTCTCGTTTTCCACTACCTTTTCCGCGGCAACTTCGATTTTCCTGCAACGAAAAGACAATTGAGAAAACAAACGAATCGATATTAACTGAGCTCCAATTCTCTCTTTTTTGACAGCTCCAATTCTCTCTTTTTACTTAGTTTCAATATATAGCTTCTTTTTTACGTAGTTTCAGTATATACGGTGTGTGCTGTCTTTACACATGGTCACATTTATGAAGCTAAACTTTCAAGAATTACCCCACTAGTATAAACTTCGGATTACCCAAACTTGGGTATTTTACTAAACATAACAGTCATTTTCGACACCATCATTAAGAAACTCAACTAAATATTAACTGAATATCAATTACGGTTTCAATTCTCGCTTTCTTATTTATCTTTAACGCACAAAAAGTAAGAACCAAAACAGTGTGAAGAGTGTAGCCCAACTTTTGAGATATTCATGCAATAACGTTACAGCATTCTCACTATGACAAATTTCGGAACTAAAGCATTACCCAAACGCATTTAATATATAATTTAAAAATATTTTTTTAGATTGAAACTAATAATCAAATTTAAATTTACCGGGGTCTTCCACGTTTGGGTTTGAGAGTATTTTTATCCCTACCACCGGAGGAGCTTGGTCGAGGTGCCATCTAAGAATAACATAAATTGAATAAATAAATAGACACAGCGCAAAATTATGTTTACAAAACGGAACAAAAAGAAAAACACAAGGAAAAGTAGACAACTGAGAATTATTAAGTATATGAGATTTAAAAAATATCCGTATATTGACAGGCTTTTAAATTAATGAATATAATAAGAATAATATAATTAATTTTGAAAGAAAGACAGAAAAGAGACTGAAATAATTCAAAATAAAGATTTGCCGCATTTTTGTTTGGAGCACATTTTCAGCATCACAGCATGGTTGCCTAGTTTTATCGTGGGTGGTCTGGCGGTCACGTTTTGCGCGAGAGTAAGAGAGATAGAGAAAGAGAGAAAGCGGAAGAGAGAGGGAGAGAGAGAGAGAGAGAGAGAGAGAGAGAGAGAGAGAGAGAGAGAGAGAGAGGAATACAGAGAGTGAGAGTGTACAATAGAGCAACAGGAGAAGTAAAGAGAGAGAAAAGAAAAGAAGAAAAATAGATTGACGAGAGAAAGGGAAGCTATGAAGACCAGATAAGAGAAAAATACGAAGAGAGAGAGAGAACGAGAGAGCGGAGAGAGAAGTGGGAGAAAGGAAGAGAAATGGAGAAAGAAATATAGTAAAAGATAAAGAAGTCAATTGCAACAGTGTAAGGTGAAAACACCGCAAGGAAGATAGAGAATAGAAAGAGGGAAAGTGAGAAACGGAAAGAGAGACGGGGAGAAGAAGAGTAGTGAGATAAAGGGAGAGGTATATATAAGGAAAAAGAAAAAGAGTAAAACTTAAGAACTGGAAAATACTAGAGAGAGAAAGAGTAATGAAGAGAAAAAGAGCAGATGAGTTGATGATAAGGACTAGAGGCATGCTGAAAAACAAGACAGAAGAAAAGAGGGAGGGAATGGAAGAAGATGCCAAAAGAATATGAACAATCGAAATAGACAAATGCGGGCAACCAGAATAAGTCATTCAAAATTAAAAGTCATTGAAGTGAAAGTCATTTGAAAGTGAACGTCAGTATTGTCAGTAAGCACAGAAACAGTTGAGAATCAGAAGTGAAGTTTCAAAATTTTTCTTCTTCTTCAAATCCTGCCTAAAAGTGAATTAATGACTTTTAGTTTAATGACTCTCAACTTCGAATGACTTATTCCTAGTACCACAAAGGCAGTAATACTGGTTTGCATCGGGAATTGACCTCTCGCCAATACCAGCAGTACCTGTGGTGCCTAAACTGCAATTACTACAGTAAAATAGATGAGGTTATCGGAAAAGTAGAAAGAGAAAATTAGGTTTTCTAGCAGCAGAATGTGGGACTGCGTTGACTGCGAAAATTCCACGGATCCAATCGATTTTACAACAAAAGTTACCAAAATAAGGTGAGATTCATCTCGAAAAAGAGACTCGAGTTTGACGTGAAATTCCAGAATTCTTCTGTGGAACTTGAAATTTTGCACTCAATAAACTCGAAAAAAAACCTATTAAATGGAAAACAGTCGGTACATAAGGTACTATATTATAAAAACATTGTGTAATCTTCTTAAAACTGATGCGGTTGATAAATATCGCACTACAAATAAAATAGTCCAGTTACATCCGTCAAACGTCAAACATCAACTACATTCGCTCTATTTCGTTTTATGTTGTACGTGGCTCAACCAAGTGCTAATTCAAACCGTTTAGTAAGTGTGTCAAAAGCCTCTGCACGCCTAAACCTAGTTGATATCGTAGTAGTAAATAATGAAATAGGGGTATAAATAAAGGCCTCCTATTTCCACAAATTGCAAGTAGGACCCATTCAAAAAAACTTCCAAGAAATGCAATCCTTCATTAAAGCCAAGTCGGACTGAGAAATCAACATCTGACAGACATTATGTAACACAAATTGCAGAAAATCCTGTTAGCATGATATTTAGGTTGAAATTTAGGCACATAAATTCAAAATCCGAAACCGAGGCGGCCTGATGTTGGCTAGTTGGCAGGATTGGGGCGCGTTGCCAATAGAGCGCGTTAACCGCGGGACGCACACTAAATATTGGGTTCGCTCTTTCCAAAGCAAGGCGATATAGTTGCATGTTGCTATGTTCTGCTGTGTTTATAGTTTGATCACGTATGTTTCTGGCCGAGTTTTCTCGACTACGTATCTACAAAATAGAAAAAACAACGACAAAGATCTGGTCACCTATGAAAGGAAATCGAACCACTTTGTATTGAAATAGATAAAACAACAGAAAGAAAGAACAGGAAAATAAAGAGAGAGAGAGAGAGAGAGAGCGAAAGAAAGGGAAAGGGATCGACGGGACACAACTGGAATCAAAAGTCTTTCACTTTCGCTAGATAGAGATAGAAATAACCCTAACTTTCCCACATCTCTCCCTTTAGTCATCATTGCGTTACCATTATGACATGCACCACATCTTATGATTGCATGACGTGAATGATGTTTTTTCAGATAACGTCGCAACTTATAAGCCCGGGAAGCGAGATATCAAGATCTCTCCGACCGGGCCCGGTCACCGTCTCTAACGTACCCACTCGTTCATCTCCGTTTCTCTCATATCCTTTCGTTCTTATGGTTTTTGCTAGTAAACTTTTAATCTCTGGTTGTTCTGTTGTTTCCATGAAATGGTTTCCATCCGAAATGTAAGGTACATTTCGAACCTATCTTGGTAGCAGCGGAGTGAGATCCACTGTAATTCCCTCTGGTTAGGCCTCGTAATCGTGCGCAGCGCGGAGCGCTGCGCAGATTAGTTTTTGTTCAAAGGTCTGCAGACATTACAAAACAGATTATTACAATTTTCTTCAAAGTACGTCGACCATTTTCTTTATCAAGGAT